>OZ025298.1:55649066-56264900 GCA_964019185.1 Maratus speculifer
TGGGAATTAATTTCAGTAAAATTGGGGTAAGTAACGTACCATATGTACCGGAAGTTACTTCAAGAGAATTCAAACTTCTGATTTGTGTTTCGATACTGTCATAAAGTTTCCGTAGTGCGAAAATGTTATTTACATTCTTAACAGTTTCTAAATTCAGTAATTTTCCCATATGAGCATTAATTATCAAGTCTTTACGACCGAAACGTTTTTTAAGTAGTTCAATAGCTGCTGTATAATTTTCACTTGATAGCGAAAAACCACTAATTGCACTTGCAGCAGCTCCGGTAAGAAAAGAATGTAAGTAATTAAATTTATCAATATCGTTTAAACTGTCATTCTGGTGAATAGCATTATCGTACTGGTTCCAGAAAGTTAACCAATGAGCGGGATCTCCACTAAATTTATCAATGTTCAATTTTGGTAACTTCACTTTAGAATGAGAACAAGCAGCTAAATTTTCAGTTAAAATACTCTCATTCACTGAATTCGGTTTCTTAACAGAACGCTCAGGATCAACTTTCGTTTTAACAATATAAGTTAATTTCGATTTCATTGAAATTATTTTCTCGGAATAACTTTCAGCAGTTTCAAATTCAGTTTCTAGATCGCTGTCATTTTTCATTAAATTTTGAATTTGTTCATCTAAAGCCATTAAATTGCTGTATTTCGTACTTAACTGATCAATATGTTCCGTAAGAACGGAAATTTCATGTTCTGTTTGTGAAAGATACACTTCACAAGTATTAATTAATTTTGTAATTGCTGTTCGAGAAACCGTACGTTTCTTCTTTAGTTTTTCAAGATCAGACATTTTTTAATCAATAATTTGAAATACTATACTTTTCAAAATACAACAATTCAATAACTTTCAAAATAATCTTGTTCTCAAAATACGTTAAATATCAATATTATTATTATTATTATCTTCAACAGAATTAAGCATTTAACACTTATTTATTTCTATATTCAATTCTTCATTTAATTGAAACCACCTGGCGTCCCTGAATTCGTGCGCCATGAAATTATATATTAAAACTCTTTTTCAAATATATTAGCAGCTAAAAATAAAGATCAAAATCTTCTACTTACCCTCTCTTGGTCAGGTAAGTTCGGGCTGCTTCGGTTCCGTAAAATCGAGTCCGCGCCAGGCTGATTTTCATTCAAATACAAACTCAAAAAAGGATGCAGGCATTAATTTAAAAATTATATACAACTATATTACAGTTATTTATAGCATTACGTTTGTTTAACAATAAATTCGAATATTTTCATTAAATACGAAGTCACAGCTTCGTTCAAAACAAAACAATTCTTCTACATATCCATAGCAACATCGGAAAAAACATTCTAAAGAAAAAACAATTTTATCAGTTCATTTCAGTTCATAAAAAAGGGAAAAAGTTCTGCATTCATACAAAAGTTAAAGTTCGATTAAAAATCGTTTGGAGGTGCGTTCAGTCTTTACAAAGAGAAACAGAGGGAGCTGTCCGCGACAAAAGTTGAATAAAACCGGGTAGGTGGATAAAACAGGGAACCAGGCTTTATGGCTTTATTTGTGGAGGTTCCTAGCCGAAACTTTTAAAATAACTTCTAGGCAAGTGGCATGCCAGCTCTCAGGAAGCAGAAGTTGTCTAAATCAACTCATTTCACAGTGAGGATTTTTTTAAAGTTTCGCGTGAAAAAGTTAAAAATTCGACGGCTTCAATGTCACGTTGCCAATTCTAAATACCTAAAGATTTAATTTAGTTGAGTATAACGTATGATAACCTGTTAATTACATGTTATTTTAACGTTTTGAATTAGTGTCTATGAGTTGCCTGAAAACTGCTAGAGCCACATTCGTCAAAATGGCGTGGTCGGACATAACAGGGAAGTTTCCGGTTTCGGACAGCTCATTTATTTGCGTGATTGAAATAGAATTAACTTGTTTAAAATACAAAAATTATTATTTATATTAAGTTGTTATATGGAAAACTGTTTTTAGTCTTTTATATTCCAAATTAAGGTGAAAATAAATATAGAAAATCATCGATTTTCATCAACTGAGAGGCCCATGGAAATGGAAAATAATCCTTTGGCTGAATCTCAAACACTGTTTGATCAAAAACAAGATCCTGATATAGACTTGCCAGTAGAAAACTATTAGCCACAGTCTGTGAAACAGAATGGGTCCATAGGAAAGCAGCCAACGCCGACTTCGAAGGCTCCAGTTCCTGTAGAAGGCGAAGATGTGGACTTACTGGTTGCTGTGCAACCATCTATGTCTTCTCAAAGCCTGGGCAAAGATATCAGGCGTCCTTTTGCTGTCTCACCACAGGATATAAAGCCTATTCTAGTACAAACGGACCCTAGGACCATCGGGATTTCCGACAAGTGGCGAGGAGAAACAGCTATTCTTACTTCAAATCCCCTACAAATTAGAACTCCAAAGAGAAGAAAAAAAAAGGATGAAATAGAAAGACAAGAAGAACTTAGGCCATGAAGAAAAACTTTTCAAGATGACAAAAAAAATTGTAAAAAAAACTAAATTGAAAAAAAGAGAAAAAAAACTTGACATCAAACAAGAAGAAGGATGAAAGTGAAACATGCAACCTTTGCTTACATGAACAAGCTAAACCTAAGGAGAGTTGAATACCATGATTCACTGCAAAGAGTGATCACATGAAGCGTGAGCAATGCAGATGAACAAAATCGAATTTTCATTTGTGACTTTTGTGCCTAACATTTTTAACTCTTAAAACAGAACGTAGATTTAATTTAGATTCACAATCTATAAAGTATAATATGACAATTTCTGAAAATGTTTCTTTAATAAATGGTATTAAGTTACAATGTGCTTTTAATTATTTTTTCCAAGTTGCTCTAAACCGTTATCAACACAATGTTATATATAAAGAAAAAACTAAATCTAAAGTTTTATAAAATTACATGTATTAGTTCCTGATATTTGACGATTGCGGAAATTGTGAAAAAAAGTGCATAGAAGCGCCACCTGTTAAGCGATATATACCCGGTTTTGTCCGACCTAGTCGGGCAAAACCCGGACGTTGCACTCTTTTAAAAAAAGTGTTGTTATGATCTCAATTGCTATTATTTGTGACTGAATGAATGCTTTTCTTCATCGTAAAGAATCAATTTATCGTTTTAATACAAAATTTGACCGTTTTGTTAACATAGTGCACAATAATAAAAGGAAAAATCCCTGTCGGCTGGGCCTATAGGCGGAGGTAGATTCCGAAAAGTGCTCATTTCAACAAGAACAACAACAGAAAATATATATATATGATTAGAGAAATACCCAGTTTAATAACTTCATTTGGCCACATTTTATGAAAAATTTTTAATTTCATTTTTCTGCAAAAACTGGTTTTATCAGAATCATCTTAAGAAAAATTCAGCTCAAATGCCCATTTTGACAACATATTTTGAAATAGATTCTGAATTTATCAAAAAATCGACCAAAACAGTACATTATACAGTTCCTAAATAACAGAAAACTGTCAGTTGAATGCAATTGAGAAAAACATTGAATTTAAAAATGAGTCATTAAATAACCGATTTGTTGTTTGAATACATCCTTAATTCTTTAATCATGATTGCTTAGGAAAATTTTGCGAAATACTCACTTTGACAGCATTTTTTAAAATATATTCTATCTTTATCAAAAAACTGGCCAATGCGTCACAGTATATAGTTCCTAAATAAGAGGATCTGTAAATTGGATGCGTTTGAGAACGAAAATGTATTTTAAAACGAGTCATAAAAAACGCAATTTGCTATGTGAAATCTTCCTTAAATTTTCAAATCACGAAGACTTCGGGAAATTTTGTTCAAAATACCCTTTTTGGTAGCCTTTTTCAAAATATATTCTGTCTTTATCAAAAAACCAATCAATGCATTATATTATATAGTTCCTACATAAGAGGATCTGTAAATTGAATGCATTTGAGAGCAAAAATGGATTTAAAAACGTGTCAGAAAAAAACGCAATTTCTTATTTGAACGCTTCCTTAAATTTTCAGCCACCATGATTTCGGAAAATTCTGTAGCCTTTTTTGAAATATATTCTGTCTTTATCAGAAAATTGACCAATGCGTCACTTTATACAGTTTCTAAATAAGAGGATCTACCATTTGGATGCGTTTGAAATCAAAAATGAATTTAAAAATGAGTCAGAATATAAGCAGTTTGGATTTGAAGTTTTTTCTTCAACTCCTATTTTTGTTTCTTTTTGCTATACGAATTGGTCCTATGAAAAACTTGTCAATATAAAAGTTGTAGATATTTTTGAGAAGATGTAAAATAAATTTAATCATATTTGATATCTTAAAAATTGACGGAGTTATAGATTTTTCTTTTTTTTCATCGCCCTTTTTCTTTTCGTTTTTAATTTTTTTCATCGGTAAAAGTTGGTCCTATAAAAACTTGTAAATACAAAAGTTTTAGATAATTTTAAGAACATTTACAAAAAATTTAGTTGGACTTGATATCTTAAAAATTGACGAAGTTATGAATTTTTTTCTCTCAAAATCCCTGTTTTTTTCGCCCCTTGAGCCCACTTCTAAATTTATCAAAAATCTGTTATGCATATACTTTTGGCCCATTTTTAAGAAGTAATATAAACTTTAAACCGATTCGATATCTACTTTAATTAAGAAGTTATAACGCTTTTCGGTTTTCACAAAAACGCCCCCTATTCCGACCCCCTTGGTCCGATTTTGCCCAGTAACGAACTTAGCCGAGATGTTAACTCCTTTGATTTTATGTACCAGTTTGGTGGAGATTGGTGAAGAATTATAGAAGTTATCGTGTCCATAAAAAAGTGAGATATATAGATAGATAGATAGATAGATAGATAAACTGGTGCGATTGCAATAGGTAGTATTTCTTACGAAATCTACCTAAAAACATTAGGGTCCCGGTTTTATCTGACTTTCACCTATAGAAATTTCGCTATTTTTAAAATTATTGAAAAATAATTCATGTTATTTATTATGCAAAAAATCTCTAAAGTGCGTAAAATTAATTAAAATCGCAATCGTTATAATGGATGTTTAAATACGTATATATATAAATGTGCAAACTGCTATATTATTTAAAGCGATTTTTTATAACTTAATCAATCGTTGAAAGATAGACATTTTCCGTTTTTTTAACCGAAATAAATTTTTATAATTTCAATAAATGTTTAAAAGTAAAAACTTTCCATTTTTCATCCATAAATGTATACCACATGCTACATAGCTCTAATGCTTAGAAAAAAAAATTTAATCCACCGATCTCTGCTTCTAATTCCACTACATTCAAAATCAGAGTACAGTTTGGATCTCTGAATCTCAATCTGGACAGATTGCTAAACAGAGTTATTCGGAATCTGAATCTAGTAGATATTGTAAACATGCATACGACATTATTCATGATTATCGCAAAATCTCTGTCCCAGGAATTAATGCATGAAATTTCCTCAAACTTCAAATTAAATTAATCCCTGCTATAATTAGTATTCTTTAACTTTTAAAATAGATCTCTCAACAGATGGGGCTTTTAATTCCAGTTTTTATTTAAGATTTCTGTGAAAATTTACCACAAATATTAACACACGGATTTTCATCAAATTTTAGAATTCAGTTAAAACTTGGAATGAATTGCATATTTGACTTTGGTGGAAATGAACTAATCGGTGACGCAGCTATGTTTTATTTTTCTGGAAGTATTAATGTGTATGAGATAAAAGAAAGTTTTGGGATTGCCACAACCGACTAGTTGCTTTCTTATATCTTTACAAGAAAGTATTTCATTCGTGAAATTTTTCGAAATCCAGTTGTCGACAGATTTACACATTTTAGAGGACAGAGAACCCGAAAAAATGTTTTTACAAAACGTCTGTCGGGAAGTCCGTGAATCTGTGTGTTTGTCTGTATGTGACAAATATTTTTGTGGGTGTTGAATCTCAAGAACTTATGCATGGAAATTCACAAAATTTTCGATTTTGTTAGATCTTGATATAAGCTGGATCGGATTAGTTTTTGGTATATATCGCTTAACAGGTGGCGCTTCTATGCAGCATTATTCACAATTTCCGCATTCGTCAAATATCAGGAACTAATACATGTAATGTTATAAAACTTTAGATTTAGTTATTCCTTTATATATAGCATTGTGTTGATAAAGATTTAGAGCAAATCGCTCAACAGGTGGCACTGCCATAGTGCATTATTTGTGATTATTACCTTATCATTATCTCAAAAACTATTGCACGGAAATTTCACAAAACTTTAGATTCTATGAGATCAGGATATAAACTAGATCTGATCAGTCTTTGGTGTACATCGCTCAACAGGTGGCACTGCTATGCTGCATTATTTACAATGTCTACAATAGCCATATGTCAGGAACCAGTGCATGGATTTTTATAAAACTTTAGATTTAGTTAGTACTTTCCTCATAACATGCATGGTCACAGTGACGTCACAATGACGTCACTGTGAGTCACTTTGGTCATATCACATCTGTGACCAAAATGCCACCACTCAATGACGTCACATTGTAACTGAGATGTGACTTTCTTAAGCATTTTTAGAAAAATACAAATATTCTTCAAAACATTTTATTTATTTTAAAAAACATGTTTCTGGCAATTTAAAAATCGTTCACTTTTGTCACAGTTTCGTCACAATGTTAATGTCAAAGTAGTCACAAATGTGTCACAACGTGACTTCACAAAGTGACGTCACAAGCAAGCTCTAAACTGTCGATGTGAAGTCACAGTGACTAAAATGTGAAGTCGTTATGGCTGTTTTAGAGGTCGTTTGTGACGTCACATTGTGAAGTCAAGGTGTGACGAATTTGTGAAAAATGTGTCATTTGTGACTAATTTGACATTAACATTGTGACGAAACTGTGACAAAAAGGATGACATTTAAATTGCCAGAAACATGTTTTTTAAAGTAAATAACATGTTTTGAAGAATATTTGTAATTTTCTAAAATTTTTTAAGAAAGTCACATCTCAGTAACAATGTGACGTCACTGAGTGGTGGCATTTTGGTCACAGATGTTATGTGACAAAAGTGACTCACAGTGACGTCATTGTGACGTCACTGTGACCATGCATGCTATGAGGGTATAACATGGGTCTGATTACATTTTAGTGCAAATCACTCAACAAGTGGAGCTTCCATATTCCTTTATTCGTGATTATCGCAGTAGCTCAACCTCAAATACTTATGTATGAGATTGCCTAAAATTTCAGATTTAGTTAGGCCCTGATACAGATTAATTTTGTGTAATTTTCGAACTAAATAATCCTACAGATGGCGTTGCTATGCTGCATTTTTCTCGATTTTGCAATAAATGTATCTCAAGGACTAATGCATTGATTTTCCCCCAAACTTCAGATTCAGCTAGTACCTGATAAAACAAGTTGGAAATTGCACGTGAAGCGTAGCAAATGAGGTGCGTTCGTACGATAATAGAATGGATTTAAAAATATCACTCTCATGTATCAATCTCATAAAATTGTAAATAGTTAATTACAATTAAAATGCGCAACAAACAGGGTTCTCTCTATACTCATTATGTAATGGAATACTTTTGTGTGACCTTGTCAATCAATATAACAAAAGTTCTTTTCACAACAGATTATGCATATTCTATATTATAATATGTACTTTATGATGCATATCAATATTATTATGTTCGAATGAGTGTAATATTATTAAAATGCATTTGAAACTTTTTTTTTCCATTGGCTGCAATGTAACGGAGTATCCCTCATTTTTTTGCTTCATTTTGGAAACAACGGATTTTGTCCTTTTTCAATAGACGATTACTTTCAGAATTTTCAAGCTATGATTTTGAGACTTTTACAAAAGTTGCTCTATACATTTAGCTAACATAATATGCAAATGAAATTTTGATATCTTTGACGCATGCGCAGTAAAAAATTATACAGTAAACCTACTCATTTTTCATACAATTTTTATTATTTTTTAATTCTGATTACAGGGTACTGTGTGCAATGTTGTTTGTCATATTTTCTGAAAAAAATATTATTTTATATTAAGATCTCTGAAAATTATAATGGAAAAACTTGGAAAAATTTGGGACCATTTTTATAAAAACCTTAATTACTCTGCGAGTGTGCATGCTATTTGCATAAAAATGAACACAGTGTATTACAGTAAGGCATTCAATCATAATCTAGAGTTTGAGCGCTTTTGCTACATTAGTTTTGACAGGGTTATTCAAAAGATATTCATTCTTTTTTAATTTGTTGACGGTCCCCTATGGCGTTTCGGTAAAACATCTTCACGGAGATGTATGACGTATACTATTATATTTATACACTAAGAGTTTCGAGATGATTCCTCATGTATTTTTCTAGATATTTAGTAAAATGTCTAAAATCGCAAGTGTCGCATAATCAATGGCAATATAGTGTATATCAATCTCATAAAATTGTAAATAGTGAATTACAAGCAAAACGCTCATCAAACAATATTCTCTCTATACCATTATGTAATGGAATACCTTTGTGAGGCCTTGTAAATAAATAACAAATGTTCTTTGCACCACAAATTATGTAAAATGTATATTATAAGATGTACTTTATAGTTTCAAATAAATATTATTAAGTTCGAATGAGTGTAACACCATTAAAACGCATTTGAAAATTTTTCCCCATTGACCGTAATGTAACGGAATACTTTTGATTGTTTCTGTAAGTGATCTATGCATCCGATTTTCATAAAATGTGAAATAACTCGACAAAATTACGTAATAATTATGGATTTTAAATTTCAAACGTATAAAATACATTTGAAACTTTTTCCCTATTGACCCTAATGTAATTGAATACTTTTGATTGCCCCTGTAATTGATCTATGCACCCGATTATCAAGAAATTTCAAATAACTCAACAAAATTATATAATAATTATGTATTTTAAATTTCAAACGATTAAAATGCATTTGAAACTTTTTCCCCCCATTGACCGTAATGTAATGGAATACTTTTGATTGCCCTTGTAATTGATCTACGGATCCGATTTTCATAAAATTTGAAATGACTCTACAAAATAATGTAATATTTATGTATTTTAAGTTTCAAACGATTCGGTTGGGTAGTTTTTGCGTTGTTATATGCGGACACAGACGGGCGGACAGACAGACGGACGGACTGAACGACCACTATAGATGCTACGTATTTACATAATTACGAACGCACCTAAAAATTGTTCCTGGTTGGATTTTTGTGTACATCACCCAACTTATTGCGCTGTTATGCAATTTTTTTAAAGAGTCTTCAATAGTTCTATCTCAAAAACTAATGCATGGATTTTCATCAAACTTCAGATTCAGTAAAAAGTTGATATAAGTTGTTGCTGACTAGATTATAGTTTAAACCACCTAAACGCAGGTGATGCTATATTGCATTTTTCAGAAATTATTAACATGCATAAGACAGAAGAAAGTTTTGGGACTGCCACATCAGACTAATTTTTTTCACTTCATTCTTTCTTTACAATGAGTAAAATTTTGTGAAATCCAGTTTTCAGCGGATTTACACGTTATAGAATCGGAGAATCCGAAAAACATGTTTTTAGAAAATATCTGCCTGATAATCTATCTGTCAGTCCATCTGTATGGGATAAAAAAAATTGCGCAGTCTATCTCAATAACTAATGCATGGGATTTCACAAAACTTTGGATTCTGTTAGGCTTTGATATAAACTACACTGCTCAAAACAATTATATTGCAGTTTTAGGTGGATTTTGTATCTGGGAAACTTTTTAGCTGATTGATACATGATCGACAGACATAGTAGGTTATATGAGAATAAATTACACATGTTTGGCAGAAAAAAATGCATTTTATTGCGCATTTGTGTACAAAAGGAAAAAAACACAATTTGTGCATATGAGAAAAAAAGAATAAGAAAAGGTGTTTTCTTCAAAGAAAATCATTTTCAGTAGGGGGTATGGTTTCCACGAGCGGCCAGCAACGTTGAACACATTTGAGGCATAGACTCAATGAGGCTATTAATGACGAGTTGGGGTATTATGCCCCACTCTTCCAGAAGAGCTCTTTCCAGTTCTTGGAGAGTTTGTGGGGGTTGTTGGCGGCCGGAAACTCGTCTTCCTAGAGCGTCCCAAACGTTCTCGATTGGATTCATGTTTGGAGAACACACTAGCCATTCCATTTGAACGATTCCTTCCTGGAAAAGGAAATCCTCCACCAGGTTTGCACGATGTGGCCTGCAGTTATCGTTCATTAAAATGAAGTTTTCTCCGATTGTTGCAGCGTAAGGGACTAAAATAGGTCTGAGGATCTCATCCCTATATCGGCGACCAGTCAGAGCTCCATCTCGAATGATGTAGAGGTCAGTGCGCCCGTCAATGGAGATGCCACCATACACCAACACTCCTCCACCGCCAAATCTGACACTTTCGTGCACGAACGCAGGATTATTCCTACTGCCACGGTCCCTCCAGATGAAAATACACCTATTATCCGGATGCACAGAAAAACGGGACTCGTCAGAAAACAGAATATTGCTCCATTCATTTCTCCTCCAGTTGACATGCTCGGTTGCCCACTCCCTGCGGTCGCGACGATGCCTTGATGTTAATCTAACACATTAGCCGAGCGAAGATGTTGTTGAAGAAGAGTAGCGTTCATGTTTCGGTGTCTCCGAGGTGTTAACTCTAAATACCGATCTTCATTCAGCGTTGTTGCCTGTCTACGACCTTGCCCTGGTCTTCGGCCTGCACATCCACTCTCCAAAAAACGGTTCCAGATCCTGGAAATGACACTTTGTGACACTCCAATGGCTTGTGCTACTTCGACTTGAGTTTGGCCCCCTTCTAACCTACCAACAATTCTCCAAGCTTCTGAATCTGTCAAATGACTTCGCTGAGACATCGTACTCATCGAAACAAAGCAATCACTGAATGCCGATCATCCTTGTCTTCATTCTCTTTTATCCATTTGAAAGTCAAATTTCATTCGCTGCCGCTGAAGCGACGTTTTTGACGTCGAACTCAAAATTTGCATACTCCACAGTTTGAAAACCAGAAAAATTTGCATTTGTGATTCTCTTCTTCTATTTTCGTCAAAAAAAATTTCGTTTTATCTTTATTTTATATAAAACTTCAAATATCCTTTAATTGTTTTGAGCAGTGTAGATCCGATTACTTATTGGTGTACATCCCCCAACAGGCGATGCTGCTATACTGCTTTATTTAGAATCCACAAAATAGCCATATTTCAAGAACTAGTGCATGGATTTTCATTAAACTTTAGATTTAGTTCTTAATATAAAATGGAGCTGATTAACGTTTTGGTGCAAATCGCACATCAGATGGCACTTCAGTGTTACATTATTCGTGATAATCGCAATAACTCTATCTAAAAACCTAATGCACGGAATTTTACAAAATTTTAGATTCTGTTAGAGCTTGATATAAATTAGATCTGATAAGTTTTTGGTGTATATCGTTCAACAGGTATATGCAACAACTTCTATGCAACATTATTTACTAGTTCCACAATAGCCTTATCTCAAGAACTAGTGCTTGAGTTTTCATAAAACTTTAGATTTAGTTAGTATTTAATGTAACAAGGTACTGATTATGTTTTGATGCTAATCGCTTAACAGGTGGATCCGTTATAGTGCATTATTCGTGATTATCACAATAGTTCTATCTCAAGAACTAATGCACGACTTTTCTAAAATTACATATTCAATTAGTCCCTGATAGAGATTAGTTTTCTTTAGTATTTGTTGCAAATCGCCCTACAGATGGCGCTGCTATACTGATTTTTTCACGATATCTCAATAGCTGTATCTCAAGAACTAATGCATAGATTTTTTTCAAACTTCATATTCATTAAGCACAAAATTCTAAAAAATGTCCTGGTTAGTTTTTGGTATGCATCACCCAACATGTAGCACAGTTATATGGATTTTTTGTAAGATTTTGCAACAGCTCTATCTCAAAAACTAAATACTCGGATTTTCATCAAATTTCAGATTTTTTTATAAGTTGACATAAGATGTTGCTGACTAGATTCTGGTTTAAACCTCCTGACCGGTGACTGCATTTTTAAGAAAGTATTAACATGCATAAGAAATCGCCATATCCAACTAATTTTTTTAAATAAAATTAAGCAGTTTGTTTTATTTCTCTGCCAGTATTTCCCTAACCCTGACGCAATTTATTAAAATAATTAAGAATTAACATTCTTTCCGCCTAGCTACGTTATTTCATAATTTCATTCACAAGCCTAATTTAGCTGCTATGCACAATTTAATCAGGCACCCAACATCTGTTTTGACTGTTATTACAGCTGCCATTTTTTCTGCAACATCTATATGCATATTACGCTATCGTACGTGGCACAGAAATCGCGATTACCTGTTAATTGTTTAATAGAAACGCCCAAATGAAATGCATCTTATTGGTTATTGTGTAAAAGTCCTTCGACTTGAGTTAAATTGAGTTAACTCAAGTCAAGGTGAGTTAGTTAAGTTGAGCTAGGCCTTGGTAAATTAAGTTTGTTTATGTTTTCTTCTTTCTCGGCACTTATATAGCTTCAAAATATCATTATTTTTGTTTTTTCTGTTCTTTTTACTTTAAAAAAATTAATAAAAGTTACGAATTTTAAACGTTTCAGTTTCAAATTAAAGTTATGTATTATAAATGACATAAGTAAAAGAATTATATTATTATATTTAAAATGAAATTAATGAAATACGAAACAATGCCACGGCTACAGCATTTGGCGATTTATCGTTTGCACCAGGCTAACATAAAAATATCTAGTCCTTGATTTCTCGGCGCAGATGTCATATACGCATCACATTAGTGCAATATTTTTTCTGGTGTCAATTTGGCGAAAACTTCGTTTTCAAGTATCAGTTGCATATATGTTTTTAAACTATTTTCTATTATTTTAAAACGGAAATAAAAATAAATAAAAAAAGGTTTAGTTAATATATATAGAAAAAACCAATTTAAATAATTTATAAAAAGAAAATAAAAGCAAATGAACAGTTTATTAATAAATAAACAACAATCGCCATGTTACTATATGAGGCATATAATTGCTGATGCATAACATCATTATATCTGAGATTGCAGGCTAAATTCATTCGAATAAAGTCTACAGTGTCGAATAGTTTGTATTAATATGTCAGTTCAAATATTAATTTCTAAAACGCAGTGAATCTTACATAAAGCAATTAAATTAACTTCGGATTAAAAAAAAAGATAGATACATTTATTATTTACAAAAGGGTATATTAATTATTACTCTCATTGAGTTCAATTTTTATTGATTTTTACTGAACGAGTCAGTTCCAAAAAACATTCTACTACTCACAATAAAAATCGTCAAAATAACAAAATAAAAACAAAAAAACAAATAAAAATGACAAAATAACAAAATAAAAACAAAAAAGGTTCGTTGCCAACAGCAACCAAGTAACAAAAATTGGTTTTCGATACCAAGGAGGCATTCACAACACACTGTCCCCGGCTGAACATTTAGTTCAGCATTTAAATTAAACACTTTAATAAACATAAGAATGTACTTACATACTTTACATAAGTTTCGGATAACATTCGTAAATACAGATACAAAGAAAGATAATAAGAAATCTTCTATATAAGCGAAGAAAATAAAACATGTAATATAAATGCAAATTAAACAATAATAAAGGTAAATAATATCAACAAAGAAATGTAAAAGTTTTAGAGTTTATAGAGTCTATTAGTCATTCAAGTCCAATTCGAGATTATATAAAAGTTGCACAGGTCGTTTAAGATCGCCATTTGCAGTCTGTAAAACACATGATCTTATTTTCGAATCACGACCATATATAAGTTCTTTAACGCGTCCACATTTCCACATGTGTTTCGGAAGTTTTTCATCATGAATTAAAACGACATCATTAACTTTGAACTGGGGTGATGAGTTTACATTTTTAACTTGAAAAGCAGATCTAAGTTCTAATAAGTATTCGTTTCTCCACCTTTTCCAAAAACGGTCAGTAATTTGTTGCTTGTATTTATATTCTTTCGTCAACAGAATCTTGTTTGAATTCTCTTGAGTACAGATCGGAAATCCATAAGAAGGTAAAGACATTAATCGTTTACCAACTGTAAACGATTAATGTCTAAATCGTTAAAAGATAAAACTAAAAAATGAGAGGGCGTAAAAGGTAATGATTCAGCATGTTCTTCGTGGAGACTTAAGGGACGTGAATTGATCACAGCCTGTATTTCTGTAAGTACCGTTTCTAGTTCTTCATAACTTAGACATATTTTGCCCAAAACTTTTTTCAAAGGTGTTTTAATTGATCGAATCATTCTTTCCCAGAAACCGCCCCACCAGGAGGGTCTAGGAATAATAAACTTCCATCTTATCCGATTTCTTCTTAAATAATCAAACACTTCTTGCTTAGAAATTCTATCCCAAGCATCTTTTAACACCAAATCAGCCTTAGAAAAGGTCTTAGCATTGTCGCTATGCGTTATTTTGCAAAATCCTCATCTAGAAAAAAATCTTCGTAGTGCTAAGATAAAGGTTTGAGTACTTAGATTGGTTACCAATTCTAAATGTACTGCTCTTATTACAGCACACGTAAATACAGCAATATAAGCCTTTTTAGATCCTTCAGAAGTTTTGTAATAAATCGGACCGGCAAAATCAACGCCAGAGGTCTCAAAAACAGGTTTTTCGATGATTCTGTCTCTCGGTAGGGGAGCTATTTCCACCTTTCCAGGAGTAGCATTAAGTTTTCGGCATATCATGCATGACCTTATAACGGATTTCACAAATCTTCTTCCTTTCACTATAAAATATATCTTTCACGAAGATGAGCTAAGTTGACGGCTACACCAAAATGATGTAATCTTTCATGAACCTCTTTAATGAGCAATTTTACAAAATAAGATTTACTAGGGAGAATCCAAGGATGTTTTCAAGTAAAGCATCTAACTGATTATTTAATTCATTTCTTAAATTAACAGGGACCCTATAAGCCTTAGATTTGACTGGTTTGTCCTCTTTTAAGTGAATTTCATGGGGAATGGTCGTGCAACCAGGTAAGTCACGTACAGATGCAGCAAAAATATCCTTATTTTTTTTCTAAAAATTCTTTAACTCTAGTTTTGGTAAGTCCCTGTTAATTTGTGGATTTAAGTTGATGTCGGCATCCCACTCTAAGTCTGCATGATCAAAGTCTACATCTGTACTATCTTTCACAACATTCCCGCAAAAGTTAAATTTTTCAATTTCTCGTTTACAAAAGTTAATTTTTGCCATTATCATATTCTTATTTAAAGTAAGCTCCTCCTCACTAAAGTTAATTACGGACACAAACTAACCATGTACATCCGAACAAACTGTCCTGGCGACTAACATTTTATCCATTAACTTATACCTGCAAGGTTCCAAAACAAAATCACACTCCATATCCTTCAAGTTTTTTCGATATCTAACAAGGAAGGTCTCCATTGGGGGCATACTCAGAATTTTTTGAAAAAAATACGAATTAAACTACTCATGTAGGTAATAAAGGATCAGTGAAAATTAGCGGCGGAATTTCATTATTAGATATGTAAAAAAATAAAATAGTTTGGAATAATTGGCGTGAAAAGCTGAAAGCTACGCGGGATTTGGCGAGCAGTGCATTTCCTCGCCAAAAGCAGACGATTTTAACGAATCTGAAAATTGATTTTAATTGACTTCGCTGTTAAAAATCTGCAGCATTTACTGCAACGTCACTCCACTACTTTTATAGAATATCTCTCTTCTGACCAATGAGAATGCTCCATAGCACCGTGAATTGACCGTGTCATACACTGTTAAAAATCTGCTGCATTTTGTTGCAACGCACTCCACCGCTTGTATATAATATCTCTATTCCAACCAATGAGAAAGCTAAATTTCACGACCAAGTAACCGTGTTCTATACAAGCAAGGGAGGGCGTTGCAACAAAATGCAGCAGATTTTTAACAGTGTATTTTTCAATTTGGAACAATTTTAATCAATTTAAATTGTGTTTTAAATGATAAAATATATTAATTTAATTTTGTTATAAGTACATATAAACGTATATGACAAAATTACACTTAAAGTAAAGTAAAAATGCAAAACTAAAATTACTTAAACTAAACTTATTTAAATAAATTGAACATAGAAACTTTTTTCTTTAAAAAGTATTCGAAGCGTAAAAGCGTATTTTTCAAAATTTCGTTTTTTCGCCAACCGGAGATAAATCGCCAAATAAACGAAATTTTTATTATTTTTTTACGGACGTTATAAGGAGGTTCCGCCGAAATGTTTTTTATATACATATATAACTATATGAGAAGAACATTCTGTAATTTTTTCAGATTTTTCTGAGTATGCCCGTATGGAGACCTTCCTTGTAAGTTCAATAATTTGTTTAGAAAGAGGGGGAATGTTTATTTTATGTTTGACATATGCATAAATATTATTATCAGTTTGGGGAATTTCATTTTTATCATCCTGTTGAATTTTATCACCATCTATTTCTAACTTATCTGGGACCTGAACAGTAAGTGCAGTCTGAAGGTGTTCAAAGGTTTGTTTATTTCCTAAAATTTATTGATTTTTTAAATTTACCAAATTATTTTCACAAAAAATTATGGCTTTATGTTTACGCAGAAAAGGCATACCTAGAATGCCACTAAAATTTTTCATGAAGTGACCTTCAATAATATAGAATGTGTCAGAGAATGCCTCATTGTGATATAGAATGCCTCATTTAATATTTTAAAGTTAATATCCACAGATTTATTTAAAATCCTGGTATCACCACCAGCAGTAAGAATGGGAATATTACACATATTTATATTGAGATTTTCTAGTTTATCAACAATGCTATGACAAATTAAATTGATAGATGAACCAGTGTCTGCTAAAAATTTCACATAAGTATTATTTATCATGACGGACAAAATAGGTAAGTTGGCCTTACAACTCGGGAATACCGAAAAAACAAATTGCTGACAGTCAGATGGCTTTTCAGGAGTCGACTCTGCCATAATCGTTTCAGCCTCTACTCGTTTAAAGGTTCGTCATCATTTTTAATATCAGTATGAGAATTTCTATCTTTTACATCCTGCCTGGTATCTTCTTGATTTCTTTTAACTGTTGACCCATGCCTCTGACCTCTATCATTTCTAAAACCATTTCCATTACCCCGTCCGTAATTGTCACGTTGCCTACCCCACCTGTTGTCTTCCCCGAATCCTTGCGAATTACCCCTCTGCTGCTGATAATCCCCTCTGTTCTGATTAAAATTCCTATAAGTCCCCCAGTTACCCCTTTGGTTATTGAAATTTTCACAAGATCTGGCATAGTGACCTGGAAGATTACATTTAAAGCAAAGATTCTCTCTTCTGCTATCATTTTGTTGCCCGTTGACAGCTACTAAATTTGCAACCTGAGCTGTCAAGAGCTTCACCTGTTCTCTCAAATCATCTATCTCCTTGCCCTGATTCCTGGGAGCGTATGTGGCAGCACAAACAAAATGGTTGCTGGCCTGTTCCCCTGTTGATGAAGACGGCAAGGTGAGCAGCGCATTTGAAAATGTGTCTGCTCTTACCGCCTCCCATGATTTTTCTTCCAAGAGGGCCAGTTTTAAAATTTCTTCCGGATCCTTAGGATCCTTGGCAAAACCCCCTTTTTAATTTCTGGATTTAAATTGTTTATCAGCATGGATTTTAGCATTTCTTTTCTGGTCTGATCAGCTACCTGCTGATCGCCCCCATCAACTATTAATGCAGAGAGTGATAAATGTTTGGCTTTGTCATAAAACTCCTGTACAGACATACCCGCAGTTTGTCTGAAAGTCATGAATTTTTGTAAAGCCACCGCTGGAGAATCTTTCTTATCATATCTTTTGGATAAAATATCAGTCAACTGACTAAATGTTTTGGCCTCCTTTTCATAGGTCCTTAGTTATTGAGTTACCGCCCCACTCACCCGTGTAAACAAAACAAAAATTTTTTCCTCTTCTTCCCATCCATATAAACCTGCAAGTCTGTCGAATGATCTCTTAAATTCCCCATAAGATATAGTACCTGGGTCCCCATTAAAAGTAGGTATTAAATTTATATGATCTACCAAAGCCGTCTTACGGTGAATGGCAGAGATGGCTTTATCCCCTTCGGTTAATGCCATAATTCACATAAAAAGCACAAATAATATAAATATGTTCAAATAATATGTTCAAATATTCAAATATACAAAAAAAGGGGGGGGAGAAATAATAGAAGTTGCACAGCTATGATGTCCCCTTACAACAAACTTTAGTATTTTTACTACGTATATTTAAGCATATCAAATATTGTAATATTAATGAAATCAAAACACTATATTTTTATATATATATACCTGTGTAAACAACATGATATAGCTGAAAATGCCACAATTAGCTGCACAAAAAAACTAACATAAAGAAACTGATTATTTTAAATATCTATTAGTTATTATTATTTTAAATACTTATATATTTATTATTTTAGCAATAATAACACAAAAAATGATTTATTTTAAATATCTATTTATTATTGTAGCAACATTAGCACAAAAAAAACTGATTTATTTCAAATATTTATTTATTTATTATTTTAGCAATAGACAGGTTTCTTCCACTCACGGCTCCAAATATGTTGACAAATTTAGCCTGGGAAGAGTTTTGAGAATTTCTCCCATGGAATTCCCACACGTGCAAAATAGATATTCGAAACGCTTTTGTGTGTCTCGAATAAATGGTCACGAGAACCCACCCTCATTGAATTTAAAAGAATTAGTAGTAATTTGTCCTCAAATCCTTCTGCCTTAACATAAACTACTAAACTTAGCCACATCAAATATGGGTTTAGGAGAAGCATTACACAATAAAGTTAGATCTGATTTAGCTTTAATTTCATTAACAGCTTCAGAATCAATTTTAAAAGATTTTTTTCGAAGGCCACATATTTTCTGGAAGTGATAACCAAGTTGGGTCACACCACCATACATTATTATTCAGTAACTTCGATAAGTTTTCCCCTCGCATAAGCAGATCTGCAGGGTTTTCTTTTCCAGAGCAATAATTCCAGTCCTTTGGATCTTGGATCTGTCAATGACTGAATTTCTCTGACTCGATTAGCTATAAAGGGTTTCCAGTTTGTAGTAGAACCCTTTATCTAAAAGAGAGTTATTTCTGAGTCTGACCATAATTTTATAGTTAAATTCGGAATATGAAAAGCTTGTTTTAGGTATTTCCACATTCTAGCGGCAACTACCGCACTGATCAATTCAAGTCGTGGAAAGGTTAACCTCTTGAGGGGGGCTATTCTACATTTACTCCAAACAAAACTTGTATGGATTTCATCAGCTAAAGAAATGCAACGCATATAAGCAACTGTTCCGTATCCTTTAGAGCTAGCGTCACAAAAAATGTGTATTTGTGTTTTTTCAAAAATGTTCATACCACTAGGAAAATATTTTCGGGGTATTTCAAATGTTCTTAAATATAGAACTTGAGAACACCAAGTGTCCCACTCGATTTTCAGATCTTCGGGTAATTTACAATCCCACTCTAAACCCCTTTGCCACGATTCTTGCAACAAGGCTTTTATACGTATCATAAATGGGTTCAAGAATCCGATTGGATCATAAATTTTTAATAACATTTTAAGCACTGTTCGCTTGGTGGGATTATCTTTATGACACTCTTCAAAAGGCTGCACATCTAACATCAAAACATCAGATTCAGTATTCCAAATTAGTCCTAGCACTTTTAAGATGCTGTTTGTGTTTTCCTCACTTATGCCTAATTTATCAGTTTCCCACATTTTCTTAAGTTCAATAGAGTTAGTTTTGAACTTTCTCAAATTCATTCCTGCATCTTTAAGAATTTTAGAAGCTGTAACTGATAAATAATAAGCTTCATTATCTAGATCGGATCCTGAAATTAGATCGTCAACATATAGGGAATTGTCTAGCATATTTACAACACTTGGATGTTGATCGCGATATTTTTTAAGATGATGTTTAATCGTGGCAGCCAAAATAAATGGTGAGCATGAAACGCCAAATGGTACACGAGTAAATCTTAAAATTTTGAAAAAGTTGTTAGGATCATTATTGAACCAAAGAAATTTAAGGAAATCGCGGTCTTCTTCTGCTACGAAAATTTGGAGAAAGAACTTTTCGATATCTGCACAAAATGCAGTATTAAATTTTCTGAAATTAAGAATAATTTCTAATAAATTTGGATTCAAATTAGGGCCACTATACAGATAATCATTTAACGATTTGTTGTTTTCTTTTGAAGAAGCGTCGAATACTATTCTAACTTTAATTGTGGATTTATCCTTTCGCAAGACAGGGCGGTGTGGCATGAAATATCCGCTTTTTATAATTTTATTGGGGGATTCTTCTACTATGTTTTTTAATTCCTGTTCAATTACAATTTCTTTATATTTCTGCAATAATTCTTTATTTTGTGTAATTTTCTATTCAAGTTAAAAAATCGATTTCTAGCATTATTATAATTTCTACCAAAATCACTTTTATCACCTTTCCATATCAACTTAGTTTCATAACGGTGTTCAAGGAAATGTAAATTGTCTTCAAATTTTTTAATTAATTCTTTATCTAACTCTGAAATGTTTTTTGCTGTATTAATTCCTAAAGCTATTAACTCCCACAATGATTTTAAATCATTTTCAATAGGTTTCATAACCTGAGTCGATAAGACACCAGCTTGATTACTATCTCTATTTTTGTTTGAGTCAATTGTCCCACAAAGTGAATGTACAAATAAATTTTCACACACGAATAAGGATTTATTTATTGGATATATTCCACCGTTAATCTGATATATATAATCTGCACCTAATAAAATTTCAACATTACGATTATCAAAATCTTCCCATCTGTCAAGACGAAATTTAGAAAGTTTTCTTTTTATATTGATTGAAAGGGGAGGAATTCGTATCAAAGAATTTGTTATAATTGGAGTGACTAAAGCTTCCACAATTATGCTACGTTTTTTGTCTGTCAAGTGAGTTAGTTTCAGTTGAACGACATCATAACATCGTTCTTCAGACGTTTTCGAACCGAAAGTATAAACAGTTAAATTTTCATTTCTAATGATTTCAAGTTTTAGTTTAGAAAATAAATTTTCTGTAACGAAGGTACGATGACTAGCAGAGTCAAACAAACAAAGTGCGATTTCGGAATTTTCACCTGCTTCTACTTTTACATGAATAGTTTGTAATATAACTTCCTTATTTAGATTATTTATATTACTATTACAGTGGGATACTGAGGATACAATGCTACTTGTCTGCTCTGATATTTCTGGTTTTTTATTTTTAGAATTGCAAAGTATTGTATTATGAAATATTTTGCCACAAATTTTACAATTTTCATTTGAAAACTTACAAAAGTTGGAGATGTGAAATTTTCTAAAACATTTAAAGCATCTACCTTCCCTTTTCAACTTTTCTCCCATTTCTGGAACGGTCAGCGACTTACAATTTTCAGTATTATGATCACTTTTATTGCAAAAAATGCAGTTATTCTTAACATTTGTTGTTAATGCTGAGGTTGTCTGAACGCTTCTTTTATAAGTGTTAAAATTTTTCTTATTAGACTCATATTTATTTTCATGAATTGTTTTTTTAAAACCAATTAATTGTATAGTGGCTTCACGAGATTCGATTTCTTCTTTTAAAAAATTTATTAATTCAGTTACATCCCAGTCGGTACATTTAGTGCGCTTTCTATTAAATTCTAAAGCAATATCAGATGGAATAATTTTAAGAATAATTGGACATAATAAAGGTCCATATGAACCTGAAGCAACACCTAACGAATTCAGATTTCTTATTTGAATTTCGCACTTATCATATAGTTCTCTAAGAGCTTTAATGTTACTTGAATTTCTCACAGGTTTTTAATTAAGTAATTTAGTCATGTCACTGTTAATTACAAGGTCGTTACGACCAAACCCTCATAGCATGCATGTTCACAGTGACGTCACTGTGAGTCACTTTGGTCACATCACATCTGTGACGAAAATGCCACCACTCAGTGACGTCACAATGTGACTAAGATGTGACTTTCTAAAAAAATTTCACAGTTCGTCACAATGTTAATGTCAAAGTAGTCACAAATGACACACTTTTTACAAATTGGTCACATTGTGACGTCGCAAAGTGGTCACAATGTGACGTCACAAAAAAGCTCTAAAACGGCCATAACGACTTCACATTTTAGTCACTGTGACTTCACATCGACGTCACGTGACGTCACATCGACAATCGATGGTCACAAAGTCACAATGTGACTTCACAACGACGTTGCAGTGACGTTACCATGTCTTACGGGAAACGACTTGTCAATATCTCTAAAGCATGAACATAATTTTCTTTAGTCAGCGAAAATCCTGCAATAGAATTCGCAGCACTTCCGCCTAAAAGTGACTTTAAATAGGAAAATTTATCAATCGGAGTTAAATGCCCATTGTTATCAATTGAGTATGAAAATTGACTCCAAAATGCAAGTCATAAACATGGATCTCCATAAAACTTTGATATGTTAAGTTTTGGTAGTTTAACTATGTTTTGATTCAAAGTTTTTTGATCTTTTAGTAGAGTACTATTCTTACTACTACTATCACTTTCATTATCTGAAGCATCTTGCTTAGTTTCAGAAGCAACTGTATTATCATTTAAAAATTTGGAAATTTTAAATTTCCATTCAATAATATTTTCTTTATATGTTTCGGACTTTTCAATTTCCTTTTCAAATTCAGCATCAGGAACCAATGGTTCTATCTCAGAATTTACCGATTTTAACGTTTTCAATTTATCATTTAACTGCTGCATTAAAATATCTAACTGCGTTTTCTTATTTTCAATTTCTAAAGTTAGTGTATCATCTAATAAATCTTTAACCTTATGAAATATTTTCGTAACTTGAGTACGAATAACTGCTCTTTTTTTCTTTAGCAGTTCAAGATCCATAATAATAGAATTTAATGTATTTTATTCAATAAATAAATAATTCAATTTATTTCAAATAATTAAATTTGAGGTACTTACCTCATTTTTTCGTTATTCAAATCCATCCGACATCAATTATATCATCAAATCCTATCTCGTAGACGCCAAAAAAATTATGCATAACATCATTATATCTAAGATTGCAGGGTAAATTCATTCGAATAAAGTCTACATTGTCGAATAGTCTATATTAATATGTCAGTTCAAATATTAAATTCTAAAACGCAGTGAATCTTACTTAAAGCAATTAAATTAACTTCAGATTAACCCATTTTCGGCCAAAGGTTCGTATACGAAACATTTCGATAAATATTTTTTTTAACACTCTGACACATTTTTTTCAAGAATTTTATTTTTCTTCTATTTTTTAAGGCTTTTGAAGACATCCATAAAATATTAGTAATTCAATTGGAGTAAACACTTTCTCTTAAAAAATTTTCAAAATACGCTAGAGTTTTAATTTGAAACGCCTTTGACAAATTCGACTTTTTAAAAATATAATTATTTTTCCAATTGAAATGAATTATATGTTTTTAAAATAGATTAAAGTTGCAAATTCTGTATATGAAATAAGAATAAAACAAAAGTCATAAAAATATTATTCATATTCATATTATTCATTATAAGAAATAATATTTTATATTATTATATAAAATATTATTTCTTATATAAAATATTATTTTTCATGCACGAATCTTTTTTTGTGTCTTAATGTATGTAATTTAAGCATACTTCAATAATAATAATGCTACATTTTATAAAATTTCTGTGCTTGGCCTAAAATGGTTAAAAAAAAGATATATACATTCATTATTTACAAAAGGGTATATTAATTATTACTCTCATTGAGTTCAATTTTTACCGAACGAGTCGGTTCCAAAAAACATTCTACTACTCAGAATAAAAATCGTCTGACAAAATATAAACAAAAAAGGTTCGTTGCCAACAGCAATCAAGTAACAAAAATTGGTTTTCGAAACCAAGGAGGCATTCGCAACAATTGCCATTTTGTTGAAAACGCGCAAATGTAGTCCGTATATAACATCTATGTTTATTTCTTTAGCAGAATCTTCTAATTTGGCAAAGAATTGAGCAATTAAATTAAATAATGATGGAAAGTAATATTATTTAATGCTTAGTATACATTTGAGACCAAACTGTTCGCCAAGGGTGGCTAGTATAAAATTATTTCATTTTTTATACTTTTTATTAACGTCCATTTTCGGTCCTTCAATTTTATGAAACTTTTGGCAATCCTTGTAGAATTTTTGTCTTGTAGTTCCATGAACCCCTTTTTCATGCAGGTTATCAGTTAAATTTTGACTTTTGATTCCTCTCGTTGTGTTTTAACCAACAGAAAAATAGCATATGCCGACACTCTATCAATTCTTGTCATATCAATAGCTATCAATTTCGCTAAGATTTATGTAAACGTGTATTTCATCTATACTAGATCAAGTCGAGAAAATATAATGAGATCATTTCTCCACTGATCTTGGTCTTGAATATGTAGCATGTCTTATCTCACCTCCAGAATCGGCATTCTTGGTCTAAAATCTACAAGAACCTGATGATTGCTAAAAATCTTGTGACATTTCTTCATTTTTTTTTTTGTGCTGAAATGGAGCGCCCTCCTGTCATTTATTCAAAGGATTAATGTCTAGTTAATAGCAAATCAGTCGCACTGAAGTATCGTCGAAAACCATCATTAAAACAAAAATTAGTGTAATATTTGTAGTGCTCATATGTGATGCAGATCACTTTTAATATGTTTTAAAGAGTGTAACATTATTAAAGAACACTGCAAATGATTTTTCTCCAAAGACTGATATGTAGCGAAATTATTTTAGTGTTTCCGTAAACGAACTACATTCAGAAAAATAAGTGAGTAAACTTATACATTAAACCGCATCAACTGATGATAAAATAAAATATGTATATCTATATGTGTAACGTGTCATGTAAATTGCCAAATATGCGCCTGATGTGTCAATTGCTGATTTATGTAAGTGCGTAAGAAGTTATCAAATTACTCTGGCATACACAGTTTAAAGTGTAAATTGACCATACAACATACTTACATTAAACATATATGTACATAAATTTATAATTTGGAATGTAAATTTTGAAATAAATAATTTTATAGTTGTAAAACGAATTTGCATGAAGAACAAACTCGTGTATTTTTTCTCTTTCCTGTAGATTTGTTTTAAGGCTACAAAATATTGTAGCACTAAATTTTAAGAAACAGGATAGCCTAAAATTATATTTATTGCATACATTCTCTCCTTTTAAGTTGTTTTGAAGCCCTAAAATAAAATAGCCACAACTTATGAACAGAACCTGTATAACTTGTATAACCTGTAACTTATAAATGTTTTTAAACATAGTTTTTCTGAGTCATCTGTGTCATAAATATGCAACGTAAAGTTATTATTATTCAATTTAGTTTTTAAAATTAGAAGCGTAGTATTTCGAAATTAGTCAATAGTTTTTTAATGAGGATGTTCTAATATTAAAGTAAGTATAACAGTAAAATTTATAAAAAAATTTATATTTTAATAAAAGTTTCATATTCTAATAATCTAATTTCGTGATTACAATTCAAGTTGTTAAAGATAAAAGAATCAAGTTAAAATACATTCATTTAGCGTCGGTCCTTATTTTTAAAAAATCTCTGTTTTAATTTAAGTAATCGCAAACTAAGGATTTTTTATTGTAACTTTTGTTTTCATTTTTTCTCTAACATATGTTTACAGGAAAGCAACAAAAGTAATATAAACATAATAACAAAAATAACAGAAAGCAACAAACTACCTATTGGGGTTTCTAATTTGTTTTCTCAAAGTATAGCCATAATTTAATGTTAAACAGTTAATTGATCAAAGCATATTTGTAAAAAGAAATATTTTTTTCGCTTTTCTTTGTATAAAACATATAATTATTGCAATTGAAGCCATTTGATGCTTTGCATGCTTTGGCAAACGCATTTTGGTGCATAATAACTTCTATTCTTTTTTGTAATCGTATATAGTTCTAACACTAAAATATATTGAGATATTTATCACCAGCAATCAGGTAATAAAAAATGCTTTAAAAATAATTTATTACTTTATGCATTACTTATAACCAACACGTAAGGGGACAATGTTCCCTAATCTGATATTGCCATATTTTTCAGTTAAAATAATTATTTTTATAATTATAAAGAAAAAATATATAAGTGAAAATATTAAATTCACTGGTATCTACTTTTAACTTTTTAATAGCGAAATCTTTTTTTTTCTTTTTTTTCAAGTAATAAAACAAAGGTTGAGGTATATATAAATTTCTCTCATATATTGACAATAAAGTTTAAAATGACATATAAATCTTTATTATTTCGAATGTCCCACATTTTGTTCAGTAATTGGACAAGAAAGATATCTTCACCGCTTTCACTAAAACTGTTTTTTCAAATTTAAAAACACTTTAGATTATTAAAAACATTCTCTTTCAATGTTTAAGATAAAGAATGAGTAATTTGAGAAAAATTCTTACCACGCATAACCATAAAACATTTTTATTTAAAGTCTTAAAATTTACAATTCCCTCCCACGTACTTAATATTTTTCATCTATCAATTTCACTTTATTGTTGAAGTAAATTTTAATAATAGTTCACTCTGAGGGATATTTTTCATAGTTATTTTTATCTTTATTTTTTGAGAAACATTTTCAGTGTTGTATATATAATATTATGTTATAACAAAAGATTTCCGCCAAAAAAGTTTTTTAAAGCTAGAAAAAAAACATGAAAGCACAGTACCTTTATCTCGGGTAGTAATCACAACCTAAACCTATGATTTTCTGCAACGTTTTTTGGCAGTTTTTCAAAAGTCTGTGGTTAAGAAACTTGGAGGCACGAGCCCAAAAACAGACCAACTTCATTTCGGACGTCCTGTACAGAATTAAAGATAGCACCAACAAGATGAAGCTACAGTAGTACTATAGTAGTACTACAGTAAAAGGTCGAAGTCCGATGAAGTGGGATCGGGGCTATATGATATGTGTGGCAAGATCCCATTCGAATTCACTCGGGGTCCAGCTGGTGAACGTTGACTTGTAGTCTAGCATTGTCTGGATGATCCTGGTTATCTTCGTGTGCCGGAATTCATGTTAAAGTTTTTCCTTGATAGTAACGGTCATAGCACATGTGTTACCGATTTGAAAGGCTCTAAGGAACTGAATAATTATGTGGAAGAAGCTATGGAATCTGACTCTTATGACTCTAGTGCTGATGAAGAATACTGCCTGTGAAGAATTTGTATCTGCTTAATGTTATGCATTTATTTTAATTCACAATTTTTAATTTTGCATTGTGATTTTAAATATTATTCTTATGTAGTACTTTTACATCTCGCACTTTTTTTATACATTTTAACATTTATCACTTTATAACATTTTAAAGTTTTATATTATAGGGGGAACTGGGGTACATTGATACATGGGGCACATTGATACACCCCCTCTACTGCTCACAGGGTCATTATAGGAAATTTCACAACAGCTCCAAAAAGTGCAGCTAGTGTACGCAACTACATATAGAAAGTCTTGGCATGATTCAGTAGTTTGTTGAAATGGGTCGGGTGATTTATTGTTTTTGTAGGTCAAAAGTAAATTTGAGTTGTACAATTGAAATGGTATTATACAATTGTTCCAGCATTTTCAACCGAAAAGAATACTCTCCCTGGCAAGTAAATCAATTCTTTATCAGTTCCTCATTCTTTATTGTGAGGTAAATTATGATGTGTTGTGTTTAAGACTCTTTTTATTCAAAATGGCTGTAAGAGGCACATTGATACAGTCTAAGTCGGGGCAAATTGATACAACATAAATCCTTTACTAGTTCATTTTTTCATTACTTTTTATTATTCTTTTTATCCATACACTCCTTAATTCAACCCTTTTCCGCCAAAAATTTCTAACATTAGTTTTTATTGAAGTAAAATAGCTCTAAATATTTATATTAGATCATTTTATAGTATTTTTGCACACAGAAGACGTACGATTTTATCCAATATCTAGTGCTAATCGAAATAACAAAAGAAAAAGACGGTAGCCTGGCAAATCTCGAATTTATATCGATTTTCCAGAGAAAAAAGTATTTTTGAGATGAGAAATGTTAAGTAAGATAAACAAGCTGTAGAACAGTAAAGGATAATTATATTATAAACAGAATTTTTAATATAATTATATTTTATTTTCTGTTTATAAACCGATTTATAAACAGAAAACCTGGTAATTTTATTATCTTTCCTAAGAAAGGAGATAATGCTGGGGTTGAAGTACCAGATATGACAAAGTTACCAAAGCCAATAATCAGACAAGGAACAGCCAGAACATCAAGTCATTATTCATTTAATTTTGATTGCTCTAATATTACTTACAAATAAATTGTGAGTGATTTAAATTTTTATAAGTAAATATAGAATGGTTTGCTAATTAATTTTCTATGAAAAATATGCATTGGTGTTATTCGTCTCCATTTTTTCCAAACGTATCAAAGTGCCCCATGAGGTGTATCAATCTGCCCCGGGGATGGGGCACATTGATACAAATGACTTTTTTTTATATTGTCTAAATTACATGAAAAATATTATATAAAACAACGATTGTACATTTTTATAACACACTACACAAGTTGTGCTGACACCACATGGAAAAATAACTTGAAGTTTCTATTTTCTAGACGCCAAAAAAATTCTTAGAAAAAACTGTATCAATGTGCCCCAGTTCCCCCTATAGTAATTTAACAATCACCTTGTGACCCTCTTAAATGTTTTTAATTATGCATATCTTTGCTGTTTTCTTTTAATTATATAATCTTTCTTATCTTATTTACTTTTGGGTTACAATTTTTTATTTCATTTTGACTTTGTTTTGGAGCAGCATGGTCCTGAATGGACTTTGTGCCATAAAACTCCATTCAACCGATCAACCTGGATAGCAACGTCAACACGGACTAGCGTCTCGCTGTACACTTTACTGACCAATGTCTGAATTTTTTGCATAGCGCGACTAACGGACATGGCGCTGGCGTGTAACTACTCAGCTAGCTCTCGTACGGTTGAATCTTCTTCCACAAGTTCTCGCAGTCGGACTCATCAACATCAGTAGACCAGTCAATCACAAGAACAAAGATTACTCTTGTTCTTCAACTTTATATAAAAAAAATCTTCACAGTGTCATATGATACAAAAGGAATACCTAAAACTATGTACAAGATTCGGTGACATTACAGCTCATATTCAAAATATTAGAATAATTGAGAAAAAGTAATAAGAAAAAATTATTTGTCATTTATTTATTTTTTATACTAAGTAAATGCAATTAAATTTCTTATAAATTAAATCTGGAATGTTTAGATAAGATTTTAACATTTATAAAATATAAAATACAGCACAATAAATTAGGTATACAGCTTCCTTAAACACACCAGAATATTAGAATAAAATTTAGATTGGTTCAAAATATTAGAATATTTTATTTTACGCAACAATATTACCTTATGAATATGAAGTAAATGGTAGTTAATATTTGTAGCATCCCCTTTAGCTTTCATAACAGCGTACAATCGATCTTGCATACTATATACAAGGTGTTTACAAACATTTCTATCAATATTAACCCAAATAGACTTTATACGTGCCACTAACTCAGTTTTACTTGAAGGAGGATTTTCTTGAAGTTTTTTCTTCATTATACACCATAAGTTTTCGATGGGATTAAGATCTTGTGAATTTGGTGGCCAAGGAAGTACCTTAATGTTGCGTTGGCGGAACCAATTCTTAGTTGACACCGAGGTATGCGGGGACGCTAAATCTTGTTGAAAGATGAAATCATCTTCAAATAAATCTTCTGATGATGGAATCATGTAATATTCTAAAATTTCTTGATATATCACAGAGTTAACCTTTTCGTAGACGATGCATAACCTTCCAGGTCCTTCTGCACTCATACAACCCCAAACCATGACATTAGCAGCAAATTTTACGGAACGTTTAAGGCATTCTTTATCAAATGCTTCTTGCTTCATTCTCCAAACTCGAATACCTTGATTACCATATGAAACACAAAACATACTTTCATCACTAAATAATATATTTTTCCAATCTTCATTGCTCCATAAACGTCTTGATTTACACCAATTCAATCTTATACGCTTTTGTCTTGCAGTCATGAGAGGTTTTGTTTTCGGTACACGAGACTCAAATTTAAATTTATGGAGACGTCTTAATGTTGTCGATGTAGAAACTTCAACTCCTTCTTTCCATTTTCGGTGCAAGAATCGCACACTTTTAAAACGGTTTTTCTTAACTATACGCTTCAGTTTCCTGTCATCTCTAGCAGATGTTTTTGGTTTTCAGCCACCATTTCGGCGATTATTTTGAAATTTTCCAATTTTTGAATATTGTGTTAGTATTTTACTAACGCTCGATTGCGAACAATGTAAATAATTCGCTATAAAACATTGATTTTTACCGTGCCGATACAAATCAACCATACGAAGTTTAGTAGATTCAGGAATATCACTCACACGGCCCATTTTAAGACGAAAAAGAAACAAACTGCAAAAAAGAATACTGATTTTAAATAAAATAGTCTGAATTTAATCAATGATGCCACCAGTTAAGAATTGGTAATAATTAAAGGAGAATTAATGTGAAATATTCTAATATTTTGAACCACTTGAATAAATATTCTAATATTTTGACTTTTCAAAATAATTTTTTTTTGCAATTAATCTTTTCAAAAATGATATTAAATTTAAAATAACAAGTAAGTTTAATCAACAATAAGTTCTTAATAAAAATATCGTTTGCATATTTTCATTAAAAGACATTAAATTACCAAACGATATTTTCAATTTCTAAAAGAAAGGTAATTATTCTAATATTTTGAATATGAGCTGTAGTAGCTAATTTCTTGCAACAGAAATGGAAGAAAATAAAGATTCTAACCTGGTAGTTTGTTAGTTACATTTTAGACACCTTGCATATAATGATAACTATATTTCTTTAAAAAAATTCACCATCAGAGTATTATAAAACAGTCGCTTTCTATCAAATGTCAAAAACCGTTTGACAAAATATGAGCAAACACATCAACGTGAACTGTTTGCTCAGATGGGATATTAGCTGTCGCAAGAAACTTTCGTTACAACCTGATATTTATGCAATAACTATCAGGTCTTACCGATAACTTTATTTTAATTTTCAACTTACAAAATATTTATAATGAAGTTTATTTTATTATATTTACTTTAAAATTTATCTATTGAAGTCGGTTATCTTGTCATATTAAAAACATGAAATATTTTTTTTATTCGCTTGAACGCTGTCATTCTTTTTCTAAGATTTTATATTTATTTAGCATAGATCCATTTTTAGGGTTTCGTTTATCTCACGAAACCCTATTCGTCTCTGTCCTTGGTCTGTCTGTCAGTCCGCCACAGAGACCATACAAAAACACTATGCAAGTCAGAGAGTTCAAATTTTGTGTACTTACAGCTGAATACCTCATGTCACACAACAAATTATAAAATTTTAAAATATAATGTTATTTCAGTTAAAATTTTATTTTTAATATCATCAGTTCATTTTTTGTTTCTGTTTTTTTTCTTCTAATTGTTGCATGCAAGTTTAAATAGATGAATTTTTTAACCCTTTACTTTTAAAAGAAATGGAGTGTTTCTGTTAGCACAATTACAAAATTGATATTTAAAACTAAAGAAAAAAAATAACTAATACCTCAAAAATTAATTGAGTTACAGCTTTTAAACAAATTGCATTTAAATGTACATTTATGGATGATGTAAAAAATTGAAAATGTGCAGTATTTAGAAGTTTAAAAATTTGCAGTAGTGTAAATTTCAAAATTAAAAAATCATTTCTTCTAATTGTTGTACGCAAGTTTAAATAAAATTATTATGTATGTAACATAAATTAATGGATTAAATTAATCATGTGAAAAATGTGTTTATTTGTTTTTATTTCATCATATTTATCATATATTTTAACACGCGAAGTAAAATTTGTTAAATTCATATTCATTGAAATTACTAACCGGTTTTGGCGACAATTTTATATCCCTTAAATTTATGCTAAGCTTTGCAATATTTTACTTTTATGCATAAATTTATTTACTTACGTACCTTATTAAATTCTTTAGATTCTGATAGAGAAATCAACAAATGTATGCGATTAAGGCAGCATTTAAGGGAAATATTCAGTATTCTGTTCTGGTTGGCACGATTGGCGATGAAATCCAAAATAGCACCGAAAAATCGTTTTTAGTTCATTAATTTAATAAGATAATTTGAAGGAGATATTAAATAAAACCCTCTGTGCCATCTGCAATCACGGTTACCCACTTGTTTAGTTTCTATACATTGCGAAATATGATATTATCTATTTCCTACGAAAACTTTTTTTCGGTTACTGATTCTGAGGTCTTTTATTCATTATGACTATCCGTGTTAAATAATTGGAACCAACTTTCTTATTCGACGCAAAATATATAAAACACGAAATATGTATTAAAAAAAGGCTAAATTTTTCGGTGCACCCAATTGTGGCTGTCGCATGAAAAATTCGGTACTAATTAATTAAAAACTTCTTTAAGGTAAATTTCAGCTTAATCGGATTAAAAGCAGGTGTCAATTTAACGGAATTTATGTACCAGGTGAATTTTAGAAAACGATATCTTTCGTTCTAAAATAACCGCGAACATGAAATTGAAAGAGCTTTCTGAAATTCTAAAATTTAATTTTACAGCTCGATTATTTTTTAAAAATCCTTAAAAATCGATTAAAAATTTATTTTATTTCATTATTTTTTTCGAATTGCACGTAGACTCATGTCTGAGAGGATTTGAAATAATTTTACCGTATGTGCGCTATCACCTGACATTCATAACTAGGAGATTTTTGAAAGAATCTGTAACTTTTTTTTATACATCTCAGAAATTTGAAACTTGCACACTTAGATGTAGAAAAAAATCTACTTTCATATTTTCTAAAAATCGTGCCCGTAACCAAATTAGAATCCAAATTATGAAATTTTATCAAAATCTTGAAAAATTAATTTCTTTCCCGCTTTAATTTCGATGCCAATCGATAAAATGCCCATCGCGAATTAGTTAAAATTTGCTAGCCCCGCCTGCTATCGGACTGTCGTATGCAGCGGGAATACGGTTCGAGGTTCCTCTGAAAGAAAATGTACATGTGGCAGTGCGTGTAAAGTTCGCCTGCTGTACGCTACGGTAAGCATCTGGGACACGATTCGAGTTTCGTTCGCTTCGAAGTTCGTTCGAAAAGGAAGACAGCATTCGGCATTGCGAACGCAGCACACTTGCTATACGTCGGTGTTAATAGCGGGGACGCGGTTCGAGTTTCATTCGGATCTACATTGTATATGAATTCAAAGACCCCGTTTGAAGAATCCGGCAGTGCATCAGCGTACGCAGCACGTCTGCTCTACGGTGCTGGAGGTAGTGGGCCCACTGTTCGAGGATGGGGGATTTAAGAATCTATCACTTCGAGATTTCATATTATTAGTAGCCCCGGTAAAAAGGAGAGACTCTCAGCAAGTCTGCTATACACGCTGCTACAGGCAGCGTGATAACGGTTCAAAGCTCGTTCGCCTCGAGATTTCATAAAAATAAAGAGGACCGCTAACGGGCCGGCAATGCGTGCACAGCAAGCCTGATGTACCGTGTCGTAGAAAGCGGGAACACAGTTCGAGGTTCATTCGCTTCGAGCTTTCATATTATTAGAAGCCCCGATAATATTCGGCAGTGCGTGCGCAGCACGCCTCGCCTTCTATATGCTGCCGTAGGTAGCGGGGACACGGTCCAAGTTTCGTTCGAAAAGAAGGGGATATTTGGAAGCGCATACATAGTACGCATGCTATACGATGCCGTAGGCAGCAGGGACATGGTTTGAGGTTCGTTCGCTTCAAGATTTGCTTCTTCTTTTGAAGGGGGTGAAGCCAGCTGGTAACTTCATAAAATTGGAGGCAGCATGTCGCAACTAATTTTATGGAGTAACGTTACATATATATACATATATTTACAATACGCCAGCACTACTACAAATGAATTTTTTGTTACCAAAGGGATTTTTTTGCTAATATTAAGAAAAGCACTGTATAGAAAAGTATGAAAAATTATCGAGAAAAGTTTGATAAATACTTTGGAATAGAAAAATTTTTAAATGAAGAATTGCTTTATGAGTTATTTAACCCATTAACGCCCGAATTATTTTCTTCGCTAAAATTTAAGTTTTGTATTTCCCACCACTTTTAAAAGCAAATTAACTTTTATCTAAATTTATCAAGGATTCTGTCTTGTGAAATAAGGTATAAATTTTTCTTCCTCTTTACTGGTGGGAAAACCTCTTTCTTGCTGTTTTTGGACGCTGGGCGTTAATGGGTTAATGTTAAATGAAGATCCCAGGAAGCCAGGGAATATGTCACAAAATTGAAAAAAAAGTTAACTAAATGCACAGACGACCTGGATTTTTTTTTCTTCTAACGAAATATAAGTGATTTTCTAATTTTACGATGAGTCCAAGAGATAAGCTACTTTCGCCGCAAAATAATGAATATTGATTAACTATAAATTTAAAGAAAATTGAACTCTTTATTTTTATTATTTTACAATGAAGGAAATACGAGATCAGAGGGGCTGTGCAAATATAAAATTATCAAATTTTCGAAATTTTTGAATCTCCTCCCACCCCCTTCCGATATCATACGTTATCATCCCTCGAGCCCGCCCCCCCCCCCCTCGTTAATGATATACTTATCAGAGTGTAAAACATTTTTTATTTCTAAAATTTATTTCTTTTATCGAAGTGGAGTACAAATCTGGTTACATTTATTACTTTCTTCTATCTTTACAAGAAGAAAGTATTGGATTCATGAAAATTTTCGACTTCCGGTTTTCGACGGATTTATACGTTTTAGAAGGTCCTGAACACGTTTTGACTATTTTTAGAAAATGTCTGTCTGTGAGTCTGTCCGTCTGTCTGTCTGTCTGTCTGTCCGTCTGTCTGTCTGTCTGTCTGTGTGTCTGTCTGTATGTGACAAAAAATTTGTGGGCGCTCTATCTCAAGAATTAATGCTCGAAATTTAATAAAATTTTATATTCAGTTAGACCTTGATATGAATTAGTGCCTATTGATTTTTGGTGAAAATTGGCCTGCAGGTGGCGCTGCTATACTACGTTTTTCATGATTTTCAAGATTGCTATATCTCAAGAACTAATGCACAGAATTTCACCAAACTTCAGATTCTGTGACCCCTTGATATACATAGACGCTGATTAAGTTTTGGTGTAAATTGGCCAGCAGGTGGCGCTGCTATCCCACGTTTTTTATGATTTTCATGATAGCTATATCTCAAGAACTAATGCACAGAATTTCACCAAACTTCAGATTCTGTGACCCCTTGATATACATAGACGCTGATTCAGTTTTGGTGTAAATTGGCCAGCAGGTGGCGCTGCTATGCCACGTTTTTCATGATTTTCATGATAGCTATATCTCAACAACTATCGCACAGAATTTCACCAAATTTCAGATTCTGCGATACCTTGAGATACATAGCCGCTGATAAGGTTTTGGTATGAACTGCCCTATAGGTGGCGCTGCTATGCTACATTTTGCACGATTTTTGCGATAGCTATATCTCAAGAACTAATGCAGAGAACTTTATCAAATTTTAGATTCTGTTACACTAGAATATATAACATAATTAGACGCTGATTACATTTTGGTATTAACCTTGCAATAAGTGGTGCAGCTATGCAGAATTTTGCACGATTTTTTCGATAGCTATATCTCAACAACCAACGCACAGAATTTAATCAAACTTCAGATTTCGTTACAAAATGACATACAACATAATTACACGATGATTACGTTTTGTTATAAATCCTTCAACTGATGGTGCTGCTGTGCTATATTTTACACGGTTTTTTTAAACTAACTATATCTCAAAAACTAATGCACAGAATTTCATCAAACTTCAGATTCTTTTACACCATAACATAATTAGACGCTTTTTTACGTTTTGGCATAAATTTTCCAAGATATGGTGTTGCTGTGCTACGTTTTGCAAATTTTTTTGTTATAACTATATCTCAAGAACTAATGGACGAAATTCTATCAAATTTCAGATTCTGTTAGGTCTTGATATAAATAGATGCTTATAAGGTTTTAGTATAAATTACCAACATGAGGCACTACTAAGCTCATTTTCTCAGAATATTAATTAAATTTTGCGTTTTAAGCTTTTCGGATACCAGAATCTCATTAGGCTAGGTCAAATGTTCGAGGAAATTCGATAGTGAGTAACTTTGGGGTCATCACATTTTTTTTAAAAAGTATTAAAATGAACTTTTGAGATAGAAGAAAGTTTTGGGATTGGCACATCCAACTAGTTTTTCTCATGCTTTTATGATTCAATTGGGAAAAAGTCAATAAATAATCACTTTGCATACGAAAAACTTTATATCAAATAACAATTTAAAAACTTTACTAAAGAAAAGCATTTTATAATAGTTTTTGTTACATAATAAATTTAAGAATTATAAAGACCTATTACATTTGCACCGAACGGAGGAGGGGTGGCGACAGATAAAAATTCTTATGACAAAACAAATGTACAACATTCCTCCTATTTCTGTTAATAGTTAACACAAGCTTCATATTAAATACACTTCACAAATGGTTTCTCGAACTGTGATTATATACATGTACACATATGAAAAAGAATAGGAATGTTAAACGTTGGTGTATTTCATATTTTAGAATTAATAAATTTTATAATAAATTAGTGATTTTAAAAACTTTGTATCTTCATAAAATACACAACAAATTAAGAATGTTAATGTGCTATTTTGTACCAAAAACCATGTAGCAAAGAAAAAAAGGAAAATTTTGATGGGATTAGAAATGATATCGATAGCAAAAAGCAAACCTCTCACCAAAGATATCTTACGATATCATGTGCTAGATCCCTATCCCCCCCTAAAACGATAACGTTATATTTGCACACCCCCCAAAGATCACATAGAAGCAACAATTTCCTATTTTAATTCAGTCGATTATTATTGATGTTCAAATTTTACGTCAATTATGTTTAAATTATCTTTTACTTCAAATCGAATTTATGTCATTTGTATCCTTTGGCTTCTGGGGTACTCAAACATGATCAAAATCGTTCGTTTAAAAAGTTTTATAGAAACCGATACTATACATCAGAATGTAATCATTTTCTTCTAAGGAAATATTTTACAAGTTTGCAATGTGAGGACTGCTTTTTATCCTTTTTTTTTTTAAATTCAAGTTTTCATCTTCCCAAGAGTTACTTTTTTACATTAGAAAATTTTGCTAGTTTAAATTATTGCCAATTGTAAAAACAGCAAAAAGAATATTATTTCCTTTTAATTAAAATGTACTTAAAAAGCTATAAGTTAAGATTTAAATGATTACGCATTAAAAATAGAAAAATATTCAAAATTACGTGATAAAAATTTTGTTGGTTCCTAAATATTAATAAAGGAAGAAATCGTTAAAATAATATGCGTTAAAAGCAACAAATGGGAGAAATTATGCCACATTGAAATCGCCAAGTAATAATATTGCCAGACAATTTAAATTCAAAAATATATTTACATGGGATATTTTTTTCCCATTTTGAGGTGAATGTTTTAACTATTGTTACGATTTCTGACAACACAAGTAATAAAATTTCATTTCTAATAACAAAAGTATTTTCACGTGAATATTAAAACAGAATTAAACCTTGGATGAAAAGAGACATAAAATTTAAACCAATCTAATTAAAATAACTCATTCAGAATATATATATATATATTTTTGTAGCGTTGTTGAAACAATTTCTCAGTAGAAGACTCTATTTGCTTAATTCATTTTATATTAGCTGATTTTCAAATGTTTAACTGTTCTTATTTAATAAAATGCGAATAAATTAGTTTAGATGTCTCAAAAATAACTGTTTCGGTCTTAAAAGACCTCAGTTAAACTTAAATGAATAGAAAGCCGTTAACAGGATTTACTACATTTTTAAAAAAATTATAATTTAAACTTCAGTAATTTTTATAAAATTAACCAAGTTAGTATATTTTTATAGTTTTGTTTCTAAACGTGAAGTTAGAGCACTAGCTCCTAGAGGCCATAGTCCTTAGCTTTTTAATTTTTTTTTTTCACTAATCAGTAGAATTTTAAAAATCCTTGTCGGCTGAGCCTATAGGCGGAGGTAGATTTCGAAGAGTGCTCATTTCAACAAATATATATATATATATATATATATATATATATATATATATATATATATATATATATATATATATATATATATATATATATATATATATATGATTAGAGATAAACCCAGTTTAATAACTTCATTTGGCCGTTTATGAAAAAATTTTTATTTCATTTTTCTGCAAAAACTGGTTTTATCAGAATCATCTTAAGAAAAATTCAGCTCAAATGCCCATTTTGACTACATATTTTAAAATAAATTCTGAATTAATTAAAAAATCGACCAAAACAGTACATTATACAGTTCCTAAATAACAAAAAACTGTCAGTTGAATGCATATGAGAAAAAAATTGAATTTAAAAATGAGTCATAAAATAACCAATTTGTTGTTTGAATGCATCCTTAATTCTTTAATCATGATTGCTTCGGAAAATTTTGTGCGAAATACTCACTTTGACAGCATTTTTAAAAATATATTTTATCTTTATTAAAAAACTGGCCAATGCGTCACAGTATATAGTTCCTAAATAAGAGGATCTGTAAATTGGATGCGTTCGAGAGCGAAAATAGATTTTAAAACGAGTCATAAAAAACGCAATTTGCTATGTGAAAACTTCCTTAAACTTTCAAATCACGAAGATTTCGGGAAATTCTGTTCAAAATACCTTTTTTGGTAGCCTTTTTCGAAATATATTCTGTCTTTATCAAAAAACCGATCAATGCATCACATTATATAGTTCCTAAATAAGAGGATCTGTAATTTGGATGCGTTTGAGAGCAAAAGTGGATTTAAAAACGAGTCAGAAAAAAACGCAATTTCTTATTTGAACACTTCCTTAAATTTCCCATCCCGATGACTTTGGGAAATTCTGTTCAAAATACCCATTTTGGTAGCCTTTTTTGAAATATATTCTATCTTTATCAGAAAATTGACCAATGCGTCACTTTATACAGTTTCTAAATAAAACGATCTACCATTTGGATGCGTTTAAAATCAAAAATGAATTTAAACAAGTTGGAAATTGCACGTGAAGCGTAGCAAATTAGGTGCGTTCGTACAATAACGAAGTTTTAAAAATATTACTTTCATGTATCAATCTCATAAAATTGTAAATAATGAATTACAATTAAAACGCTCATCAAACAATGTTCTCCCTATACCATTATGTAATGGAATACTTTTGTGTGGCCTTGTAAATCAATAACAAATGTTCTTTGCACCACAAATTATGTAAGATGTATATTATAATATGTACTTTATAGTTGCATATAAATTTTATTAAGTTCGCATGAGTGTAACACGATTAAAATGCATTTGAAACATTTTTTTCCTATTGACCGTAATGTAACGGAATACTTTTGATTGTCCCTATAATTGATCTATGCATCCGATTTTCATAAAATTTAAAATAACTCTACAAAATTATGTAATAATTATGTATTTTAAATTTCAAACGTATAGAATATATTTGAAACTTTTTCCCCATTGACCATAATGTAATTGAATACTTTTGATTGCCCCTGTAATTGATCTATGCACACGATTATCAAAAAATTTGAAATAACTCGACAGAATTATGTAATAATTGCGTATTTTAAATTTCAAATGATTAAAATGCATTTGAAACTTTTTCCCCATTAACCGTAATGTAATGGAATACTTTTGATTGCCCCTGTAATTGATCTATGCATCCGATTTTCATAAAATTTGAAATGACTCGACAAAATTATGTAATAAATACGTATTTTAAATTTCAAACGATTCGGTTGGGTAGTTTTTGCGTTGTTATATGCGGACGGACAGATGGACGGACAGACGGACGGACTGAACGACCACTATAGGTGCTACGTATTATATAATTACGAACGCACCTAAAAAGAGTCAGAATATAAGCAGTTTGGATTTGAGGTTTTTTCTCCAACTCCTATTTTTGTTTAATTTCTTTTTGCTATACGAATTGGTCCTATGAAAAACTTGTCAATATAAAAGTTGTAGATATTTTTGAGAAGATGTAAAATAAATTTAATCAGATTTGATATCTTAAAAATTGACGGAGTTATGGATTTTTCTCTTTTTTCACCGCCCTTTTTCTTTTAGTTTTTAATTTTTTTCATCGGTAAAAGTTGGTCCTATCAAAAACTTGTAAATATAAAAGTTTTAGATAATTTTAAGGAAATTTACAAAAAATTTAGTTGGACTTGATATCTTGAAAATTGACGAAGTTATGAATTTCTTTCTCTCCAAAACCCTGTTTTTTTCGCCCCTTGAGCCCATTTCTAAATTTATCAAAAATCTGTCATGCATAAACTTTTGGCCCATTTTTAAGAAGCAATATAAACTTTAAACCGATTCGATATCTACTTTAATTAAAAAGTTATGGCGTTTTTTCGGTTTTCACAAAAACGCCCCCTATTCCGACCCCCTTGGTCCGATTTTGCCCATTAACGAACTTAGCCGAGATTTTATCCCCTTTGATTTTATGTACCAGTTTGGTGGAGATTGGTGAAGAATTATAGAAGTTATCGTGTTCATAAAAAAGTGAGGTATATAGATAGATAGATAGTTAGATAGATAGATAGATAAACTGGTGCGATTGCAATGGGTAGTATTTCATACGAAATCTACCTAATAACTAAACAAAAAATAAAGTTTACTTGCGTTCTCCTTAAAGATAAAGTTGACATTATGTTGAAATAATGAATGATATAAATCATTCATTATTTCATTGTCTATTTTTCATCCCATAATTCGACAAGAAAAAAATTACTTTAACTTAAACAAAAATCATGTTTTTTTTTTTTTTTTTTTTTTTTTTTTTTTTTTCCAAATTTAATAATTGCTGAATTTTATTCCAAGCATTCAATCTTAAAAATTGGGAGAAATAAAGGTTGTTTTCAGGTAGCATTTGTTGTTTTACAGCAATCATCAAATATCCTTAAAATTCATAAAATATACATTTATTCTCTCGCAAAAAATTGCGACAGTATAATATTCATGCCGCAGATATCGGTATTATAGCATAAATTTAAAAATAATAAACCATAAAATAAGCAGTAATATACTGTTAAGGAACAATATATATATTACTTTTAGTATGTTTATAAAATTGTACGGCTAAGATTGCGATTTATTACTCTTAGTTTTATGTTACAACAAAGGCAGCAAGGTTGCCAGTATTATTCTGTAAAATCTACTTTTTTGCATATATCAAATGGTCTCATATGTTCCTAATAGTTTTCAGAAATGTATGCATTTAAATTTAATGTTATAGGCTAAAACCAAAAGTATAGTCGACTACTTATGAGCAAAGATTTTTATATAACTTAAAATACGTGTATATATTTAAATAACAAATTTTTAAGAGCTAATGTATTAATGTACACTTTTCTTTTTATAACTTAATACTTTTTAAATATATTTTTCTTTTAAAAACAAGTAAAATTTAACCTCATCCAATTTTTCAATAGTAAGTATTTCAAATTTAGCATTCATTTAACTAGGCAACGGGTTTCTCAGATGTATGTTTGGAATTTGGATGAGTGTGGTATCAGAAGAACGATCTCGTCATGAACGTTAAAAAGTGCAATGTAACTACCCATCCGAATCCAAACGTTTTCGAGATATCAACACTTTAAGTGTGAATGAATAAATAAATAAATTGACAGGGAGGTATATAAATTGTTCGCAAGTTAAAAGTTTCTTTGCATTGTTTTCAATTCTCCTGCCTATACCTTTTCTCGAGCTACGAGCAAAATCCTTTACACTTACACATTGCTTATTATAATATTGCCAGTTTAATCCTTTTAGACAGGCACTTCGCATTCTACAAAATTTTCGTGTACGGCTGCACTTGTAGAGTTTTTCCATATGTTTTTAATATATCCACCACCTTGTTTTATGCAAATTTTTTTGGCAAATGTGTGACCTGACGTAATGCATAAACTGTATGTAAATGTAGTGAGTAAAATAGAATGCTTTTCTTAGGTTGGTGGTTATGTTAAATGCATAATAGCTCTGTAATTTTTATGGAAATGGGTTGTTTTCTGCAATTTAAGTACTGATATCTCGAAAGGGGTTGGATTCGGACGGGTGGTTCCATTGCACTTTTTAAAGTACATGACAAGAGCTTTCATTTGATATCACACTCGTCCAAATCCAGAACTTGCACCTGGGAACGTTCTCAAACACGAAATAAAAACTAAAAAAACAAGTCGGAAAGTGCGCGTCAAACGTAGCAAATGAGGTGCGTTCGTACTATAACGATGTTTTAAAAATATTAAGATCTTGATGTAATAATATACAGTACTTCGAATACGATATAATTATCCGAAATCTTTCGTGCTCTGAAAAAAAAATCGTTAAATTTACGGCTAAAACCGCTCGGAGCAATGTTGCCAGAAGTTTTTGCCGTAAAAAATGAGTAAAATTAGATATAATTTTTTTTTATTACATCTAATTTTACTGCAATTTTAACAGCAAAAACTGTTGGTAACATTGCTGCGCTGTAATTTTAACGGATTTTTTTGTAGTGTGTGTCTTTGTAAATACTGTTTGCTTTCTTTTACACAGGAAGTAACCTTTAGTAAACCTCAACAATGTATATCAATTTCATAAAATCTGAAAAAGCTTAATATAATTAAAACGTGTTCTGAACAATGTCATTGTATATTCTTCCTCATGTACAATGTTGTAATGTAATATTTTTATGTGGCCCTGTAAATGGTAATAAATATTCTTTGCACCACAAATTGTACAGAATGTATATTTTAGTATATACTTTATAGATGTATATCTATTTAAATATATTCGAAAGAATGTAGCAGTCTTAAAATGCACTTGAAACTATTTTTTCCCATTGGCCGTAATGTAACAGAATAATCTTGATTGTAACTATGTAATTGAACTATTGATCCAATTTTCATAAAATTTGAAATGTCTTTACAAAATTATGAGACAGTTATGTATTTTAAAGCTTAAATAATTCGGTTGGGTAGTTTCTGAAATTATTGTATGCGAACGGACAGACGACTGAGGACAGGCGGACTGAACGACGCGACGACTAAAGGTGCTATGCATCTATATAATTACGAATTCATATAAAAAGCAATTCAGCATAAAATCATTTAAACTAATGAATTAAATTAGAAAATCCGCAGACGAGCGATCTCGGCTTTATAAGTCATTATTTTTTCATTAAGCCGCTATCAGATTCACCAACATTTAGTAAGTCTTTTGAGCCAACACTCGATTTCCTCCAACTTTTCGGGAAATATCCTCCCAACATCCAGTGTAATAGCAAACTGCAATGTCTCCCAGACTTTTTTCAACACGTTCAAAAAAATCTGGCCTAGCTTAGATTTTTCATCCAACATCGAACGTTTCAGCGAATCAGAGATAAGCGATTGATATGAGTAGGCAATAAATGTTAACGCCTGGCACGAGTGGAAACTAGTTTTACGGCTTTTCCTCCGAATTTTTCAAAGACAATTGCAAACCTTTGTGCCCCTTTGAACGGGAAAATGTTGGAGTTAAAATCCGCGAATAGTATGTAATATCCAACAATGCGCAATTATTTTTTAGTGCGTTCGTAATTATGCAAATACGTAGCACCTATAGTTGTCGTTCAGTTTGTCCGTCCGTCTGTTCGTATATAACAACGCAAAAACTACCCAACCGAATCGTTTGAAATTTCAAATATATAATTATTACATAATTTTGTCGAGTCATTTCAAATATTATGAAAATCGGATTCATACCAATTACAGGGACAATCAAAAGTATTCGGTTACATTACGGTCAATGGGGGAAAAAAGTTTCAAATGCATTTTAATCATTTCAAATTTAAAATATTTAATTATTGCAAAATTTTGTCGAATCATTTCAAATGTTATTAAAATTGGATGCATAGATCAATTACAGGGACAATCAAATGTATACATTACGGTCAATGGCGAAAAATGTTTCAAATGCATTTTAATGGTGTTACACTCATTCGAATATAATAGAATACATGAACTTATGAAGTATATATATATATATATTAAAATGTACATATTGTACAATCTGTGATGCAATGAATATTTATTATTAAATTACAGAGCCACACAAAAGTATTCCACTACATAATGCTATACGGGAAAACATTGTTTGGGACGTGTGTTAATTATATTAAACTATTTCACATTTTATGAATATGATATACGTTGATGAGGTATAATAAAAGTTTCTCCCTGTATATTTACATGAACGCAAACAAAATTTCGACCCCTATACAATATAAGTACTCTCTATTATAACAGCAAGATCTGAATATTTTTAAAACTTCGTTATCGTACGAACGCACCTCATTTGCTACGCTTCACGTGCAATTTCCAACTTGTTTTTTCTTTAATCTATATCTATATTTATCAGCATATAACAATCCTCCTTCTGGAAATTATAGGTGCCACATTAAACAAGATTTTATGTATGGGTATCCTGATGAACTGCTTATCCGTTAATTTTTATTGGAAAGAAAGATATATTCATTTAGGAAAGAAGTTAAACTATGAAATTAATATTCGAAAAAATTATGAATTTCAACCTACAAATTTTTTGATGGATTTAAATTTATTAAGTTCTTTTTTATGAAAATCCAAAATTTCAAATTTTCCTCCCAGGTTGCTTTTAAATTATGCTTAAAAAACGGCAAAAGGGGAATCTGTCTATGATAAAAGTGACTGGATATTTTGAAACTTCTTTGCGTAATCTAGCAATCTTCAGTGACTGCTTGAGTGGCACTTAAAATGCCTTGATCAAGAAAGGGGCTCCCTCGGTCAACAATAAAATACCGAACTGCAATTTGGATACAATTCCTAAAATATGCTCGTTTTAAAGAAATATTAGGTTTCTCAAAAACTTATGACATCAAAATTTGTTTGGGGGTTAGTTTAAAGGTCATTTTTGTAGTCAGAATTGGGTACTGCTGCTGAAAAAAACAAAGTTTAGGGTTCGTTTTAATATGTAGATGTTCCTTAAGCCAATTTTATAAACTTATTTAAAAGTAGACTTTTTTTCAAATCATTTAGTACTAGTAACTTTCATCTACGATAGTTTTTTACTGCGTTTGTACAAGTTTTTTTTTTTTTTTTTTTTTTTTTTTTTTTTTAGATAACACATTTATTCAGGAAAGTAGAACCCCCTAAACTCCTTACAGTCTCAGTAATTGTACATTGACAGTTTCATATTCCCTATGCTACATGATAATTGTGGAATGCATGGGATTTCGTATTGTACTGCGGAACGGAATTTATATTACCTAATATCCAAATAGTAACCTTTATTTAACTGCCAACCAACAAAGCATAAGAATCTGTTGGAAGATTTAAATAAAATCTCTTTAAAAAAAAAGCATTTATGGAAATGTAAAAGAATTCATATTCTTATACTTATTTAGAATTCCAATGATTACACATGATTACACATTTTTTGTAAAAAAATAAAAATAAAATAAAATAAAGCACCCAAAAAAGCATATTTTAATAGTTTTAAAACTATAAGATAACTATATGCAATCGTATCCACTGCCAATAGTCAAAACTTCAACTTAAGCGGAATGCTTTTAAAACCCTCATCGAGCAATTTTAGCATCCGTAATTTAACCTTCAAAAACATTTCATTCAAACAGGCAATTTTTTTTCCTATGAATGATAAAGCTTCTAAATTGTCTGAATTGACAAGGAAAACGCAATATGATGCATAATAAAATATTCTATATTTACCGAACTAGTGAACCAAATTAAATCAGAACCTATATCGTTGAATCCGAGTGTCTTACCAACGTATCTGGTAAATAATAAGCTAGTCGGATGTTTTTACTTTCTTCTATCTTTACAAGAAGAAAGTATTGGATTCATGAAAATTTTCGACTTCCGGTTTTCGACGGATTTATACGTTTTAGAAGGTCCTGAACACGTTTTTACTATTTTTAGAAAATGTCTGTCTGTGAGTCTGTCCGTCTGTCTGTCTGTCTGTCTGTCTGTCTGTCTGTCTGTGTGTCTGTCTGTATGTGACAAAAAATTTGTGGGCGCTCTATCTCAAGAACTAATGCTCGAAATTTAATAAAATTTTATATTCAGTTAGACCTTGATATGAATTAGTGCCTATTGGTTTTTGGTGAAAATTGGCCTGCAGGTGGCGCTGCTATACTAAGTTTTTCATGATTTTCAGGATTGCTATATCTCAAGAACTAATAGACAGAATTTCACAAAACTTCAGATTCTGTGACCCCTTGATATACATAGACGCTGATTAAATTTTTGTGTAAATTGGCCAGCAGGTGGTGCTGCTATACCACGTTTTTCATGATTTTCATGATAGCTATATCTCAAGAACTAATGCTCAGAATTTCACCAAACTTCAGATTCCGCGATACCTTGAGATACATAGTCACTGATAAGGTTTTGGTGTGAACTGCCCTATAGGTGGCGCTGCTATGCTACATTTTGCACGATTTTTGCGATAGCTATATCTCAAGAACTAATGCAGAGAACTTCATCAAATTCTAGATTCTGTTACACTAGAATATATAACATAATTAGACGCTTATTACATTTTGGTATTAATAGTGCAACAGGTGGTGCAGCTATGCTGCATTTTGCACGATTTTTCCGATATCTATATCTCAACAACCAACGCACAGAATTTCATCAAACTTCAGATTTTGTTACAAAATGACATATAACATAATTACACGATGATTACGTTTTGTTATAAATCCTTCGACTAATGGTGCTGCTGTGCTATATTTTACACGTTTTTTTTAAACTAGCTATATCTCAAGAACTAATGCACAGAATTTCATCAAACTTCAGATTCTTTTACACCATAACATAATTAGACGCTTTTTTACGTTTTGGCATAAATTGTCCAAGATATGGTGTTGCTGTGCTACGTTTTGCAAATTTTTTTGTTATAACTATATCTCAAAAACTAATGGACGAAATTCCATAAAATTTCAGATTCTCTTAGGTCTTGACGTAAATAGATGCTTATTAGGTTTTAGTTTAAATTACCCAACATGAGGCACTACAAAGCTCATTTTCTCAGAATATTTATTAAATTTTGCGTTTTAGGCTTTTCGGATACCAGAATCTCATTAGGCTAGGTCAAATGTTCGAGGATATTCGATAGTGGGTAACTTTGGGGTCAGCAAGTTTTTTTTTTTTTTTTTTTTTTTTTTTTTTTTAAGTATTAAAATGTACTTATGAGATAGAAGAAAGTTTTGGGATTGACACATCCAACTAGTTTTTTTTTTGCAAAGTTATCTCAGAATGGACAGGCTAAAAGGCAGACAAAATCAAAAATAAATTACGTGTCTCCACAGTAAATTTCTTTGATGCTAACTTATAATGAATATTTATATGATATTTATGATACTTAAAAGAAAGATAAAATAATAAACGCAAAAACAACTCACAAAGCATGTGGTGCGTTGTCTCTCTTAAGCTGCTATTAGACACACGGACTTTAGGCGAGACAAACTTTTCAGCGGATTTTAACTCCAACATTTTCCCGTTCTAGGTTTGCAACTGTCTTTGAAAAATTCGGAGGAAAAGCCGTAAAACCAATTTCTACTCGTGCCAGGTGTTAACATTTATCGCCTACTCGTATCAATCGCTTACCTCTGATTCGTTGAAACGTTCGATGTTGGATGAAAAATCTAAGCTAGGCCAGATTTTTTTGAACGTGTTGAAAAAAGTCTGGGAGACATTGCAGTTTGCTATTACACTGGAAGTTGGGAGGATATTTCCCGAAAAGTTGGAGGAAATAGAGTGTTGGCTCAAAAGTCTTACTGAATGTTGGTGAATCTGATAGCGGCTTTAAGGTAAATTATTAGCATTAAAGCAGTACATTTCTCAAAAACCCCGATACAAATTCTTATATAAATATTAAAAATGCATAACCGGTCAAGTACAAGTATTACACGAGTACAGCGGGTGTCCATGCAATAAATATATGAATTAGTAAATGCACATTACATTGTAGAAATATATTATTAAAAGTTGTTACTTAGGCTAAAGCCGATGGCGCCTTTGTCTTTTTGTATATAAAAGCGGTCCTTGTGTTTAAGACGCAACACTAGTCCCTGAAACAGACCCGGATGATAATGTTATGTCTATGGGAGAATTCTTTTCAAATATCTTGCTCGAATTTTAATATTTTTACATGATTTTTTTGCATAGAATAGCTGGGGATGATTTATGATGGGGTAGTTTTTACTTTTTCGATTTTGGTTACATATTTTTTGTATTAGGATAGTTTCAATTTCAGAACTGGTTCTAACCGATTTCAAAATTTAAAATATTAAAATAAAAATCTGAAACCAAAATTGAAAAAGTAAAAACTAGCCCGATTGTAGATCGTTCTCAGCTATCCTATACAAAAAAAATCATGCAAAAGTATTAGAATTTGAGTGAGATATTTGAAAAGAACGCCCCCATAGATTTATCATAATCATCCGGGTCTTTTTCAATTAGTAGTGTGGGCTCTTAATCCAAAGAATTACAGTGACTACTGTGCTACCTTAAGGTTTAATATCCGGATTAATTAGCGGCATTGTTTATGGAAAATCACTATCATCAATCATTTTACACTTCTATAACCACAGAACTCCCAGAGCTTCTCAATTTTGCTGCTGAATATCCGAAAATCAAAATTTGTAATGGAAAAATGCGATGTTCTAAAAAAACTATGAGAACTGGGATAGTTGCCATAGTTTTCCTGTAAAATTTAAATTCTACTACAACTGTTTTTTTTTTTATAATTTTAGTTTTAGTAGATTCGATATAGAAAAGGAGGAACGGCATATTTTCTCATTCCATTTTCAAAGATATCTCTGAAAATATAGTACCGTAAAATGAGGTGAATCGGAACACTTTTCAACTTTAACGTTACAAAAAAAACAACAACTTATTTTTTTTTTTCTACTAGAAACTTCGTTATTGATTTGTTCTTTAGTTTTTAAGCAAAAATGAAATATTTTTATTGTTTATATATGTATAATTTATTACTTTCTTCTATCTTTACAAGAAGAAAGTATTGGATTCATGAAAATTTTCGGCTTCCGGTTTTCGACAGATTTATACGTTTTAGAAGGTCCTGAACACGTTTTGACTATTTTTAGAAAATGTCTGTCTGTGAGTCTGTCCGTCTGTCTGTCTGTCTGTCTGTCTGTGTGTCTGTCTGTATGTGACAAAAAATTTGTGGGCGCTCTATCTCAAGAACTAATGCTCGAAATTTAATAAAATTTTATATTCAATTAGACCTTGATAGAAAAGAGTTAGAAAAATTAGAAACAGTTAGAAAAAAGTTCGTTAGAAAAAAGTTCGTTCCTCAGTTAGAAAAATTGGCCTGCAGGTGGCGCTGCTATACTACGTTTTTCATAATTTTCAAGATTGCTATATCTCAAGAACTAACGAACAGAATTTCACCAAACTTCAGATTCTGTGACCCCTTGATATACATAGACGCTGATTACGTTTTGGTGTAAATTGCCCAGCAGGTGGCGCTGCTATGCCACGTTTTTCATGATTCTCATGATAGCTATATATCAAGAACTAATGCACAGAATTTCACCAAACTTCAGAATCCGCGATACCTTGAGATACATAGCCGCTGATAAGATTTTGGTGTGTACTGCCCTATAGGTGGCGCTGCTATGCTACATTTTGCATGATTTTTGCGATAGCTATATCTCAAGAACTAATGCAGAGAACTTCATCAAATTTTAGATTCTGTTACACTAGAATATATAACATAATTAGACGCTGATTGCATTTTGGTATTAACCTTGCAACAAGTGGTGCAGCTATGCTGCATTTTGCACGATTTTTCCGATAGCTATATCTCAACAACCAACCCACAGTATTTCATCAAACTTCAGATTTTGTTACAAAATGACATATAACATAATTACACGATGATTACGTTTTGTTATAAATCCTTCAACTGATGGTGCTGCTGTGCTATATTTTACACGGTTTTTTTTAAACTAGCTACATCTCAAGAACTAATGCACAGAATTTCATCAAACTTCAGATTCTTTTACACCATAACATAATTAGACGCTTATTTACGTTTTGGCATAACTTGTCCAAAATATGGTGTTGTTGTGCTACGTTTTGCAAATTTTTTGTTATAACTATATCTCAAGAACTAATGGACGAAATTCCATCAAATTTTAGATTTTGTTAGGTCTTGACATAAATAGATGCTTATTAGGTTTTAGTATAAATTACCCAACATGAGGCACTACTAAGCTCATTTTCTCAAAATATTGATTAAATTTTGCGTTTTAGGCTTTTCGGATACCAGAATCTCATTAGGCTAAGTCAAATGTTCGAGGAAATTCGATAGTGGATAACTTTGGGGTCACCACGTTTTTTTTTTAAATATTAAAATGTACTTATGAGATAGAAGAAAGTTTTGGGATTGACACATCCAACTAGTTTTTTTAATGGTGTTCCGATTCACCCCGCAGATAGGGGTGAATCGGAACAAATGCTAAAATTTTTATTTATTCTGATTCAAACATTAATAGGATTAGTAAAAACAGGTAATAATGATAAGGGAGGAATAGGAACACGTAGTTACTGTGAAACCAAGATTTTATTTTATATACAAATAAAGATACGCCTTTTTTAAAAATTAGAAAAGAATTTTTAAATCAAGAAAAATTAAAATTTATTTTAAGAAGTTATATTCGAATTGCAGAAGTAGAATTTAATACAAATTTAGCCCTGTTCTGTGTTATCCTTTATTAGTAGTCATTGGGTAAGTGAATCTATTGAGTAGCCCCAATCGCTGCATGTATTAATATAGGATGGACGAGTCTTGATTCAAAATAAAAAGAGTTTTCTAACGGACACATACATTTATTGAGACGCGAACAGGACAAAAAAAAATGAACAAAAAATAAAACATAGATTCGTTCGTTCTTAACAATCTTTAAAAAGTCTTAATACGTCGTAAATATTTTAGTTCTTAAAGGACTCATCTTATATCGTCGTTTTTAATTCGTTGGAATCATAGCGTCGTTAGCAATCGTCGAAAAAAATGTTCTATTTACGTCTTCTTAATTCTTCCACACTTCGCCACACAGCTTGGAAGCTTCGCGTTTCCTAATTAATCTCGTGCCGGCGTTTCGGAGTGTCCGATACAAGTGCAACAGAGAGGGAGTGCGAGAGTATCTCCCACATTAATACAATCTACTAATACGCCCTTATCTCCAGACCTTAGTACTGTTTGCATCCCTCTTTTTTTAATTGGTTTTTCATTTTGAGATGTTTGTGTAATGTTGTGGATGTCAGAAAATATTTCTGTGCAGTTTTTCTAACTAATTTGCTATTTTTAAATTCATTTATTGTGTGTTCCATGTCTGTTGGATTAGGCGTTGACTTTTTTGTTTAACCAAGTAATTTCTTGGCACCTTTAAACTCTTCAAGTAATTAGAACAAACAAAATATTGTTACAATACATATTCATACATATGTTTTCATATAATACATGAAACTATTACTGTTTAGAAAAATAAATCATGAGAGAAAAGGTGTTCCGATTCACCCCATAAATCTTAAACCTCTGATGTTATAAGCCATTTTTCACTTTTTCATTATGTAGTTTAGAAATAAGTAGAATTTAATACAGAATACCGTTTACAGGTCTATCATTAATTAAAAATCCGCTCTCTTAGGTTTAGAATACGAAAAATACTGAAGTTACATACAAAGTTTTGAAGACTTTGAAAAAATTACGTTTTTGTGGATCATCTTGAAGCTTTTTTATATACCCCAGTAGTTGTGCAAACAAGTCAAAACTGAATTTCCCAACTTTTAATGTTATTACCTTCTTATAAAAAAATTGGCAACCAAAAATATCATCACATATATTTATAATGAATTTATTTGTATGACCGGGAAGTTTCGTTCCTATTCACCCCGCTGTTCCTATTCACCCCATTTTACGGTACCTAAAATTAAAAGAATCGCATTTTTGAGTTCGGCTTTAGGAAGTCTTTCACACGAAACCCCACGCGGAGAAAAGAAAAGATTTTTTTTCAAGTTATTTAATTATCTTTTTAACTTAATTAAGACGTTGAGTGCCACGTTAGTCAATGATGACTGACACGGAACTTTCCGTTCATACCGCCTCATATTTAAGGATAAAATTCTCTAATAAGTTAAAGTTAAGTAATTTTTAAACAAACTACCAATAATTACTTAAAACAATTTACATATTCTTAATTCTTTATCATATTTATTGTCAGACATCAGTGACTTATATGGCCTAAACGGAAAATTCAATCTAAGTCACAAGGGACTGACGCGGCTCTCAACGTATTAACTTAATTAAATTACCCCCACTACATTTTCCTAAAATATTATTAGTTGATGGTTAATAATCCCCAAATCTGTGTGTCAGTAGCATTTACTATTTATGCAAATTTAAACTTTTCATGTTCCATAGCCTATGAGTAACACGTCTCTGACGTACAGATACAAAAGTGATATTTCAGTGGTTCCATTTTTATTTTTCAAGTACGGAACATTAAAAAAGTGAAAAATTTATTCATAAGCAAACGATAGTTATCAAAAATACTTTTAACACTGAAATATTGCAGAATTTACTACAACAATAAATGTTTTTCTCCGTTGAAAAATATCAAACACGCAGAAGAAAATCTAAATTTTTAAAATCGGAAGATATTTGGGGCTTATGCGACGACATATCCTAATAAAAACTATCGCAACATATTTTTTCTTTTTCTTAAACTTTGATAAAGAATATTTGAAACAAAATTCGAGTGTTTTTATACTTAAAAAATAGTTTTAGTGAAAGCAAGAGGAATATTTTCATTGTTGAATTACAGAATAGAATATGAGATACTCAAAATGTTGGAAAATTTTTATCTTCATTTTTAATAATGCGCCAGAACTTTCTTTTTTATTTATTTTAAAAATTTTATACACACACACACACACATACATATATATATATACATATATATATATATATATATATATATATATATATATATATATATATATATATATATATATATATATATATATATATATATATATATATTATGTACGCCATGGATTAAAGATTAATATTCCAGGAACAATCATAAAAAACGTAATTTAACAAATTGCAACAACAATTTGGAAAATGATTTTTTCAAAGACTAAAACTTCAGACTCGTAAATAAATTCTATGTTTAAAAAAATAGTCTTTTACTGTCTATCGGTTCAACATTAGAACAACATTAAGTTCAACCCTTTTCGTATCGTCGAATATTTTTTAATCGGTGGGCTCGATAACTAAATCATTTTTTTTCTTTTTTAAACGATCTCTTTTTGAACAACGCTATAAGTAAGCTGTTTGAAATATAACATTTTAAATGTATTATTTTAAATCTGGCTTAATTACCCGCAAAGTTTTTTACTTTTTTTCTTTATATAGTCACGTAAAACTTTTCTGGTTGGAAAAAAAATTATATTTGTTCTGTCTTAGAATTCGCAACAATTGTTTAAAAAATCATCTCTAAATAAGAAATAAATGCCTCGTGTAAATAAATTTTTAAATTAAATTTTTTGCAATATTGTTTGGTTATCTTAAATATGGCGTAATTTTTCATTTTCTTCTTTTAAAGTAGCATAATAATTTCAATATTTTAAAATAATGTTTCTCTTTATAATTCATGTGAAAATACTGCTGTTGAAAATAAATATTTTTATTTGCATCGCCTAAAAGTTGCCAATAATAGTTTAAAATATTATCCATAAATTTGAAATAAATGTGTCGTGTAAATAAGTTTTTGATTTCAAACTTTTTGTCAAGATTATTATATGGCATGTGACATAACTTCCTCCTTTTAACTCCTATTAATGCATTTATTATTTTAATGTTTTATTTCTCTTTTAAAATTCGCGTGTAAATATAATTTGTACGATATAAGTTAAATATTTTCTTGCTTTTAATATGTAACGACATGGAACCCTCAAAATTCGATGTTAAAAAACAGATTTTAAATGCCTCTTCAGTCTTCATTTCAATTTCATTTCTTCTGAAACACATCCATTGTTTTAAACTAAATAATTTTTATCTAAAAATAGAAAAAATATATTTTTTAATAACATTAGGAGAATTTGCAGCTGAAACAGAATTTTAATACTTTCGAATGATAATTTCTTTGCATAGTTTGATCGTTCCCTTTTCATAAACGGAATGACTACCTTGTTTCCACATACCGGGATGCTTTCCTTGTTGCAAAGTAAGATATCCAACGAATTCTTAAAATATAATGAAATGTCAGTCCTATCATAGTTTGACTGAAAAAATATTTCAAGCAATGTGATGTATACATTTTGTCATATATAGAATGAATATGTCTTTTTGATTAGAGCATTTCAGTTTTTCAGTTTAGTGACAAAATGCTGCATTTTATACATAATCAAATCTTGTAATTTATCTCTTTTTTTCCCTTTGTTCCTTAAGTTGGTTGAAATAGATAAATAGATTTGAAAAATAATTTATGCTTGGACTTAACTTAAAAGACATAAAATTGAGAGTCAGTTTTCAAATAAATTTCATCCTTAAATTAATTTTATTCTTGTTTTATCATGTCACAATTGGCATTCTACAGTATTTAGATTTATAGAATTTTTTCCCCCAAAATTGAAAAAACACCGGATTTGGTTGGGTGCATTAGATTTTTTTATTTTAAATATATGTTTATAAATTTATTTGTGTATATTTTTCAGCATTATATTGGATTTTCACCAACTTTCATTCTATTTTTTAGCAAATAATTCCCGAATTTAAATAAAAGAATTAATATATTTAGAAAAAGCTAACAATTTAAATTGTAACTAATTTTTTCCCCTCTTTTCAAACAGACATTTTACAGACAATATAAAAAATATTTTGTATTATAGCTGATTTTCTGAATTTTTCTGTATTTTAAATCTCTTTTTTAGGTGCGTCCGTAATTATGTAAATACGTAGCACCTAATGTTGTCGCTCAGTCCGTCCTTTTGTCTGTCTGTCTGTCTATCCGTCCGTCTGTCTGTCCGCATATAACAACGAAAAAACTACCCAACAGAATCGTTTGTAAATTAAAGTACAGAATTATAACATAATTTTGTCGAGTCATTTCAAATTTTATGAAAATCGGATGGCTAGATCAATTACAGGGACAATCAAAAGGATTCCGTTATATTACGGTCAATGTGGAAAAAAGTTTCAAATGAATTTTAATCATTTGAAATTTAAAACATATAATTATTACGTAATTTTGTTGAGTCATTTCAAATGTTATGAAAGTCGGATGCATAGATCATTTACAGGGACAATCAAAAGTATTTCATTACATTACGGTCAATGGGAAAAAAGTTTCAGATGCATTTTAATGATGTTACACTCATTCGAACATAATAGAATTGGCATGAATCTGTGAAATATGTACTAAAATATGCATTCTGTACAATCTGTGATGTAAAGAATTTTTATTATTAAATTACAGAGCCACACAAAAGTGTTCCACTACATAATGCTATACGGGGAAACATTGTTTGGGGCGTGTTTTAAATATATTCAACTATTTTACATTTTATGAATAAGATGTATGTTGCTGAGATGTAATAAAAATTACTTCCTGCATATTTACAGAAACACAAAGATTTCGACTACTATACTGTATCCGAAGTACGCTCTACTATATCAGCAAGATCTGAATATTTTTAAAACTTCGTTATCGTACGAACGCATTTCATTTGCTACGTTCACGTGCAATTTCCAACTTGTTTTCTTTTGTGTGTGTGTTTAATTAGTTTTAAATATTATAAATATAAATTCTATTTTACATTGTGTATAATCGAATTTGTCCTTAAATTGTTATAAGAAACTAGATTTAAATTATATTATAATCTATTTCTCAATCTTGGTTTTTGTTATTTATTTTGTATTTATTAAGTATACTGTTAAACTTTCAATTTCAATATTTCAATATCCGTTTATAAATTTGAACGCATTTCCAATGGTAAGTACTCTTTTATTGTATAGTATACAAAGAAACTGTTTTGTGGAACTTTTAAATCTTTCCTCTAAATATATAACTCTCTTAGCAAACCATGAAGCTGTATATTGCTGATGAGTTGTTGCTATCATACACACAAATATATAAAATTATTCTAAGGTTTTTTGTAACTTTTTTCTTTTCCTGTTAAGTCTGAAGTACTGTAGAAGCTTTACTATTTTTACAAACAAGTTGTGTCATAAAGTTTTACAATCTGTCGCGCTAAAATGTAACAAAGAACACATGAAAGTATTTTCCTGTTTTCTTATCACTTCTGCTCATGACTGAAGTCGTGAAATATTTTTCAGTACAATACCTTTTAGCTTTATGAATTTATTTAGTCGTAAAAAGAAAAGTATTTTGACAAATGAGCAGTAACTGTATATTTAAGGTTTATAAACTTGCTTATGTACAACTAGTTTGGAGTAGCTTGACTCTTTATTTATTTCTTTTTTTTAAATAAAATTTTGAAGTTGTACAAATATTTTTTGGGGCCATTCCTGTACATCGGTAACTTTATTTTATTCTAAATAATAATAATTATCATTTATTTATTTGTTTATTTTTGTATAAAAATGTAGATTGATATTTCATTTTTATTTATTTATTTACTAGCTAAAGTACCCGGCGTTGCATGGAATTTTAAGAATGTTTGTTTCGAAAATTTTCAAAACCTAACATGCATCATAAAAAAGATACACTACTTGATTATCTCATTGATCAGAAAATTATCGCCAAATTATTAGATTAAATTTTAAAAATAGCTAATCATGAATGTCATATCCACTTATTACACGTATTTTTTACATCATCAAGTGATTTTTAATGAAAAATTTTATTAGTATATTTATTAATGTTTTATTATTATTTTTTTTTGTAATTAAAGTAAAAATTACGTCAAATTGTGTATTTTGACGAATTATATACTTTGGTAAAATTGGTCAACGGAATAATCAAGTAGTACCAAAAAAGCAGTACATTTCCAAATATATATGATGTATATATTCACCACTGTTTTATGTTTACAATATAACGTAATATCCACTCTTTTTTAATTAATCAAACTATTTATTTCGTATTTACTTCTCACGTGGAAATTTCAATGGAAAAGCAATTGTAGTTGTAATAATTTTATTTTAGGTTTTGAAGTGTTTGTAACTGCTGCAATGAAAAATGTTTACATTTTAACGAAATTTTTTGTTAAAATAGAAGTTTGTTTTATAAAATAAAAACTAACTATAAACTCTGTCAATTTATATAGATTTACAGGCAGACAAATTTTCATTTTTATGTATTAGATTAACCAATTGGAAAATGCTAGTCGTTCTCTGTCGAATATACACAGTAAAAAATAACGGTGAATATAACAGTGGAAAAGACTGTTTTTCTTTCTAGAAAAGGAAAAAATACAATTCACAGTCCTTTTTTCTTTTTTTTTTTTTTTTTTTTTTTTTTTTGTAAGCGCCATCTACGAAAGGAGTCGTGAAATACACCCGCGATTTTCGCAAAAGATACGAGAATATGTCTTAAAAATTTCATTAAATCTAATCATTAATCTCCCCCCCCCCTCTTCTGCTTTCTACGGAGATTTGTAAGATTTATACAAAAATCTTCAAGTATAGTAGATTCCTATGTCTGGGATCATATGTCTGGATTCCTATGTATTCCTATCCTGTTGTCTGGAACAAGTTTCAACTCTGTCTATATAATAAAGGTAAGTGTTAGTTTTAATTTGTTTATTCATACGCTATTCTTTATTTGTTTATTAATTGTAATTTAAAACTCTTCTATATTTAAAATTTAAAGAGTTACAATTTTTGTCCAGCTGTTTACTGCTTAGCGTAAAAGTTTTATTTATATATTTTAGTATAAAAATTTTTATTTAGCTCTTCTGCGGACAAATCGAAAATCTTATCCGAAGTTTGTCTTTAAAATGGATATAATACATATTTTCTATTTTATTAAATTAAAATCTGAACTAAGTAATTTTAGCATAAACTATACTGACTAGAAATACATATATATTTTTTCCGTCAAACATTCAAGTTCACAAATCTTTCTTTCCTTTAAATTATTGTATTAACCCTTTAAACTATCGTATTTTCCTTTAAATGTCAATTTTTATTCAAAATTTAAGAAGTAAAATAAAAAACCAACCACTTTCTGTTTTTACATTTCTTTCCTTGGCAAACAAAAATATTCATAAAACTCGTATAAAAAGGTGAAAGTGCCAACAAATCTTGTTATTTCCCCAAACTGTCTCAGATTTTCATCCCATCAGCTTACATCCATTTTCTGAATCATGCTTTTCTAACATTTTTTCATGTTAAACATTTTTTTTTTCAAATCAAAAGCAGTCAGTATCAGCATGAATATCTATCTGTAGGAAGATCTGAGAAATTAAACTAGTTGAAAATTTTTAACTTCATCAAAAGAAAATTATAATGTTAACCAGCTGTAACTGAATGAAAATTTATATTCAAAATGTATATTGGAAACAACTGTTGCAGCTTGGTTGAGAAAGACTTCCTAACAATTTGGGATGCCTAGACATCAGCATTATCATTTTTCTTAAGGAAGATACAAAATATCGAGCAGTCAGTCACTAATCATTTGGATTTACTGTGTGAGAACTTAACTCCCATTTCATTTATTTTGATTCTTTTTACCGTTTGTCTTTTTTTATTCATCCAATTAAATAATTTGGTTTTGTTATCATACATGTTTTAATTTATGTCTGAAAATGTTGTACTTTGATTTAACATGATTTTTTTGGAAGTAATGCGTTATTCGCAAATTTCAATGTTTACATTCCAATGTATAGCACATACAACAGATGTTCATGACTAAATTATAGCATAATTTCATATAAATAAGCATAATTTCAGTTTAAAACGTAGAATTAATAACAATTTGCTCTCAAAGCTCTTTCAATCAGTAGCGTAGCTATGTTTTTTGGCGCCCGGGGCCAGCAAGAAATTTTGCGCCCCCACCCCAATATAGATATATAACAATTTCTCTCAATTTGGCGCCCCTAGGCCTCGGCGCCCGGGGCGGACGCCCCCCCCTTAGCTACGCCACTGCTTTCAATTTTGATTAATCTTTATACATTCATGCCTTAACCTCAACTTTCACAAAAAAAAAAAAAAGGCCTATACCCATTTTACCCCATATGACAAGAAATGCTATAAAAAGTTTTTGAGTAAATATATTTACTCATTTTTTGAGGATTCTGTTAGATGGATTCTTCTTCTTTAAAATTTAAACAGTTTATTCTTAAATTTTTTTCTGTATTTTTTTCTGGAGAGAAGTTCTGCAATCACTAAAAACACGTTGTTCTGTCTTCTCAAAAACAAAATGATTGCTAGGCCCAGAATATATGTTGTCAGTTTGTTTTAACCAAGTTCAAATAAAGTCAGGTAGGTAAACATTTTATTCATAGCATTATTTTTTTCAAAAAGTATTGTCTAGTAAAATAATAAAATAAAGAACTAAAATATACCCATTTTACCCCGGCTAGCGGCTACCCATTTTACCCCGGGTGGCCCTAAGCACTGATCAGATTACCTTTCATGATGCTTAGTTTGATTTGCTCGTATAAAAATATTTAATATGGTAAAGAAAAAATTTTATCTCTTTAAAGAGTGATTTATGTCATTGTTGAATTAAAACAAAAATAAAATAATTAAAATTTTAAGAATGACACAAATCTTTGTAAAATATGTAATAATCTAAGTAAATGTTAGTTTGCAAAAATTGGAGTAGCAGTTTTGAAGATAAAAAATTAAATTAATATTAAATTTCAACTAAATGAATAAGACATGCATTTCAAAGCAAAAAATTCAAAATATCTACTAGATTATTTACAGTTTTATAAATTGTTATTTTAAGCATACAAAATGTCCAAGAATTATCTCTGAAAGGTGTCTGTCTCATTGAGCTTAATTCCTTCCCATTCAAAAAGATACAATTTAGTTGGAGGTCGTTAATAAATGCATTACTTTCTGTCTTAAAAAAATTTGCCTACTTATCTGACCCCCCCCCCTAAAAAAAAGGGGGGATTAGAAACGAAAAATCTACAAAATGATATGTTTCAAAATAATTGTTTACTTTTTTTTTTAACTGTACACAAATTTATCTTACTGCACAAAAATTTAAAATGCATTCAAGATTCTAATTAAAAAGTTTGAGATTATAATAAGCTGCAGGTATAAAACTAATAATTATAATAACCGCACATACAAGACCAACATTTAGTTTAACTTCATGAAACGGAACAATTTTTGTCATCATTTCACAAGCCATAATATTGTTTTAGTTTGGTCTAGTACATTTTGGCTTATGGAATTTATTATAATACAGTAGACTCCTCCAAATTTTCTGATACGCACATCTTGGGACCAGAGGTTATATGGAGTTTAGAATTTTGTTGATTTCTGGTAATTGTTTTGTAAATTCATTATAAGAAATGCTTTCAATGTAGTAAAATAATAAACTAAAAGGATCAAAACTGAGATAATTTTAAAACTGGTTAAATTATTTATAATATAAAGGTCAAATAAATAATAATGTAAAATAAAATAAGCATAATAAAAATATACACATTCCTTGAGTTATTTAATGAAATACATATAAAATGATATAAAGCAAAAAAAAAAAAAAAAAAAAAAAAAAAAAAAAAAAAAAAAAAATCTGATTTTGGCCCTACATATGAACTAAAAGTATCATTGTTTACATCTGCAAAGATATGCGGATTTTTTTTTAAAGATCGCGAAAAAATGCAAATTTTATCAATAAGGCGAAAAAAAAAGAGCTTATTGGATTTCCCCCCTTTTTGGACAATGCATGATTGCGTAGGGACGTTTATTTTCCTGATCTGAAAAATGGAAACTGATTCATTATTCAGTTCATGGTTGTAGCGGAGAGTGAATGGAACGGAACAAAAACATTTCAAAGGGTCAATCCATTTCAAGTGGTCCAGAAAATATTTTTTTGGTCTCTAGACCATTTTTAAAAAATCTGAAATTTTTTGTACAACAACCCTAATATGACGGAAGTTCAAAATGACCGTTCTTTTAATTTTAGTATTTTTTTTTGTGTATGGCGGCCATCTTTGTTTCATCGTGTGCAGCGATTTTCTCAGATACTAGGATACACAAAATTGTAAATATCTCGTCTTCTATTTTCCCAATTGAAATGGGGTTTGCAGCATTTTGTTCAGAATAAAATAGGCTAAATATACAGTGATAGAAAAATTTTGAGAAATAAATTTTTACAGGTGAAATTTTGGTACAAAATGTACGATTTTTTGCAAAACCTATCCGTTTGTAAGAGGAAAATTTTCATGCAAGAGCAACTTATCACAGTTACACAATTTTTTCTACAAATAAGTCAAAAGTGCGTGTACTCATACACCAAGTCCCAGATCTGGGAGTTAATTTCTCTTTGCGAAAAAAATTCCGAAATACGTCGAAAATTTCAAAAATCGCACTTTTTAGGCTTTGATATCTCTGGTGGGGCACGAGATAAAAATCTGAAATTTTGGCCTGTGATAGTATTGTGTAGTAGCGTTATGTACAAAAAATTTCAAGAAGGAGATTTGACTACAAGCTGAGATATGGCATGGAAAATATGTGAAAACAATACTGTCAAACTATTGTAAACCTACTATGTAATTGTTCAACAAGACTGTCAACCTTACACAATTTTTTCTACAAATAGGTCAGAAGTGTGTGTACTCATACATCAAGTCCCATATCTGGGAAATGATTTCTCTTTCCGAAAAAAATTCCGAAAATTTCAAAAATCGCACATTTTAGGTTTTAATATCTCTGGTGAAGCATGAGATAAAAATCTGAAATTCTGGCCTTTGGTAGTATTATGTAGTAGTGTTATGTACAAAAAATTTCAAGAAGGAGATTTGTATACAAGCTGAGATACGGTGATTAAAGAAATGTTAAGAAATGCTATAACGAGTACATTAGGAGAAATGAGATTAGTCTCTTTTATTACAATATTTACCCAGAAAATATCGCTTGTTGAAAACAGTTAAATAATAAGCATTTAATTTACAAAATACTATATATGCTCAACAAAGAGCTTAACAATATTTACGAGAGATGTTATGAGTTCGACCAGTTACTGTTGTCAGTCCATCAGGCTGTTCTTTCTAAAAATTTTATTTGAAGCCCCCCAAGTCTTGTTATTCCTTGTTAACTTGAATGAAATTCTTGAGGTTTAATAATTGAAGCCATGTCAACTCGATCAGTTGCAATTCATTGTCTGTAATTTACTTTTCCTGAAATGTGTTCCGAGTAAAATTGTTGTAATAGCATTTTTAGTAGATTTGTTCATCTGGACAAATAGTGTATTGTCTTAGCATACATTCTGAATTGTTTAAATCACACAGAAGCATTTGAAAAAGATATTTGTAACTAACATTTAACTTTGTACCATAAATAATTAATTTAAAGTTTTGGAGGTATGAACAATTACATAGTGTGTTACAATAGTTTGGCAGTATTGTTTTCACATATTGTCCATGTCATATCTCATCTTGTAGTCAAATCTCCTTCTTGAAATTTTTTGTACATAACACTACTACACAATACTATCAAAGGCCAGAATTTCAGATTTTTATCTCGTGTTCCACCAGAGATATCAAAGCCTAAAAAGTGCAATTTTTGAAATTTTCGACGAATTTCGGAATTTTTTTTCGCAAAGAGAAATCATTTCCCAGATCTGGGACTTGGTGTATGAATACACGCACTTTTGGCCTATTTGTAGAAAAGATTGTGCAAGGTTGACAGTCTTGTTGCACAATTACATAGTAGGTTTACAATAGTTTGGTAGTATTGTTTTCACATATTTTCCATGTCATATCTCAGCTTTTAGTCAAATCTCCTTCTTGAAATTTTTTGTACATAACGATACTACGCGATACTATCATAGGCCAAAATTTCAGATTTTTATCTCATGCCCCACCAGAGATATCAAAGCCTATACAGAGCAATTTTTGACATTTTTTACGAATTTCGAAATTTTTTTCGCAAAGAGAAATAAACTCCCAGATCTGGGACTTGGTGTATGAGTACACGCACTTTTAACTTATTTGTAAAAAAATTGTGTAAGGTTGACAGTTTCCCTTGCATGAAAATTTTCCTCTTGCAAACGGATAGATTTTGCAAAAAATCGTAAATTTTGTGCTAAAATTTCACCTGTAAAAATTTATTTTTCAAAACTTTTCTTATACTGCATATTTAGCCTATTTTATTCTGAACAAAATGCTGCAAACCCCATTTCAATTGGGAAAATAGAATACGAGATATTTACAATTTTGTGCATCCTAGTATCTGAGAAAATCGCTGCACACGATGAAACAAAGATGGCCGCCATGCACAAACAAAAAATAGTAGAATTAACGGTCATTTTGAACTTCCATCATGTTAGGGTTGTTGTACAAAAAATTTCAGATTTTTTAAAAATAGTCGAGCGACCAGTGCTGGGCCACTTGAAATGAATTGACCCCAAAGTTTTAGCGGATAGTGAGTGGAATGGGACATTGGCGTCCTCCGGTCCTGTGTGGCATGTTTTGGCGAGAATGCAGATTGGCTGGAGAACTTAGTGGAGCTTTTCAAACACTTGCTGTAAGACTTCGTCGATGAAGCGTCGTGTTGTTAAAGGCCGTGGATCGGCCATCTAATATAATATTTAATATGTTTTATTTACAATATGTTCTGTTATTTATACAATTGAGTTTTTTATGTGTTTAATAAAGAGTTATTTTGTTAAAAAGGAATGGTGTAATCACAGCTCACCTACAATTCATAACAATTGTGTTAAAAATTCTAAGTATGAAAGTAACATATTTTAAGGGTTGTAAAAAAGCCTGGTAAAATTTTAAAAAGCAATGCTATGCTGGTGGCTTTTGTTAGTCTTAATCGGCTTTTTTTTAAACCAAAATTAACCTTTATTGGCCGAAGTTGATTTTCTACAAAGAATTTAAATTATTACACTACACTTTTTTATGTGTTTTTTTTTTAAATTAAGTATAAAGATTTTTAGTTGAGGTAGACTTCAATATGACCTGGTTTCTTAATAATGAAGGCGTTAATATTGGAATAATTATGGATTGCAAATTTTTCAGCTAAACTTAACAAATCCATACAAATATATTTCTCTGGTTTATACTGATCTTAAGCCCCTCCTTTTTTTTGTCTTTTACTGTTTCATGTAATTAAAAAAACAATAGTTTAAATCCAAAGTTTTATATTACTATTCAATCAAAAACGTTACATTTTTACAGGAAAAGAAACAATATTAAATAAGTAAAGTCAGCTCTTAGCTTTTTCATATAGGTTTTCAATGAAAAACAGTGAAACTTTACAGTGGCTTGCGAATGGGGGGGAGGAAGGGGACGTTTGCTCTGTGCATGAAAATTTAGGGGATGCCAAATTTATACTACCATCATAACTTTTGTCCTGTCATAAGAAAAAGTTGGGAGAGGGGGGCACCAAATTCGGTCTTTGACCCGGGTGCAATTTTCTCTTCGCCTGTCCCTGAAATTTTATTTTGCTTCCTAATTCCTTTGACGAAAAATGTAAAAAAAAATAATCCAGATTATAAAGCATGCAAGGGGAGGTTAAGAAAAAAAATAAAAGTTTAACTATTATTATTTTTAAACACCAACCAAACATTGTGAAGCAGTTGATTACTGGAAGGCAGTCCATTACTGACACATCTACCCTATGTAATTATACTACCCCTTTATTCCTTCTGAATGCAATTCATCAAAATGATATACTGTTGGGAATATGTATAAGCAATATGTGTTTTTAAAAGTCTTACCTTTTTTTTTTTATTATTTCCAGGTGCTTGTTGAACATAAATACAAACAGGGGAAATAAACAGCGAAAGAATAGCCTAACAGATGGCATAATGTCACGAGTATCATCATTGTTAAATAAATTATCGGATTACGAATGGTTGTAGATCATAACTTTTGGCTTGTATTTGTTGTTAAAATTAAACTTTTTTTAATTGCAATTTTCATGTTTTGTTTTTTCCTTTTTTAAATCTAAATTATCTTTCAGACTTATTTCTAATGGAACTTGTTCAATTGCAAGAAAAGAATTTTATATATAACTGTGCTACCAAGATCCCTGTTTAGTTACAATTACACTTTAATGTAGATATGGTAAATTTGCTTAAAATAGAAACAGAAATTTCTGACCTTTTCCAATCAGCAAACAAATGCTGATGGTCAAGGTAGAATTTAGTATCAATGCTTCGAAATTTTTTTTAGATTACTTGAAAGTTTATTTATCATAATTTATATTTCTGGTTTGAATTAACAATTAGTATATGTATAGGGAAACTTATATCTAACCATACAAAAGCAATTTTAAAAATGCATTCCTGATTGTAAATAATGCTAAGTTGAAACCACCATAAGATTTCATGATTTCATGGACTAGAATATTGTTCTAATATTCTCCATTACATTTTGAGTCCTGCAAACAACCAATATTACATATCTTGAAATACTAATGGAACTCAAATAGGAAGTGCTTTGGAAAGAATTAATAAATTTTCATTTTTTATCAGCAAAGACAATTAAAATGCGTTAAGAAAGGAAAAATGCTACTTTTCTTAAAATTTATTCAAGAAAATCAACCTTTTCTAGAAAAAAATATTCAATGATGGGGTTTTAATGAAAACAGAGCTTATAATTAAATCCATAAATGTTTTACTATCAAGGTCTCACATTGTATAAAGTTATATTTGTAGAAACAGACGTACAATTTCTTTATCCTCCCTCCATCACACACATATACTGCTTAAAATTTCAGATTAGGTGGAGTTTAAATTTAAATTTTGATCTATCCATAAAAGATGCCAGACATTTCTTCAATATTTTTTATCTCCCCCCTCCTCTTTTGCCACAAAATGTCAAACTTCACCTTACTCTCCCTGCTTCTCCCTCTTGTTACATGTCCTGCTATGTTACATAAACATATACTTGCCGTTCAGAATCAAAGCACTACCTTATAGAATGTATTTCGCACTATATTTTTAATCTTTAACTATCTGTTTTAATGACATTTGTGAGCATAACAGTAAAAAATTGTATACTTATTTTATATGCAATAAGGTTAAAATTTATAACCAAAAACAGCAATGAAATATTAATATGAAAAAGCAATAGGAAAGATTAGTAATTTGCAGTTCAAAATATAATTTAATATATTTGGCTTTAAATCTTATCTTTACTTTATAAACACAAAATACTTTTAAAATAACTTGAAAATTTAATCTATTGGTCTTACATGCTTTTATTTTAACCAAAATGTGTGATGTTGCATTTCTTTTTACCCCCTACCACCCCTTTGTCACAGTTTTTCAAACCCTCTTCCAGGCATGACATAATTTATTGACAGCCTCTGATACAATTTCGTTAGTAAAACTCACAGGCAAAAGCTTCATAAATCCCTGGATTACTTGTATCTTTTGGATAAATTATGAATGATGGAATATATTTTCTCGATTTCAATGTGACATATATTTTTTTTAATTTAACACTCTATTCTGAAAAAGATCTTTGTTATTCTTTCAAATTAATTTCATTTACATAAGACCAAAAATTATGTAACTATTTAATTTCAAAACATGCATATGAAAACAGATCTGCTTTACACTTTTGCATTTCAGAAATTTATTAATCTTCATATAGAAACTTAACAATGAACTTAAGTCTATATTTAAGTATTGCAGTTAAAGAAAAAAATGTACATGTTAGCAAAACTTGTAAAAATGAAATGTTGATGCACTTGACAGAAATACTGCTTCAGAGAGATGTGTATTTGTACTACTTTTGTAGTAAACTATTTTTATCATTATCAAAATGTTCTATTTTTGAGTGTTTTACTCTATCGGTAAACTTGGTATTAAAAGCTTGTTAATGGATTTGAAAAGAATTCACCAGTTTTTTAAAAGATACGCCTGGTTTAAAGTTTTTTTTAAATCTAAAAATAAATTTTAATAAGTATAATGGCCCATCAGTCCAAAAAGACACAAAGCATTGTATAGTATTTCTTACAACTTCCTTTTACTTAGTGTTGTGAAAATGATTGTAGTGAAAAAAATAAAAACCTGAGAACACTTTAAAGTGTGTATACTATTGTTAAAAAAGATTTTGTTAAAATAACCTAATATTAATAACCCCAGTTAACTCATGCTTTAATAGGGCTATAATCATAAGTAATTAGAATTTTATATAGCATATTATTGTCACATGTTTGATATCACTATTGTATGGAGGTATTTTTCTTTATTTCTGAAATTCTGATGTCAAATAATAGAAAATTATAATTAAAAGTAATTACATTTAAATATTCCATACACTTTTCAACCTATGTCAATAATTTACTAGATGAAAATTAAGGTATAATTTACAGCTACTGAAAAAATTACAAATGATCTATTTAAAAGCATGTACATTATGATGGAATTAAATTAACCAAAAAAAAAGTAATCTACAAAAGTTCTCAACTGTTTATAAATTTAAAAAGCAAAAAATACTGAGAAAATGCAAAATTGTGTAACTAAAAAAACTAATTTTATGTTGAATAAGCTGCAAAAAGTTCCAAAGTGCCAAAAGTAAAATTTAAAAAACAAAATTTCTTAAATAAACAGCAAAAAGTACTGAAAAAAAGTGCCATAAAGTCAAAACAAAATTTGCTTAATTTACCTCAAAAATTGCTGAAAATCAACGAAAAAGCAATAAAAACAAATTTTAGTACATTAATTGCAAAAAATACTGAATAACTACAAACGAGCAGTTAAATCTGAAAAACAAATTTCAATAAAATAATAACAAAAAATGCTGAAAAATCTACAAAAGTACAGTAAAATCTGAAAAACAAATTTTAGTAAATTAACAACAAAAAATGCTGAAAATCTACAAAAGTACAGTAAAATCTGAAAAACACATTTTATTAAATTAACAGCAAAAAATGCTGAAAATCTACAAAAGTACAGTAAAATCTGAAAAACACATTTTATTAAATTAACAGCAAAAAATGCTGAAAATCTACAAAAATACTGTAAAATCTGAAGAACAAATTTTAGTAAAAAAACAGCAAAAAAGGCTGAAAATCTACAAGAGTGCTGTAAAATGTGGAAAACGAGTTTTAGTAAATTAACAGCAAAAAATGCTGAAATTATACAAGACTGCTGTAAAATCTAAAAAAACGCAAACGCTGTAAATATACTGCAAAATTTACTAGCACCCATATTGCCAGAATGTTTTGCTGTTTAGTTACTGTGATTTTTTTTACAGTGTAGATATGTCTGAAATATAGATATGTCTGAATATGTCTACATGTGAATCATTGTGGTGTCCGCATTTTTGAAATCAGTTGCTACGATTACAAAAAAAATATTAAAATTACAAAAAATGAATAATTGAAAAACAAATTGTGATACAATTTTCAATAAAACCATCCTTGATAAGTTATAATGGGCAACGCGTTTTTGCCAATCGTTTTTCTGATTCAATTAGGTAAATTTTTCTGTTTTGGAAAACTGGTGAGAAAAGATTAAAAATTCTGTAAAAGACGCGAAAAAATAGGCACTTTTTGAACATTCTTACAAAAATATTGATCAGTTAACTTGTTAAAAGTACATTTTTCCCCTATATATCGATGTAAAAATTTAAAATGTTTAATGATTATAATTTAAAATATTTGCAGTAGCGAAAATGTAAAACTGAAATTTCATTTAAATTGTGAATGTGTTGCCATCCGCAGAAGGACATATGCGTTATGCACAGATATGTTTGTCCTTTATAATATGGACTAGTGTAAACACCCGTCCTAGGACGGTGGGTAGGAATCATGCTTTTCCCTTAAAATTTTCAATAATTGATAAAAAATATTCGTGTACTGTTATTCCATAATCGTATTATTTGGTTTAAAAATCATAAAAAGGCAGTAAAGTGAAATTTAATTTTCAAATGCTTTACAATTAAAAATACACACTTCCTGTTAAAGGTGTAAAATTTTAAATTATGTGACATTGAGATTTAAGTTTGTAAAAAAAAAGGGAGGGGGAGAACGGAAAACGGATTAATGGTTCATCAAATCATTTTTTTTTTCAAAATAATTTAAAATACCAACCTGGAACAAACAAACTAAATATTGCCTTAATTACCTTAATACTCAAAAAAATGGAATACTTTTATGTTAGCTTGGCGATGTGATAAATTGTCAAATATTGTTCTCAATGACATCATTTATATTACATTAATATCATTTAAAATATAAATCTTTTACCCATTGCATTTAGAAAGCATATTTTTTTTAACTGGAGGGAAATGGCGCATCTAGTATTTGTCGACAATTCAATTAAAATGATCCACTCGTGACACCATTATTCCCTTTTATATTTTAAAAGAATAATAACGCTATTGTAACTTGCGACGCGTGCTATAGCCAGTATACACGTCTAAACACATTGTCGTTATCACTATCTTTTTACTCATAAAGGTTCCGCTACGGTACTTCAGTTTGCAAGTAAATTCAATATTCGAAAAATGGGTTAAATCATTAAACTTGAAATTTATAACAGAAAATTACAATTTTCACCTTTCTAATGTAGTTTGTCTAGCAATTTTCTGGAAGATACTTTTCGAGCTATTAATTTTTTCAGTAACTTCAAGTGTTCATGTTCTGAGACTATTCTGTGGCAACGATTAGAAAAAAAAACAGTTACCAGCAATCTGTAGCTTTTTATTAAAGAGGATATGTAATGTTTTCCTAAAGAGAAAGAAAATTAATGCTGTCTGAATTAGTCAATCCAGAAATGGTATAGAAATCTTCGGGCAGGACATGTTGTTACTACTAGAAAATAGTTATTAAAACATTAACTGGATACTTTATATTTTATCTTTTCATAAATTGGAATTTCTTTTTCTTTAACCCATTGAAAGATAGTGGTACCAGAATGTACCAGAAAATTTTCAAACATTTTTTTTGTTGAAATTCTAGTATTAGGTAGATTTTGTATGAAATACTACCTATTGCGGTCGCTCCTATGTTGGAATTTCTGAAAAAAATTTGCAGATCTACGCCGATCATGACCTCTAGATTCCAAAACTACCATCAATAAAAAAGTTTTATATATATATATATATATATATATATATATGTGTGTGTGTGTGTGTGGGATTAAAGAATGAAGTATTCAGCAATAAAAGATAATAAACTCAATGATTTAATGAACGTGATAACACAAATGAGACTTATGTGATGATGCCTGGCAAGAAAGAGGTGTTCTATAGATTTCAGTGATGGCGAGTTTGATGGACTTTTAATGCAACGCTCAGGGAAGCTTATTTATACTAAATATTATTCAGTTCTACTGTTATTTTTGAATAAGTTATTCACTTAATATCCCACAAGTTTTGGGGACTCGTTGCCGAGATTTGAATGATTTCACTGATTTATATTTGAATTTGAATTTCACGATGAAAGCTATTTTGTACTAAGAAGATCTAAGTCTAAGAACAATGTTTTGTTTTTAAACTAAAACGTATTATATAAAAAAAAGGAACTGTTTGTTATATGTGTAATGATTAGAAATTATCCGTAATCAAGTTTGCAAGTCTACTATATTGTTTTGTTGAAGTGTAAACAAGAATTATAATATCTGTTCTGAATAAAGCTAGAAAGGCGGACTTGTTAACATTGTGTGATGACATAGGTATAGTTGTGCCTCAGAGTCCAAGAATCATTGATTTGATAAAGTTGGTGACGGAATCGAAGGATTATGAAGAAAATTTTGTAAAAGTCCGACTTGAAGTCATTGCCGCGGAGATAATAGAAAAAGAAAGACTAGAAGCAGAAAAAGAAAAAGAAGAAAGAAGACTAGAAGCAGAAAAAGAAGAAAGAAGACTAGAGGCAGAAAAAGAAGAAAGACGGTTAAGACTGGAGGCAGAGAAAGAAGAAAGACGGTTAGAAGCAGAAAGAAGATTAGAGGAAAAGAAGATGGAAATGGAGTACGAATTACGAAAAATTGAGCTTCAAGGAAATATGACAAATACAAGTGAAGGTTCGTCCGTAACTGGTTCAGGTAAGCAACCAGATTTGTCTAAATTAATGTCACACTTTGATGGGAAGGGTGATATCAGTATCTATTTAGCTCTATTAGAGAGACAGATTTCTAGGATGAATATAACAAAAGAAAATTGGGTACTGCACTTATTAAGTTTAATGCCGCTAGAAATTGCTGATGTTATAACTAGAGAACCAGAAACATTAACAAATAACTACGATTATGTAAAAAACTTGCTACTCAAAAGATTCAAATTGACGCCAGAAGAGTTTAGGCAAAAATTAATGTCGCATAAGAAAGAAAACTCAGCCACTTGGCACGATCTAGCATTTGAGTTAAGGAATTATTTAGAAGAATGGATTACCGGTCTTGATGTATCCAATTTTGAAGATTTAAAAGAATTAATATTAGTAGATCAAATCAAGAGAAGGTTACCGATAGAAATGAAAGAACATTTTATCGATGATCTTCCCAAAATTAAAAGTGTTGATATATTAATTTGTAAACTAGATGATTACGAAACAGCAAGACGTAATGTTAAAACCATGAATAGAAACTCACACCACTTTGAAGATAGAAAGTCAAAAATGCGCGAAAATAGCAATTCAAAACCGTGGTTACCATCTCAACGTTATTATACTTTAAGAAAACAACAATTTACAGATAATACAGCTAATAGAAATGAATCTTCTAATTTAAATGAAAGAAACAGGCCACAAATTAGATGTTTTAAATGTAACCGTCTTGGCCACGTAATATCCCAGTGAAAAAATGGGAATAATAGGCAAATAAATTATGACAGCCAAAATCGGAGACAAAACCCGCTATTATCCAATCACAAAGAAGTAAATTCTGCATTAATCAAAGAAACAAACAGTGCCAAATCGGATCACATGTTAGACACCGATATTAACGGGAGCCAAAACCCGCGATTATCCAATCACAAGGAGATAAATTTTGCAGTAATCAAACAAACAAACAGCGCCAAGCCGGATCGCATGATAAATATTGATATTAACGGTGAAAAGACACAGATTTTTTTGACACTGGAAGTGATATCAGTCTGGTGAGTTATGAATATTATAAGAAAATAGGCTCGCCAAGATTATATTCAAATAATATCGCTTTGTCAGGCATAGAAAAAGTAGTTGTTTATCCTAAAGGATACTTCCCATATGAATTTAATATTGATGGTTTTCTAATCAGAGCGAATTTGTATGTGATAAAATCTCTTGCGTATGATATTTTATTGGGATATGATGTCATTAATAAATTAAATTTGGCGATAAACGAGAACGGAATTAAGATCGTTGGCAAACGCAATAGTATTCAAGTAGGTTACACTGAAGTTCAGAAGAATTCTGATATAAAATTGAATCATGATGCCAGAAATAATAATGAAAAGAAAACGTCTACGTTAGATAATTCACGTGATGAAAATGTTATAGTTGCAAATGATAATAATGCAGGAGGTAATTACTTGATCAATTTCGCGAGAGTCATAGAAGAAAATGAAATTGATTTGAATCACGCGAGAAATTTGAAAATAAAAAAGGAAATAAATGGGAAAGAAGGAAATTTAATTAGTAAGAAAAGATTGAATGAAACAAACGAGACATCACAAACAGGACGAACGAATGACCTAAAAGAAAAACGCAATTTATGTGCACGCGCCAATGAAAATAAAAATGAAACGAGGAAAGTTGAAAAATATTATGAACGGAAAAACACGAAGGAAGAAAAGAATATTGAAGGAGTTAATGCAAATAAACAGAAATTTATCAGAAATTACAAGAAGCGTGATTACAATGATAGAGATGAATAAAAGAAATATTATTCGAGAAATAATTTTAATAGAAAATGTCACACATGTGAAAATCGGAGAAAATATTTAGGGGAAAGAAAGCTTGAAATTTTTTAAAAAGAAAGGGTTGGACCGTGTGAAAGGAATAATAAAACAAGCATCAAAACAAGCTTTAATGGTCCACGTAGAAATCTTTTTGGAGTAATGGTAATTATAGAAAACAATTTAGCATGATGAGACAAGTACCTTACAGATATGAATTAAATGATCCCGTGGTAATCCAAGAAACGCAGTGTGGAACAGGACTGAAAAGAGAAAGATTCCTTGGGCCGAAAAAAAAAATTATTGAAAAATCACATGATCATTATGATGCAAACAGAATTGGAGACCATGGTGGACAACAAGATATCCACTATTGCAGAATACATCAAGCCATGAAGTAACGCATCTGAATAACGTGAGATGTTTTTGTTTTATGTTTACCTGTTTTGTTTGCGTAAATTTGTGTCTAAATTTTTATAAGCAGCAACCGAGGACTTCAGAAACGTCAGGATGACCGAGAATGTGGGATTAAAGAATGAAGTATTCAGCAATAAAAGATAATAGACTCAATGATTTAATGAACGTGATATCACAAATGAGACTCATATGATGATGCGTGGAAAGAACGAGGTGTTCTATAGATTTCAGCGATGGCGAGTTTGATGGACTTTTAATGCAAAGCTCAGGGAAGCTTATTTATACTGAATATTATTCAGTTCTACTGTTATTTTTGAATGCTACGTATATATTTTATGTCTATTAAACCTTTTTATCTTATCAAGAATATTTGATTTGCTTAAATTATAAATTAATCACTTAATATCCAACATACATACATACAGGGTGAGTCATAAATATCGAAACAATAGGCTATCTCCTTAAATATTGCCCCTAGACCCATACTTCCAATTGCAAAGTTTCACCAAAAAAGGTAAATTTTTTGATAAGATAAGTTGCAACTCCATGAGGGGTCTATTTTAAAAAATACAAAAATTAAATTTTTATACGGCCCCCAGAGGATAAAACTTCCAATTAGAAAAATTTTCCTTATCCATTCTTGAATTGAACAAAAAAAACTCCATCTTGATATCTCCAAAACTCAGAGAATTATGACAATTTTAATAAATCGTGAGGTTTCAAGGGATCAGACACAAATTGAAATGCGTGTAATTGAAGAAACAATGTTGCTGTATGTTGTCCAGGAAACATTTATTTTATTTATTTATTTATAGAGTTTGAATTTTGAATGTTTTGTGATGGTTAACCACATAATTTGTAAGCACTATCACATCATAAGCTTTCTTAATAATTTTTTTTTCAAAAAAATTAGAGTAAATTAAAATTGTCATAACTCAAAATATTATTTGTCGCGTTGAATTTTTTTCTTTTAATTAAATGAAAATGTTTAACTTTCAATTTGATTCAGCATTTTAAATAATATTTTTAAAAAATAAAAGTATTTAAAATAGCAATTTAAAAAAAGATGCAATTTTTTTGTGAATAAATCATATTTTTAAAAGTAAATTTTCTGAGGTGAAAACAGCTTTCGGCAATTTTTTTTTTTTTCTTTTTAATTGAGGTGTTAAAAAACTATTGAATTGTTACCGTAACCAACAGTTACTGACTTATGATGTAAGTTTAAAAATAAGAAATACTGAAATAAAAACATCTGATGAAGAAAAGTGCATTTAGTTTTAAACAAAGATTGGCTCCTAACGTTTAAATGCTTTTTTAAAAGTGTCTAGGTGATTAACTCCTTCTTGTGTAGTTTCGATTTCAGATTTTGTTTAAGTTTTGCCATTTTCGCCTTCTTTAATTACTATTTAAATGAGTCAGCTTATTTAAACTTAATTTTTTTTTATCACGCCGACTTCAATTTTTTTCATTGTTTTATCCCTGTCAACTTCATATTTTTCTTGTTAAAATTGCCACTACACGATGCGTAAAAGATGCTTCTAATTACGGGCCTCCAAACAGGTAGACGGTAGGTACTGGGTTCGAACCCAATCGCAACCATCGGCCTTATCATTCGAAGTTTACCGTGGTTTTTTTCGAACCCTGTATTTCCTATTGCAGATAATTGTCCGGAATAATTTAAAAAAAAAAAAAACAATCCCCAACGTGTTAACCGCTGTAAGCGGACTCAAAGGCCGCTGTGCTTTTTTTTTTTTTTTCATTTTTTAGAGTTTAACATACAGTTTTCAGTTCAAATACAAAAACATTTTAAATTTTGTTTAACTTGCGAATCAGTTATCTTTTTAAAACAAGAACAGGTGTTTAATGAATCTTCGGCATATTTCATTTAAACGTTTTAAGTTGTTAAGTTGAAATTATTCAATTGAATTTCTTAAATGATGTTTGATTCGAACGCATTAAACCTTGATCAATTAAATACACTTAGAATGAAATATTAGTGGGAGCTTAGCATAAAAAAAATACGCAACAGAAACGTTATACTCTTCGACTTTAACATTCGAATAAATATTTTTTTTAATGCCGTTTGGTTTGGAATAAATAAACTACTCGGATGTAGCAATCGGAGGACTCTAAAGATACGAAATTCCGTGGATTAGTACAAGATATCACTGAAATCGTGTAAACTATACAAAATTCATTATGAAAACGCCATCCGAAAGATGATTGATACAAAAACGTAAACAAAACCAATTCATGTCAAGAAGTAACTGCATCTGACTTTTTATGGGAATTCCTGCATTAGTTCTTAAAGTAGAGCTATTGCAGAAATCGTAACAAATTCAGTGTTGCAGCGCCTCTCGTGGAGCCATATACAGCAAAATATAAATAACATCAATTCATGTCAAGGAATAACTGAATCTGAAGATTGATGATATTTCTTGCATTCTGGAGATACAGCGATCGCGGAAATCGCACAAAAGCCTTTACAGTAGGGTCACCTGTTAAGCGATTCACACCAAAAACTAATCAGCATCAATGTATATCAAGAACTAAGTAAATATAACTTTTTATTAAATTTTGTGTATTAGTTCTTGAGATAGCGCGCTCACAAAATGTATATCATATACAGAGATACAGAAGCAGTGACTCACAGACAGACATTTTGTAAAAACATGTTTTTCGGCATCTCTGAGCCCTAAAACGTGTGAATCCGTCGAAAACCGGAATTCAAAATTTTCATGAATCCAATACTTTTCTCTTGTAAAGATAGAAAAAAGTAAAAATATGTTTAAAACCACATAAATTTTGAAGCTGAATAGTACAAACTAGATTTTTGAAAAAAATTCCAAGTAATTTATTAAAATATATTTCCATTAACATTAAAATGTACAGTAACATTAAAATATATTCCATATGATCCAGTTAATAGAAGGGTCATTATCGCTATTACTATTTTTACTAAACTTATTGCCTGCGGCAATAAGTTTTAAAGACACGGTTAATGAGAGTTTAATTAATATCACTTAATTTAATAACACTTTTAATAAGTGTTTAATAAGACGGTCCGGCCAATGGGTCGTGCCAATTACGAGCCTGGCGCCAAGCTCGAGATATTGCAGACATCTAGCATATGTCAAAGAAGTTTAAAGCAAAATGCTATACGCTTTTATTTTATATTTAAAAGTTAAAGTATTGTCTTGGGTCTACATTTAACAATGCGTAAATTAATGGTCGATCCCTAAATTGTATTTCAAATGAACTGATATCGCTGCACTCAGATGTATGCTAAAGTGGTGTAAGTCACGAATTTTGAAAAATTTTGGATTTTAATATCATCCAGGGATTTGCAGATATCGAGATGAATTTTTTTTTGTTCGATTCAGAAGAGGATAAGGAAAATTTTTCTAATTGGAAGTTTTATTCTCTGGGGGTCGTATAAAAATGTAATTTTCGTATTTTTTAAAATAGACCCCCCATGGAGTTGCAACTTATCTTATCAAAAAATTTACCTTTTTTGATGAAACTTTGCAATTGGAAGTATGGGTCTAGGGGCAATATTTAAGGAGATAGCCTATTGTTTCGATATTTATGACTCACCCTGTATATATATATATATATATATATATATATATATATATCACTTTCTTCTGGCCACGATAACTTTTTTAATTCTGTTTCAATTTCCTCCAAACTGATACATAACATGAAGGAGTATAAAATCTCGGTCAAGTTCGTTAATGGGCAAAACCGGACCAAGGGGGTTGAAATAGAAAGGTTTTTTGTGAAAACCAAAAAAACGGCATAACTCCTTAATTAAAATAGCTATCGAATGAGTTTACAGTTTATATTACTTCTAAAAAGTGGGCCAAAAGCCTATGCATGACAGATTTTTGATAAAGTTAAAAATGGGCTCAAGGGGCAAAAAAAAACAGGGTTTTCGGGAGAAAAAAATTCATAACTTCGTCAATTCTCAAGATATCAAATCCAACTAATTTTTTATAAATGTTCTCAAAGTTATCTAAAACCTTTTTTTCAAGTTTTTAATAGGACCAACATTTATCGATGAATAAAATTAAAAACGAAAAGAAAAAGAAAAAAATCCTTAACTTAGACAATTCTTAAGCTATCAAATCTAATTAAATTTATTTTACATCTTCTCAATAACATCTACAACTTTTATATTAACACGTTTTTCATAGGACCAATTCTTATAGCAAAAATAAATTAAACAAAAATAAGAGTTGGAAAAAAATCTCAAATCCAAACTTCTTATATTTTGACACATTTTTAAATTCAATTTTGATTTTAAACGCATTCGAATGGCAGATCCTCTTATTTAAGAACTATATAATAAGATGTATTGGGCAGTTTTTTTTTCTTATAAAGGCAGAATATATTTCAAAAAAGGCGGCCAAAAAGGGTATTTTGAACAGAATTTCCCTAAATGATCGTGACTGAAAAATTGAGGAAGTACTCAAATATCAAATTGCATTTTTTCTGACTCATTTGTAAATCCATTTTTATTCTCAAGCGCATCCAATTTACAGGTCCTCTTATTACCGAGGAACTATATAATGCAAAGGATGGGCCAGTTTTTTGGTAAAGGCAGGATATATTTTTAAAAAGGCTGCCAAAATGGGTACTTTGAGCAGAATTTTCCGAAGCGATCGTGATTGGAAAATAGATATATTCAAATAACAAAATTGCGTTTTTCTGACTCATTTTTAAATTCAGTTTTGCTGTCAAACGCATCCAATTAACAGGTTCTGTTATTTAGGAACTGTATAATGTGCCGTATTTGTCCGTTTTTTATTTTTTTTTATTTTATTTTTATTTTATTTTATTTTATTTTTTTGATAAAGGTTAAATATATATTTATTAAAAAGCTGACAAAATGGACCCTTCACACAAAAGTTCCCAAAGCGATCGTGATTAAAGAATTGAGGATGTATTCAAATAACAAATTGGTTATTTTACGACTAATTTTTATATTTTTTTAAGAAGAATTTGAATATATTTCAAAATATGTGGTCAAAATGGGCATTTAAGCCGAATTTCGCTAAAGATAATTTTGATAAAACCAGTTCTTACAGAAAAAGGAAATTAAAAGTTTATCAGAAGCGGCCAAATAAATTTGTTAAACTGGGTTTATCTCTAATCACATTTTATTTGTTGTTGTTGAAATGAGCACTCTTCGAAAGCTACCTCCTAGAAGGAGGTAGCTTTCGAAGGCCAAGCCAAGAGTGGTTATTTTAAACGAAAACATTATCTTTATTTGATGACTTCGTAATAAAATTTAAAAAAATTGCTATGACAACAAAAACTGATTTGAAATACAACTTTTGCATTTTAAAGAAGAAAAAAATTCCAGCTTTGATGGGTTAAATGTATCTTTTTTTATTCGACAGTAACAAAGTAGAACGAAATTATCACGGAATAAAATTAGTCGTTGGGAGCCACCGTAGTAATTATCCATCATGAATATGCAAATTCATTATTAACCATATAATAAAAGTCTAAATCATGTGACTGTCATCAACAATTCCGTGTTGGCCGCTTCACTTTTTATAAGCTAGGCAACCATTTTGGTATTTTAATATTAACCAAGCGTTAGTGATAAGTCACCAAATATTGCTTTATCGTCACAGTTTCAACTACATTATGATAGTCCATATCATGTGAATGTCATAAACAATTACGAGCTGATTTCCATCGCTTTTATCTATGCGAAATTCATAACTGATTTTTAAAAAATCAAAATTATTTTTTCTTTCGAAAAAAAAAAATATATATATATATATATATATAATTTGCTATAATCGCATGGTATCTTTGACGCTTTTATATTAGCCGGTTATATATCTATCCAGTAGAATTTTTCAACTCACCAGTTAACTTTTTTTTTTTTTTTTTTCATGGTAAATTAAAAAAATACTTTGATGTTGAAATTAAATATCATGGTTTGTGGCGTTATTTAATAGTCTTCTTTTTTTTCATTAAAACACAAAAAAAGTGGAAGCTATGAATTTTATATGTTTCAGTTTTAAAGGAAAGTATCGTATTTTTATATGAAATCTATGAAGGAATTATATTTTTGATGAAATACGAAAAAATGTGATAGGAACAATGCTTGGCGATTTATATATAATCTGCACCCCACTTACATGATAAAGGGCTTTTAATTTCTCTATCAGAATCTTCCGATTTGGCGAAAGATTGAGCAAGTAAATTATATTATTAATAAAAGTAGTACAATTTTTCTTGGAGCGCTGTTTTTAAATTATCCAATTGCTTACAACACCTCTCCCAATTTAGCTTTTCGTTCGGTTTCAACAGCTCAAAATGTATTTATCTTCGAATGTACCTAATACGCGACATTCTCTCAATCATGCTCCATTTCAAATTAGAGATGAAGAGGGGACAGGTTTTCTAGATTAACAATATGCCTTTTTCCTTACAATGTTTTCATAGGTAATCCACTCTTCATACCCAATTATTATCCGGTCCAAGAAGGATTCAATTTTGCCCTTTGCAAACAGAGATGTGCATATGATGCCTCGATCATTAAATTTCGTCTCATTTAACGCATGTGTTACCCATCATGAATATTTTCACATCAATCTCAATTTCTGAATATCGTCCAAAATGGCTTCTTAAGTGGAATCAAAACTTTTCTGCAATTTCGGATGTTGTCAAAAAAGTATTTTCCTCTAACATGATCTTGACAGCATCAGCATTAATCAAAGGTGGTTTTTCGGAGTTTGTCTGATCCAGAATATCAGACCAGATTAAGTGATTGTTGAGGTTAATTGGGTGAAATAGTCCTCCAATGTTCGAGTCCGGGATAGCTCAGTTGGTAGAGCATTGGCGGCTTCAGCAATACATCCCTGGTTCGAATCCTGGCCCGGACTTTTTTCACCCAATATTGAAAAATAGAAAAATTTACATCTAAAATATCTGCATTGCCTTTACTGGCAGACTCATAAGAATACGACTTTGTTCTGTTGAATATCATGAATGAGATTTTGACCAAATAACTTGACTTTTCAAAATCATAATAAACTTCTTTCAGGAATAAAACTTCGGGTTTTGTCAGTAGAATAGTAGCATTATAGTCTTCAAGCCGACCAGAATAGAATAAAAAACAGATTTAAGCATCTTCTGATGTTAGAATGTTTTTTCGAATGAAAAATAATAGCGCAACAGCAGACGATAGAAATAAAGAAGAAAAAAAACCGTTGTCACGCGGCTGGCCGTTTTCATGGGGATCAAACCAGGGGCATTGTAATGGAGATTCTTGTAGCGTAGTTTGGTAGCAGCTGCTATTTTATTAGAATACTTAGAAGAAGCGTGATTGCGTATAGTAGTCCAGATTCGGATGTACGAAAAAACCCCACAATGATTGCTAAGTTATTCTTTATTTAGACATCTATTACTAGGGGGGCACACATACAGTACTCGGAGAAAATCTCCGAACAGTTTTTAGCCACTTCACTGGACGAGAGCAGGGAGTCAAGTGACCTCGTACATAGCAACAAACCGCCACTTTTGGCATGATAGAAAATCGCCAACATACACAAGTTCGCCCATGCACAATGGATAGTCTACGCCAAATAACAGTTAAAATGCAGCCAGCAAGATCAGAATTCAATTTAGTTTCCCAGCTGGGATGGGAAAGGAAAAGGTTGCCAAACGATAAATTGTTACACGTGTTGTTATGTCTAAACACAGAGGCACACCGAAGGGACATCAGATTTTACTGCGCAGATGTTAAATTCTTTTTAGGGTTTTGTCGAGAAAGGAAAAAGAATCGTAAGCATAAATTTTAACTGCGAAACAGAGATGATCTCCTTATAAGGTAATGCAGAATTGCTTCGATCAAAAATAGCAGACATCTGGAAATTGTTTTAAACGGTTGAATAATATGTGAGTGTATTTCTCACAGATAAAGTTAAGCAGCTGCCGATTTTCGGTTAGAGAATTAATAAGCAAGAAAAATGGAAAAGGAATGAAGGACAACTTAAAACTAATTTTTGAATTGAACAGAGACGGGGGGTAAAGGAATAATTTAAGAAAATAACCAATATATAACGAAATAATCGTTATATATATCACCCGGTGCACCACAAAAAAAACTTTTGCTGTCCAATGTGCATAGGCTAGCATACAATATTATAACATAAAAACATACATACATGCAAAAGTTTTTTTTTTTTTTTTTTTTTTATGTATCTGTAGAAATTTGACGTCATGATAATGGAGACTTTTGTATTCAAAAACAGTCAGCAGTTCTAAAGTTTCTATATTTTTTTACTATTTCTGTATATGGATCCAAGCTAGTACTGTATTTTTATATGTAGAAGTTGAGTCGACTCAGACAGTACAAAAATATTACTGCAGCTTTGATTGTTATCATGACACAAGTAAAAATTTTGAAACATATACACAAAACATGAAACTAATACTAAATGAATATAAAATGGCAATACACAAAAATAACATAATAGCACTATATTTTTCAAAAAATTAAAAAGAGTAATATGATGTATATTAAAAAATAAAAATGTTTTTGTAAAAAAATTGTTTCATGCCGAAGCATAGGATGACAAAAAAAAGAGGTGCTCCAAGCACGCCCATAAAAATTTGCGTCACCCTGAATCTTGTGTACAACACAAGTATTATGGCATCGGCTTAGGGCCTAGCCTTAGATGAGGAGGGAATTGTGATGCTCCCCCGAAGGCACTAGCGGTCTTCTGAAGGAGCCCAAGTCGAATTACATGAAAAAAACTTGAATTGTTGTGAATTGGAATCACAATTCAAAAATTTGAATCGAAACTCCAACTCCAAAACTTTGTCTCTCAACACAATGAAGCTTGAACCCTTAGGGCATTAATTTCGAACGGGAACAAGACTTCAAAGGGAAGAATTCAAAAAGAAAAAAACAAAAAGATGTATATCATCTAACAACTAATATGGGGAGACAATCCTAGAGTGAAGAGAGACGAAAAATGTGTCACAATCGAGTGAGGTGATGCACAAGTCATATACGAAAAATGTGTTTTATTTAACTACATGAATCATTTATTTACTTTTCTAAACTACAGTACCTGTTTATCTAACTATCATATGTTTGACTTATAGTACAGGAATTGTTAAGTGGGAGGTTAGCTACCGGAAAATTTACTAAATTAATGAGTATTGTCAAAGAAATTTTAAGTGTACTGCAAAAAGAAACAAAATAAAAAGTAACTAAAATTTAAGTGAGTATGGAGACATATCTAAGTGTTAAAGGATAACAATGATACCTAATATTGTTCCTAAGAGATCTTCAGATCAACAGTGATGGACCAGCCATGATATTGTTAAAGATCAGTCAAAAACAACATACACACAACCATGAGCTCTTTGGTTGGATATGTGATATCATAAACATGACTTAAAAAATAATAAATAGTGTTTTTACATTAGCTTCTGTTTCTTAGATTGTATGTGTGAGGTTGATAAAACGTATTAAAGTTAGTGTTGTTTATATGACTTGATGCATCAAATAAATGTCCATAACGAGGAGGTGCTAGTAAAAGTCTATCAATATGTACCCGAAATGCTGTGTTATCAGGAGTATACAACCTTTTAATTGAGAATGACACAGGGGAATGTTTACAAGTGACAATATATGGACCAGTATACTTTGTTTTAAACTTGTCATTTGATTTTAGATATACAATATCTTTTAAGAAAATGGATCTTAATTTAGCTTTCTGACCGTAATATTTATATCTTTTATCTTGAGCAGATTTAATGTTGTTATAGGCTTTGTGATATATCTTACTCAAATCATCAAGTAATTTGTGGACTTCAATATGTTTATCAAGAAAGGGTTGGTTGCACGACTGATCAAAAGTGTCAAAAATTAGAGAAAGTTCGCGTCCAAAATGAAGAAAATTAGGAGAGTACAATGTAGTTGCATGTTTGGAGCCGTTATAAAGAGATTTGTGTATAAAGACTGCATTTTCGAATGAATGACCTTCTTGTAAAAGAATATTAACTGAATATTTGATTGACTTATTGATTCGCTCTGCAATCGCATTTGATTGTGGTCTCGAGGCAGAACTGTGTAATACCTTAATGCCCAATCTATCATTAAAAATGTTATATACCTGAGAAGTGTACTGGGGTCCTAAGTCTGATAAGACAACCGAAGGTCTCCCAAAGGTGGTTATGTAAGAGAATAAGCATTTAACAACCTTACTCGCAGATATGTCATTAAGTGGAAAGAGTTCGATATGTCTCGAAAAATGATCAGTGATAGTTAAAACATATTTTCCATTAGTAAACGGTCCAAGGAGATCAGTACTGATAGTGTGACCAGGGTACCTGGGAGTGTATGTGGGCTGCAAAGGTGCGGGTGGAGTTTGGTGATGTTTAGTTTGAAGACATTTGATACAGGATGCAACAAAGTTTAAAGTGTCTACATACATACCCTTCCAAAAATATCTACCTGACAAGAATTCATAAGTTTTATTAAAGCCAAAATGAGATAAATGTGAAATTGTTAAGACTTTGCTTTTAAGTGAATTTGGAACAATAATGTGATACGAAAAAGTGTTATTAAAAATATTTTCCTTCTTTAACATTAATACTTTCGAATCAGGATGAATGAAGTAGTTAGGAAATTTTTGAGAATATCCTTTCTTTAAGATTTCTTTATAAACAACAGACAAAGTAGGGTCATTTTGTTGTTCAGTAGCAAATGTTTCATTCGAAATTTCTAATAAAGGGTCAGGATTTGTTTGTGTACCAGAAATAAGGCAGTTAACATGCATATTAGAATCAGTCGAGCTGGAGTGTGGAGTATCACATTCTACAATAGGTAAGGGTTGAGTATCATGAATAAGTTCAGGATTTGTAGCTAAAGTCTGTTGATTATTTTCAAAGTTACAGCGAGATAAATAGTCAGCGAGTACATTCTTTTTACCTGGAATATGTTGAAATTTGTATGTGTATTCTGAGAGATCCATGAGCCAACGAGAGATAATATCAGCCGGGTTTGTAGTTTTGTTGTACTTTTCTAATGGTTTACTATCTGAAAGGATTACAAATTCTCTGTTGTATAAATAATGTTTGAAAGCAGTAACTGATTTATGAATCGCCATGAGTTCTAATTTAAGTGCAGGATATTTTTTCTCTGATGCTTCTAAAGATTTTGAAAAGTATGCAACAGGTAATAGTTGTTTATCATGTTCTTGTAGTAAGACACCAGAAATAGCAATATTTGACGCATCAGTATTTAAATAGAACTTTTTGTTCCAGTCAGGTAATCTAACCATGGGTGGATTAAAGAATATCTTCTGTATGGTGTCCATAATTTTTTGATGTTTGCTTGTCCACTTAAATTTGGCTTTTGGAGTAGTTAAGTTTATGAGAGGCTGCACAAGTTCAGAAAAGGATGGAACCAGAGATTTGTAAAATGTAATGACGCCTATGAGTGCTTTTAATTGACGTTTTGTTGTAGGTGTTGGAAAAGATGTTATTTTTACAATGTTCGACTGAACAGGAGAAATAGTTTGATTTTCTATGTGAAATCCATGATAATCTAAACTGGTTTTGTGCAAAGTGCATTTGTTAGGGGACAGCGTTAAGTTATATTTGACTAATATTGCAAGAATTTTATCCAACTTATCACACATTTCTTGATATGAATTGGCACCAACAATAAGATCATCTTGGTAGGTATAGACACCTTCTAACTGTAATTCATCAAGTAACGAGTCCATTAAAGCTTGAAAAACTGAGGCGCTTGTTTTTAATCCGAATACTAATCTCTTATACCGAAAAGAACCGAACATTGTAGTGAATGTGAGCTGATTTTGAAATTTTGCAGGCAAATCAATCTGATGATATGCCTGATGGAAGTCGAGAGAAGAGAAAAAACGATATTGTGAAAGATTTGAAATAATAGTTTGAATTTTTGGAAGTGGATAGGACGAACCTTGAATTATAGTATTAACCATTCTGAGATCTAATGCGAGTCTATATTTCTGTATACCTGTACCGTCTGGTTTCTTTTTAACAAGGAGCATGGGGCAGGCCCATTCGGAACAATGACGTTCAATGATTTTGGCATCAAGCAACTGTTTGATTTGATTTAAAACATCCTTCTGCACAGCTCGGGGAAGAGGGAAAGGGAGAGTCTTTATGGGGTAATCATTAATGAATTTCAAATCAGGTACAATTTTATCAGTATGACCAAGTGTGTCTAATGATTTGGAAAAGGCAGGATAATAATTAAGTAATAATTTAGTTAGGTTCTTTGCTTCGTCAGATTTTAAGTGAGTAAGATTAAAATCCTTAGCCGATAAATCCTGCTTTCTTTTTTGTAAGATTTCATTAGACGCCTGAATAAAATTTACAAAGTGCTGTTCTGAGTTATTTTGCTTGTCAGACATTTCAGAAGTATAGTCGCGAATTTCCTCAATCTCAGATAATTGACCTATTTTTGTGTGTTTAGGGAGATGAATGGTCTTTTCAGAAGTGTTTTTAAGCGTTATTGAGAAGAAATGATGTATTTGTGAAGTTTTCTTTCTTTTATTGGATAATTTATTCATTTGAATAATGGCATCATTTCCTATTAATTCTTTTGTTCGTGCCAAATATTCAAATAGATAATTTCTGTCATTGTTGATATTATTGGAGGTGTAAACAGAGCACCATATTTGTTGTTGAGGTTCTACTATAATTTTTCGAGTTAAGAACACCGCTTGATTCATTACAACATCACTCAAAGAATTGCATGATTTTGATTGTTTCTCTCCAGAAGATTCTTTACTGGTTTTTAAAGGAACAGAGAAATTATTGTTGACATGGAGACACTTGTTAAAAGTATCGATGACAACATTGTATCTAGTTATGAAATCGAAACCTAAAATGCCTTCAAAACTGGAAGACTCGGGTATGTCAACAATATAAAAGTGGTGTGAAAACGCTTTTTGTTTTAGCTTAATGGATGTTCTGATGCAGGCGGAAAATGAGACATCAGAATTGACAGTTTTAATATTGACGTCAGTGGACAGTCTTTTATATTTTAAGACAGGTTTAAGTTGATTAAATAATTTTTGTGAAAGTAAAGATATACTACTACCAGAATCAGCCAACAAAGTAATATCATGGTTTGCTATAGTGGCTTTAACAAGAGGAAGGGATGGTGACATAGTGTTTACACTACAAATTATCTGAACATTATCACTTTCTGTTTGTGTACTGGTGTTATTTGCTATCTTAATGGAGTTAAAAGTTTGGGAACCTACTGAATTAACTAGTCTCGAACTTGAAATTTTAGGTAAAACAGGGTCAAAAAGAAAAGTTGCTGATGTAGAAGTATTAGATTGAGACACAACACCATCAGCATAAAAATTGTATCTCTGTTTCAGTTTTCCTGAAATTGTGGAGTGGAATTTGTGTAATTGTTTTTTCTTTGAGTATTTGCTCTTTTCCATTTAAAACAAGAGAGAGCGTCGTGATTGTTTCGTCCACATAACTGACAAACAACTGGTTTTTTTTGTGAAAACTTGTGTGGGGAATAACGTCTAGTGTAGCTCCGATTTTTGTAATTTTTTTTTAAACGTGAAACACCTGCGGAATGTTTTGGTCTAGTCTGGAGATTTTTTTGCTCAGTTTCGGTTTTAGTATCAGGAGGGGCAAAAGATAATGCATTTATTTTCTCAGAGATTTCTTTTAATTGCGATTCAATAAGATTTTCTGGTCTGTGTACCGAAGGTAAGGAATGTAAGATTTTCTCATTCCTTAAAATTTCATGAAGGGTTTGCGCTCTTTCAACTGCTGTTTTATAATCATTAATGCCTTCTTCCTGTAATTTTATTCTAATATTTGAAGGAAGGGCTTCTAGAAATTTCATGAGTTTGATAGTGTTGCGTGCATTTTCGTCGTTGATATCTGCATATACTGTAGCCGCAAGAACATTTAGTCTATGGGCTAAATTTTTTATCGTCTCAGAAGGCATAAGTGCTAAACTGGACAACTCAACAGAGGCAACACATTTACTAGGGGGGGGGGGCGAAGAATGACGCAAATTCTTTTTCCAGCAAATCGAGGTATGTTATCTTTTGCAGGTCGGGGTTCTGTGCTAGAAATTTTTGTGCAGGCCCAACTAACTTTCCCTTTAAGATTGCAATTGTTGTTTGTGGGTTATACTTATTAATTTCCGCAGAGACTCTAACTTGATCAAAGAAAAATTTAAGTACATCTGGATCTCCATCAAATTGAATGATATTTATCGGAATTTGTTTTGCCGCCATGATTAGTTTTTTTTTTTTTTTTTTGTTTACGCTCACAAGTTTTAGAGAAATTGTTACACAGACCTGACTTATACTCTAAAGCACATTGAAAACAGGTAAATTTCCTAGCTAGTAAAAATATATAAACTAGCAAAATAAATAAATTTTAAAATATACCTCACTTTAAAGATATCTTATTTAAACCTTTTATGACAGTAAAGCAAGGAAGCACATACAACAGGTAAATCATTTAGAAAATAAAATAAATAAAATAACAAAATAATTACACTTTGAAACATATATCTATATATTCCTTCACTTTAAAAAAAAATACTTACTTTATCTTTAGATAATAAAGCAAAGAAAACTCTATAGAAAACCGCAAAAACTGTTAGCAAGCAAGGAAAAAAAAAATCCTTTAACTTCTTTACACAAGGAAAAAAAATTCCTTTTTTTGTAACATAAAATCTTCTGATTTATTTATATTTTTTGGATGAAAAAGAATGTTCTTATTTTAACCTTGTAATTAAAGTTCAAAACTGGTTAAACACATTTAAGCATATTAGAGAATCTAACTACAAATTTAAAACAAAAAAAGGGTGGGACGTAAAACATGAAATAATAGCACATAAATGTAAATAACTGGTAAAAACTGCATAAAATGTCACAAAAATAATAACTAGAAATGACAACAGTTACCGTGCTTTCGCAAATTAAAAATCTTTGCAAAAACACAATAACAGGATTATATTAATGCTCTATACAGAACATAAATGTTGACCGTTGTGTCCTGAATGTGAAAGCAGAACATGAAATAAACAAAGTGGGTAGGTTGACTTACTGATTTAGTTTTAAAAAATAACTAAATGATTACTAATTTAATAACACAAAAACTTAGGGAAATGGGGCAAGATCTGCTCTCACGTTCACAGCTGTCGTATTTCGAAGATATGAAAATGTGCACTTTTATTTATTTATTTTTTTCACTGACGCATATCATTTCACTTATCGAAGGTGGTGACACATCTTTTTTTTGGCTTTAGTTGGAATTCTGTTATTTATTTATTTATTAATTTTGTGCACTGTTAACTGATACCTACGATGAATTATTTCTGATGGATTTTCACACCTGTATAAAATTTATTTAACTTTGCCACCTGCTAGGTGGATATATTTTTCATTTGCATATCTGGATGAAATACTTGAAGACATATATATTATATGTGGATTTTTTTTACTTTCTTTTGCCGACTACAATTAATGAATCACTATTTTTTTGCACGATGTATCACTTTACGATGCATAACTACGCTGGAAGACTTGTTTCCATAAATTTTCTATGAGGCTATATGAACTTTCTGTAGATTACGTTCACTAAAGACACAAAACACACTGGTATAGAAGCACAAAATGAGCACATGCAGCCCTCGATGATATCTGCCGGCAAAGAAAACACGTCAATCACACAGACGATGCGAGGAGATGAAAAAAGGGCGGCGCCCAGCGCTCAGGTGACAATCAGCCGCAGATTTCTTTTAGGATATGGAATATCGAGGGGAGACCCTCCGAAGCAGTTGAGATGGAGCACACAGGGGAGGAAAAGGGGGTGTCCAGCAAAGGAATTTCAGGACGGGAACAGCTCTGTACTTTTTCGGTTGACACTTAGCAGGCAAGACTAATAGCATTTTCTACCGGGGGATGCAGAGAAGAAAAAGAAGAAACAAAAAGCATCACATCCGCCGGAACGTCGCAGTTGATTGTACCCCCCTCCATATTTTTTTTTTTTATGTGGGGAAAAACGAAAGAGTCAAACGGTACCAGTTATTTTTGTAATGGAGATTCTTGTAGCGTAGTTTGGTAGCAGCTGCTATTTTATTAGAATACTTAGAAGAAGCGTGATTGCGTATAGTAGTCCAGATTCGGATGTACGAAAAAACCCCACAATGATTGCTAAGTTATTCTTTATTTAGACATCTATTACTAGGGGGGGCACACATACAGTACTCGGAGAAAATCTCCGAACAGTTTTTAGCCACTTCACTAGACGAGAGCAGGGAGTCAAGTGACCTCGTACATAGCAACAAACCGCCACTTTTGGCATGATAGAAAATCGCCAACATACACAAGTTCGCCCATGCACAATGGATAGTCTACGCCAAATAACAGTTAAAATGCAGCCAGCAAGATCAGAATTCAATTTAGTTTCCCAGCTGGGATGGGAAAGGAAAAGGTTGCCAAACGATAAATTGTTACACGTGTTGTTATGTCTAAACACAGAGGCACACCGAAGGGACATCAGATTTTACTGCGCAGATGTTAAATTCTTTTTAGGGTTTTGTCGAGAAAGGAAAAAGAATCGTAAGCATAAATTTTAACTGCGAAACAGAGATGATCTCCTTATAAGGTAATGCAGAATTGCTTCGATCAAAAATAGCAGACATCTGGAAATTGTTTTAAACGGTTGAATAATATGTGAGTGTATTTCTCACAGATAAAGTTAAGCAGCTGCCGATTTTCGGTTAGAGAATTAATAAGCAAGAAAAATGGAAAAGGAATGAAGGACAACTTAAAACTAATTTTTGAATTGAACAGAGACGGGGGGTAAAGGAATAATTTAAGAAAATAACCAATATATAACGAAATAATCGTTATAGGCATCGCTAAGGGGGAGGGGGGACAGGGGGAACTTCCCCCCAAACGTTTTTCACATGATGTTACAGTTGGCAAATTTACAAACTGAACTGGCAAATTAGTTCAAAACTTTAATAAATTATGTTTTGTTATGTTATTAACAGTTGGCAAATTTACAAACTGAACTGGCAAATTAGTTCAAAACTTTAATAAAATACTATAATCCACTTTCTATTTCTGATATATTTGACGAAAGTTACCAATATAATTAGAAATATAATTAAGCTTTTTACAAATAAAAACTATATTACATTTTCTAATTGTGATAACTTGGTAAAATTACAAAACTAGTTGGCAAACGCTGAGAACTATTTATGTTTGCGTTTTACTGAGTTGGCAAATACTGAATTTTGACTTGGCAATCTAAGGCTTTTCCCCCACCAATAAAAAGTCTTCTCGAGGGCGCGGGATCAAATTACGGCTTCTTTTTTCTCCAAGGCATTTTTTAATTTTTGGGCTACAGATTGGAAGAAAAGAATTATCAGCCTAAGAAATATTAACTATTTTTATTTGTATAAGAATCGGAAAGAGGAATTTCTTAAGTACTTTGAAGAAGACGAGGAACTGGTCTATCATTCTGTTGTTCCTGGACTGGTTAACAATGTTAATACCCCCTAGGGTGAAAATAATTAGAAGCTATTTATTGATTCAAAGAAAATGAGATGCTTTTTAAAGCTCTCCTTGATCACTGAAGCCAGTACACATATGTACCAATTTTAAAATCGGTTCATTTAGAAGAACCCTATAATAACTCGGCTCTCTTTCTCAACAACATAAAGTATGTCGACCTCGGTAGGACTATTTGAAAATTATATCCATGCATCTTGGTCAAGAAAGGCAAATTCCCTAAATATCTATGCTTCATTGATGAGTGGGAAAGCCGTGATAAGACTAAACATTGGGTCAAAAAAAAATGAGTTCCAGCAACAGGGATTTCAAACCATTTAAATCTAGAAAAAATAATCGATTGCTGAAAAATCAATTTGTCTCACTAAGAAACGATTACTTTATATAGATTTAAATGAATGAAAATCACTGTTTCCGATATTATGTCTAAAATTGTTCAAGATAATATCTTTCAAATAACATTTTTGCAAAAATATCGATATCGATTTTACAAAAGATCCTGACGTAATGGGAAAATGTGGGGGCCATTTTAAAAATTAGCACTCCAAATAACATAATAATCCACCAAAACTTCTCCTAAAACTTTCAATTCACAGAGCTGTGTTATTAATCCCCTATTTTTCATGGTAGCATATAAACAACCAACTATGTTTCGAATTTAATGGATTTTTATTTCGGATATTCCAAATTCATACAAGCAATTTTAAATAGCAATATCTTTTTTATTTAATAACGCAAATATTCTGTATTTAATGAAATTGAATTTTATTATTGAAGTCGTCTGCTGTGTATTCAGGTTCTCTTAACTACGCAATTTCTAAAACATATTCTGCTATGAGAATTAGATAATTAGTTTTACTTTTCAGTCTGTTGTATGTCACACGAAAAAACTTTTATACATAATATTACTTAAATATTCACATATATATAACTGTCTTGAAAGTAATACATCCGAACAATGTACTATGAGCTTTATAAAACTCAAATAGCATTTGCAAAGTAAATATATAGATGTTAAATAACAATGGCTCTAATGCAGAAAAAATTTTTGCACATTTCAATTTGTTAAAACATATTTTACATATGGATTTTAAGTTACTTTATTTTTTGCATAGTTGATAAAATACATTTAGAAAATTTCTAAAACAAAAATCTCATGAAAAAAAAGAGCCATTAAAAATAAGTATACTTTGCTTTTTTTTTTTTTTTTTTTTCTTAAAATTAATGGAAAGAATGAATCAGTACCCGCCCCATTTAACATCAAGAATTTAGAATCCGGTCAACGAAACTCGTAAATGGACACTAATAACTTTTCTGGGAAACTTGCATTAACACGAGCTAAATGTTATGTATAAATAAATATTGTATTTTCAGGGGGGGAAATGAATAAATAAATATCCATTTTAGGTGAATTTTTCTTTAAAAGAACCGGACATTGCTGGGTGGATTTATTTTTTAGATTTTAAGAGAGGTACTCTTTACTACGATGCTAATTTAGTCATTTTCCAATAATGGACATCCACTGAAGACTTTGCTAAAAATGCAATTTCAATAATTCTTGTAGCACCTAAGTTATTTTTATTTAACTAAAAACATAAATAAACAAATTTTAATTTTTAAATTGCACTTACCAAAATGTCGCAACGCTAAACCTTTTATAAATAATTGCTTTTAAGGTATTTTATGTGGATAATAAAATTTCAATATTTTTTTTTCTTTATGTGCAAATAATTCCGCCTTGCATACTTTATAATTTCGAAATATAATCAGCCAGGAAGCAGAAAATATTGTTTAAAAACCCAGTCAAAGAGGGGCTAAAATAGTCTCTGAAGTTTAATTGTTAGAAAAAAACAGACGAAACTACACTATAATTAACCTAAACATTTTTTAAATTATTATTATCTTTTAAATCCTCACTGTGTCAACAGTTTGATAGCTGTAATAACCTAATATTTAGTATTTAAAACTATTTATTTAAAAAAATAAAATATTGATCTTTTAATAATTACAATAATTTATGCAAACAGTGAATGATTATCACAAATATTTTATTAAATACTGGTATTCTAATTGTTAAGTTATTTGAAAATAACTATTTTGTTTCATTAGTATGCTTTCATTAAATTATGATTTAAATACACTTATAAAGACACTTATAATGTTAGTTTTTTGGGGGCGTCCATTTCTGGAACAAAGGCTGTCCATTATAGGCATTTTAGGTGTTTTGATATATTTCTGTCATTAACAATTATATTTTGATTCATATTGGAAAATTAGACTATAAAAACTTTTAAATATTGCCGTTAAAACAATATAATATAGAAAAACTGGATTATAAATACTATAATTATTAATTAAAAAGCGTTTTTAATGAAATTTCTCAAGGATGTCCATTACAGTCGCAGCTACTCCATTCTGTTTTATCATAATTCTTTCTGAAAAGTCCGAAAATTATAATTTTGCAACACAACGATTAAGATGAAAACCAGACTGCAGTAATACTACGGCAATAACCTTCAAAAGACTTCTAAAATTTTATTACACGACTGTCGTAGCGTTTAAAAATTCATGATAAATGCAAGTTTCTATAAACCAACGTTTGTCTATAGACTCTTAAATTATAAATTGTATATCATTTCAAGTTTCTTCGAGCAAATGCTTAAACTTTAAATACTGCCATCCTCTGAAACTATATTCGTCTTCTCATAAACATTTATTAAAATTCCTGTTATATTAAAGTGCTTTAAGGCATATAAAGATATCCTGTTATATAAGGCTTTAAGGATGCACTGAAATTTTCGCCGATATAGTTGTGGATACTCATACTTGAATTTAGAAATAAGGTCTATTCGATATAAATTTCATTTTAACGAATTTTAGGATAACCCTGATAGTACAGTAATGTTATCCTAACTCCAGTCATCGGCAATATCAAACATTTTCGTTAGTATCACGAAATAAAAAATTCTATTTAACCTTTTTATGACTCAAAACTTTGCAAAAGTTTTAAAAATATTTGCTAAGATTTTATAATAAATCATTTCAAGCATTTCACAAAATAATATAAAAAATTACAACATAAAGAAAATATCTGTATTATAAAAGCCAAACGTATCTGTGCGTAACGCATGTGTCATTTTGCGAATGGCAACACTTTCACATGCTATTCGGTTTTGCAATTTTTGCTACGATAATATTTTTAACTTTTTAACATCGCACATTTCAATTTTTACTTCTTCTTATAGAAAAAAATGTGTACTTTTAAATGCAATTTGTTTGAAAGCTGTATCTCAATTTATTTTTGACATATTAATTTTTTTATAGTTTTTCCTACGAATTTTGTAATCGTGGCAACAGAAATACGCCATTTTCTCTTAAAATTGCGAAAAATTGAAATGTGCGCATGTAAATTTTGAAAAGATGAAAATTAGGAAGGGTTTAGATTTCTCGTGAAATTCTAAGATCGTGTCAACTTGAATTTTTTTTTTTGTACGCATTTATACCGAACATAAGAGCATCAATTGATAATTTCGTCTTAATTATATTTTGCTTTATTATTATATTTTTATATATGCGATTAAAATTTTATTTTAATAATTTTGATAACTGTGTTTTATTGAAATCGTATTTTTTTTCTTAATTTTAGCTTTAAATAATATTTGTTTGAGAATTAGACTGACATTTATATTTTTTACTGTAGCTAATTTTGTAGGTTTATTATAAATCAATAAAACGTTCTTTTTTAAAAATTTACTTTCGTCGAAAATGGACGGGTTCCACCTCGTTACATTAGTGATTAAAATTGTGGAAACTGGATATTTTTATGTTTTCTAACGTTGTATGCTTATAGAAAATTTTACGTTTCACAAAACACAAATTTTTATAGACCTTTTAAAGGGGATTTAACACTAAATTCAATACAAAAACAAACTGATATATTAGCAATACAAAAAAAAGGTATACTTATTTTAATCTGAAAAACAAACATAGTGATGTAAAGGATTGCAATTTTTTTAACTTTCCGTCTGTCTGTATGTGACATAAATTTTTTTGGCATTCTATATCATGAACTAATGCACAGAATTTAACAAAAATTTATATTTAGATAGTCCCTGATATAGATTGGTCCTGATTAGATTTTAGTATAAATCTCTCAACATGTGGCGCTGCTATGCTACCTTTTGCTCGATTTCTGCAATAGCTGGAACGGAAATTTTGCAATTACGGAATTTTATCAAACTTCAGACTCAGTTTTTTCTTGAAATGAATTGATTTTTGTTTACATTTGAATGTAAATCGTTTGAGAGGTGTCACTTCTATGCACCATTATTTAAGATTTTCCTAATCGCTTAATCTCCAGAAATAATGCATGAATTTTCATGAAACTTCAAATTCTGTTAGTCCTTGCCATGGAATAACGTTTTTTACATTTTGGTGTAAATCGCTCCACAAATGGCGCTTCTAAGCAGCATTTTGTGTGCTTTTTGCAATAGCTCTATCTTCAGAGTTTATGCATGGAATTTTCTCAAACTTCAGATTCAGTTAGTCCTTGACATAAATTGATGTTTTTTTTTTTACGATTTGGTGTAAATCGCTTAATAAGTGGCCCTTCCAAGGTGCATTTTTTAAGATTCCACGAAAAAAGTCTTTGCTTAATTTGCAATAGCACAAAAAACTAATGTGCTAAGGAACATATTAATTGGACAGACATTTATGAGTCACACGTTATGTATAAAAATTAAAATAAAATATTGTTATTCGAAAGGGATGGGCAGAAAATATGTAAGACGTAAGATAGAAGACGATATGCAATCAGGAAACGGAAAGGAGCCCGGTTAGTGTTATGATTTGGTCATGCATGTCAGCAGACGACATTTGTCGCCTTCATGTAATCGATAGGGATAACTAAAAAAAAGAAAAATTACAAAAAAAAAATTCTAGTAGAATTATATTCCAAGAACATTTTATGGAATTGCAACAATAAAAGTTCATGTAAAAGATACAGGTTTGCACTATGAGAACCTCAAAAAACAGGTTTGCACCTAAAAAAATTTTTAAGGTTACTACTAAGAAACTTTTTAGAAAATCGTATTCCCAGTAAGTAACGGTAACGAGGATTACAGATAAAATATTAGTAAAATTACCAAAATCTTAGTAAATTCTTTTGTAAAATTCCAGATGTCTCTAGTTATGCTTACAAGTTTTGTAGATTGACATCATTTTCTTGTAGAATGTGCATAGAAAATTTTAGTTGAGCATAACAGATTTCGGTAAAAGTTTACTAAGTGTCGGACGTTCCTCTCAGCCCGCAGAACTTTGAAGAAAGTCTGTGGTAGTTATAGCATTATTAGGTGATATCGGTCACCCACTGTGAGGATTGTGTTAATGAACACTGACGCTGCCAGTTAACTGAATTAACAGTTTATTTAGAATATATGTACACACTAAATACGCTATTTACAATTATATACAATTACAACTCGGATATAGGTGATCCGGTTCAACATTAAATTAAATACAGTAAAGGTTGGCTGTATGCTATTCAAATTACACCTTCCACCTCACACTCAATGCACGTTAGATTCCCTTTACTGAAGATCAATTTTGAATCTCCCCACAAGGATACTCGGCCTCACTTCTCGGCCCAGAGCACTAACACCAGGACGTCCGTGCCCCTTGCTCTCCAAGCACTCACTGCCTATGCTCTCCAACACAGAGCACACTCTATCAGGACCTCGGACCTACACACACCTCCAGGTACGAGCCCCAGGTACGAACTGAACTAATCTGAGATAAGATTTGCCCTTCTCAAATCACTGCTTTCCCCAATATAAACCCCCCTTTGGAGCTCATTCATTGGGCCCATTCCACATTCCTTTCTTGATTAGTGACTTGTTGCTTGTTGCTCATCATCCACATACCTCACTGACGGATGAACACGCCTCTCAGCAATCTCCTCTTTCTCCCAACACCACCTGTACAGGATTACCTGTCGATTCTCCCTTCAACAAAGAAAGAATGTCACCTTGAAAATTCTAGTACACAGCCTGGACAATACAAAATATTAGGATAGAGAAAAAACGGAATATCCAAGCTTCAGCAGAGGTGGTCTCAGAACCTGACACCCCCCACCTTAGCGGAAAATATGCCTTTTAGGGGCTAATTTCCCCCAAACATACAGTAATATCGCAGAAGAGTTCAATAGTCTCTTTACAGATTTCTTCATTATGCTTATTACATAGGTATTTCCAGGTGTCTGAACATAATCTACTGACACCTCTACTGAACCTTGTACTAATATTAATATTACATAAACAATACACATACTAATACACTATTATAAACACAAAATTCAAAAATATTTACACATACACAGAAAAAAAATTAAACATGTGATCACATACCTTTAAGGCTGTCCACTACTTGGTGGTTGATGCTGATGGACTAACAACTGGTTGTTCTTCCCAGCTTTTTCTATGTAGCCTGGAAATTGCATCCGCATTCAAATGTTGAGCTCCTGGACGATGAGAAATACTCAGATTCCAGCGTAGCAAGGCAAGAGCCCATCTAGTGAGTTTGGGTGACCTTGGGATTGTTTCAGTGAGAAATTTTAATGGATTGTGATCTGTAATGATCTCAATTTGAGATCCATAGGTCCACTTTTCAAACTTCCGCAACCCGAAGAGAACACTCCAAGCCTCTTTCTCTATACTCGGCCAAGCACGCTGAGCCCCTTACAATTTCTGACTGGCAAAAGCTATCGGTTTAAACTGACCCTTTTCATCTTTTTGAGTAAGACAACATCCTACTGCCAGGTCGGAAGCATCTGCGTGGAGCTGATATTCCCGGCCTACGATAGGTGTAGCCAAGCTCGTCACTTTACATAACTCATCTTTAAGAGTATTAAATGCTTTTTTCTGCCCTTTCATCCCATGGTACAGTATTTTTAACCTTCCCTTTGGTTAACTCAGTTAAAGGTATAGCGATGTCGGCATAATTTGGAATATAAGATCGGTAAAATCCCATTAATCCCAAAACAGATCAAACTTCCTTTTTAGTTTTTGGTATTTTTAAATCCCTTATTGCTCCTATTTTTTCCTCATCAGGTGCATGCGTTCCACCTCCAATTACATGACCTAAAAACTTAGTCAATTTCTCTCCAAATTTACATTTGTCTAGCCTAATCGTAAAATTTCTGTTTTTAAGTTCTTCAATGACAGCCCTAACATGCTCACAATGCTCTTCCCAGACGTCAGAGAAAATGATTACATCATCAATATATGCTTCCGCATACCTCCGATGACCTTGAAGAACCTCATTCATATCTTTCTGTAACGTGGCTGCCGCCCCTGATAATCCAAAAGGCATCGTACGCCACTAAGTTCCATTATGCGTTGTAAAAGCTGTCAAATGTTTACACTCCTCAGCCATTTTAATCTGCCAATAACCCCTCAATAAATTAATCGATGATAAATATTTATCCGCCCCTGCGGTATACATGATTTCTTGTGAATCTTTCATCGGAAAGGTTGGAACCTGAGTTACCGAATTAAAAGCTCTATAGTCTATACAAAGTCTAACAGTTGCGTCTTTTTTCGCCACGTAAACAATTGGATGACTAATTTCAGCATTTTACACTTCGATTAGATTTAATTCTAATAACTCCTGAATCTGCCTATCCACTTCCTCTTTATAAGCTACCGGTACACTATATAACTTTGGCTTTTTCCTTGCCACCCCCGGTTGCAAATAAACAAACACTCAACGTCCCAGAGGCGCTTCACGCCAACCCCTCTAGCCAAGCGCTTTGGCGAAAAAATGAAGTTCGACGTGCAATGTGCATGCTACATTCTGTTCTAGTACCGTAGTTTGAAGTTTACATGTACAAATATTTATATGCACTTAACTTGAATATTTTTTATTCAACAAACTTTTATTTAACAAACTATTTATTTTAACATAATCTAAACCAGTAACTAATTTGATTATATTAAATTTTCATTCATTTATTATGATAATTTAAAGAAAGATCAAAGTTATAGAGTGGATCTATAAAATTAAATATTTCTCCTACATCCGCTGGTCGTACAGAACCCATAAACACCTCTTTATTCTCCCTCAAAATAGACTTTATATCTTTGACTTGACTATTAGATAACCCTTTTATTTCGAACCTCTCTATATTTCGTTCTACCTCTTGATCCCGGTTCAAAATAGGAATTTCCCCAACTTCTCCAAATTCTTCATCACCCTCGAAAACAATATTAACTATATTACATTTAGCAATAAACTCTCGTATTTTATTTTGGTGTACGTGCTTCCTACTCCCGTCGGCTAACTCAACTATAAACGAATGTTGGTTTCGTTTTTCGACGATAGTTGCCGGCCCTTGCCACCTAGAATATAACTTATTAGTCGAATCGGGGATTTACAGTATTACCTTATCACCTAGTTCAAACGTTTTTTTCTTTGGACCTTAAGTTATAATGATAAGCCATTCTATTTTGTTGCACCTCAGACGATAATTTTGCCTCATTTGCGGCTCTTTCTAAACTTCCCCTAAGTTTATACAAATACTCATGAATTGGCGTAGTATCTAACTGCGCCCCCTTATTTTCTCCTGCCCAGGATGACTTGAGAATCGATACAGGACCCTCCGGCGCTCTAACATATAATAACTGGAAAGGTGCGATTCCCGTCGTAGAATTTGGGACTTCCCTATACGCCCATAATACAAATGGTATTTGTTCATGCCATCTTTTCCCTTCTTCCCTAATAGTATGATGTAACATACGTTTAAGAGTCTGGTTAAATCGTTCCACAAGCCCGTTAGACTGTGGATACTGTGGGGTCGAAAATCTTGGACTAGTGCCTAACCTTTACTCAAATTCTTTCGTTAAGTCGGCGGTGAAATTGGTTCCATTATCGCAAGCGATTACATTTGGAATTTCGGTCCTCATAAATATTTGAAGTAACGCATCATACGCAATTTTAGCAGTTAAACTTTTTATAGGGATCGCATCCGCCCATCTGGTATGCTGATCAATTAAAATTAGTATATACTGATGCTCTTGTGAACTTTTAGGATCAATAGGCCCAATTAAATCAACATTAACTACCTGAAATGGAAGTTCCGGCCGCGATACTGGGGAAATAGAAGCTCTATCATTCACTTTAACCCCTCTAGTCAATTGGCACTCTAAACATGACTCACAAAATTGTTTAGTTTCTTTCGCCATCCCCTCCCAATAAAACGAATACCTGATTCTCTGTAAAGTTTTCTTGGCTGCATGATGCCCTCCAAATACCGAACTATGCGCTAATTTTAGGATTTCTTCTCTTCTTACTTTGGGTACTACTAAATGCGCTAAAGTTTCGCCTACCAAGTTATCTTTATGATATAATAAGCCATTTACAATATAATAATCCCCTTTATCCAGTTTAGCTAATTCCCAAGCTTTCTTTAACTCTTTACATTCCAATTGGGACTTCTTAAATGTATCTGAATTGCTAACAATAGCTTTATTATTTTTCTCCGCGTCCGTTTTTTCTGTATTCTGACTTTGTAAATTTTTCGACCGCGCTTCTATTGCGTAAACATTACAATTATCGCTACTCATATCTTCCTTTTCACTCGAATTATCAATGATAATTTCCGAATTTTCTAATTCTTGGGGCTCTAGCAATGGCTCCACGTGGTTGACACCTGACAACTCATTAATCACCTCGGGATGTAAAATTACTTGCTCATTAATATTATCGGTCACTGCGCAAAGTACTTTCTGATGAATTATATTAGTTTGTCCAAATTGCGGAATAGCTAGCGGTTGTTTAACCAACGGTGATTTAACTGCTTCACCAAATAACCCTTGTAAATATATACTACCCGCTCCTTTTAATTTCTCTTCCGGTACCAAATCTTTATGAACAACACTAATTTCACATCCAGAATCAACCAATCCCTTTGCTTTTTGCCCATTTACACTAACTTCAATTTTCTCAAGTTTATTTAATTTCTCACCAATAACATTAGTTCTCTGTTCGGCCTTTGCCGATATTCTCGCCACAATAGCTCCGTTAGGTAACTCTTTGTCTCCTTTTACAACAATCTTATGTACACCCGCTTTCGGATCTCGCCCTTTATTACCATTATTATTTCCCTCTTTACCCACTTTATTACAAAAACGTTGGTAATGACCTCTCAAACCACATTTAAAGCATTTAGGCGCTGAAGCATCGCTAGGCTTCTTAAAATCTATTTTCCTATCCGAAAAAGAATTAGTCTCATTACACCCGTTTTGCCTCCAATTACCACTAACTTTACTATCCTCCCTTAGTCTCATTTTTTCATTGATTACATACCTATCTTTACCTTTAAAACTTTTATACGTAACGGCGTAAGACTTATGTTTAGCGTCAAAGTAATTGTCACATTCTTTAGCAATTTTAGAAGCTTCTAGCCATTTACCTTGGTGAGTTAACCCAATATATGATGCAGTATCCTCATCTAACGTACTTACTAACTTATCAGTAACTATTAACTGGTTGACCTTTTCATAAGAGTCAGCACCTCTACTCTTACAATAATTTTCCCATGTCGCTATTAACCGCGATACAAATAATACATGAGTTTCGTTCTGGTTTCTCTTAGCCTTCTTAAAATTTTCCAAACACGCCTTCGGTGTCGGCTCATGTTCCCTTAGAACGAACTCCTTTAACTCCTCATAATTCTCTATTTGTTCCGTAGTGGTATAAATTAACAAATTATCCGCCTTATCTCCTAACATATTTAGTAGAATTTCGGCCTGCTGGTTTTCCGGTACATTTTTAGTTTTGAATGCTCTTTCTAAGCTGTTAAAAAATAAATTCCATCCCTCAGTCCCTTCTGGTACTTTGATAGATAGAGTTTTAACACTTTCGATCAATTTTTCTATATTACTTTCATTATTAGATTCCCTAGACCCATTAAAATTATTTGCTGATCCTTGAACTCTTAGCCTTTCCATTTCTAATTCATGTTCCATTCTTAATTTTTCCATTTCTAACTTTTCGCGTTCTAATTTTTCCTGTTTTTCTTCGCGCTCTAATTTTTCCTGTTTTTCTAATTTTTCACACTCTAGTCGTTTTGCAACAATAGCGTTAGATAATTCCGTAATAACCCCCTCGTCATACTCATCACTGCCCATTATCTTTTTCTTAAGCTGAATTCTGGTATCATCTTCCGTGAATTCAACACCTAGTTCTTCAGCTATCACCTGAAGATCCACCTTTTTTAGTTTCAATAAGAAAGCCATACCTTCTCCGATTGTTATTGCCACCCTACAGTACAATGATATTTAATCCTACCAAATTAATATTTCCTAAATTTTTAACTTAGTACAGTTATATCTCCACTTATTTTACTAATTAAAGCCCTTCAGATAATCAATGCATTTCATTTCTAATTAACCTACTGAATACTCTAATGTTTATCAACCATTGATATCACACAATTTACTTCCAATAAAACAAAAGGTAAAACAGTAATTTCGATTTGACTACTATACAATATAGATTTCAATTTATACACTTAGATAATAACATACAATTTACGTAATAATACTGATACGTTGAAATTGAATAAAAGTATTGATGTCACTCAAAAAACCCACCTAAAGAAAAATTGTATAATATGCACATATAAATTTCTATAATAATCCTCACTAAAATATTTCCAAATTCAATACTGGTTCTCACACTTAAAATAAATATAATATTTTGATTACAAGATCTTCACTTTTATTTTTCCTCACTGTGGCTCTCTTTTCAGCCTTTTTTTTCACTATGGCCCTCTTTTGAGCCTTTTTTACACTATGGTTCTCTTTTGAGCCTTTTTTTTTTCTTACTACTATTGGCCAATTAAAATTCTAAGCAAATGTTATTATACACTCTTCACACTTAAAAAATATTGCTTCATTTAAATATTACTTTAACAATAATTTAAATTTAAGTAAATTTAATTATTCCTTCCAACTACTATTAACACAATTAGTAAAAAAATATATATAGAAAGCCAATACTAGCTCAAGTTCTTATGACCTTTTCTTAAAACAATAGAAAATATGATTATTAATACTTCATAGGTAGGAAGTATTGATAAAACACATAAGTAATTTAGACAATTTACTTAAATTACTATTAATTATACAACAACAAATTTTGGTTCGAGATGTCAGCAGAAGGAAATGGTCAAAACACCTTCCTTGTACTTTATCTGCTGGGGTACTCTTCTATTCACAGGTAGTTCCACGATGTAGCGATAATATGGCACAACACTTAGTTCAGTTCTTTCTAATAAAGATACGCACGACACTTTAGCACACACTCGACGATCCGGCACGACACTTTAGCACACACTCGACGATCCGGCATTACCACGCAAGAATTCCACTGGGTACTCCGGCACTAACACACTGCAACACGGCTCGCTGGTCACTGGTTTCAGGTGATTCTATCCCGACGCTGCCATCAATTTGTCGGACGCTCCTCTCAGCCCGCACAACTTTGAAGAAAATCCGTGGTAGTTATAGCTGCCACCACCGATATTTTTAGGTGATATCGGTCACCCACTGTGAGGATTGTGTAAATGAACACTGACGCTGTCAATTAACTGAATTAACAGTTTATTTAGAATATATGTACACACTAAATACGCTATTTACAATTATATACAATTACAACTGGGATATAGGTGATCCGGTTCAACATTAAATTAAATACAGTAAAGGTTGGCTGTGTACTATTCAAATTACACCTTCCACCTCACACTCAATGCACGTTAGATTCACTTTACTGGAGATCAATTTTGAATCTCCCCACAAGGATACTCGGCCTGCACTTCTCGGCCCAGAGCACTAACACCAGGACGTCCCTGTCCCTTGCTCTCCAAGTACGCACTGCCTATGCTCTCCAACACAGAGCACACTCTATCAGGACCTCGGTCCTACACACACCTCCAGGTGCGAGCCCCAGGTACGAACTGAACTAATCTGAGATAAGACTTGCCCTTCTCAAATCACTGCTTTCCCCAATATAAACCCCCCTTTGGAGCTCATTCATTGGGCCCATTCCACATTCCTTTCTTGATTAGTGACTTGTTGCTTGTTGCTCATCATCCACATACCTCAGTGACAGGTGAACACGTATCTCAGCAATCTCCTCTTTCTCCCAACACCACCTGTACAGGATTACCTGTCGATTCTCCCTTCAACAAAGAAAGAATGTCACCTTGAAAATTCTAGTGCACAGCCAGCACAATACAAAATATTAAGATAGAGAAATAACGGAAATTCCAATCTTCAGCAGAGGTGGTCTCAGAACCTGACACTAAGGTTACAGATTTTTTTTTTCATTGCACTTAATGCAAGAAAATTCGTTGACACTATTCTTGAATCAAAACCGATACTTTTCATCAGGAGTGGCTTTCCCAACAAGGCTTCATTTATTAAACAAAAAGATACGAGAGGGAACCTGTAGAAATTCGACGCAAAAAAGGTGCTTTAAAATGATTCCATCAATTACTTTTCGTTTCAATTTCATTTCTTTTGAAACGCATTTATTGTTTTAAGCTAATTAAATTTTATGTAAAAATGGATAAATATTTTTCAGTAATATTGGGATAATTTGAAAATGAAACAGAATTTTAGTGTTTTCGTATAATAATTTCTTTGCATGGTGTCCTTATTCTCTTTCCATAATTGGGATGGTTGCTTCACTTCTACAAACGAGGATGCTTTCTTTGTTACAAAATAATATATCCAGTGCATCTTTAAAAAATAATGATGTATAATTCTTAACATACTCTGATTCAAAACATATTTTCAGACAATTTGACATTATATTAATTTTATGTTCTTGATAAACTGGATATCTGTCTTTTTGTTTAGCAGATTTCAGTTTCGTGAAAAAATGCCGCTTTTTAGGGATGCTTATTATAATGATTCTTCTTACGATTTATCTTTTTTCGGGGAAGGGATTTGCTTTTTAGGTTGGTTGAAATAGATTTGAGAAATAATTCATGCATTAAAATAATTTAAAATATCGCTAAATTGAGAGTCAGTTTTCAAGTGATTTTTATCCTTAAATTCATTTTATTCCTGATTTATCATGTAACAATTCAAATTTCACAGTACTGATGTTGTTGAATATGCATGATGTCCACATAATAATGAACACAGTTTATTACAATAAGCCACGTAATAATAATCTGCAGTTTGAAGGCTTTTGCTACATTAGTTTTTACAGGGTTATGCAAAAAAATCTTCGTTCTTTTTCAACTTGTTGACGGTCCTTCATGGAATTTCGAGAATAAAATCGTGGCCATATAGTGTATATTCATTGGATATTTATATGTAAATAAGACTTATAAAAAAAAATTAAGCATATGCCGTAAATGAAATGCCCAAAGTACTTTAAAATAATTCTTATTTATTATTTTAAAGAAATATTTCATACAGGAGTATTCCAGGCTTTATTAACTTTTGAGAAGAATTTTTAGTATCATAAATAATAACATATTACAAAAAAAATTAAAAATAAATTAAAATATATTAAATAACAGTATTGTGAGAGAAAAATACCTTTACGGAAATGTCACTGGTGGTGTTAAATGTTTTCAGTTTTCTTTCTTGCTACGGTAAAATCCTAATAATTTAAAAATATATCAAATGAAACAGGATTGACAAAGAATTAAAAAAGTTATAATCTAAAGCCAATGTTCATTCCGTAATTAAGTCAATATCTAACAGTTTGTTTAACAGAGTAACAGACCTTCACGACACATGACATATTTAATATATTTATTTTTGTTTGGAAGGAATAGAGAATTTAAGAGAATAATTAAAGAATAAATTGAATTAATTAGGAATAAACTATGACTAGTTAACTTTTGGTGTAAATCGAAATTTAAATCTGACAGAATTAGAATAATAATGAATTTGACAGATTTCTAACTGATTATTAAAATTACGAAAAAAAATATTTAGCAGTTTATAGTTTCTTACCCTCAGCGATTTCAGAAAATTAATACAAGCAAGTATAAATCATAAATGAGTTGAGAGACGAATTCAGTTTATTAAGAGACTACTTCAGTAAAACGAAAAGACTTGTTTGCTAATGCTAAGCCTGTGGGAGAAATTTATAAAGATATCTCGATTGCATTTTTATATTTTTTTCTTCTTTTTTTCTTCATTGGACAGCTGAGATTAATCTGCATAAAGGCCGTTTCTTACTTTTTGGATTTTGCTGACAGAAATTTTTACTACGGACATTTTTTATTTTTCGGAAATGGTTTCGAAAACTAAAACATCTTCACAAAAAAAAAATCTGGAACCAAATTCGATAAAGTAAGAATGGGAAGATTTAGATCATTCTCAGTTATTGAAGGCAAAAAAGAATCGTACAAAATTACTAAAATGCAAACGAGATATTTTTAAAAACAAATCTTCCGTAGGATTAGCATTTGAGAGCGAGTCTTTCCAGGTTACAGAAGTAGCCTCTTAATACACAAAGGGAAAACATATCTGAAGGATGTGTAGCTTATAAAGCTGAAACGCTCGGTAGTGGTATAATTACATGTTATCTCTCATTCTTAAGAAAATAAATATAAATATACTAAATTGAGTGACCTTCTTTACTTAATTCTTTAAAAAAAATCAGGTTGCACATTCAAATATACGTGGTTCGTTCAACAGTTATTGTCCCTATTGAATAAAAAATATTTGTCCGGCGATGGTTGATGGAAAATATCAAAATCTAATATCTTAGATATTTATATGCTCAATTTCGGTACCGTAGCTGCTATATTCAGATAGTTTTAATGAAAAGGATGGTAAAGTTTTAAAGATCTATTTTTAAAAGGTTTTTCGGAGGCGAGAGGTGAGAGTGAAAGGCTGGTTTGGAGATTATAAAGCTATATTTGTAACAATGGATGAGACGTGGCTATCTCACTATAATTCCGAGTCCAAAAGACAGTAGATTCCTCTCATCCACTGTCACAAATATAGCCCTTCGAGCTCCAAATCAAACTTGCACCTCCCCCTTCCCTTTCACTTCTCCCTATAGAAATATATTATTTTTATTATTATGTACTATTTTTATAAAATTGAGCATATAGGCCTCTAAAAAAATTAGGCTTTGATATTCCACATCAACCATCGCTGTACAAATATTTTGTATACCCTAGGGACAGATTGAACCACTCACGTAAGTAAATAAAAAAAAAAAACTCTTACCTGTATATTTTGGCTCGTCAGTCATAGCTGGGGAGGCATAATTGAAAATCAGTTCCACAGCACTGGAAACTTGCATTTTATGTATTCAGGCATATTTATTTATTGGTACTACTCTGTTATATCTCGTTGACCAAATATCTGTCGCCAAATTATAAGATTAAATGCCAATAATGGATGATTGTGAATGTCACATTAAACACGATACACATGTTTAAAACGTGATCAAGTGGTTTTAAATTCACTTTTGAGTTGTACTTTTATTCATGTGTTACTAATTTATTTGTTCTTTCGTTATTTCAAATAAAAATTATGTCAACAAATATAGCTTGGCTATTAGTTTGTCGATTTTTATAATTTGGCGAAAATGATAGTCGGGATAACCTAGTAGTACCTATTTATTTTATATCAGCTAAGTATTGGGATTGTACTGAAATGTTTCCAAAAGTAAACTTTTGAATTACTAAAATGTGAGGCAAAAGTGAGCGAAAAATTCAGAACATCTGCACTTAAAATGCGTACTTAAATCAGAATGTCTATTCGCAATAAACATCATCCATTCTTTCGATGGATAGTTTGGGAAAATAATTCATAGTTAAAGCATGGAACAATATAAAAAAAATAAAGAACGTAAATTTAAAAATATGTACTATTTTAACTGTTCATAATAAAAATAATTTTATGAAGAAGTGAACGTAATATAAATTAAATATATTAGATTTATCTGTTTATTCAGTACTATTGAAGATGCTATGTAGGAAATATAAATAGAAAATAAAGAGCGTAAATTTAAAAAAAATGTACTCTTTTATTTGTTAGTAAAAGAGTTAAGTAAAAATGATCTGATTGAGAAGTAGATTTCATATAAGTTAAATACATTAGATTTGCCTTTCTGTTCAACAATTGCAGTTTCATTTCCCGACACGCCTCCTATTTGAATTTACCTCAATTTTTCTAACCTTCATACATCTGGACTACGTCTAGAATTTATTAGCTAGATAATTAGAGTTTTATTGTAATAAACTTTTTCCACAAAAATCGTTGCAGAGACGCAGAAAGAAATAAGTCGGTAAGTGAGATCACAGATCACACAAAGAGTTTCGTTTAATATCTTTTTCAAAACACTTTACATTAAATTAAAAAACGAAAATTTACAATAGAAATTTTAAATGAATAGGAATATAATAAATAAAAAAATGTATACTTCACTTCGCGGGTCAAAATACAGGGTGGTGATTAATTAACGTCAGGTGTTTAGAGCCCTCTAGCGAGTAAAGTATTGGACGAAACATAACCAAATTTGATCAGCATACATAGTAGACCATGAAATTTCGAATTCTTAAAAAAAATTTAAATAATCGTCACTAGGGGTAATTTTAGCATTGTTTACCGACTAAAATGCATTAATTTGCATAAAATCAAATGTGTATACCAATCATGAGAATAAAAGGAAAGGCTGGGAGAGTTCTCATCATTATCAACTCTCACCATACTTTGCTAATCAAGCTGTGTTATCAATAGAACGAGAATTGCAATGATGCTCGTCCTGAATTTCATCGATTACAGAATTTGCCAAAAGAACCGATGAGCATAACAAATTTACAAAAGATGATTCATCGATTTGAAATTATGCGGCAACAAAGCCTAGGACGCAAAGTGACTAGTCAATAACAAGTTGACGAAATTGTAACTGCTATTGTCGAATAAAAGATGAAAAATGTGCAGATACCATCAGCGCTCGGGCAGTATGCCAGCAGTATAAAATTGATCTGTACTGTATTTTTTGCCATTTAATCATTCAACATTTACACTAACCCACTTTTGGTGCGCCAAAATTGCTGATTTTATGCAAATTAAATGCATTTTAGTCGCATTTTAGCTAAAATTGCCCCCAGTGGCGATATTTTAAACTTTTTATTTTCTTTATTTTTTTTTTTTAAGAATTCAAAATCCCATGGTCTATTATGTTTGGTTATGTTTCGTCCAATACTTTACTCGCTAGAGGGCTCTAAACACCTGACGTTCATTAATAACCACCCTGTAGATGATAAATATGATGTAATACGATGAAATAAAAAATAATAACCATGTTTTTTACGTCATTTATTTAATCCATAATTTATCTTACATACGAAATAATTTTTATATCTATTTAAAATTGCGTGCAGCAATTAAAAAAAAACTGGTGATATTAAAAAAATATTTTAATTAAAATAGTACTTTTCAACATTTTATGATTTGCTGTGTAACAATAGGTACTCAGCTGTAAGTATACAAAATTTGATCTCACTGACGTATATAGTTTTTCTGTACGTACTCGGTAAAGACAGGCAGATAGAGAAGAGAATCGAATAGGGTTTCGTCAGATGAAAAAAAAAACCTAAAAAGATATTTGCTCGTTACTTATACTACATAAATTCCCCAAATGTCATATGTCTTCTTGGGGATTTTGAACTTTTTCATCTTTATTTCACTATTCAATGAATCAGTACGTGTATTCCTTTTCCTTTTTACAAAACGGTTTCATGGTTTATTCATTCCAAAATATAAAATTTCATTGTTATTCATTTGGCATCATCTTTTTTTCATGAATCAGTATGTTTTTAAAGTTATGGAAACTTTGGAAACATTTTATTTATAAAAAAAAGTGCGAAGAGACGCAAGTATATATGTATGTTTTACATGACCGTCTGCTTGGAATTTCAATTCAAAATACTTCTTGAGTATTTATGCGACGTTTAGTGATAATCGTAACACAAAGTTAGATACAAATAAAATTTTTAAAACATCTTTATATTTTTATATTTGTGTAAAAAAAAATGAAGAGTTTCAAATGCTCTAGTATAATAATCTAGTATTTTAAGCAAATAAAAATTAACTTCATGTTAAATTTTTATACCAATAAGAATAGAAAGAAAATCGAACACAGTGCAGTGCTAATGGAAGACATACATTTAGAAATATAATGATAGGAAGTAAAATGAAAAAGGATAATCTATATATATAAAAAATATGTTCACAAAAATATATACAAATTCACAAGATATGATAATGAAAATCCGGAAACGACAGGCCCTAACAATGAAATAACAAGTAATAAAAATCATGCGTCAAGCACACTTTCTAACACCTCCTGAAATTTTTAACAAAACTTCGTTATCCAGGGAAGTAAGGTATTACTGCTCATATCTAAATATGTATTCCAATACTTTTGAACAGCCCTGTATTTGATCTGTCAGTTGATACATGTATAGACTTAGCCCAGTCATTTTAGCAAAAATAGGGGGAAAAATTAGAACAAAGCTGGATTTTTGCATAGGTGCTAGTTAGGTTATGTAGTTAAACATACTAAAAGTCCCCATCGATCCGATGTGAGCTTTCGCCACCAGGGGGCGCTAAAGAGCTTGAAAATCAGTTTTTTGTGAATATTTCACGAACAATAACATTTAGAGAAAAAAGGTGAATTACAAACTTGTAGATAATTTAATTTTCTATAAAAAGTGTCATTAACATTTGTTTGTCACATTAACCCTTCCCTGTCAAAAATATAAAAACGTGACCATGTTTGAAAGTAAAATTATAAAAATTCGAAAAATCTGCTGCTACTTAAAAAAAATTGTAAACAGATCTATAATTCTCACCTTTGAATGGGGAAAGTGAATATATAATATACATTTATGCTTATTTCCACACCACCCTTAAAGTAAAACACTTAGTGCGTTTTTTTTTTTTTTTTTTTTTTTTTTTGTGTGTGTGTGTGTGTGTGTGTGTGTGGTTTCCCCCGTAGGCATATTCCACTTATAGTGACTGGCTTAATCCAATTTAAGTCGTTTAACTGCTTTAATAGTTCTTTGCACAGCTTCAATTTCTACACTCGATTCAGATTCGTAATTATCTGTATTTATTTCTTTCGTTGCTGTACTGCTTTCAGTATTTTTTGTTTGCCTTTCGATATCATCACTGAATACAGAAGTAGCGCTTCCCTCCTCCCTTGCAGTGGGCAAGATACTGTCAATATTTTCCTCGTCTTCAAATTCAATTTTACTTGCATTATGAAATGAAACTCCGCAGCAATTTATGAAATATCAGAACATTTCAATCTAATTTTCCGGCATCCACATGCTTTTCCACATCCTTTGGAGCAAGTATAAAAAATAGATTCAATAATATCTTTTGGTGCGGGCGGTAAGGTAGCAAGAATTGGAAACAAATTAGGTGCATTTTGCCAGCCCCAGTTCTCAGGAAGTAGTTTATTGCTCAATCAGTATTGTACTTGATGATAAATACGTAAACTGTACAATCTAGCTGCATCTTCGGCAGGCGGCAACGATAAAAGGCTTTTTTTTACCAACAACTCTTTTCTTGAAACATACATAACGGTACTTTTTCAGAGAAATTTCTGCTTTACTACCGTATAAAACAAGAAAATAGTTTTTCCAGCCTCGGAAACTTCAAATTAAGATACTTGATCACTTTTAAAAATGCTGGCAGCTTGTATGTTATGATCTTCTTCCTTCTTCAAAAATTTTGCTAACGACATTTTACCTTTCCCAAACATTGCTGATGTCGAGTCACAACCTGAAAAAGCGTGAAGGAATAATATATGATCTTTCAGAACAGCATCATTGTTAAAACTGTGCGATGAATACAGGGTGGTAACAATTCGTCCTCTTCCAGACTTAATAAAAAATATCTCTATCTCTGGAGGTGCTAAAACTGTCAACAATACGATCAAGTCAACATCATCGCCAACAACAGCAGTAAGCGCACCAGACTTTGCTACTTCAATAACTGTGTTAACAATTAGTGTGTCTGCATCATCTTCTACTTGTTTCGCTTCGAAATCATTCTCTATAAATTTCTCCATAAGCATAGATATGAGACGTGTCTTATTTTAATGATTAGATTAAAAAAATTCTTTTCCTCCATACTTTAGAGCTTTCTTTTTTTCCTTCTGTAAAAAATCTTCGACTAATGTATCAGAAATAACAAACATTTTCCCTTAAATTCAAACAACGGACTGTCATTTCTCAATTTTTCCTTCAATGTATGATTAATTTGTGCGGATGTTGATCGTTTTTCGGCAATAGATTTATTGTATGATTTAATAGAATTCTTTCGTGAATAATTTTTCTTACTCTTTGAATGAACTGTAAATTCATTATTGTTTTTAGCCATTTCTTCAAATATTTTCCACTTATGGTCATCTCTTTCCGAACTTGTTGTCACAAGCGACTTCACACCCTTTTTTCTGTTTTTACAAAATCTTTCGAAACCCAGTCCTCATCTCATGCAAGATAAACTATTTTGTCAATCTCCATTTTTCGATCAGAATCAGCAATTAAGAAAGAATCATTTTAAACTGCACTGTAAAAAAATTTTGTAAAATTCCAGTAGATGTACTGTAAAATTCACGGTATTTCTACCATTTTCACTCTTTACGGTATATGAATACCGTATTTCTAAGGTATATTAAGTGTAAAAAACAGTTTTTTGTACTGTTTCGATTAAAAACGGTATTTACACAGTAAAATTATTATTTTTCCGTTAAAAACTCGGTATTTATACCGTAAAATAATTGTTTTTCAATAAGGAAAACGACATTGTAAAAATTTTCGTAGCATTTCAATAGATGTACCTAAATTTTACGGTACGTCTACTGTTATCATTCTTTACTGTATGAGTACCGTATTTCTAAGATATGTTAGACATTAAAAAAACCAGTTTCTGTGCTATTTCGATTATAAACAGTATTTATACCATAAAATGACCAATTTCTGTGCTATTTCTGTTAATTAATTATTTCTGTTATGGTATAAACGGTATTTATACCATAAAATGATTGTTTTTCAGTAAAAAGGCGATATTTATACTGAAAATAATTATATTTCAGTAAGGGAAAATATGGTATCCTCGCCTCAGTGCACGGCATTCTCTCAAGCGATGTTCTTGTTGTTGCTATGTAAATGCGCGCAGGTCTGAGGAGATGGGGGGGGGGGGGAGTGCAGCCGTTAACTTGTTTTGGAGTCCAAAAATCTCAAAGGGTCACAACTCCTGCAATACACACTGTTTATTATAATTTTTATGGATACCATAATGTAACAACAAAAAAAAGAAAGGACTGTATTTACTTTTGTTAAATAGTATTAAAGAAGAATAGATAATTATTAGAATATATAATTATTATCTTTAACTACAAGAAAATAAATAATGTAATTTATGAAAGATGACTAAAGTAGTCTACAAAATAGACGAGGCTTTATTAAAGATTCACATGCATTTTATGTGTCTTGCGTGTCTGTGTAAGGGGGGGGGGGGGTGACTGATTCTGGGCCCGTCACGGTCTTGACTGCCTGAATAGATGTTGTCTTTCTAGTGGGAACTTTTAATCTATCATACTGAATGATATCAAATCCATCCTTAATTTTTATTGGAGAATTATACAATTCATAGAAGTGAAATTATAAGATTTTAAACTAGTTTAATTAATCACTTATTCATAGTCATGCAATTCGAATTGTAATATTATGTACCATTGAATATATATACCAGTGATATTCTTATATGTTAAAAGGGTTTGTTCACCCTTGTGTATGCTCTTTGTGTTTCATTCAGTTGGATCCTCATACCGGACGTGCAGGACAAAGAAGTATGTAACACTTTAACTATTTTTAAGTGAAAGTAACTATTATGCATGTATTTTTATTACATTTTTAACTTGCATTAGTTCTTAATAAACTTCTCTTTTAGTGTTATATATTTGACTTATTAATTTATTTTGGGTTTAAAAATTATGACATTAATAATTAATATTTTTTTTAGGTATGACAAATAAGAAATTTTTCAGCTAAAAATTATTTGAAATTAAAAATTCTTTCAAAAAAATCTAATAATACAATGTTAAAAATTTCTGTGGTGGAATTTCAAAGTGGAGTCTATTCATGAAGTAAAATAAAGAGGAGCACCGAAATATGGTACTGCTTTTTTTTTTTTTTTGAAAACTCCAAGCTGGGCAACACGATGCGTTTTACCTTTTTCTTTTTCCTTATGCAGCGACACACTAGTAACACGCATGTTCACGTTCTCTACAATTCTAATGTATCGAGCATCGCCTCTCTCAAATAATGAAAATCGACGGCTAGTAAGTTGTCTGTTAAAAAAGAAAAAAAAAAAAAAAAAAAAATGAAATGGTATAACGTATCGTGTGTGCTCAGATGGTGACATTTTGGGGCCTATAAAGACCCATCTCCCGTGAATCCCCACGGTCAAAATTTAGACAAAATTATCATAAAACTAGAAAAAAATACATCCTTATCAGAAAAAAATAATAAAATACCAAACAGTCAATTGGCTTAAATTTACGCTTAAACCACCGGTAAAACTGCAAACACCGGTCCCCTTTCCTCTACCAACCTCATAAATAACTAAAATTCAAAAATCTTTTTCTCTTACGTTATTAGAATTTTATCGAACTCAGACCCCAATCTCGATGAGCTCTGGAATTTCGTAATCAACAATTCTGTTGATCTAATCCTTAAAAAGGTGGTAAAGTTCAAAAACTCTAAAAATCGCATATCAAAATCTTAGAACCTATCTCACTCGACGCTCTTTCGCCATACGGCTCAGTATTGAATTCAGACACTTTTCTCCGGGAGGGACTTCTGTGGCTCCGGGGGGTGGAGGAATGAAACCTTTTTCCCCAGTGAAAACACAAGAACTCTATTTTTCCGGGGGGGGCATTTCATTGCACTGGGGGGGGTTCCCTCTGGGGAAACCCATTAATTCAACATTGATATGGCAAGACTGTTATTTTTGTTAAAAGAAAGGTCTCTCATTCGGTAACTCAATCTCTCACCTCCAAATTCTTGAAAATTAAACACTAAAAACCATTTAGACAGTTAAAGTTAATTCACAGTCTCATCCATATGTCTTCAAACCTTGGACAATCCCCCCTCCCCCGATCTCTCTTCAGTCCGGCTTGGATAAATTATTCAGACTAGATGTTGAATATTTTCAGATTACTTCAGTGGTCATCAGTGGAATTTTGATGCAAACACTACTACTGACGTTTTTAAAAGAAATAGTCGATGCCTCCTACCCGACTCAGTATGATCCATCGGATGGATCGACCTTGCTCTATTAAAGATATCTGTAAAATAATGATTCCCTATTCCCTGATTTTGCACTCACTTTACCATATTTCAAGTAAATTATAGAAACGCGGTTATTTACAAAAATTCCATTCGACCAGTAAGGGGCTAATTGCAAATATAACGTTATTTACTTTTTATTAATTTTGGACCCTTTCCCTCCCTTTAGATATCATACGTTACTTCCATCAAATTCCTACCCCGGTAATGATATCGTTATCAAAGTGTAAAAGAAAAAAGAAAAATAGAATTTAGTTCTTTTGTTTTGAGTAACATACTAAACGGGTTAAATTTATTTTTCGCAAACTTTATTGATTTATTTGAAGATAATTTAATAAAATATCGCTTTATTCAAATAAAAATAATTAACAAAAAAAAAAAAAAAAAAAAAAAAAAAGAAGATAATGTACTATTTTGAACAAAATGCCACGTTACAGAGAAAAAGAGATAATTCTAATTGGGTCAAAAATGATATCGATATCAAAAGGCAAATCCCCTCCCTTCCCCTAGAGATATCTTACGATATCATGTGTTAGACCCTCCCTCCCCCCGAAAAGGATAATGTTACATATGCTTATTACTGCTGCTTATTACTGCTGTTACATATGCTAATAAAAAAAATTAATATATCATTCTTGTTTCTAGTAAAACCATCGTAAATATTGACTGAGCAAAATATTTTCTTTGAAAATGTCTTATTATAGGTAAGATAATACAGAGCGTGAAGTTTGCTTTCGGCCGAAGTAATGGTGTCAGATTTTCGAGGCAAAAGCCTTCTTTACGGGCAGCAGCATAAGTTTCAGTATTTACCAACCAACCAACAAATCTAATGGCGTCAGTTTGTTGATTTCGGGCAATGGGAAACTTGAGATCCGAGTTATTCATATCATTCAGTAAGTTAATCGGCTGTATTTCTTGTTTTCCTTTAACTTACATAATTAGATAACTAATTTGAACTATACATGTTTTAAATTGTTTTTTCTTAAAAGTATGTTATTCATTTCTTTGGCTAAGTTATATAAAACTTGGAAAATAAAATTACTTTGTTTACGAAAAGTGCGTGTTGGATTAAATTGTGTTAAAAATAGCAAACTGACATCTATAAAATTTTCAATATTTTCTGTTCAATATTTCAACTATTTCTTTTTAAATTTAATCATTTTTACTAGAATATTTGCGTAATATTAGTAATTTACATTTATCTTATTCAAAAGAAGGAATTCGACTTATTTCATTCTTCCTTTTGCTAGCTTGTCCCATTCCTAACCATTATTTGGTTGGTTGGTTGGCAAGTACTGAGACGTATGCTACTACAACCTAACAATTATGTTCTGTTATATTAAACTGCTTATATAAACAACAGTGCTGCTTTTAAGTTTAGTTAAAATTATGGATAATGTATAATATTAGGTTTTCTAAAGAGGGGAACTATTACAGCTACAGCTAAACAAGTCATTAATTTACAGCAAATATTAAAATTATAGTAAGCAAATTTATTTTTTTAATAAACAATTTTTTTATACAAATCTAAGTTTATGCTGAAAAGCAACTTTTTTCATCTGAAGATTTGGTTGTCATTGCTCCATCTCAGTGGCGTAGCTAGGATAGGTGACACCCAGAGCGGATGTAAATTGTGTTACCGCCAGCCACCATGGTGTCACTCCCCCCCCCCCCCAACGATCCGTTATACTTTTTCATTCGCAATTGTACGCTATTATAACAAATGACCATATCATTTCTCATTTACCTTTTGCCCTGCATTGAGAAAAAAAAACAGATGGGAGAATTTTTACTTAACCCATAATCCGCTTAAATCAATGTGGTGTCTGTATGTCGAAGAAAATTCATTCTTTTAAAGTTTGCTTTTGTTACCCACTCGTTGGATAGATTAGATTTTTGTTCCCTGGTGCAAATATCTTATTTAAACACACCAGTCTGCATAAAATTTCAACTTCTTTTAGAAAAGAAAATTAACTCTATTTCGTCGTGCGCTAGAAATTTAATTTTATTTCAGAATTCTTTTTCCAAATGGTGTAAGATTATACATATTTATTTTCAAATAAATATTGGGTGACACACGGGTTAGACAGCCCCCCTGCCCCCATTAACTACGCCACTGCCTCCATCTAGTATTGTGATTGATGTTTAGAATAATACGTAATGAGGAAAAATTTCTGCCCCATTCTGTCCCATTCTCCATTACTAACTAATATTGTAATAAATATTAGTACTATTTATTACTAATATTAGAACTAGTACTAACTAATATATCCCGTACTTGAATAACATTAATTAATTAAAGTTTGAAAACATAGTATATTAACACACGAAAAAAAATCATAAAAACCTGATTTAAATAAAAAGAATCTGATTTAAACAAAGATATACATATATATTTTTTAAACTATGATTGTTTAGCACCTTAGTTACTATTTAAAAGCATGCATATTCCATTCATAATACTAATTTTGAAAATAGTGAGAAATGGTGTTTATATTAAGACTTTTTTTGTTTTAAATGTTTATAAAAAAAAAAGACTTGTGCATTAATTGCTCTTAACCCGGGAGAACACGCCCTTACCCAGTGTATGAATGGTTTTACTTTGTCACCAATAAAATCAAATTATAACAACTACTTAATTTAGACGGAAACAATCCATACAAATTTTGTGATAAAATAAGATGAAGATTACTTTTAAAAAATTAGTGGTTACAATTGTAAAAACCATACGCATTCAGGGTTTTTTGGGCCCTGCGCCCGTCCTCCCGGGTTAAAATTAGAGTCATCGTCCTGTTTAATTTTATAGAACGCAGTAAAAAGAGGGAGGGGGAAGAAAATTAAGTCAATGTAAATCAGAATAAACCAGTTGATATGGCCCTTATAAAATTCAGCTGGCATATTTGCAAATCTGATTAAAAAAATTCACTGGCAGCTCATATCTATGTGTTATTACAGTATTTATGTTTTCACGCGTGAGAGACTGGGTTATTTATTAAATTTTAAGTCAATTAAATGTCATTAAAACTAGTGTCTGATTAATTAGTCGATTCGGTATTTTGTGATTCCGCATGTTATACGATTATAAGTGTCATTAAACTAATTAAAAAATACTTAAAAATGTGTAGCCTATAATTCAAACACTTCGCTGAATAAATGCGAATTACGGCATTTCTTGATCCCCCTCATCTCTAGAAAAAAAAAAGCACCCAGTTAAAGTCAAATTTCTGGAGTGATACTTTTTTTAATTTGTCTTTTTTGCACACAGAGAGAGTTTGTTGAATCGGATTTAAGTCTTTGTGTTAAAAATTTACTTTCTGTTTTTTTTTTTTTTTTTTTTTTTTTTTTTTTTTTTTTTTTAATTGGGATGGTAAAAATAATGAAATGTCTGATTTTGTGAAAGAGCCTATTATTCAATGATTTTTTTTTTTTTTATAGGCCCCAAATTTCGCTTTGATTGTGCCTGATTACGTAAGTTTACATTCAAAATTTACAGTTTTACATATTTAGATTTTAGACCATTGGTATAAAAATCTAGGCACCAGCGGGGGGCAATCACTCAGCACGGGGTAAAATTTAATAGCATTTTAGCAAGAAATGTATACAAACTATTAGATGATACAAGACAAAAAAAAAAAAATTAGTAGTGAGAGCATAGGAGCAACTGGCGCAAAGACTTTTGCACCCCTGTCTTAAAACAAAGAGGTGTACCTACCAATCCATATTTTATCACATGTTCTCAATATTAGAAGTTTTACGGGAAGTGTAAATTATAATTATCATCTATTTGAGATCTTCTAAAGCAGCCTGCGTAATTTTTGTGATAAAATATTAATAACAGTAAAAATCATTGATTTACAGTATAACTATTTAGTTTCTTACACGTCAAAACCTTGTGTGATTTCTTTGTTTTTCAAATTGATTATTTAGAGAATTATAAGAATATAGTTATTATATTTTCGGGTTTTTTTAAACACATTTACTTTTTGATAATGAGTAATTTTCATATGACGGAAAAGCTAGGGGCCTTCCTCTGGTATTTTATTTATTTATTTATTTTCATAGTCATTATCGTCCAAACTCTTCAAAAATTTTTAGAATTAAAACATGTTTTCACAAGTTTTGACAAGCAATCCAGAAAAAATATTGATATACAGGATGTCCCTAAACAAATAGTATATACGCTAGGGGGTGATAGAACACATCAAGACGAGTAATAGTAAATAGGAAACCAAGGGTCCCAAACGTTTTCCGAAGGAGGTAGCCGCCATTAAAGTTTGGGGTCCAAAATTTCAAATACACATAAAAAACGGAAAAATTGGTCGATTGATTTTCGGTTTTCACTAAAACTATTCTTTATGTTGGTATTTTCTTAAAAATAAATTATAAAGATAAATTTCGAAAAATGCCGATAGAGGGTGCTTTAGACTTTGACGTAATGAAAAACTAATTTTTTGCCGTGATTTTTTGCATCTGATTAAATGTTTTCCTAAACTTATTCTTAAACTTAAATTTTGAGCTCAAAATCTGAATAGTTGGGAGTGGTTAAGTAGCACAAACTGAACTGTGTTCAGAGAGTTTAAATTTCAAACGATTATAAAAAACGGAAAAATTAGTCGATTCGTTTGCGGTTTTTGCTAAAACTACTCTTTAAATCAGTGTTTTCTTGAAAATAAATTTTAAAGATAAATTTCACAAATGCCGATAGAGGGCGCCTTAGACATTGGAGTAGCGTACAACTATTTTTAACCGTTATTTTTTTAAATCTCATTGAATGCTTTCAAATGCTTAGATTTAAATTTAGAGATCAAATTCTGAATCGTTGCGAGTGTTTAAGTAGCGCAAAAGTGAACTGTGTTCGATGAGGGGTGGGGGGGGGGGTTAAATTTCAACTCCTGAACACATTTCAGTTTGCGCTTCTTAACCCCTCCCAACGATTCAGAATTTTAGTTCAAAATTTAAGTTTAAACCTAAGATTTCGAAAACATTTAATAAGTTTTGGAAAGCATTTAATTAGATACAAAAAATAAAGGTTAAAATTAGTTCTTGGTTACTCTGAAGTTTAAGGAGCCCTCTAACGGAATTTTTTGAAATTTATCTTTAAAATTTATTTTCAAGAAGATACTGACTTAAAGAATAGTTTCATTTTAAACCGTAAACGAATCGACCAATTTTTCCGTTTTTTAAAATCATTTGAAATTTAAACTCTCTGAACACAGTTAAGTTTGTGCTACTTAACCCCTCCCAACTATTCAGATTTGAGCTCAAAATTTAAGTTTAAGTCTAAACTTATGAAATCATTTAATGAGATGCAAAAAATCATGGCAAAAAATAGTTTTTCATTACTTCAAAGTCTGAAGCGCCCTCTATCGGCATTTTTCGAAATTTATCTTTAAAATTTATTTTCAAGAAGATACTGACTTAAAGAATAGTTTCATTTTAAACCGTAAACGAATCGACCAATTTTTCCGTTTTTTAAAATCATTTGAAATTTAAACTCTCTGAACACAGTTAAGTTTGTGCTACTTAACCCCTCCCAACTATTCAGATTTGAGCTCAAAATTTAAGTTTAAGTCTAAACTTATGAAATCATTTAATGAGATGCAAAAAATCATGGCAAAAAATAGTTTTTCATTACTTCAAAGTCTGAAGCGCCCTCTATCGGCATTTTTCGAAATTTATCTTTAAAATTTATTTTCAAGAAGATACTGACTTAAAGAATAGTTTCATTTTAAACCGTAAACGAATCGACCAATTTTTCCGTTTTTTAAAATCATTTGAAATTTAAACTCTCTGAACACAGTTAAGTTTGTGCTACTTAACCCCTCCCAACTATTCAGATTTGAGCTCAAAATTTAAGTTTAAGTCTAAACTTATGAAATCATTTAAGGAGATGCAAAAAATCATGGCAAAAAATAGTTTTTCATTACTTCAAAGTCTGAAGCGCCCTCTATCGGCATTTTTCGAAATTTATCTTTATAATTTATTTTCAAGAAAATACCAACATAAAGAATAGTTTAAGTGAAAACCGCAAATCAATCGACCAATTTTTCCGTTTTTTATGTGTATTTGAAATTTTGGACCTCAAACTTTAATGGCGGTTATCTCCTTTGGAAAACGTTTGGGACCCTTGGTTGCCTATTTATTATTACTCGTCTTGATGTGTTCTATCACCCCATAGCGTATATACCATTTGTTTAGGGACACCCTGTATATTAATAAAATGGCTGGTATAAAGACTTTTTTTCATTTGGTATATTTAAATCGTTAAGAAATAATGATGTTTATTTTCAATAACAGAAAATTTGGAATGGAGAAGGAATATGGCTACCCAATTTCATTTTTGAAGTATGGTGAAGGAGTAGACTTGGAACTATCTCATACCAAGTAGCAAAAAAAATTCTCGATTGTCTGCGGCAGATACTACAGAGGCAGAAAATAATCCACAGGTAAAATGTTTTGCAATTGCAGCGTTAATTAAACATTTACTTTTAACGATTTTACGCGTTTTATTCAGTTCTGTTAATAACTAACTCACGTTTTTGCATTCAGTAATAAAGTGTTAAATATAACTTAAAACAAAAGAAATATTTGATGAAAAAATAATCTGCAAAGAAGAAAAGAAAATCTGTAACACCCGACTCCATTATTTAACTTTCTGCTATAAGGCTTGCAATATGAATAGTGATCGCAAAAAATAGTGGATATGACTGAGTATCAGCATTTTTTTATTGCACAATCTTGATCATAGTTTCTTATTTTAATTTTTGAAAAACAAATAAAATCAAACACAAAGTCGATATTTGATTTTTTTTAAATCAAAGGCTTGATACATTTCTTGTAATATTTCAAACCCATAATGGTAACAATAATATAATGACTTTTAGTTATTACTAAAAGCATAATTTTATTCGTAGGTACATTTAACTCGTACATAATCTAGCTAAAATAGCGTCTCAGTATTATCATTGTTAAACGCATACTTTTTACTTATTTCTAGTTAGATTTTAATTCCATACATTCCTCCATTTTAATTCCTCCTTTCTTCTCCAAATAAACTGAGTTTTTTAATTGACTTTTTTTTCATAACCTGCCCTTCATTATAATTACAGATTCACTGTCGCGAGATGCCACACGCAGCTAATTTTATGCTGCGACCTGTAACTTTCGGTGTTTAACGGTGTGCGGGAAACAAAAATATTCAAATTTTATAAAACAGTTTTATTACATTAAAAATTCTGCTTAAAATTACGTTTAAAACCTTGTTTCTATTTTAACTGTAACAAGAAATATTATTTTTTTCTTTTTGGTTTCTTTTTAAAATCTAGTTTTCAAAGCAATCGTTCTCATAGAAATGACTTTCTGTGAAAATGCTTTTTTTTTTCATAAGTTTTTTCACCATTTCTTGTATTTAAAATACTTTAACCCAATAACGGTTTAAAAAAACCTTGTTTAAATTTGGAACAAGTCTTTTTCAATTGTTTTATATTAATTTTGCTTCAGCAAATTTTAAAAAAAATTAATTTTGAAAATATGATTTTATAAAATTACATTAAAAAAATTTTTTTTACTTTAAATATTTTTTAATTTTATTCAAATTAATGCTTTTAAAATTCCTAAATCAGAATTAAAGCTTATTATACATTTCTGTTTATATAAATGAAAAAAATTCTACAAATAACATTTCGAGTTATAACGATTTTAAATTACCCCACTTTTTAATAACTACTAAATTTAAAAATTAAAAAAAACATTATGAGAAATTATGTCACGTGCTTTTGTTTCAAAGTGATATGGTAAACCATCAAAAAAAATTTTCAAAATTTTAACTGAATAAATAACAATTACTTGATAATGTGTGCATTGTTGAGAGAATGTATTAAATTAAGGATTTCATTTCCGACAATTCCATTTTTGTTTAAACACATAGCCTACACTAGGCTCGGTAAGAAATTTTCAATCTAAATATTAATTCTATGGTATTGTTATTTACAGACCTCTGCCCCCCCCCCCTCTTTTAATATTTTTAAATGATTTTTTTCACACAGGGTGCAGTACATAAATTTTATTGTGCATTTCTACTTTTTCAATTATGGTAGACGGTAGGTGCTGGGTTCGAACCCAATCACGACCGTCGGTCTAACCGTTCGGAGTTTTCCGTGGTTTTCTTCGAACCTTGCGTAAATACGGGTTAGGTTCCCTTAGAAAGACCCCCACCCCTTAGGGCCTATATCCCACAGCGTAGATAATTGGCCGACATACATAAAATACTTTTTCAATTGTTTGTTACAGCTTTAGGTAGCTTTCATTAGAAAAAGTAAAAAGCTATCTATTGCAGCTGTCCGGAGAAAAGCACTCCCGTAAAACTTTGGTATATTTTCATCGATCATGACCCCCAGACCCCAAAACCACCCTCCGTTCAAATGTTGACGTATATATATATATATATATATATATATATATATATATATATATATATATATATATATATATGTATATATATATATATGTACGTTGCAGTTTGCTTCCCAAAACATCCAATTAGTATTATTGCTGTAGTAAGCATTCTCCCACGAGAACCGAATGACTCGTACACATTTGTTTATCTGCTGACGATCAGGTTTTATCCAATTAGCCTGATAGCAAAGAAAAGGAAAATACATCAGTTTCGTTGTGGGACTGACACCGGGCAGACGGCCCGAGATCCCTCCACTCTACGTCCAAGCGTAAGCGGCCGGCGAATGCGCCCCGGACTTACTCGAAAGGCCTAAGCTTTCCCCTTTTTTTACCCTGACATGCTGTACATAGACTTAATTAGCCAAGAATTCCAATAAACTGCAGTTATATTATTAAGTAATGACTCTTATAATTATAATCTCCACCTACCACATGGGGGCCGGCTTATGAATCCTGTATTAAGCGGACTGTATTAAGACTCTGCTAACCTGAACTGCAAATCTCAGCGTCAGATCACCTGCTTTACGCTATCTTTCGGCATACGGCATCCACGTCTGTGTTTGCCCGCACCCTATTTGTTTTTCAAGAAATTATTCCTTGGATTGCGAACTGTTTTGCTCCTCTACATTGTACAGCGCTCCCGGAATCTAAAGGATTGTTATCTACGCCTCTTGCGGACATCATCTCTGTGAATCACCGGCCTGACCTCTTATTCTGCAGCAACTGTTCGCTGCAATCGACGAAAATCGGTTCCTTCCCAGCTGTAACGGATGTGTGGTAAACAGTGTTTCTTCAGTCTCAGCGGCGCGCGATATTGTGTTTTTTTTTCTCCCTCTCTCTGTCGCTTTATTTACCAGCAATATAAATGCTCCTCCGGCTCTCTTTAAGAGCGGATTTTTTTTAAAATTGGATACAGTATATGCCAGGTAAGCGTTCACCATTTTGATTATTTTTTATTACGGTACAATTTATTTAACATATTATATACGAAATGCAGTTAGCCGACATATCTTTCATTCGAAGCCAGATTAAATCGGCCAGAACTGATAAAATTAAATTACTACACCAGCTAATTTTTTCATCCGACGAACACCGTCAGAACCGCCAAAATTTACGATTATTTTCCGGGTTTCCTTTTGCAACCCAAACTCCAGAATATGAGGCGAAATTGCAGGAGATTTCTGACACTTTCGATAAGCTACAGTTAATTACTGTTGCGAACCTGCTAAATCTCGATATTTCGGGAGAAATTCCCGAGTTAGCTAAGCGCATAGTAGATTCTTTAATAGACATCTCTAAATTGAAATCTTCATTTGACAATGCCTCGAATTCTGAATCAGATGAACCCAAAAATACTTCTCATATCAGTACAGAGACAGCTAACTTCGCATACGAAGACAGTGATACACAAACCGAAGCATTTCACCCTACACAACAACATTCCATTTCTTTTCACGACTTAGAGCATCTTATAACACCCTTTAGTGGTGCAAAACACGAGGATATCACAGTTTGGATTGATCGTTTTGAAAAGCTAGCGAACTCTTTTAAACTTTCCCATTTTCAAAAATTCTTGTTCGCGGAACGTGCACTTTCTGGGATCGCATTACTATATGTTCGGGGTGAACCTAACATTTCCTCATATCCCTCACTCAAACAAGCGCTTTTGCGCGAATTTTCGAAATCCGTTTCCCCCGCAGAAATTCATAGGTTACTCTCGGTGCGACATAAGAAGAACTCCGAGTCATTAATGGAATACTTCTTAAAAATGAAGGAGTTGGCTCAAAGAGCAAATATTGATGACATGTCTGTCATCCATTACATCATCCAAGGTATCCCAGATCCACCGGCTAACAAATCTATTTTGTACGGATGCTCGCATTTAGCTGATTTTAAACAAAAACTTCTCATATATGACGAAATTTCTGCTGCCGACTCTCCTCCTAGACCCAAGCCTGGAATCGAAACTTTCTCAGCGCCGCGCCAAGATATCAATCAACCACACCCCCCTTTTTTGACAGCTGCTGAGAGCTACGACTCTTTCAACTAGTTCGTTTTTTTTCTCTCCTGTGTAAAGTTTCTCGAAGATTGTTGTGAAATATGCATTTTTTTTACCTTTCACCGTTCATTTACGAAAATCACTGTGTATTACTCAAGATGTGCATTTTTTTTTAATCATGTATGACTACGGCCAGCGTTCGTCTCTAAGTTTGTGAATATATGCTCAGTGCACCAATTTTATTTTTGTGTTGTTCTCCCGTCACCCAACTTGTGAATCTTCAGTGAACTTAATCAGTTGCTCGCTTATGTGTAAAGTGAACTGTCAAGTTACAGTTTTCTCATCTAATAGTGCTGTTTTGAAACTACAATTTTTATTAGAGGCACAATTTTTTTTTAAAGTATTCTTTTTTTTTCTCGTTTGTGAAATATGCTCCGCGATTGTAAATTTTTTTTTCTTTCTCTCATTTTGTGTCTCACTCCAGATTGTGCAAAAGTGATTTTTTTTTTTTTTTATCACTCGTCCTTTCGCTGACATAACTTTTAACTAGTGACTATAGAGAGCTTTGGACAGTTTCACCAGGACTGCCAACACTTTTTGAAAAGAAACTATCGTTATTATCTCCATCTTTTACATCATATTGTTGTAATATATATTATCTGATTGTTATGTATGTTATTATCTTTTGATTATTGTGTATTTTATTATGTAATTTCTTTCCTGTATATGGTAATATTGTGCCCCCCCCGCCCTCCCTACTTTTTTTTTTCTCTTTTTTCAGTTAAAGTCTAAATTTTATTGTCGTGGCACGGATAACTTTAAACTCGGTACAACGGAGGAAAATTGTTTTTTTTACCCGCCGCCCAGACGGGGCGAGAAGCGGTAGAATTTTTTTTTTTAATGTTATATGAGTCGTGTGTCTGCGGTTTTTCAGACGGAAATTTCGCAGAACATCACAAGAACAGACGGTTCTTGTTGCCTCTTGTGAGAGTAGCATTCAAGCAGACGGCTTGATACGCACAGACGGTGTCATGGCTACTCGCGCTGTTTTGTTTTGGTTTCGTTTTCTTTCCGTTCGCAACTTGTTTTGTTTCCGTGTACCACTTAAAGTTAATTTAACTTTAATTAATTCTGTATAACCGAATTTTGAAAAATTCACCGTTTTTTTCCTCAGTTTGACAATAATTTAAATTTTAAATTATTTTTTTTTCCCTAATATTTTTTTTTCCCTCTCTCTTTGTGTTTTTTTTTTATTTTTAAAATACAAGTGCGGGGACGCACTGTCGTCGATGGCCGAGTGTACGTTGCAGTTTGCTTCCCAAAACATCCAATTAGTATTATTGCTGTAGTAAGCATTCTCCCACGAGAACCGAATGACTCGTACACATTTGTTTATCTGTTGACGATCAGGTTTTATCCAATTAGCCTGATAGCAAAGAAAAGGAAAATACATCAGTTTCGTTGTGGGACTGACACCGGGCAGACGGCCCGAGATCCCTCCACTCTACGTCCAAGCGTAAGCGGCCGGCGAATGCGCCCCGGACTTACTCGAAAGGCCTAAGCTTTCCCCTTTTTTTACCCTGACATGCTGTACATAGACTTAATTAGCCAAGAATTCCAATAAACTGCAGTTATATTATTAAGTAATGACTCTTATAATTATAATCTCCACCTACCACATATATATATATATATATATATATATATATATATATATATATATATATATATATATATATGATTTTTGTCACGCTGTAACTATCGTATTTATGAACCGATTTGAATGAAACTTGGTATGTACTTAGTACATAGAAATGGCTCGACCGAATTCGTTGGGCAGCATCAGATGCCATCTTGTTTAAAAATGGTGTCCATTTAAGTTTATCAAAAATCTTTTAAATGTATAATGATGTACAAAGAAAAATTTAGAAATTGAGGAAAGGTTCTTTGTAAAGTGTTTGATTACGGAATACTTTTTGCTTTGTCTTTACCTTAAAAAGCGCCTGAGATATAGCAGTTTGGATTTTTAATGTGGATGACATTTTTTTTAATCAGTTTGCCAGCGACAGCCCTGGTATATATTAATCGATTTCGATGTGAGTGTGCGCTTGTACATGAATTAAGATTTCGACCAATCTCATTGGATTGTTTTATCCATTATGTTGTTTTAAAATGGCATATACTTCATGATATCGTGGAATTTGGAGACCCTATAAATCGCTCAAAATAAAACCAGCTTCAATAAAAGATGACTAATTTATAAAAATTCCCATTAATATTCAGTATTGACAAAAACGATTATTCAATCTTATATAATCGGACTCCACTAATTTGAGCTTCGTATGTTTGAATAACATAACTTAATTTAAAATAAATAAATAAATAAATAAGGTATATGAAAGCTACCTTTTCCTCCCGGAACTGCCGGAAGGACTTTTTTATGTGCAGATGCTTCTACTTTGAAAGCAGTTCTGAAAATAAAACTATTTTCGCCTTAATTAATGGTTACAAAAGTTGAAAAAGTACAAACACACAACAATATCAATTTAAAATTTCACATCGAAAAAAAAAATAATAATAAAAATAAAAATACTAAAATACAAGATAGAAATTTCTAAGAAATTTTCCCTCGAATTTAACATTAAATATTGGCATTTAGCCACGGGACTGGTGTAGGTTCTTAAGAGTCATGGAAAGTACCACACTAGTCATGGGAAGAAACGAACACACTAATGTAAATTCTATGGGAGCGTTATTTTATATTATTTAACATGGATGTAAATATTGTTTAGTAATTTCTGTGTAGGATAACTGAGGGCGATGTATCTGCGGTAGTTTTTTAATTTTTAGATTTTTAATTTAGACTTTTTTTTTTTTAGTTTTCCTTCACTTACAGAACTGGTTTGGAAATTGAAACATATATATAAAAAATCTATAACTAAAATAGGAAAATGAAAAGTAGCCCAGTAAATCATCTTCATCTATTGTATGTAAATATGTATATGTATATGTGTATATATATATATATATATATATATATATATATATGTTACATGCCAAACCCGATTTTAGGCCAAACTAGATTGGCCTAGGCCAGACCGGTCTATCCTAACGCCCATCGGATAAACTAGTTTTTCCCAGGCCAAACCGGTCTATCCTAGCGCCCGTCGGATAAACTAATTTTTCCTAGGCCAAACCGGTTTATCCTAACGCCCATTGGATAAACTAGTTTTTCTAGGCCAAACTAGTCTATCCTAAGGCCCACAGGACAAACTAGTTTTTCCTAGGCCATACTAGTTTGGCCTAACTCTTATAGAATAAACTAGTTTAGCCTGCTGTTTATTGGTCTGAACTAGTTTATCCTAGTCCAATTCAATTTGGCATGATTTTATTAAATTCAATGACCGCCTCAACGCCAACATTCTTGTTTGTTCTAGGCTGATCTAGTTTATCCTAGGCCAATGTAGTTTTACGTGTTTTTAGCTCACGGGCGTCAAAACCAGAGAAATAAAGGGCTTACAGGTTCTGTATGTATGTATGTAAGCATGTATGTACGCAGGTAAGTACGTATGTGCGTATGAACGTACTTATGTACGTAACGCAATAAGTCTTGATAGAGATATCCGATTTGCTTCAATTTTGGATGTAGGTTCATTCTGATAAGGTACTTTTCTGATTAATTTTGGGAATTCATTGGATAAAAATAAAGGGGGGCGAATGGGAGGCTAATCCCTCACCGTTAATTTTGAGAAATGGATTTATCATGCAGAATTATCACTTTTCATTTAAAACTTTAGCTATAGGATCATTGTGACAAGGCACCTTCGTGATTAGTTATAGATGTTTATTGTTTAAGTCTAAAAGAAAGGGCAATGTAGGTAACGCAATATAATTTAGATAAATATTTTTACGCAGAATTGACGAATTTGCTTCAAATTTTGGATATAGGTTCTTTCTGATAAGGCGATTCCCTGAATAGTTTTGAGGGTTTAATGGTTAAGTATGAAAGGAAAAATGGAGTATTACCCTCTTACCTAGGAAAAACTAGATTATCCTATGGACATTTAGATAAACAAGTTTGGTGTAGGAAAAATCAGTTTATCCAATTGGCGTTAGGATAAAATAGTTTGGCCTAGGAAAAACTAGTTTAATGTAATTTGGCTCGAAATTTTGTTTGACCGGTAAAAAGTGTGTCTTTCACAAGAATAAGGATAAATGTGTGTAAAGAGTCATTTCCCATAACATCAATACAGAAATTTAACATGTCCACCGTAGAGACATGATGCATTAAACAGTTTTTTTTTTTTTTTTTTTTTTTTTTAACAGATTCATACCAACTGAGATCTGACTTGCATTTATTATTATTATTATTATTATTATTATTATTATTATTATTATTATTATTATTATTATTATTATTATTATTATTGCATTCTCGAGCGAGATCGGAACTGAACATAATTTGGAATCGAACAGCGTTTTCCTTTTTTGAGAAATTAATTACCTGTTGACGTATAAGCTATTCTTATCATGACATCAAGTTTTTCTTTTCCGTAAAGTCGTAAGCGGAATTTCGATTCAAAACGTAGCTTTAATAGTATTTTCTCAAAGGTACAACGCTTTTATGAAAAAATGGTTAACGCCATTCGATTACATATTTTCTGAGTGAGAATGCCTGTTAATCTTATGCATTTCCAAGAATGAATTATTTCTTAAATGTGTCATGATATAGCTCTTTTGGATTTGAAAAAAGCCTTAAGGAATGATAGAGAAACATATTCAGAAATCTATTTTTTGCTGAACAGATCCAATAGTTATGATATTTATAATTCTCCTTTTTTTTCTTTTGTTCTAAACTACATTGATTATTTAATGAATCACTATTAGAATACTGAAAGGTCTAATAATCTAAATAATCAATAATACATTGTGTATTTTCAATTCTGCGAACGCATCGTAATTTAAAAATACATTGTAAATTTATCCAATAGATATGTATGCAGTATTTTTTAAAGGAATCTTAATTGTATGTTAAACAAAATCTGAATTTTTGGCAGAAATTGAGTAGGGCCGATCGAGCCGGACTGAGTCTCTTTTCACTGATTTTTGTACAGGCAGGGCTTGAACTGAACTTTTAATTTTTTCACCGAGTCCTGGCAAAATAGCTTTCCTTCGGGAAGGGCGGGGCCTTCCCGAAGGCCTAGAAAAAGAATTAGCCTAATAAAAGAAGCGCCTGATCAAATGAATTCATGTCCAAAATTTTAAGCAAATTGGATAATTCTGTATTATAACCAATTTATCTAATTTAAGAAAGGAAAAAAAATGTAAGTTTCCCCCTTTTATTTAACCAAAGAATCACCTAAATTAATCAGTGAAGCGATTCATCAGAATGAACAAATCCAAGATTTGCAGAAAATTGGTTAATTCTGCATGAAAAACTCATTTGCCAAAATTAGGCAAGATCCCCACGTTCTTCCCGTTGTTCTTATTCAATTAAACCCCAAAACTAAATAGGAAAACGCTTTACCAGAATGAATTTAATTCTAAAATTTGAAGCAAATCAATAAATTCTGCGTGAAAAAAGCATTTACATAAATTATGGGTCGTTACCCCTATTCCCCCTCCCTTTATACTTAAACAATGAACACCCACAACTAATCATGGAGGCGTCTCAAGAGAATGTTCCTATATCTAAAATTTGAATAAAATATGCTAATAATGCATAGAAACCCATTTTTTGAATTAAGGGAAGGGGCGAATCAGCCTCTCGTCCCCCCCCCTTATTATTAATCGCAAATGACCTTCCAAAATTAATCAAAAAATCTCCTCATAAGAATAAACATATATTGAAAGTTGGATGCAAATCGAGTACTTCTATCAAGAATTATTGTGTTACGTACTTACGTACATACACAGATACAGAACCTACGGGCAGATTAGTTCTCAGGCTTTGGTAGCCTGATGAGATAAAAACACGTCAAATTACATTATTTCTATGAAGAATTATCGCGTTACGCACATACGAACGTACATACATACATACAGAACCTGTGAGCCCATTATTTCTCTAGCTTTGACGCCCGTGAGCTAAAAACACGTAAAACTACATTGACCGAGGATAAACTAGATCAGCCTAGGACAAACAAGAATGTTGGCGTTGTGGCGGTCATTGAATTTAATAATATCTAGCCAAATTGAATTGGCCTAGGATAAACTAGTTCAGACCAATAAAAAGCAGACTAAACTAGTTTATCCTATAAGAGTTAGGCCAAACTAGTTTGGCCTAGGAAAATCTAGTTTGTCCTATTGGCCTTAGGATAGACTCGTTTGGCCTAGGAAAAACTAGTTTATCCGATGGGCGTTAGGATAAGCCGGTTTGTCCTAGTAAAAACTAGTTTATTCGATGGGCGTTAGGATAGACCGGTTTGGCCTAGGCCAATCTAGTTTGGCCTAAAATTGGGTTTGTCCTGTAACATGTATATTTAAATCAAAACGAGAAAATTGAAAATAACGCTCCCATAGGATTAATATTAGCATTCTTGTTCCTTCTTGTGAATATTGAAATAACCTCTTAAGATGATTTTGTGAAACCATTTTTACAAATTACTTTTGTATTTTTTTCGATAATTTATTTTAATGCTTATACCCATGTTGAATGAATCTTTTTCTTTAAGGTACTTGATGTTGGTCAACCCTGTGTGTGGTACAAACTACAAATAATCAATTGGCGGATAATCAAAATGCAGCAAAATGGGCAAAAATATTGGAATTTATATATAAATGTAAATGACACACTGTGTAGAAGAAAATAAATTGTATACATAAATATTATAACTATGCATCATGATATAGTGTATTAATGTAATTTAATCGTTGTAATAAATATCTTTTTATATTTTAATTGCTTGTTTTAAATATGTCTGAATCATAATGATATTAATTTATTTTGTAAATGTTCTAAAACATTTATATTTGTAATTTTAATATGATTCTCAAACCCTCACCTTAACAATGCAAAGTTTTTATACAATTTTAAACTTATTTTTAAGCATGAATGTATAAATTTAGTCTTGACTATTTAAATATTTGGAAGGAAAGTAAATTTTTCATTTTTATTAACTTTTTTTCGCGTTATAGGCAATATTGCCCACGACAACTAGTTTTTACTTTTCTTGATCTGTAGGGAGAATTAAAGTTTGTTATTAAGATTATAAGCTATAAATTACATATCAATTCTTACAAGAATAATATAATAGCACATTTCTATTTAAAAAAATTAAAAAGTGGTGATTTGCTAGACAGTGACATTCTTAAACTTTTAAATGAATGTAATAAATTTTAGATTTGTATGTTGAGAAAATAAAAATAAAAATCCTAATTTCCAAGTAAGTAACAAGAATATTAATGTATATGTATAATTTTGACCACTTTTATTAATTTTACTTTATTTTTTGAAATTGTATGTGATTTGTATTCTCTTCACGCCCTTCTGATCCTTTAGTTTTTTTAATTATGACTGTGAAACAACAAAAGAATAATTTTTTGGCAGTCAGTACTCTTGAATTATTTGTTAATATTTAATAAAATTTAATAAATAGTTACTATTTAATAAAAATAATATAAGATCTATTAATTATTTTCAGTTTTAATAATTTATAGAAATGTAAGAAAGAAATTTAATATTAGCATTTTATTTTATCAGAGATCATCTCACATTATCATAGCGGTCACAAATGTAAACACTGTTTTGTGATTTTTTTTTTTAAATTCTCTAAGTGCATATACTACTTTTATAGCATCTTTATACCTCTATTTTAAAATATTAATTTTCGCTGTATATTTAAACCTGAAGTGTGACAGCAGTAACTATTTTAAAATAGTGGTATAAAAAGTAAATGTAGAAAAGGTGTAGTAATTGGCAGCTATGTAATTGTAATTCAGATTCATTGTTTTTAGTTACATTTTACCATATTTTTTTTTCTTTTAACAATTGTACGTAATGACAAAAAACAAAAAGAAAAAAAATATTCCTTAAGAAATACAGAAAATTTAATATTTATAAAAAAATAATATATATATATGTATGTGTGACGATTTAAGGAGAACTCAAATTATTTCCACTGGTTAAAAAGAAACACACAGTCATGGCAAGCGAGGGAAAAAACAAAATAAATAAATAAATGTAGAAGATCCAATAATTAGTCATGGGCTGCTGTAAATTCATTTATTAAATTCGTAATAATGAGGAAGGAAAAGCTCCTTTTGCAAAAATTCCATCATTATTTCAGCGAGCTGTCCTCATCGAAGAAGCAACCCAAGAAATCTTCTTTTTCATCTCGAGACTTCCACCTTTTTAAACTAAAAAGAAAGTTCTGGAACATTCTGTAACCTCAAACCATCATTATTTTATGTAAACAGAATTCTTGTCCAGCTACGAGATTATTCTCCACAGACGATAAATTTATTTAATATATATATATATATTATTTAACCAATTTATAATAGACTCAGAATTTTAAATATCTTAGGCAGACGATTTTTATAAATGATTAATTTTAAGAGAAAAAGAAAAGAAATGAATTTATTAATATGCACACATCAAAGGTTGACGTAGGAAAAATAAATAAATAGATAAAATAAAATAATGATATTTTTTGAAAGGTATGGTTTTGGAATAAATTTAATAAGACTTTCTTAAAAAGGGTTGATAAAAACATAGAAGAAATCAGTTTTATTTGGAATATTAAGAAATAAAGTTTTAATTAAGAATATTTTTAATTTAGAGCCATCTTTTTAAATTTACGCATACTGGAATAATGTTTTTTAAGGCAAATTAAGAATTTATATCGTCTGCATAAGGATTAACAGATTAGATTTAGAAACAAGATTTTAATTTAATAATTTGAAGTAAGTACGGAATATTATTATAAGAAAATTAAGATAGTATAAAGGTTAGTTTTGGCGAAAAAATTTTAAATTTGTAATATATATATATATATATTTACCAGCATACATATCTTTGCACAACTTGATGATCTACAAATGGTTTTATTAAAATTTTTATCAAAATATTTAAATGTATTCTCACATATCTAATATTTCTCGCCAAAATAAGTTTTTATAATAAGAGTAAGACTTGTGCTTACTATGTATATTCGTCGATTCTGATTACAGAATAACACGTAAGAATATCCCATGTCTGACAGGATAATATAAAACAAAAAATGACTGTAAAGAGAAACTTGTTTGTTTTAAAATATGCAATGGGTATGACAAGAGTTTAAAATGACTATGTTTTAGAAATGATGCTTGGTAAGTGTTATCCATTATAAGCAATATAAATTTCTAGACAATATCTGAAATATATCATCCCCTAACATATTATGTCTTGTGGAAGCGGCTACCTCTGCTTGAGACAATCTTGAGACAAGACCTACAGTCATTCTCACTTCAAGAGAGTAATTCAGGTGGAAGTAGCAATTCTCTCACAAGACGATGCGTTCGTGATGATAGATTCCAGACATCGTCTTGAAATGTATATTGCTCGCAATAGAAGACACTTTCCAGACGTCATTTCTGAAAAATAGTCATTTTAAACTCTCGTCATATCTATTCTATATTTTTAATGAATAAGTTTCTCATTAGAGTCGTTTTTTTTTTTTTTTTTTTTTTTTTTTTTTTTTTTTTTTTAACCTGTCAAATGTGGGAGGGTTTTTTTTTGGGATCATCCTGTATTTTTACGGTATATATACCGTATATTTCATTTACGGTACACATACTGATTACAAATGTTTTTACGGTACATATACCGCACATTTAATTTACGGTATATATATTGTATAAATATTTTTTACGGTACATATGTCGTACATTTAATTTACGGTATCTGTGCTGTAAAAATATTTTTTACGGTACATATACCATATATTTAATTTACGGTATATATGCGGTAACGATATTTTTTTACGGTATATGTACTTTAAATACTTTACGGTACATATACCGTCCAGTTAAATTACGGTACATATACTTTAAATATTTTACGGTACATATACCACAAAATATTTAAATTTATGTTCAGTTAAATTACGGTACATGTACTTTAAGTATTTTACGGTATATATACCGTCCAGTAAAATTACGGTAAAAGGAAGTGTCACAAAGTTGACGGTATAACCACCGTGATTCCAGACCAAAATTTTTTACAGTGTGTCATAAATAATTTAAAACTTTCTACAACATGCGTTTAAAATAAAATTATTCCCTTCCTAAAATCTTAAAAAAGAATAAATACTTCGTTCAATAAATTAAAGTCATTTCATACTAGCTAAATGAGCACCAAATAAAAATAAAATATTGAAAAGTACTTGCACGTGGTACATTTCGACAAATGCAAAGAGAGATAGGGTATTGGGCAATAACTATTCGTCACCTGAGAATAATAAAGTTCTGTCTGTGTTTTTGAAAATATTGACTTATCTATATAGAAAGACTCTATTTGTATCTACGAAGGCATTTTTGCATCAAAATGATGTTATATATAATTTACATATAATATTACAATTATATTACGACATTATTTTAATCCAGAAATGCCTTCATAGATACAAATTGAACATTTCTATATCGATAAGTAGATTTTTTTTCAAAAACACACATAGAACCTTATTATTCTCAGGTGACGTATTGCGAAAGCGCGCGAAAACGCCATACAAACAATGAGGGAGAAATGAGGGGGGAATCAAAAGTTGTTTAGTATTTGTTCTGCCTCTTCGCCGCGTTATGATTGTGCTTGCACATTCTTTTTCAATAATGTTTACTTTATCTTAATTTTTGGCAGGGAACGGTTGGTGTGACAAAAAAATGTTAAGAACACTTTTTGTAGGAAATTAAATTATCTACATTTTTGTAATTGAACTTTTTTGTCTAGATGCCATTGTTCGTGAGATATTCACAGAAAACCGATTTTCAAGCTCTTTAGCGCCCCCTGGAGGCGAAAGCTCACATCGGATCGATGGGGACTTTTAGTATGTTAAACTACATACCCTAACTAGCACCTATGCAAAAATCCATCTTTGTTCTAATTTTTTCCGCTATTTGCAAAAAAAAGGTGCTAAAATGACTGGACTAACTATATAATGGGGGAATTTAGTTAGAAAAAAAAAACGCCTAACTGGTTGAAATTTTTCTTTCAGCAATTTTTACTGATAGATGGAAATAATCTTGAATACTTTTGTTCAGCCCTGTAGTTTACCTGGTATCTTTAATACACGAAAGCTTTATGCTAAAATTTAGTTCAAACAAAATACTCTTTAAACTACTTTATTCATATTTCCAGAAATTGTTATTCCAAGACGACCATGTATCCAGTTCTTTTGCGTGATCCTGTATATAATTTTATCTATATCCTAAAAAACATTTCTTAGTATACTGAATGAGGTTCAAGATAAAAATGCATAACTTATTTAAAAACCAGCTTTAAGTAAATTATGCTCATTTTTAGAACCCTTTTCTGAGATCTTTTGTACATCCCTTTAAATATAAATTGTATAACTATTAGCTTTTATACACACCATATAATATACATACATTTAGTAAAACTTAAAAGCGCATATCATAGTTAAAAATGCATTTCATTCAATAGCCATCATCCATAACATACAATACTTCGGATAAAATATACTATTTGGAATCTTTTGTGTGTCCCTGTAAATTCTATGCACTTCCTATTATGCATGAAATAACTCATATTAAGCTTCATCGACCTACATCAATTTCATTATACAGTCTATTCTCGTTAATTCGAACTCGTCGGGACCACAAGAACTGTTCGAATTATCCGAAGTTCGAATTATGGAAAATATGAAATAATATGGTACTATTACAAAGGAATTAATGTTATAGTGTTTTTTAAGTATATTTCGTTTGTTATCATTAGAATATGACTTAATAATAAATTAGAATGTATAAATATATAAACTAATTAAATAATTAGAAACAAGCACAATGGAAGAAAAATTTGAGATGCCACTGATGGACAGACGGGCACTAAGAAAGTGGATATCAAATGCATTTGATTATATGTATACTCGTTCGGAACAATTTTCACAAAACATAAAAAAAGAAAGCTATTAAAATTATCTGAAATCCGTGAGAAAGAAAAGAAAAATGAAAAATCGGAACTCTCGTTAGTTCGAATTAAAGTCAAGAGAAAATATGTTTGAATTAGTGAAAGTTTTAAACGTTATTCTGCCATTGAAAATTTCGGGACTTCATGTTTAGTTCGAATTAAGTGAAGGTTCGAATTATCCGATTTCGAATTAACGGGAGTCGACTGTACATGAAATTGTTTACTATAATTAAAATTTGTCGAAAATGATCCCTCCTTTTATAATTATGCTCCTTTTTTTGCGTCCCTATAAATCAATAATAATTATTATTTTAATTGTCTACTTTACAAAATGCATATTTCAGTGCACTTCGTAGATGCATATAAATTTGAATATGTTTGACAGGGTGTAACATCTTTAAAATTCATTTGAAAAGATTTTTCCTTATAGGCTGTATTGTAAAGCAAAACTTTTGACTGTTCCTGTAAGTAAACTACTCATTGTAGAAACTTTATTTTCATTAGGATTAATGCTAGGGTAAACGTCAATAGCTTCCAAAATTTTTATGGCAATCCGACTATATTTACGAGAGTTAAAGCGCGAACAGACGGGTAGACAAACCGACAGCATAAATACTTTTCAACTTTGTTGGAAAGTGTTAAAAATTAGGAAAAGTTAATCAGAGTCGATGTTTTCAGGCAGATAAAGAGTGGCCCGTGGTCTTCGCCAGCATTTACGCTTATCGTAAATAGTCGTATTTTGAAGAGCAGGATTCAGAATAGTAGCAATATTTTCGAAAAAAAAAGAGTAGCTTGGTTTTTTTTGTAACAGAGTGGGTAGAAGAAATATTAAGGTCATTATAAAGAACAGTATTTCGGCGATACCTACGGATAGCTCCACGAGAGTTAGTTCTGTGCGACCTGGACTTTTTTGTCAATTTGTTTTAGTTGATAAGCCCCAAATCGGTGTGCAAAAGAGGAATATTCAAGTTCCAATGAATTAATCATGATTAAAAGGCATTTGAACTTCATAATAACTCCTGGATAATAGTAAAAAAGCTGTTTTGTGCATTTTAAATGTTAAACGCTAAAAATACCTTATTACAATTTCTTTTTAGCTCACAGGCTATCATAGCCTGAGAGCTTATGTGCCCGTCCGTTCTGTATGTATGTGCGTATGTGCGTAACGCGATAACTCATGATAAAAATATCGGATCCACTTGAAATTTTGTATGTAGGTATATCCTGACAAGGCGCTTCCCTGATTAGTTTTTGGAGTTCATTCGATATGTATAAGAGGGGGAACGGGGGGCTCATGCCCCCCGTTAGTTGATATAAATGGGATTTTCATGCAGAATTAAGTTTTCGTTCAAAATTTAGATTAGGATCATTCTGATGAGGCGATTCCGTGACTGTTATTAGGTGTTCATTGAATAAGTATAAATAGGGGGACAGGGGTTCTAATGCCCCGCCCCCCTTAATTTATAGAAATGGGATTTTCATGCAGAATTAAGTTTTCGTTCAAAATTTAGATTAGGATCATTCTGATGAGGCGATTCCGTGACCGTTATTAGGTGTTCATTGAATAAGTATAAATAGGGGGAACAGGGGTTCTAATGCCCCCCCCCCGTTAGTTGATATAAATGGGATTTTCATGCAGAATTAAGTTTTCGTTTAAAATTTAGATTAGGATCATTCTGATAAGGCGATTCCGTGACTGTTATTAGGTGTTCATTGAATAAGTATAAATAGGGGGAACAGGGGCTCTAATCCCCCCCCATCCGTTAGTTGATATAAATGGGATTTTCATGTAGAATTAAGTTTTCGTTCAAAATTTAGATTAGGATCATTCTGATGAGACGATTCCGTGACTGTTATTAGGTTTTCATTGAATAAGTATAAATAGGGGGAACAGGGGCTCTAATGCCCCCCCCCCCGTTAGTTGATATAAATGGGATTTTCATGCAGAATTAAGTTTTCGTTCAAAATTTAGATTAGGATCATTCTGATGAGACGATTCCGTGACTGTTATTAGGTGTTCATTGAATAAGTATAAATAGGGGGAACAGGGGTTCTAATCCCCCCCCCGTTAGTTGATATAAATGGGATTTTCATGCAGAATTAAGTTTTCGTTCAAAATTTAGATTAGGATCATTCTGATAAGGCGATTCCGTGACTGTTATTAGGTGTTCATTGAATAAGTATAAATAGGGGGAACAGGGGCTCTAATCCCCCCCCCCGTTAGTTGATATAAATGGGATTTTCATGCAGAATTAAGTTTTCGTTCAAAATTTAGATTAGGATCATTCAGATGAGGCGATTCAGTGACTGTTATTAGGTGTTCATTGTATAAGTATAAATAGGGGGAACAGGGGTTCTAATGCCCCCCCCTTAATTTATATAAATGGGTTTTTCAAGCAGAATTTTCAGATTTCGTTCAAATCTCTGAATAGTTTTGGAAGTTTAATGGTTAAGTATAAAAGAGGGGGATAACTCCTTTTAAATTATATAAATGCTAAATGGGTTTTTATTAAGAATTATCTAATTTGCTCTGAATTTTGGATATAGATTTTTTATATGATAAAGCATGTCTTTGATAGTATAGGAGGTTCAATGATTAAGTATAAAAAAAGAGGAAAGAAGAGAGCTGTTTCCCTTTCTTAATTTTTTAACGGAATTAACCCTTGAAAATATAAGGCTTTAATGTACAATTAGTATTTGTAGCCTGTGAGCTCAATGCCATCAGTTTAACTGGGCAGTATTCTTTATTTAGCTCACAGGCTATCATAGCCTGAGAGCATATGTGCCCGTCCGTTCTGTATGTACGTTCGTATGTTCGTTCGTGCGTAACGCGATAACTCATGATAAAAATATCGGATCCACTTGAAATTTTTTGTATAGGTATATCCTGATAAGGCGCTTCCCTGATTATTTTTTGGAGTTCATTCGATATGTATAAGAGGGGGAACGGGGGGCTCATGCCCCCCCCTTAATTGATACAAACGGGATTTTCATGCAGAATTAACAGTTTTCGTTCAAAATTTAGATATAGGATCATTCTGATGAAGCGATTCCGTGACTGTTATTAGGTGTTCATTGAATAGGTATAAACAGGGGGAACGGGGGGGCTCATGCCCCTCCCCTTAATTGATATAAACGGGATTTTCATGCAGAATTAACCGTTTTCCTTCAAAATTTAGATATAGGATCATTCTGATGAGGCGATTCCGTGACTGTCATTAGGTGATCATTGAATACGTATAAACAGGGGGAACGGGGGGCTCATGCCCCCCCCCTTAATTGATATAAACGGGATTTTCATTCAGAATTAACAGTTTTCGTTCAAAATTTAGATATAGGATCATTCTGATGAAGCGATTCCGTGACTGTTATTAGGTGTTCATTGAATAAGTATAAACAGGGGGAACGGGGGGCTCATGCCCCTCCCCTTAATTGATATAAACGGGATTTTCATGCAGAATTAACGGTTTTCGTTCAAAATTTAGATATAGGATCATTCTGATGAGGCGATTCCGTGACTGTCATTAGGTGTTTATTGAATAAGTATAAACAGGGGGAACGGGGGGCTCATGCCCCCCCCCTTAATTGATATAAACGGGATTTTCATGCAGAATTAACAGTTTTCGTTCAAAATTTAGATATAGGATCATTCTGATGAGGCGATACCGTGGCTGTTATTAGGTGTTCATAGAATAAGTATAAACAGGGGGAACGGGGGGCTCATGCCTCTCCCCTTAATTGATATAAACGGGATTTTCATGCAGAATTAATAGTTTTCGTTGAAAATTTAGATATTGGATCATTCTGATGAGGCGATTCCGTGACTGTTATTAGGTGTTCATAGAATAATTATAAACAAGGGGAACGGGGGTTCTAATGCCCCTTCCCTTAATTTATATAAATGGGTTTTTCAAGCAGAATTGTCAGATTTCGTTCAAATCTCTGAATAGTTTTGGAAGTTTAATGGTTAAGTATAAAAGAGGAGAATAACTCCTCTTAAATTATATAAATGCTAAATGGGTTTTTATTAAGAATTATCCGATTTGCTCTGAATTTTGGATATAGGTTTTTTAATATGATAAAGCATGTACTTGATAGTTTAGGAGGTTCAATGATTAAGTATAAAAAATGAGAAAGGGGAGAGCTGTTTCCTCTTCTTAATTATTTTTTTCGAACGGAATTAACGAAAATACAAGGCTGTAATGTACAATTAGTATGCGTAGCCTGTGAGCTCAATGCCATCAGTTTAACTGGGCAATATTCTTTTTTATTAATTTTATATTTTAGAGTGTTTAACCCGTTAATTCACAATACCATATAAATAGATCAGTTTTAGTTTGCCCTAATATACTAATCCGTTATTGAGATTTATTTGTTCTTTTGTGCACGCGCATTTCTTTTATCTCTTCTTTGACTGGTTACCTGAAGTTTTCTTGTCGTCAAATGGAGCCTAAATTCGATGATTTTTCTTTTCGTCTGATAAAAACGCGTATTTTTATAGAAAAATTAGATTATCGTTGCATTTTTTTCCCATGTTCTGTCTTATAAATGATTTGCTTTGGGGTGTTAATAAAAAAACTTCATTTTTTTCAATGTATAAATATATTCTTAAAAAACTGTCGGTATAATGAATTTTTAACATAATTTGGATGTTAATGGGTTCCGTTGAAGCTATGAGTAGTCAGATTTATTAGAATTAAAAGTATATTTTCATAAACACTAAGTAAAAATAATTCTTCATTGATGTATATATTTTTAATTGATCCCGGCAATACACATAAAAAAAATATCACTGATTTTTTGCCGGGCGCATGGAAATAGATTTCCTATCAATTTGATGAAGATTAGATATTTTCCATTATAAAAAAATATGAACTGTAAAGTAGATTCCGGTAATTCTTTATAAGAAAATTCCAAACTAAAATTTGCTCATTTTGGCGACATACGATTCTTATACTCTTTTATGACAACTAATTTAAGTTCCCTTCCTATGTCTGTTATTGACAGCATTTTTACAGTTTTGCATTTTTTCAGTTAATATTTATTGCAACATTTCAATATCTTTGTCTGCTGCCTATTTTAACATTTTAAAGTAAATATATTAAATATAAAATACACTTTTCTGAATAGCTAATACGTTTAGTGGCCAGGATGTTATTTCAATTCTATATCTCGATATCCACTAATTTTAGGATTTCGTTACTCTTTTTACAATTTTGGCGATTAACAATTTACCAAACGTTGTTTCTGGCGTGTTCTTTTAAATTTTTTCGTGCGCAAAGGCAATTTTTAATTCCTGCAAAATTTAGCCATGAACTCGATGAGGAGATTGTCTGTGCTGCTGCTTCTCGGTTTGGCATGGGCACCTAGAGAAAGGGAAGAAATGAACGATCACTTTTAAGGTGCAGTAATGGACATTAAAAATCCTTCGTCAGAAGGAATTCGAAAATCTCATGTTTCCTTCAACACGATCGGCAATAGACCGGACGAGCGGCTTTTGTATTTAAGACTGTGCAGGCGTGAGGCAAGCAATTGGACTCACGCTGAAATTTGATTATAAGAGGTTTTTTTTTTTTTTTTTTTTTTGCTGTGGTTGTTTTGTTTGTTTGCTTGTTTGTTTTTATTCATTTATTTATTTTTGACTCAGTATCGAATTTTATGTCTCCGGTATTTTAAATGGATTTGATAACGTGCAACTAGATATCTGCACGGACCGACATTTCCATATCCAGGTCTGGCCCGAACAAAAGATAAAAATTCGGCCTGGTTGACCAAGTATAAAATTTCGAAATTCTGCTCAATCCAGATAGAAAAATTAAAATTTCGATCAGGCCAGTAAAAAAAAGATAAAAATAAATAATAAAAAATAAATAAAAATACTGGTCCGCCCGGAAAAATATCGTCCCGACTTTAGCTCTGTAGCTCGAAGACTTTTACAACGATTTGGTTAAAGATTGTTTCGTACGAGGAAATCTGACAGAAAATACATATTTTAGTCTTTTTGGTTCTCATGTTTATAATCTTCATTTTTTAAAGAAGCCCCTAGATGCAATATATTTTTCTAATGAGTCTCTTTTTGTATGTAAATCTTTTAGTTATCATCAGTATCGTTAATTCTTATTCCATGTATAAGAGACTTAAAAATCTAAAAAATGCTATACAGTAAAATCTTTTTTAGATGGAATTTTATACGAAAGAGAAAAAAATGCATTATAGACAAGTTTCCTACATAGCAGAAATAAATGTATTGTATTCTTTTCTCCCATACTACTGTATCCATGTTGCATGTATGTAAATAAGGAAGTCCAGGGGATGTAGTTAATAATATTTAATATGTCTTGATTAGATGATACATAGACTATTTACAGCATGAAATGAAAGGGCGTTTTGGGGCATTCTGTTTCATATGCCGAAACGTTCGGCTGTGTTTTCTGTAGCTCGATAGGCATGTCTATTAAATTAGATGTTTCGGCGTCGAAAACAGTTACAGATGAAACATTTAAAGAGGGAGGGACACCAAACGGTGATACACTTCTTTACTGACGAAGTTTAAGTTATGTACAGGTTTCGCATCTGCTACAAAAGAAATATTATTGATTTTCACGATCGCTGTCGTACTACACATCGTGGAAGGGATATGTATCGTATTGATCTTCATGACAGTTTCAGAGAGAGGTTTAATGTCTTCATAGGAAAAAACACATTTTCGGGATTGCGCTCCATGGGACGGGACCATATATGGTAGGGACGAGAATAATTAGAGCAGTTGACTTCGTTCCGCGCGTGTACACTGGAATTGTCTATGACCTATTGCCGAACATCTATAACAAATAATTTTCTTGTGTTTTTCGCTAGTGTGGGCTTTTCGAGAATCCCATTGAACATGCCATCGTGTTGTTTTGAAATTCGGGACAAAACGCAAATTTCTTCATAAATTAGCAATTTTTTCTTAAACTCTACTAAATCAGAACAGCCATATAAAATGGATTTATTTTGGGGTGTATCCCTAATACCTTGTATCGTGTAATGAATTAAAGAGACGGTCATCTACATTCCCTCACTACGCGATTTCCTTCATTTTCAAAAAAATAATCCAATAATTGTTCATTTGGTTGACATCCACTGGTTGCTAATATTTGATGTATTTGTGCGGGCGAAGCCGTTTGTTGAAATTCGCGGAATAAAGCTTCCTTCAGTGTTGAATATGAATTAATATTGATTTCAGCCCTGAATACGAGTAATGCCAAACCTTTTAAGCTTCTTTCTACGAAAACCAATTTTTGAATATTTGAGAGATTCAAAGAGTCCGAAAGTGTTTCAAATCGGGTAAACTATGTTTGGATGTACTGTTATTTTCAACTCAATATAACTGATTGGTAAAGTAATCATACGAATTGAATATCTCCAACTGAGCGAAAAACTGACCAGGCTGGGAATCGAACCCAGATACTTAGATACTTGGCTTACAAGGCCAATACTTTACCTGTTAAGCTACCTGGGCGATAGCCAGCTGGGATTTTTCGCTCAGATACTTCGCTTGTAAGCCAAGTATCTGGGTTCGATTCCCAGCCTGGTCAGTTTTTCGCTCAGTTGAGATATTCAATTCGCATGTTTGGATGTTTTCCGATTTATCTCAGCTAAACGGCGTAACTAATTGTTCAATGTCATTAAAACAAATATTTTGTTTAGATGCGGATTGTTGCGTGTGTACAACCGTTTGCTGCGATAGTATTTTTAAGGGGGAAATTAATTCTATGCTGTCACTACCTGTGTTGCGACCATTTTCAAAATCTGTTTCCGAAGCCGAAACAGTCTCAAATGTTTCCTTAAAAGCTGCTATATCTGACAATGCCAACAAAATAAGAGTTGCTATCTCTTCTGTCGTCCCATGAATATCGATCGATAATATATTAGCAATTGTTATTAATTGTATATTATCAAATTTATATGTAACTTCCTAAAGTTTATTGTCGAATTCAGTCTGTTTAAAAGGTAATCCCGTGTATAGCCACAAGTTCGAACGATTTCGCATGTTTTCATCTATTCCAAAAATAAATAAATGGAGTAATTTTATTTTCTCAGCCTTAGCTGATTTTTGTTGTTGTTTTATGAATGGAATTTGTTGTAGCTTCATTATACACACAGAAAAATAAAATATATTAAAGAAAATCACTTACTGTTACTTAGTGTAATCCATTGAACTATTCCTTTGAGAAAACGAACGAAACACAAACCACTTAAGCACAATAAATAAAACGAATGAATCAATCGTAAACACGATTTCCGGAAGAAGTCACAACCTCTTTTTTTCTCTTTCTCCCTCGAAGTCACTCACCGAAAAACTTAGCCGGTAAGAGATCACCGCTTTGAAACTAAACACATCATCTTTCCTGACTTCATCGGAAGAAAGCACGTTTAACTGATTTTGAGCAAAAGTTTAGGGGTAATTGTAGCGGAATGCATAAGCAGAGCCCCCATGTAAATTAGGAAGTCCAGGGGATGTAGTTAATAATATTTAATATGTCTGAATTAGATGATACATGGACTATTTACAACATGAAATGAAGGGAGATTTTGGGAAATTCTGTTTCATATGCCGAAACGTTCGGCATTGTTATTGGGAGCTCGACAGGCATGTCTTGCCCGCATCGTAGCTGAGAATCAATTTGTTTGACATTTTACTGTTATCAGACTAATTGGATAAAAAGTGGCAGTCAGCAAATCCACATCCATGAGCTGGTCTGAACACGTCACTTGCTTCCTGTGAGAGAATGCCGACCACAACAGTTAATTAATGAGATGTTTTGGGAAGGCAAAACTGCCATTCACATGTATCAGAAAATTTTTCCGTTTAAAACAGAATTTCGTCAGAGGCACCTTCTTTTTCACAGGCTTTACTGCATTTGAAGAAAAATCTATATATTTTTTTAAGAGAGTAGTAATAAAAACTCGTAGAAAAAAAAAGCCAATGTGGTCGGGAAGGAGCATATTTCGGTGCGGAAACCGTCAGCTTATTGTAATTGTATTACCCTTTCCCCTTTTAAAATTTCATCATTTTCTAAATTCTAAAGTTTATTTTTCAATCTGAATTTTAATCCCATTCATTTTGAAAATGTCGTTTTCTTTTAATTTAAGATTGCAGCTTTTCCTTAAATGTAATTCTTTAAGCCACAACTCTGCGCCTTAATGTAGACGTAATAATTATTCTTTCTCCCTAGCAACAGCTTTTAAATTTTATTCTCATAGCCAAGCCCTCTTTCTGTGCAAAATTAAATCGTCAATCGACGCTATTTTCATTATTAAAACTTTCCTTATAACTTTTATTTTATTTTATTAACGTTCTTTCTCTGCTGTCTTATCCCGTGTTATAACGTAGTTATATATTAATGCTTTAATTTTCTTTTTTCATCCCCTTCCCAAATTTAACTTTTATTGTACACAGAAAAAGCCGTTTCAATATAAATCATTTTTATTTTATTTTATTAAATATAATGATGCTACTAATTCATTACCTGTCAAATTCACTAAATAATTAACTGATACTAGATAACAAAATACATTTAAAAAATCATTTTCAGTTAAACTTCTTTTTTTTTGTTGTTGTTTATTTGCAGACATTCTGTCCAGAGTTTAAATTAACGTTTGATTTATATTTTATGATTAAAGGCGGAAATCTAGTTATAGCTCTTAAATTACTTGAATAAATGCAATAGCAGGGATAATTTTCTAAAATAATGTAAACAGTCATCTTTATTAAGTAGTCTTTATGGAGTCATCCTTGATAGGGTTGTTATATTAAAATACTGATTAATTTGGTGAATGGCACCCCTTCTCGTAGGTCATCTAAATTTAAATAATCCGATTGACTTTTCATTTAACGGATATTTACTCTTTGTTTTATTGGCTTTTTTTTTCAACTCGCCATGGCTGACATTTTGATGTTTTTGGCATATAGAGGTACTTCTGTTTGTCGTCACTTCAGCATCTGACTTCTGCTCAGACTGCTGTTCTAGTAACATGTCAGAGATTTCACGGGGCCATCCCGATCTTTGTGAAAGTAGTTCTTTTGTATTTGTTAATGATGTTCTAATAACTTGCATTAAAGTCTTAATTTTTAATGGATTTAATATCTTTTCACCGTTGTCTCAGTTCCACAGGATTGCGAGCCCTTTCGTTTTTGCGGAGCAACTAACCTGTAATGTGCAGCCGCTGTACTCATCACGTTTCCGCCCTAAGTTACCCTATATAATATTGGTGCCTTCAAAATCAAAATTGGAACGGAACTGATGCAGAATTTTGTGGGATGGCCCCCGTTCGTAAAATGTATTACGATTTTGTTTTATGCTAAACTGTACTTCGAATTTTCGTCACCTGCTCCCATTATCTTACTATTAAATGTACTCTATTCAAGTATTCGCTTTTGTAACAGACTATGGACTAATTATTCATCACTGTGCTCTCTTACACTGAGTTTGGTATAACATTTCAAGAGCGGATTTTTCTTCTTCGGGCGTTGCATCTCTGTGCATGTGGTGTTCCGTCTTAGACAGTCAAATTCTTAACTGCGCCTGCTGCCTTGGATCTTTAGGACCCTTCACCCCACAAGTGAGGTTCTGTCGTCGCTACGTTTCTCTGAGTAGACCGACCGGAGGGTGTAATTTCGTCATGACTGTGCACCGATGTTTCGAAAGTCGAGATTCGTCGTTGTTGTGTGAGTTCGACCAGCAGTGAAATACGCTCAACGGTGCAGGGTCTCGAAGTTGTGTGATGGTGTGTTTTTGTTTTTTTTTCTTCGTTTTAATACGTGTTGGTGGGTGTTTTTTTTATTGTCACCAACTAGTGTATGATGTTACAAGGGGGAGAAGAAAAGAAAGTTCCCAAATTTTTTCATGGATGGCGAGTGCTTTTTTTATTGTCGCCAACATTAGTCAAAGATAATTTATTTTCTTGCATATTTGACATATAGAAAAGACTAAGATAGTATTAATGTGTTCTTCCATGTACTTAAAATAGGGATTTGAAAAAAATCTTGATCATCGAGTAATCTTTAGATAATTTGTTTTTGATGTATAATATAGGAAATCCAAACAAAACTATAGTTTTTTTATTTATTTGGTTAGTCAGTGAATGTTTTTTTTTAAGATAAAACAATGCATAGGTATGATAAGATATATGTTTCCAAAGTAAGTGATTATTTTTATATTGTGTATATCTTTTCATTGAATTCATTTGATATTTTCCAATTGACATATATTGAACTATTTATGTGTTATAATTATACCATTTAATTTAACAGTTTTGTGTTTTTTTTTTTAAGTGTTTGGGTGTATATTATAGTGTGTTATTTTGAAAATAATGGACGCTCAAAATTTTAATTTTAGTGTAGATGCATTTGAGGGAGATCCTGCCCTCATCGAGTATTTTTTTGATCAAGTGTCAGCCTATGGCAGGATAAAAAAATTGGATGAAGAGGCACTGGTCCTGTTTTTAAAGTCTAAATTTAAAGGTCCTGCGCGAAAATATTTAATTGAAAATCCCATTTTATATAAAGCAACTAGTTTTGATTTCATTGAGAAGGCATTTAAAAAATTCTTTTCTATGAGTTCTAACGCATCTTCTCTAAACGATTTGAATAATTTAGCACTTTTACCCCATGAAAATATTAGAAACTTTGCTCACAGATTAAATGTGCTCGTAACAAAGGTTTATCCGGATATTTCGGACAAAACTGCAACGGATAACATAAAATTTGTTAAATTATTGGCATGTTTGCCCTCGGCAATAAAAATTAAGATTCAAGAAGAAAATATTAAGGATTATGAGAAAGCAGTTGAAAGAGCCCAAACCTTGCAAGACATTTTTAGTCAGGATCAAATTCTCACTAATAGTACTAATACTACTTCTTACCAGGCAACTGATGACATACAAACTAAACTATTAGAATTATCAGAAAAAATAAATACATTAAGTTTTTCTAATACATCATCACAAGAACACAAACAATTGCCTGAGATTAGTCAACAAGTGCATAGAAAGTCGCAAGAGTTTAAGAAAAATTACAAAGCTCGTAATACTTATCATGCACCCCCCAGGTATCAAAATTTTCAAAGAAATAATAATACACGTTGCCAGCTCTGTTTTCGTTTTGGCCATGTGGCCACCAATTGTTTTAAGTGGCAACGTGCTAGCACAAGACAATCTCAACAACAAAATTATAATTATAAACAATATGATAATTTTAGAGACCATGATTTAAACTCGAAGTGAGATGCAATAGCGCTGATGATATTGCATCTCAACAAATGAAAGACAGGTCAGCAACAAATGAACAAATATTTTTTCACACAAATTGTCAGGATCTACCAAAATTATCGGCAAAAAGAATAGTCAATTCTATTTCCTCTCAAACAGATTCAACGATATGTATCTCAAACAATTGCGCAACTCAGACAGAGAGTGATATATTTGAGCATGTATTCAATGTTAACAGAGACTCACCGACACTTCCTCTTGTTAAAGCTTCTATTGCTAAGGAAGATGCGTTTTTATTATTGGACACTGGAAGCAGTACTTCGTTAATTTCATTAAAGCTTTTTGAAAGTCTTAAACATAAATTAAAATATAAACGTTTAGGTTCTAATGTTACATTGACAACGGCTAACTCTGAGTTGAAATTTACTGCATGTATCCGTTTTTCTTTTAAAATTAATCATAAATTCTTTTCTCATTGTTTCTATGTCGTAGATATACCACAATCATACAAATTTGATGGAATTTTAGGATTGGATTTTTTACAACGATACAACATCACATTAGATTTGTCGAACAAAATTATGCAACTTAATGACTTGCATATACCGTTCATGTGTATAGAATCAAATGAAACATCACTGGAATGTCATAATATATCAGTAGACACTCATATTATTGAAAATGTAATTTTAAAGAGGAAACTTATGTTACAACCGGATGAAGTCAAATGTATCACTGTTAAAACTAATAACATATTACAAGAGACTCCATATTTATTCCAAAGTAATGCCTTTTCCAAGGATATTCTTGTTTTTGACTCAATTATTCAGGTACAAAACAAAAAAAGTGATAAAGGGAATAAAAACGAACATGTGTCTGATGAATTTAACATATATGCAAAAAACATTTCTAAAAAAATATTCATTTGAACAAAAACACAAACATTGGATGTATTACTCAAGTTGAGGAAATATTTGATAAAGTTGATGAATTTGAGAAAATTAATGAGGAATTTAAGAAGGATTCTCAATTATTTATTAATTTTATTCAGGCTTCTCAAGAAATACTTCAACAGAGAAAATTAGATCTATCTTCATCGGACTTTAAACTAAATCATCTTGATAAACAAAAGGCGGAAAAGCTAAACAAATTACTGTTAGATCACTATGCTGTTTTTTCTAAGAGTATGAAAACATTAGGACATACTGACAAATTCAAGCCTAACTTAAAGTTTATCAATGACTTTCCTATAAAGACTCTACCTTTTCCGTTTCCTCAGGCCCTTCAGCATGAAGCCCAGTCACAAATTAATCAATTAGTAGAGGCTGGAATTATTGAGCGAAGTTGTTCAGAGTGGGCATGTCCCATCCTTTTGGTTAAAAAGAAACCAGATGGGTCCGGAAAACAAAAATATAGACTTGCGCTTGATTTAAGAATGCTAAATACCATTATACAAAGTTCTTCATACCCACTTCCCAAAATACAGACCATAATTTCAAATCTTTCTAAATATAAATTCTTTACGTCTTTAGATTTCCAACAGGCATACCATCAGATTGATCTCCCAAAAGAATATCAAGAAAGACTTACTTTTTGCAGTACGTTTGGATCATATAAATTTAAACGTTTATGTTTTGGCTTAAAAAATGCTAGCGCTTATTTTCAAACTTTAATGGACATGCTGGTTGATGAAATGCAAGTTGAAGGTATACATGTATACCAAGATGATCTCATTTTTGGGTCTAATTCTTTTGAAGAAACTTGTGAAAAATTAGAAAAAATTCTTCAAATTTTAAAGAAATATAACCTTACATTATCACCATCTAAATGTTCATTTCACAATTCTGCTGTAGACTATCTTGGTTTTCATATTGAAAACCACTCTATATCCCCTGTGAGTTCTAATATTCAAAAAATTAAATCGTTTCCCGTTCCAACTACTAAAAAACTAGTAAAAGGTTTTGTTGGTTTGGCGACTTTTTACAAAAGTTTAATTCCATCCTTTTCCGAGCTCATACAACCACTTATTGATTTAACTAAGCCTAGTACGACATTTAAATGGACTGATTTTCATCAGAAGATATTCAATGACATTCAAAAAATTTTCTTTCAACCTCCAATGGTTAGACTACCTGACTGGAATAAGACTTTTTATGTAAACACTGATGCCTCGGGTACGGCAATTTCAGGTGCTTTGCTTCAAAAACATAATGATCAATTATTGCCTGTTGCTTATTTTTCCAAATCACTTAAACCATCTGAGCGAAAATATCCTGCTTTAAAATTGGAGCTGATGGCCATCGTTAAATCCATTAATGCTTTTAATTATTATCTTTTCAATCGAGAATTTGTGGTTCTTTCGGACAGTGCACCTTTGCAAAAATATAAAAATATTTCTAATCCTGCTGATATTATTACTCGATGGCTTATGCATCTTTCAAAATATACTTTCACATTTCAACATATTCCAGGTTCCAAAAATGTATTGGCAGATTATTTGTCTAGATGCAATTTCAATGAAAACAATATTGAAACTTTAAATTCTAACCCTCAACTTATTCACGAAGTAGATCAGGCTTTGCCTATAATTGAAAATGATGCAGATGAAGGTAATGTGCAACAAAAAATGGTCAATTGTTTAGTGACAGGTAACTCTAAGAAAAAAGACCCTCTTCTTGAGATATCGAATGAAACTTTTGTACAAGAACAATCGAGAGACCCACATTTAGCGAGTATCTACAATGAAATTCTTCAGAATGGGTCATGTAAAAAATTTCCATCTTATTTTATCCATCCAGATTCTAAAGTACTTATGGTAAAGAAAAGCAATGCTGCTAATAATACTTATTCATACATTATTATTGTTCCAGATTCTCTTAAGCCTAAAGTTTTAACTATTTCACATTTCTCTCATTTTGGATTACATAAAACATATGATTTTCTTTCATCTCGTTACTGCTGGAAAGGTATGTACAGAGATACGTTAAATTTTGTTTATTCGTGTGTAAAATGTTTACAAACTAAACATCACAGGACACCTAATGCACCTCTCCAAAAGACGTATATACCTAAGTGTCCTTCTAATACTATTTCAATGGATTTGGTAGGTCCTTTTCCTAATGGTCAATCTATCTTAACTGTCATTGATCACTTTTCACGACATATAGAATTATATCCGCTATACAGTACTACTGCACCTAAAATTGCTAAGTGTTTATTTTCTTATATAACTACTTTCGGTCGTCCTTACAGAATTTTGTCAGATTTGGGTAGTCAATTTACATCACAAGTCTATGAATTACTTAATGATACTTTGGGCATTAAAATAAGTCATTCTTCTGTAGGACACCCTGCTAGTAATGCTCTTTCGGAAAGAATAAACCGTTCGATAAAATATTCTATTAACATGTTAATGCAAGAAGGACATACATTTGAAAATTCTATTGCTATTCACAAAAATCTATATAATGGATCAAAACATTCTTCCACGTCCTTTACGCCAAATTTATTGCACTTTGGACGCGAACTTTCTTTAATTTTTGACACATACGATTTGAATGCTAATCAGCCATTCTTAAATCGATCTTTTGAAATTCATAAACTCTTGGATGATTTAAAGGGTATTTATAAAAGGGCATATGAAAATATTACAGATTCACAAGCTAAAAGAAATCAATATCATCAAAAATCAGCAAAATTAAGACCTATTTGCGAAAAAGACATTGTATATTTAAAATCTGTCGATAAATTTAAGCCAAAATACACTGGACCATACATCATCGTAGAGAAACATTCACCTGTTTCTTTTTCCATCAAACATGTCAATTCTCATCACAACAATTCTATATTTAAGGTTCATATTGACAGATTACTCCTTGCCCCACCTCGAAATGGCCATTTATTTGATTTAAGCTATTGTAAAAACAACAGCTCTTCTTCTAAAAATAATTACACCTTAATCAACCCCATCCTTATAATTTGCGTCCTAGGAAATAAATCATTATTTTGTTGTTTTTTTTATAAGTTTCACTGCTATGTAGTATCTATGCATTTTTGTTCTGCTTAGGTGTCGTTTTGTTCCGCTTTTTTGTTGTCATGTGGCTGGTTCCATATGACATGTGTTTATATATGCATAGATGCTCCATGCATTGTTAACTTTTTAAGTGTCAGTATTTAATGGGTTATCGTAAAAAAAAAAAAAAAAAAGTGTATAGGAAATTTAAGTTCATGTTTCACCCTAATTGGGAATTTAAATTTTGATTTTTATATTATGTTTTACTATAACTAGCTGTCCTTAACTTTTTATAAAAAAAAAAAAAAAAAAAAAAAAAAAAAAAGGAGAAAGATAGATGTGTGGGTTTTCATTTTATGGAATTGTATGTTGATAAACTTATGTAAAGAAATTCTCGGATATGACTTTTTCGCTCTCAGTACTCTAGATTTGTGTCTATTTATGTTAATGTATATTTTTAAAGAAAACTTTGATTTATTTTAATATTTTTTTTATTTTTATTCGCCCTACCTGAAATGAGATCCGTTCAAAATTGAGTACCCACATGGAATCTTCATTTCATTGTACTGAGAGCTTACAAACACTTGGAAGTTGGTTCGCCAATTTCTCTTATGATATTGTTGTTTTGAAGTCCACGTGGCTCCAAACTTGTCAGGGGCTATCTCTGAGTAAGTGCGGAGCGGGGGATTTGCAGACATTAAATATTGATGTCTGTGGGTCCTCCTCCTTTTTACGCCCTGTCCCGCTTGGACCAAAGCCATAAGCTGCGGTCATTCTCTTGTAATTGTGTATTACAAGTTTAAGGGGATAGATATTTTTCTTCGATGCAAAAATTAAAGCATTTTTTTTATCTCTCCTGTGCGAGTTGCACGAATTATTATGTTATGCATAATTTCAATATTTTTTTTATATTTTATATGTATTATAATTTTGTATTTTTATTATATGTGGGACTATATATCAATATCCATGCCTATGCCTATGTATATATATATGTGTGTGTGTGTATATCTATATTCATGCCTATACTTTATCTATATCTGTAATTATATATATACTGGTATGTGAAGTTGTGCACAAAACTCTATTTTATGCAATATAAAGCTTGATTAAATTGTGAATTCATTTACATGTGACGCAAGTAAATAACAATGTCAAGTTCAACGGCAATGGCAATAATGAAACATTCATAAAGAAAAAAGACTTTATGGTAAAAATTATAGTCGACTATTAAAAAAAAAAAACTTTAAAAAATCCTAGGTAAAAACATTATAGTTTATATATATAAAGAAAATATAGTGCAGCGATACTGTTAGTAAAAAATATGATTGGATGATGTAGCATCCTTGAAACTGATCAGTTATAATTTTTTTTCATTTATGAGCTCATTTTTTTTTTCATTTTCTACGTTGAGTAACCTTAAGGTAATTATGTGGTTTCTTATATATATACTTTTCTTTTCATATTCTTTTGTTGCGTGTATTGTTTTGTTGTGTGTGTATACATTATTATATATGTTTTTTTGCATATCCAGTCATGGCGAGACATTTTTTTTAATTATTCGTTTGTCGGGGTGATAATATATAACGTAGTTATATATTAATGCTTTAATTTTCTTTTTTCATCCCCTTCCCAAATTTAACTTTTATTGTACACAGAAAAAGCCGTTTCAATATAAATCATTTTTATTTTATTTTATTAAATATAATGATGCTACTAATTTATTACCTGTCAAATTCACTAAATAATTAACTGATACTAGATAACAAAATACATTTAAAAAATCATTTTCAGTTAAACTTCTTTTTTTTTTGTTGTTGTTTATTTGCAGACATTCTGTCCAGAGTTTAAATTAACGTTTGATTTATATTTTATGATTAAAGGCGGAAATCTAGTTATAGCTCTTAAATTACTTGAATAAATGCAATAGCAGGGATAATTTTCTAAAATAATGTAAACAGTCATCTTTATTAAGTAGTCTTTATGGAGTCATCCTTGATAGGGTTGTTATATTAAAATACTGATTAATTTGGTGAATGGCACCCCTTCTCGTAGGTCATCTAAATTTAAATAATCCGATTGACTTTTCATTTAACGGATATTTACTCTTTGTTTTATTGGCTTTTTTTTCAACTCGCCATGGCTGACATTTTGATGTTTTTGGCATATAGAGGTACTTCTGTTTGTCGTCACTTCAGCATCTGACTTCTGCTCAGACTGCTGTTCTAGTAACATGTCAGAGATTTCACTGGGCCATCCCGATCTTTGTGAAAGTAGTTCTTTTGTATTTGTTAATGATGTTCTAATAACTTGCATTAAAGTCTTAATTTTTAATGGATTTAATATCTTTTCACCGTTGTCTCAGTTCCACAGGATTGCGAGCCCTTTCGTTTTTGCGGAGCAACTAACCTGTAATGTGCAGCCGCTGTACTCATCACGTTTCCGCCCTAAGTTACCCTATACGTGTGATATTCGGAAACTCGCTCTAGATAATTCATTCTTTGTGGTTTAGAGACCCTATGTTCATTTTTTTATCATTTAGCGTTGATTGTTTCATATTGCGCCCTCTGACTCCTCTCATTGAGTGATCATTAACGGAAATAAAGCGTATACCTTCCATACCATCGTAATTGTCGCATGAGTGTTCGTTTATGGCGATAATATGTACATGGGGTTCGCCAACACTTGATGCTTCGAAAAAATGTATTTTTAATTCATCTTCTCTCGATTGTGACTTTGATAACATATGTAAAAAATTATGCTTTCCTTTCCAGCTTTAGCGTTTCTGCCGAAAATCTCGTTGTGTGATCATAAACCTGGTGTTAATTAAAGTCTTTATATTTGTTCTCTATTTGGTGTGCTATATTTGGAATGGCCAACTGTCCTTATTCACATAAAATAAATTTAGCGACTGACACTCTTGTGATGCTCAAGATATCAAAAAATCTCTGTAACAACAAATCTTCGCTACAAGATTAGCCTAGACAGTGTTGTGGAATGGTTTCAAATAAATAAAATATTGTTATTGAACCTAATTATCATTCCTCATCTATTTGTAGAAAAGTATAGACATAATTTTCTGTCATGAGGCTACCCCGCCCAATATCTCGTAATTTCATTAATAAAAATTTCCATGGATAATTTTTGATACCTGAACTTAGTTAAATTAAATTCACTATATAAAAACTATTAACTGTTTGTTTTGAGACAAAACATCATCTTCACAGTTTAATTATTTATTTGTAAAACACAAAGCTATATTTTTCCTGGAATTTATTCCTTTATCCATTTTAAAATCTTACAAAAATCAAAAGAATGCTAATATCTTTAACTCATTTGATTTGTAATGTCATTTTTAATGCTGTTTAAATTCTTTTAGAAGCAATGATTTGAAGAAAAAAATCGATTAGAACTGAACGCTTTGTACACTTTTAAGGAATTACAGAAAATAAAGATCCGCTTTTCATTCCATTTCACAAGAAGAATTTAACATCCTAACAACTATATCTTAAGGTATAAAGACAAGAAAAAATATTAAAGTTTGGAATTCTCAGCAAAAGTCGTAAATCAATCTTTAATTTAAAACAAAGCTCTAAGAAAGCTCTTTTTAGCTCTAAGAAACTTTCAAAAGAGGAAAGGAAATAAAAATTCAATTACATAAAAGAATTCTCATTTATAAATATACTTTGTCAAAATGTATCTTTCTCTAGACATCAGAAACTGTTTTATGTACACAAGTATTCAAATTATTTTTTTTTCGTTAATATATGTATTTTATTCCCTTAATAAATCATGTAGAAAATAATACGCATAAAAAAACAGTAGAATAAATTTTAAATGATACTGTAAGTTAGAGTGGAGCGAAAAAAATTATTATTTAAAAATCAAAAACGGGTAGGTGCCAAAAGTTGCCTTTATACTAGTACATCAACTGTGTGAAATGTTACCGCTGAAAAAAAATGGCTTGAGTCTGCGCTTTTGCTCCAAAAATCGAAGTTTTGGGTAAAATTTGTCATTTTTTTGACATTTTTTAAAAAATATTAAAAAATTGCTGCAGAGCTGTATATTATTTAAAAGTGTTACTTAAAACTTTATATTTATCTGCTTAACATATTTAAACTATAAAACAGTATCTTTATTCCGTATAGATGGAGCAAATCAGACAACTTTTGGTAAGAAAACGGCATTACCACTCTATTGGGACATACAATGAATTGTTGTTTTTAATACAGCTCTTCTTTTTAAAACTACCTTGGACATACGTCGTGGAGGTGTCTATATTTCTTATACCACCCGTCCCAACTATTCGATCATCTTAATACAGTGTTTTATTTATGCACTGATTTGTGGTTTTCTTTATCAAAATTTGGCATGTTTTCGATGCATCCACCTAGTTTATCTGTTCTTTGCATTCACATGCTGCTGAGACTATCTTAATGTATATTTTTACAACTTATACAAAAAAATGACAAGCAGAGTAATGTACGGGAATATTATTAAAAGGATCTATTCGGCCATCTATTATCTTTATCAAACTTACATCCATTTGATGAAAGTGATTGGAAGTTCTGTTACCACAACATTGTTTCAGTCAATTATATATATATATATATATTTTTTTTTTTACGTAATGACCTACTTCAAAGATGATTTCAGGTATTTCAACTATAAGTATGCCATCATTTATTCTGTTTTTGCATTTTTTATATGTTGAGAAGAGAGCTGTTTAGTGTAATTTCTGGAGATCGTCAGAGAGAGAATTTGTCATGCACGTGCAGAGCAACTGTTGTTGTAAATAACTTTTTTTAAATTAGTTTTATGCCGTTTTCTAAGTGTTTTTGTAGACAGATAATTTCCCATTAACTTTTAGATCCCCACTTTATAAGTCAACAATATTTGATGGTGAACTGTCTTGGGCATAAACTTATAATGCATAGTACTTTTTGAGAGAATGTACAGACTCTAATTGACTATAAGTACTCATTTAAATTTAGGAGAATTCTATTTGTCGCTGTTAACCATTATGCATTGGATAAGCTTAGAATTGTGTATAATAATGTATCATATGTTACTTCAACTCTAGTGAATTTCCTCTGCGTCAATTATTAGAGAAGTCGATGTGAAACGTTATAATCTACATGGATTCACTGGATCAATAAGAAAGTCTTTGTCTACGTACTATTCACTTCCTATTGCAATTTTTTATAAAATAGATAATTTTGAAAAAATATTTTCTCAAATTAACTAAAAGATACTCAGAACAAACTAGAAATTTCCGTCGGAGATTGCAAAGCTAATTCATAAGGAAAGCTATTTCTCAGAAGAAACGGGAATAAGAATTTAAAAAACATCTCGCACAAAAAAACAGCTCATAAAGCGAATAAAATTTTCCGCTTTATATAAGCACAGATTGGCAAACGGAGTCTATAGATTCACTCACAAAATATATAATCAAAGTTTATACCGCGGGATATTTTATACCAACTGTAACACACACAAAGAATAGGTCTAAAAACTTATAAGAAATTACTCGACTAAGAAACAACACAGGAAACGACATAAAACAAATACTAAAACTTCTTTCGAAATATTGTTGCTTTACACGCAAATTTTGTTTGCAATCCTCTTTGACGATCGTCATACTATTAAACTGCTAGCTTCTTAAAATATATTCAATGTAATAGGTACAGTAAATGATGACGTACTAGAAATTTAATTCATACAATCAATTTTTAGGCATATCATTATATATATAATGTAATTGACTGAAAAAATGTTGTGGTAACAGAACTCCCAATCATAATGTATTAATTATATGAAAATTTAATGAAGATAATAGACTGCTGAATAGGTTCAATTGACAGCATACCTAATGCATTACTCAGCTTCCTCTTCTGTTATACAAGGTATAAAAATATACGTGCAGCAGATCACACCAGTAGTATCCAATGTCAGTGAAAATAAAGAAGAGGTAAATTACTTTGATACATAGAAAACTAATGCCCTTCTTCGGGAAAAAAAATAACAATTCAATACATAAATAAAACACTGGGACTAGATTGTTGGGTGGCTGAGACGGTTGGTATATGTAATGCAGCAACATCTACGAGTTATATATAGAATAGTTTTGAAAGCAGATAGGTAAGAAATGCATTCAAAACAACATTTCGTTGTATGCTCCAATAGAGAGGTAAACGCTGGTTTTTACCAAAAGCTGTCAGATTTGCTCCAATTATACAGACTACAGATATTGTTTTACAGTTTAAATATGTTAAACAGATAAATATAAAGGTTTAAGTAACACTTTTAAATAATAACCAGCTCTGTAGGAATTTTTTAATTGTTTTGAAAAAATTTCAAAAAATGGCAAATTTTACCGAAAATTTCGATTTTTGGAGCAAAAGCGCAGACTCAAGCCATTTTTTTTTCAGCGGTAAAATTTCACACAGTACAAAGGCAACTTTTGGCACCTACCCGTTTTTGATTTTTAAAAAATAATTTTTTTCGCTCCATCCTACTGTACGTGCAGTTAAAAATACTGGTGTAAATATTAAAATTAATGTAAATCGTAAAAAAGTATGCACTTAGAATTAAAAAGCATGATATGCTGGTTTCTTCTTGTCTGTCGATTGCATACTTAAACTATAAAGATAGAAACAAAGAAAATATGACACGATAAATACGAATAGGTAGATAAATAGATTTAAAAAAATTATTTTCAAGCACAAATTTGTTTTTATATATTACAAGTCGCCCGCTACTCTGATGATTTCTCCAAAAGAAATGTATCGATGAATTTGAATATTGGGTTTTAAAGCAATGTGAACTTTACACCTAGAAAATCCTCCTGTATTGTTTAAAACGATGCAAACGCATTTGTGCCATTATGTTTCCTATATCCTAGACAAATTTGAAGCTGTTGAGAACTTACACTTTCAGTTTATCATTTACAGTAAGATTTGGTAAATAACTTTAATACAATATGAAATGTACTAAAATCATACTTGAAAAAATATCAAACTAATAATGCAAATGACATCAAAATCCGCTTAGTAAAACTTTTTTAAAAATCTAATCTTTTTTAATTTGGCTCATAAGTTTATAGAACTTTTCCTGCACAATTTTGTACTTAAGTAATTTAAACGATATGCAATACACCAAAACCATTCGTGTAAATTCATCTTACAATGCAACCTTCATCACAATCCATCCAGTTCACTTTAAAAAAAGAATTTTCTAGCATAATCTGATTCATCTGATTATAGAACTTTTCCCATAATTTTCTAACTTACCAACGCAAAACAATAGGCTATGTATTAAAATTTTCACTGAAAAATTACCTAAATGAAGTTCCACCAGTTGAATGGTCCTTTTTCCACTTCTTTTTTCGTCACTGAAGTCCTCCTCGTTATCATTGATTTTTTAGAGGACTTTTGTCTTCCATGAAAGTAGTAAAGATTTCATAGCTTGCCAATAGTTTGATGGCAATTGAAATTCGGTAAGCCAATCATTCGTTTGACCGAAGTTCAGATAATCGATGTTCCACTGTAATTCCTGGTCTAATCAAATGCAAGTGATTTTAATACATTTTGAAACTACTAGTTAGCTTTTTTAGGTGCAAAAAATTCTGTTTTAAAATAATGGAATGATTGATTGACAACGAAATTTGCAAATGACTTTTTTTAGAAATTAAGAACTTGTTACCTTAAACTTTCAATGTATAAGCAAAATTTCATTAAAATATTCTTGGTGTCGTTTGAAAATTTTTAATTGTATTTAGATGGCTCTGACGTAAGATCACTGTGCCGGAAAGAGTTAAATGAGTGTTTGAAAGCACGGTACTCAATGTATTTAAACTTAAACAACGAAATTATTATTTAGTTTTATTTGTTTTATTTGTTATTTGTTTAATGAATTTGTATAATCAGAGCCCGATCAAGCTGAAGTTGGGCCCAGGGCCTGTTAAAAAATTGGGCCCCCCTACCTACCCATTTTTGGCAACACTTTCAGAGAAAAAGGTTTATTTGATGAGTTGACAAAGTTGTTTGGCTAAAAAGTGCCTGGTTTCTAAAAATTTTATTGAGTCATTCAGAAAATTTAAATTTTACATTTCATATTTTATAAAACAATATTTTTGAAAAGTATTTAATTAAGGGGGGGGGATCAGCCACATAATATGTGGGCCCCTGAAATTGATGGGCCCAGGGCCAAGGCCCCGGAGGCCCGTGCATTAATCAGGCCCTGTGTATAATGAATATGAATTGCGTGTCGCTGAAATTATTTGATTTTATGCAAGTTGATTGACTGCATAAGTTTTAAGTCTGTTTTTGAAATAATTGTACGGTTAAGAACGATCTCCTTATAAATTTTAACATTAAATAATTAGTTGTTCCATTGGAAAAATTAAATTATCATGTTGTATCCAACACAAATAATATCGAATTCAAATTGGCACTGCTCAAAATGATACTTAATTATGACTTTCAAGCAATTTTTTTAATTAAATTTTGTTCTAAACTTTTTAAAATTTTAGCTAAATTTCATTATCTATGCATTAGTATGTACATGAGAAATCTTTAATTATTAAAGTATATTTATTTCAATAAAACTAACTTAAACACGTTCGGCATGAAAATGTTTTTCCTTAGAAAGGATTTGACAAAAAAAAAGAGGTTTTTCTTTAATTTCATCGTCAACTAGTAATAAATCGTCATATAAACAGTATCGTTATCATTTATTTAGGCACGCTACATCTAAATTACACCGAAGTTTTTTTCCAATAATATATATAGCCGCATTAAAAGAACATTCTGTAATTTTGTCAGGTTTTTGAAATATGAACACCTGTGGACCTTCCTTGTAAGTTAAAAGAGATGTTTAGGAAAATAAAATTACCAAAGATTAGAAAAATAATAATAAGTTTCAAATGAGCGTCACATGGAAGTAATTTAATGAAATTAATAATATTAATCATGAAGATATTCGGATTTGAATATATACAGAAATTCAATTTTTATTTTATATATTAACCGTTTTATTTGTATAGCAAGCTGTAATAATTTCAAAGGATTCACCACTAGATTAAAACTTCGAAACACGTCAGTCTGTATAAATATCCAACTAAATTAAAAATTAGTTATTTATCATTTTATTTAATAATATTTTCCTCTTCTTCAGCTCTTTTTTCTAACAGTCGATTAGCTTGAAATTTAAATTATAAATTAAAACAGTAACATTTTAATATATTTTGTATGCCCTTCAATTTTTAGACAGCACTCACCAAATAAATCATAAAATGTCTCAACTTTTGTACAGTTTCACAAAGAAATGATTAACTGAAATTTTGAAAAGAACATTGGAAGATAAATGAATGATCTTTCTAAATGTAATTTGATAAAAATATTTAATCAGATCAAGGTGTTCTTTATTAAGTTATTTGAATGTCAGGTACATTTTCTTTTCCAGATATTTTCGTACCATTATGACAGTGCTTTTTGTTATTGACATTTAGCTATATTAGTTTCCCTTCGCTACACGTTCATTACACAAGCGGGTAAGTCTAATCGCAGATCGCCAGAGAGTTTCATTTAATATTTCTTTCGAAATATTTTATACTTTAATTAATAAATCCTTATTGCTAATTTATAATTATAAGGATCTTAAATAGTTGGTAACACCAACAAGTTTAATTTTAAAGTAATTATAAAAAGAAGTTATTTATTTTAATGAAATTAAAAATTTTCAAATCAAATTATTTAAATAAAATCCAAAATTCAAAATTTTTTGAAAATCTGAAATTAAGAAAAATTAGAGGGTATACTATAAATAAAATTTTAAATTTCTAAAAACGAAAAAAATTTTTTTTTTTTGAAATTTAACAAATTGCAATAGTTTTTTAAACAGAAAGAAAATTTAATTTAAAAAAATATTATAAATGTCTGATGAACGGAAGCCAAATAAAATAAATTCTTAAATTGGTCAAAAATAGGAAAATTCTTTTTTATTAAATCCATCTGAACTTGAAAATTTCAAATACCAGCATCAGTGTTTGAACCAAAAACGTTCTGTTTACTAGCAAGATTCTTTGCCTCCAAGCTATGACGTCTATACAGAAAACGCTGAAATTAAGGTTCTCTCTTACAATTCAAATGGCAAAAATGAATGGATGACACTGATAAATTTAATTTAATTAAAATAATAGACTTTTTCAAATTTTTGTGATTTATCGCGTAACACGATATATTCACCTGTAACTACATAAAATTTGAAATTCCTGACAAATACAGTTTTTGTGTACGGATTCTGAGACAGACAGCCAGAGGACAAAGACAAATAGGGTTTCGTCTGATGAAGGAAAACCTAAAAAGTAATTACTCAACCTTTTTGTAGAGATATTTATACTACAAGACAGTCTTTCTTTTCTAATAATTGTTGTAAAATACCTAGAAATATTTTCCTTGGTCAATTATTAAAATAAAAATCTTATAGACCACAGCATATATAATTCTTAAGATTTTGAAGCAATTAATAAGTAAGGTTTTGAAGATAAATTATAAATTTACTAATGCAATCACAATAAACGCTTTAGATGTGCGCAAATCTTAATTTTTTTAGGTAGATTTCATAAGAAATACTACTTATTGCAATATATATTATACCAGGGTACGATTTTTGAAAACAATCTTCATAACTTTTCCTTATATGACCAGAGGAAACCAAAATATCCCCATTTAAAAAGTTTATTGTATATATACATATATGTATGTATGTACTAAACTGTTTCCGCACAATAAAAGTCGCAATCATGCACGAATCGTCTTCAAACACTCCAAATACATTGAGATGGTTAATTTGTCGACGGTGATAGCAAATGAGCAAAATCTGCCCAAAGGGGTAAAAATGGGGAGGGTTCAAAAACTTGAATATATTAAAATTCTTGCCAATCGTTTGAAATTTAAAACATATAATTATTGGGTAATTTTGTCGAGTCATTTCAAATGTTATGAAAATCGGATGCATAGATCAATTACAGGGACAATCAAAAGGATTCCGTTACATTACGGTCAATGGAAAAAAAGTTTCAAATGCATTTTAATGATGTTACACTCATTCGAACATAATAGAATTGGCATGAATCTATGAAATACATACTAAAATATGCATTCTGTACAATCTGTGATGCAAAGAATTTTTATTATTAAATTACAGGGCCACACAAAAGTATTCCACTATATAATGCTATACGGGGAAACATGGTTTGGTGCGTGTTTTAATTATATTCAACTATTTCACATTTTATGAATAAGATATACGTTGCTGAGGTGTAATAAAAATTACTTCCTGCATATTTACAGAAACGTAAAGATTTCGACTACTATACTGTATCCGGAGTACGCTCTACTATATCAGCAAGATCTGAATATTTTTAAAACTTCATTATCGTACGAACGCACCTCATTTGTTACGTTCACGTGCAATTTCCAACTTGTTAATTATTATTATTATTTCATCTATTTTGTTCCAGTGGATTAGTTTGAAATATTCAGTTTGCATATTAACTTCTAATTAGTCCTGTTTTAAAGAAGACATTTAATACAACTTTTATGTGTGAACTATAACAACACAAACAGCTCAATATTGTCAAATAATTGAATATTTTTAAGTTTCCATGACAACAAGCATTTAGTAATAAGTAGAGGGATGAATCAAATTTAAAAACAGAAGATTTTTCTCATTGCAATTCCGAAACTGTTTTTCTTTTTTCTTTTTAAATGAAAAAAAAATGCAGTTTATTGTGAAATTACTTTAAAGTTCAATTTCACTTAAGTTAAACTAATTACGTCTTCATTTTACGTGAAAAAAAAAGAAAAAGGAAAAGAAAAAACTTGTTTCCATTCAACAGTGTATCCTCATATCCTCCACATACTTAGCCAATAATATTAATACTTTTCTTATATATGTTGCGGCCAATACCCGGAGCCTGGCCAATTCTAGAACTGGCCGGCCAATACCCGAACTGGCCAAGCTTCCCGGCCAAAACCCGAAATACATGAAATGAATAGCGTATTTCGGGTTTTGGCCGGCCAATTCGCGAACTGGCCGGGAAGCCTTGGCCAACATCCGAACTATGATGCATAGGTATCAATTTTTTTGTAATTAAGATAATGTAACACTAAAATGTACAGTAAAAAATATTCCCATTGATTATATTGTAGCGAAATATTTTTGTGTACCTAACTAAATTAACCAAAAATAGTACACAATTCCCTTTCAATATCGAAATTAATTGATAAACCAAACACGATGACAATTACAAGTTAACTGGAAAGTTTACTCGAGTTAGATCACGGACAGGCTGACGGCTAGACTATTGAATTCATAGACACTTTCAACTATGTTAGAAAGGATTAAGCCGAGTACTTATATCTATTTCGCGAATTGGCCAATCGCATCTGGCCAGTTCGCGAATTGGCCAAATGCATCTGGCCAGTTCGCGAATTCGCTGGCCAATTCTAGAATTGGCCAGTCATTTTTTAATGTTGCTGGCCAATTCGGGAATTGGCCGGCCAGTTCTAGAATTGGCCAATTTCGGGTATTGGCTGCAACATATACATATATTAAGTAACTTACCGATTTATAAAACAGCTTATTAAATGATTTCAAAGGATATATCAATAAATAAATAAAGTATTCGAAATATATATCTCGATATAAAAGTTTTCCTTGTAATTAATATAAGTCATTAATTATTCCGTTAAATAGTCTTTTTTTTTTTAACTTCACCTCTGTTTTGTTCCAGTTGATTAGTTTTAAATATAAATTGCAAATTCAAGTACTAACATTTTTAATACCTGTCGTAAGCACTTTAAATATTTCGACAGCAGCTATCAAATAAATCATAGTCTAAGCATTTGCAGTTTCTCAAAGAAAAGTTATTTTCTAAATCAAAATTTGAAAAAGAATATTTTTAATTTTTCAAAAGTTCTTTCCAAAAGTAATTTCATAAGAATGTAACCATTCAGTATCCCTGTTGAGTATTTATGTCTTATTTAAAAAAAAAAAAAAAAAAGTATTTCAGAAATATGGACGTTTTTATGAGAGATTGTTTTGCATAACAAGAAATAATTTCATTCGACGAAAGTTTATCAGTAGTTTCTCCAAAATAAATTTGTTTTTCCATTTAACCACACCAACAATTATTTTCTATGTAGTTTTTTTTTCTTAAGGTAACTCAAAAATTTACAATTAAGTGTGCATTTAGCATATATGTGATATAAGTGACTTATTAAACTTTAAAAGGCAGCTGGAAATTTGGTTTCAATCTAGGTTTCCGTACAGGCATCGGCCATGTGATTGTGCAGCAAGAGAAAAGATGGATTCCAGAATAAAGCAGTCTAATTCTGTATTTCAAAGCTTTATTACTTAATCAGGAACAACTCAATAGGTAAAATGTTCAAAGAAACTCGCTAGTGAAATGATTATTTGATCATTTCTATGTGGCAGTCCGAATTTCAAATATTCTTTACGTGATGTTATCAAAGACAAAGATGCCATTCAGACACCATAGATCTTATTAGGTACCATATAATTATTATTGGGTTTGAACATGACAGACTTAGTGGGTACTGGAATTCGAAAAAAAGCATCGAGTAAAGATTCAACCACCTCAAACTCGTTCCACTAACGGTCGTCGTTTCTAATTTTTTTTTTTTTTTTTTTTTTTTTTTTTTTTCAGATTTGGCTTTACATGCATTTTTAAATTACTCTAGCGTAAAGTGGCAATCAAAATACTTAACTTTTCTTCTTCAGTCATAGCCGCTTTAATAGGGATTGTTAATATTAGAATAATCTTGAGGTGATTTAACTTCTGTAGCGCGAAAACTTTTTTCTAGAGAACTCTATAGCCTCGAATCAGGTGCACAAAGTGTAAATAAAAAATAAGCTCCGAGCTCGAGAGTGCTGGTTAAAAATAGATTTTAGATTGCGGATGATATTTTAACAGAAAGGGATATGGGAACTTATTGATGTGGATTAAAAATATACAGTATATATATATTGTGGATTAAAAATATACAGTATATACAATATATTACAGTATTGAAATCCTGTAATCGGCAGTTTGGTATTTTAATAAAAGAATGATATTTTAAAAATAGGTTTTTTAGAGTATGATAATTTAAGTATTATGACATTTTCGCAATTAAATAAAGAATTTAGCGGGTTTTGATATACACGGGAAATCATAGAAAAATTTAATTGGAATTTAAATAATAAAAGGGTTTTACTTAAGATTTATAAGTAGTTAGCATCATTTTTAGTTTTAAACAATTTGAAATAAATATATAGGGTGGATTAAGAGCTCATATTTCTATATATGGAGAGTGATTAGTTTAAGAATAGATTTTAATTTAACAAATCGGTGAAATGTGAAATTGGTTGAAGCAATAAATGCTACTGGTGCACAAATTTATAGATTATTTATCATTAACAAATACTTTTAGAAAAAATCTGTTGATGCTAATTAATTTACTTGAAAAAAATTTTCCTTTGTATATCAGATGAGAGATTGTGTGAGCTATCGATGAAAACTTTCGTAAAACTTACTCAAAAATACATTTCGTTTCATTTTAAGTATTATATTTACAGAGATATTGTTGAAAATGTAATGCGAAAATATGCCCCCCCCCCATTTATTCCGAATCTTTTGAAACTGAAGTTATGAAAACATTTCGGATATTTGACGTTAATTTGAACATTGCAGTAAAACTATAGCGATTAGGTCACTTAGATTTCGAGAAGATCGCATTTATCCGTTACACAAATATTTCCATTTTCGGGAGTTCAACAAAGGAGTTGAGGAACGCAGGAAGTACTTACCATCTCAGAAATATAAAATCTTGTTGATAATGATTTTCGAAAAAAAAATGTCGGTAAATATACGAGATATTAACCCTTAAAGACACGGACGGTCGGGGCACGTGCGGCGTACTCTATGCGACATCGACTTTTAAAGTCCACATAATAACGATTAATGACCTATTTGTATAATGCAATGCGCAATAGTATAAAAGCAATAAACGTAAAACGTTTAAAGATAGAAAACCAACTATTATAAATGCACAAATAAAGTATGAGAAGGTAGCAAACAGCTGTTTCGAATCTACTATCGAGATTCTTCATTAGTGCAAAACTCAGCGAGAGTTATGCACTTAGCATAATGTCAAGTTTAACTTTGTAGAATGGTTTTGTTTTAGGTACACTGTAAAACGATAAGATTCGGACGCTGAATTTCGGTTTATGAAATGCCAAATGAAGTTTAAATATGCAATATTTTTACTGACAGAACCGAATGAAGCTAATCAGACAGGAAAATTAAAATGAGTCATTCAGAACAGCAGTACTTGACACTATTTAGGCTTCATATCTCTCTGAATTTTCATGCTATATCCATTTATACGTTCTTAGTATATATAGCTTAACGTTGTATAGTTTTTTCTAAGTTTCTTAAGTGTTTTCTTACTTAAGAAACTTGCTAAGTGTTTTCTTAGTATACATAGATACGTTGTATAGTTTTTTTACAAAATTTTATTATTTTTTAAACAATATTTTTATAGTAATACAACTACTAATACATACATATATTGTATGGAGCTTTTGTACGTGAATAATACTTACATTGGACTGTTTATATTAATGTATTATTGTTATAATAATTTAAAAAGAACTTCAAAATTAAATTGTAAAAGCGTTAGTCCATATAAAATTCACGTTAAAATGACTCAGTAATTAATCAATTTTCTTTCAAAACCCTTTTCTACTGTTAAAATAGTTTGACTTTTAGGCTGCAGATAAAAATACTACAGTTTTAATATCTGTCGTAATCACTTTAATTTTTTGGACAGAACTCATTACATTAATCAGAAAACGTCTGAACTGTTACAAAGTTTCACAAAAAAAAAAGGTTTTTTGAAAAATAAATGTTTGAAAAGAACATCTATTAGTTTTAAAATATTTCTAACAATACTTCCTTAAGAACGTTAAAGCAGCTGAAACTATGTTTTAATTGAATGTCATTTTCATCTTATTTTCCAGATATTTAAGTGTAGTGTTTCGTCATTAAAATTTTAAAAGACATTTCTTAATTCACTCATTAAAGTCTTCTTTACATTGAACGGTTATTTTTCTTTTTTAATTATGGAGTCAAAATAGCAGAAGTGCTATTTTTCACCAGTTGGTTTCACCTTTTTCGAACAGTAAACTTTGTCTTATTTTATCAGAGAATTCTGTGGTTAAATACATAGAAATTAACATTCAAAAATAGGGACACCGAAAATTAAATACTTCTTAAACCCTTTTATTATGACTAAAGTAATAAAATTTAAATATTGTTGCTCAAAAAGTCTATATTTTTAAGATATAGGCTCATTTAATAAATTATAAATTTTTGAAAAAACACCCAAAGCTATCTACCTACAAACACATTCACAACAAATACACCAAAAGTCTTCAACTTTTTATAATGTATAATCCAAAGATGGCTGGATAACATTGGCTCATTTTTATCAAATTGCTGTCACATATTTACTCACAGGTAAAATTTCCCAGCTTGGCGTATTAATGGCCAATAAAGTTCTTTTTAATTTTTTAAATGTTTAACCCTTATGCTCCTAACGCCCACTTTACATCGATATTTTGTCATACCTATCGTATGGCACAGATTGTGTCGTATTGTGAGGTAACAATATTAACTCGTTCGAGACTAGTATTTCTAATACGAATTTTATTCTTTTGGCGCCACTTCTTTTTAAACTGTTTTCATTGGTGCTTTCACTACATGTGACAGAGATATCTATTACAAAATTTATTTTTAGCATATAGTGTAACAAAGAGAAGATAAAAATAATCGCCTGTGGCATTCCCGTGAAAATTCTCTGAATACGATTCTGGCTGAAGCTGTTATCAGATTCACCAAAATTTCAAGCAACTAACTTTAAAGTCAATTTTGACCTCAACTTTTTCGCATACAAAGTAAAATAAAAGGTTACAACTGTCATTGCTAAAGATGGTGGAAAAACCGATGTTCTATTCCCGGCTGTTACCATTTATCGCTCATTGTTTGGCACCAGTAAATTGTCGTGAACTGCAAAAAAGTGTTTTTTTGTCTCTAAACAACTTTTTTGGTTTAAGTCTCTATCGCTATCTCAGCATGGTAAACAACAAATTTTTGTAGTTTCAAGATAAAAAAGAAATGTTTAAAATGAAGGAACAGAAAAGAGAATCTCTTTCCCCATTTTTCTCATCATGACGTCGGTCATCTCGACACAGGAAAATAATGACATGCAAAAACGGTTATCTCTGATTGACTAAAATGTTGGAAGTTGGATGCTAATGGAGACTTTTTGAGAAATATGAATAAAATTCTGAGAATATTGATGATTGCAATCAAACGAGGCGTTGAGAGGATTTGTCGAACAAAATCGACTAAAATTATGAGTTAGCGCAAATCTGGCTCGGAAAATTGGTGAATGCACCTTTGCCTTTTATTTAAGACTATACATTCTCTGATGAAAGTTGTTTGTTTGGATATTTACTATACGAAAAGAAATTCGGCGAGATTAAACAACTTAAATGCAGGCCAGGGCAGAGTAAAAAGCGCAGTGCAGGAAGTTATTAGTACCAGCTTATTAAAACTTGAAGACATGTTGAACATTTCATATTTTTATTTAAAATCATAAAAGCAGACATGAATACTTCGATGTTGAAAAATCAAAAATATTTAAATATTTAAAAACAAGTTAACTAAGATAGATTTGCACTTAATAACAACATGTTACTTAGAAGGGGAAAAATTACATAATTTCCAAATGAAAACAGAGCTATCCCATATAACGTAACCACCGAACAGAATATTTCATTAAAAAAAAAAAAAAATGTGAGTGTGTTCAGCACAACTTACCGGTAACTTACCGAAGTAACCAATGTTACGATCGATTGCAGACAAGTACGAAATGAAAATCAAGGCGAAGTGTGACGTCAGCTACAATTCAACAGGCTAGTTTTCATTGGTACCACAATTCGCTTTCGTGCTGCTCTACAATCGGTTGGTAACATTGGTTATTTTGGTAAGTTGGCTGTACATGCCCAATATATGTATCAAGTTAATCCCTTGAGTTATGTCACACATTTGTCAAAGAAATTTGCATAAAAATAATGTTGAAAATAAAAAGTTAAAAAAAAACTCCCGCATTCAGCCGTACGCGAAAACTTCGTAGAATGCGAAGTGGCTGACAGTAAAGCGGAAAAATTGATAATCTGTGGATACAAATGATTTTTGCTCGTAGCGTGAGACGAAGTGTTGGCAGTAGGAATAAAAATTCATTAAGACACTCTTAATTTGCGAAAAATATGCATGCATGCATGCCTGTCACTATAAATCTCTTAAAGTTTTTCCCATCATTTATGAAACACCCTGTATAAAAATTTAAATGGATGAATTGTGTTTTTTATTTCTGTCATATTTCTCCAACACTTTTGATAATGATGAACATACGAGTAACATGTTTTGTGTGAAATTATTTTTTTTAAATATAATTATCCCTAACTTATTTTTTTTTAATTTGTTGAATAAATTATTTATCATCTCCTGGCAGTAATTTGTATTTCCCAATTTACCATTGAAAAGAACGACAAATTATGTTAGTCACTTAATAAAATTTCTTCAAATTCAAAATTAAATATATTCAGCTCGAATTCAATCAGTAAGAAGTAGTAAAAAAGCTTTTTCTATTTTTTCTTCGAGCAATGCAAAATAAGTTACTTGTTGAATAATTGAAATTTATATCCAACGCGGATTTAAATTAAGTCGGCAAACGAAATTATTCTTTATTTCCATTTATGCAAAATTGACATTTAAACAACCAACCTAAACTAAGAGCGTAACAAAAGTAACTAACCATGGATTTAGAAAAGTTAATTACTTAATACGAAATACTATTTTACTATATAAAGCAAAAAATGAAAGACATATAAAACTTTCAGTAAATTAAAACTTGAGTTTAATAAAAATATACAAATGAGCAGCTTTCTTGTCTTTTAATGTTTCAGAAAGTGTAAAAATATATGTAATTAATTTTTTTGGAGGGAACAAACAATCCTTTAATTTTAGTTTCCGTTCTTATTTAATATATTTTTAAATTGTTCGAAATGTTAAAATGTAACAAATTTGAAAAAATTGCCTTGTGGGTAAAACAAAAAATATTTCAAAATTTTCAATAATCGTTCAAATTTTTAAATGAAAATCCTGTATTTTTGTCATGAAAGTGAGTTTTAGACAATTTATAAATTGCAGTTTTACGTTTCAATTAACTTTCTTAACCTATCTTAAAACATTTACTGTTGCTGTTGTGGTTTGACCCCTCAGGAACCAATGAGCAGCTTTCTATTTCTGTATAGCTGTCTTACTCCGAATCCTAAAACGGTTGAAATTGGCTATCCAATGATTCATTTGCTTTCATGTGTTCCTAGCATTAGTATACAGTGCTCAGCAAAAGTTTAGACAATGATCGATTACGCTTCTATATTCTGAAGTATTTACTGAATTTTTGTAATTCATCTGTCATACATTACTAGTGACTTATCCTTTATTCACAAACATTAAATTTAAAATTTTACCTTTTACATAATATATAATGACAAACAAACGAAATTAACATTGTGGCAAAAGTATAGACAATTTTTGTATTTACAGAAAAATAATTAAAAATTAAAATCTAGTTGCAGCTACATTGTCTGCGATTAGTGCAAGAATGTGACTTTTCATCGAAGAAACTAAATGTTGCATCACTTGGGGGTCTATTGTGTACCAAACATGTTCAACAGCAGCTCGAAGTTCATTAACAGAATAGTATTTCAAAAATTTGCATAAACCTTACGACATATCATGTTACTAGTTTTTTCGATTGGGTCTAGATCAGGGCTACACGCCGGCCAGTTGATATCAGTAGCATTTTCAGAGTTAAACGAAGTTCTTGTTTTGTATGCAACATGAATAGACGTTTAATAATATTTTGCTAAAATCCATATTTTAGACCAGTTAAAAGTTCCTGAAATGATTGAAAATTGATTTCCAACTTATGCATGTAGTCGTGTGTTGCTTGTCAACCGTTTAACAACTCCAGAGATACTCGAGCATTAAAACAAAGGGAGGACCAAATCATTAAAAAGTCACTTCCTAGTTGTCGACTTAAGAAAGTCACAGGCTCTTAACGTAACTCGCGCCATTAGTATGCCCACCCGTTTGGGCCATTCTAATTCCACTTTTTTGCATTACTGAATATTATAGCGTACCATGTGGGTCCATATGACGTTTGTTTGCAAGTTCATTGCATTTTCGCCAATTTTTAGCGTGATTTTAAAGCTGATTGTTTTATCATTTTCATGTAAATTGATTTACCTCTTTCTTTAATTCATCTATGAATCATATCCGTCGACACAGAAAGTCCTGACTTACTTTTAATGTGACTAGCAATCATCATTTGTGTATATGCCAGTTTATGGATTCTTTTGTCATCTCATTTTTTGGTCACACAAGGTCTTCCAGATTTATGTTTTGTTTTGATTGAGCCACCCTTAGATTGCGTATTTTTTTTCCAACCCCCTTCGTCGTTCCAAGGCCAAGCTTGCACTCTGATTGGTTGTTGCTCTCGGCACTGTTTTCACGAAACTTGGCGATAATCATACTTGGCGTAGCGATAGACGCTTCCGTCGAGTTTGATTTCCTTCCGAACCGAGTACGAAGTAAACCGAGAACAAAGTAAAAAGTTGTGTGTAAAAAAAAAGAGTACAGCTTTCAGTAAGACACGTTCCATCCAATCCAATGCTGCAAGAGAAAAGTTACTTTGTACTCGGTTCGGAAAGAAATCAAACTCCTCGACGGAAGCATCTATCGCTACGCCAAGTATGAATATCGCCAAGTTACATGAAAATAGTGCCGAGAGCAACAACCAATCAGGGTGCGAGCTTGGGCTTGGAACGACGAAGGTGGTTGGAAAAAAAATACGCATTTAGACTATACTTCATCGACAGATAACTTTAGACGATTCAATGCTACTGAAATTTCTGCAACAGTGTTCTCTTTCCATTTCAGCTTTCCAACTTCAATTACCTCATCTAACTTAATATTTTTAGCTCGCGGCATCTTCACTAACTGATTCTATATAGAGGTATACTTAAATGCTTCAGACATGTGACATCATAACTTAGAATTTTGCATTTTTCCATGGACAGTTGGCAAAAGATCAAAAAAGTGTCTAAACTTTTGCAATATGCAAATTTTACTTTTTTCAGTTAAATTAAATATTATCTTATATTATAACATTATTTTTATTCTAAAATGTTTAACATATATTTAAAAATAAGTATAGCCATTTGTAAAACTCAAGAGTGCGTATTTTTTATTTAAAGGTTAAATAACATCAGTGTCTAAACTTTTGCTGAGCACTGTAGATACTTAAAATTAAATATAGTTTAGGATAGCTCCATATTAAATAAGAAATCTTTCATATATATTTTTTTTTCAAAATAGCAATATTTTAATAATATTTTCTTTTTCAATTGTTATGGGGAAATGACAACAAAAATATATAATTACTATTTTTTAATTATTTTTCCTTTACTTTTTACAAATATGGAGGTTGCCAAAATTAAAAAAATGGCGCTAAAAATTAGTTTAAAAAAAACATTTAAAAATAAATTGAGATACAATTTTCAAACAAATTGCATGCGATTTTTTTTTTTTTTTTTTTTTTTTTTTTTTTTTTTTTTTGATGGTATAAAAATTAAAATCTGAAATGCTTAGAATTTTTAAAATATGCAGTGGAGATTATCAATGTTTAAAGATACACTATATTGCCATTGATTATGGGACACTTGCGATTTTAGACATTTTACTAAATATCTAGAAAAATACATGAGGAATCATCTCGAAACTCTTAGTGTATAAATATAATAGTATAAGTCATACATCTCCGTGAAGATTTTTTCCCGAAACTCCAAAGGGGACCGTCAACAAATTAAAAAAGAATGAATATCTTTTGAATAACCCTGTCAAAACTAAAGTAGCAAAAGCGCTCAAACTCTAGATTGTGATTGAATGCCTTATTGTAATAAGCCTTGTTCATTTTTATTCAAATAACATGTATACTCGCAGAGTAATTAAGGTTTTTATAAAAATGATCCCAAATTTTTTCAAGTTTTTTCCTTATAATTTTCAGAGTTCTTAATATAAAATATTATTTTTTTCAGAAAATATGACAAACAACATTGCACACAGTACCCTGTAATCAGAATTAAAAAATAATGAAAATTGTATAAAAAATGAGTTGGTTTACTAAATAATTTTTTACTGCGCATGCGTCAACGATATCAAAATTTCATTTGCATATTGTGTTAGCTAAATGTATAGAGCAACTTTTGTGAAAGTCACAAAATCATAACTTGAAAATTCTGACAATAATCGTCAATTGAATAAGTCGAAAATCCGTTATTCTCAAAATGAAGCAAAAACAAGAGGGGTTGTATCCATATATTCATTGATTAGTGTCAATATAGAATACACAATACGGGATGTTACGACTACTTTTGGATAAAATCCCTCATTTTTTTGCTTCATTTTGGAAACAACGGATTTTGTCCTTTTTCTATAGACGATTACTTTCAGAATTTTCAAGCTATGATTTTGAGACTTTTACAAAAGTTGCTCTATACATTTAGCTAACATAATATGCAAATGAAATTTTGATATCTTTGAAGCATGCGCAGTAAAAAATTATATAGTAAACCTACTCATTTTTCATACAATTTTTATTATTTTTTAATTCTGATTACAGGGTACTGTGTGCAATGTTGTTTGTCATATTTTCTGAAAAAAATATTATTTTATATTAAGAACTCTGAAAATTATAATGAAAAAACTTGGAAAAATTTGGGACCATTTTTATAAAAACCTTAATTACTCTGCGAGTGTGCATGCTATTTGCATAAAAATGAACACAGTGTATTACAATAAAGCATTCAATCATAATCTAGAGTTTGAGCGCTTTTGCTACATTAGTTTTGACAGGGTTATTCAAAAGATATTCATTATTTTTTAATTTGTTGACGGTCTCCTATGGCGTTTCGGTAAAAAATCTTCACGGAGATGTATGACATATTCTATTGTATTTGTACACTAAGAGTTTCGAGATGATTCCTCATGTATTTTTCTAGATATTTAGTAAAATGTCTAAAATCGCAAGTGTCCCATAATCAATGGCAATATAGTGTACTAGCAGCCTCCGCCCGCTACGCTGGTCAGTATCTCTAAAATAATCTTGAATCAAACGAAACATATTTAAATAAACAATCTTAATATCGAATCAAATACCCACAACTTTTGTCTGATTTATGTAATCTTACATTGGTCAGTTCAAAGTTCATTTTGACGACAAAATACCTCTAAAATGACTAAATAACTGACAAATTACAAAAGTACTAAAGTAATTCAGATTTTTTTAGTAGGTTTTTTTTATCTTGAATTCCACTTGAATTGCTTCTACCTGAATTTGCTTCTGAGGTATGGTGAAACATGTTATTATTTTAGACCATCCGATGAACTTCCTATAGGAAAGATTTATATATATATATATATATATATATATATATATATACATATATATAGATAGATAGATAAGGATTCAAAATTTCAGGTTTTTGCGCCGAAGACATCGCCAAATTAGGAAAATGTGAAGTATCTCACCAAGTACTGGATTTAAAAGAATTTGCTTAGTACCATTCAATTAAGCATGAAAAAATGCACTAAAGTATGCGCAAAAAAAAATTAGTAAAATATTAATAAAAAGTCGAAATAAAAATCGTTTAATGACATTTTAAACACGTGAATCGTAGTTAATGTCATTGAATGCGACATTCACGATCATCCATTATTAGCATCTAATCTGATAGTTTGGCGATAATTTTTTGGTCGACGGGATAACTTAGTAGTACCGTTTTTTTATTAGAATGAATGATAAATTAATTGCAAATATTTTTTCATGATAATGAATTTTCTTTCACATTCAAAATATTTCTTTTTTAGGTACTTATATTTCTTTTTTAGGTTATCTCGTCGACCAGAAATTATCGCCAAACTATAAGATTAAATGCCAATAATAGATGATCGTGAATGTCACATTCAATGACATTAAATGCGATTCACGTGTTTAAAATGTCATTAAGGGATTTTTATTTCGATTTTTATTAATATTTTTATTAATATTCTACTAATTATTTGTTTTTTCGTTATTTAAAATAAAAATTATGTCAACATGTATAATTTGGCTTTTAGTTTGGCGATTTGTATAATTTGGCGAAATTGGTCGACGGGATAACCTAGAAGTACCCCTTTTTAGTGATGGTAAAATAATTGCAGATGAAAAAGATATAATAGTAAGGCAAAAACACGATTTAATGACTGCTTGGCATATGACTTGGCGGAGACTCGATAAGTACGCTAATTCTATCAACCTAAATATCCATAAAGAGTGTAAACAAACAATTGGTACAATTTGATTATTCCGTCGATCAATTTCGCCAAATTATACAAATGGATATAATTTTTATTTTAAATAACCAAAGAATTAATAAATTATTAAAATATTAATAGAAAAAGAGATAAAATATCGGATTAAAATTAGTTGACGACGTAACAATTTGCAAAACATATTTAATGTCAAAAGAATGTGACATTTACGATCATCCATTATTGATATTTAACCTTATACTTTGGCGACAGTTTTTTGGTCGATAGGAGTTCAAGTATTGCCAAATAATGTAATATTGCCAAAAATGTAAACAAATTATATAAACAATAATATTGCCAATAATATTTAGATGCAGATATCATCTACGGATCACGTTGGCACGATTACAACAAAATTGCGATTTTATGCCTCACGTGGTAATCCAGTAATAGTCGTTTATTTATCAGTAAACTATTTCATTATTTTTTTTTTCTATTTTAAAATCATACAAATTGTTTTGTTCCATAATTACTAATTGAATTAATCAAATTATTATTAATATTATACCAGATTACATTTTCTTGGCAACGGGAAAGAAAAATGCTTATTTTTTATCGGAAAAATTTTAATTGATTCTGTATGAAAAATAATGAAATTTTGAATTATTAAGAAAAATATTTTATTAAATCAATAAAAAATTAGCCTATGTTCACCGGAAATAGTGTAGCTTTCCAACGGTGGAAGAATTTTTCAAATCCGTCAAGTAGTTTCGGAGCCTATTCAATTCAAACAAACAAACAAACAAACAAACAATCAAATCTTTCCTCTTTATAATATTAGTATAGATAAAGAAAGTAGGTGTATTATTGTTCTATTAAATCATTGTACCATTCAATAATATTAATCATTATGCTTTTAAATAATAATACAATCGTAAAATAAATTTTATGCCTGGCTTCTATACTTCTGGTAACTATAGCAGAACCTTACTTTTTAAACTCCACACTTTAGTTTCTTGACGAAAGAAATAGAATATCAGGGACTAATCAGGGTTCTAGCTCCGCTCGCCATTGCACCAAATCACGACAAAAGGTTTCATTTGGCGAGTAAACGAACAATCAAACTTGCCAAATTGTGAGTGCTCAGTTTCTGCTCTTTTTGTGTGTTTGTGTTCCTGCGGTGTGCAAATACAGTCGGGATAATTATCGCGTTATTAATAATTTGATATCACTCTACATGTTTAATCGTACCGTGCTATATACATTGCTCTTTCCACAATGATGGTATTTCAGCATCAATTTAATTTAGCAACAGACAAAGACACAAAGGGGATTATACTATACGTATTTCTCTATTATCAGATAATCACTATCTATGCGCCAGAGTCTCACCAATAAAAACACAAATAAATTTATTTGAATCAAGCGCCAGGAAGAATAATGTTTTCACTGAAATGCGATACTGAAATTAGCTAATTTACAATACGATCGATTAGTTCCGTTCAAAGTACTATTGACCTGTAATTTTGTTCCTATAACTTAAGAGTCGTAATTTCATAGCAATTTAAGTGCATAATTTCTTAATGGTAAATCAAAGATAAATATTTTTTATTTTTATTTATACTGATAAAAAAAATGTCTAAAACATTTAGACATTTAGAAGAAATTAAGATGGTACTTATTTTGAATAGTTTCCTAAGCGAATAGCCAAATTTTTATTTTATAGGTAATTAGAAGAAATTGGGTTATTTTTCAAAAATATTGAAAAAAAAAACTAAGTCGTATGAAGCAATTATAAAAGTTTCTTCTATCCTATGCAAGTTAATACTTCCTAAAAAATGGAACATAGTAGAGCCACCGGTTAGGTGGTTTCAACTAAAATCTAATCCGCAACATCTTATGTCAACTTATAACTGAATCTGAAGTTTGATGAAAATCCGTTCATTAGTTTTTGAGATAAAGCTATTAAAATATCTTTTAAAAAATCTGCATAACAGCGGTAAACACTGATCAGTATCAATTTTGTATAAGGTACTAACTGAATCTGAAGTTTGATGAAAATCCATGCATTAATTCTTGAGATACATTTATTGCAAAATCGTGTAAATGCAGAATATTTGCGCCATCTGTAGGGTGGTTTACACCAACAACTAGACAATACTAATCTATATCAGGACTAACTGAATCTGAAGTTTTAGAAATTTTCGTGCATTAGTTCTTGAGATAGAAATATTCCAATAATCACGAATAATGCACTATGGCAGCGATACGTAAGCATCTTGTTACATCAAGTACTTACTAATTATGAAGTTTTATGAAAATCCACGCAATAGTTCTTGAGATATGGCTATTGTGGAATTGTGAATAATGCAGCTTAGCAGCACCCCCTATTGAGCGATATGCAAGAAAAACTAACTAGATTTATTTTATATTAAGGTCTCAAGGCGTCTAAAGTTTTGTAAAATTCTATGCATTAGTTCTTTAGATAGAGAATCACGAATAATGCAATATGGCAGCGCTTCCTGTTGAGCGATTTGTATTAAAATAAAGTAAGCACCATGTTGAATCAAGTACTAACTAAATTTAAAGTTTTATAAAAATCCATCCACTAGTTTTTGAGATATGGCTATAGAGGAAATAGTAAATATTACAGCATAGCAGGGTCACCTGTTGAGCGATATGCACCAAAAACTAATTAGATTTAGTTTATATCATTGTCTAACAGAATATAAAGTTTTGTGAAATTTCATGAATTGGTTCTTGAAATAGAGAGCCCACAAAATTTTTGTCACATACACACAGTCAGACAGACAAATATTTTGTAAAAACATGTTTTTCGAGTTCCCTGACCCCTAAAACGTGTAAGTCCATCAAATCCGGGTTTAAAAAAAATATGAATCTAATACTTTCTTCTTGTAAAAATAGAAGAAAGTAAAAGGTTATAAATTAAAGGTCTAAATATAGGTTTTTCCATGTTTCATGCCGAATCTAGTTTGCTAATATTTCTTTTCGTTTGGCTACTTTTTTTTTTTTTTAATCTTATTCGCCAAATCGCTAAGGTTGGTCAAAAGCCAGCGAAAATCCTAGGGCTAATATAAAGAAAATTTCATTTGTAAAATAAATCACTTTGACACAATTTCATTTCAATTTTTAATGCCTTAAATAAAAAAATACGGGGCACTCGGGGACTGCCGCGGTAAAGCTATTGCATAGCATTTTTTATCAACTTATGCAATTATAATTATTTATTTAATTTTTATTTATGCAGTTTTTTTTTTGTCTTTGATATTAATTCAAGTTGAACATTTTGAGCGTGATGACCGATAACAATTTTTTTTCTTGTATTGAACAAATGAGAAGTTAATATCGTTTAAAATATTTTTATTATCTTACAATACACGTAGGTTAATCAGGAATTTTTATCATTGAAACTATACGTTTATGGTAGCTGAAATAAAAAACATAAGTTTAAGACTTGATATTCTCAAAATATCTGAAAAATACCGCGTCATTGTCTGCCGAAGTCTACCGAAGGATACCGTGCCGAAGTCTGCCAAACTGAAGCGACGTTAGCCGGAGTGTTAGGTTTTTTTTCTCGTTACGGAATTTCTAGATTCGTTCGCCGCTCTCAAAGCCCGCGATAAAAGCTATGCAATACCTTAATAAATTACAAACAAAATTCGGCCGCGCTACGAAAAATAGATCGCGAGTTGTAGGCATTTTAAATTTTTCAACCCTCACCATGGGGGATCTCCTGTCACCAAAAATTAACACTGTCTCATAATAAATTACCAAACAAAATTTGGCCGCGCTACGAAAATTGATCGCGAGTTACAAACATTTTAAATTTTTCGACCCCCACCGTGGGGGGGGTCTCCTGTCACCAAAAATGAACACTCTCTCATAATAAATTACCAAACAAAATTTGACCGCGCTACGAAAATTAAATCGCGAGTTATAAGCATTTTAAATTTTTCGACCCTCACCGTGGGGAATCTCCTGTCACCAAAAGTAACACTGTCTCATAATAAATTACCAAACAAAATTTGGCCGCACTACCAAAATTAGATCGCGAGTTATAAGCATTTAAAATTTTTGACCCTCACCGTGAGGGCTCTCCTGTCACCAAAAGTAACACTGTCTCATAGTAAATTGCGAAACAAAATTTGGCCGCACTACGAAAATTAGATTGCGAGTTATAAGCATTTAAAAATTTTCGACCCTCCCATGGGGGATCTTCTGTAACTAAAAATTAACACTGTGTCATAATAAATTACCAAACAAAATTTGGCCGCGCTACGAAAATTAAATCGCGAGTTATAAGCATTTTAAATTTTTCGACCCTCACCATGGGGGATCTCCTGTCACCAAAAGTAACACTGTCTGATAATAAATTACCAAACAAAATTTGGCCGCGCTACGAAAATTAGATCGCGAGTTATAAGCATTTTAAATTTTTGACCCTCACCGTGGAGGGTCTCCTGGCACCAAAAGTAACGCTGTCTCATAGTAAATTGCCAAACAAAATTTGGCCGCACTACGAAAATGAGATCGCGAGTTATAAGCATTTTAAATTTTTCGGCCCTCACCATGGGGGATCTCCTGTCACCAAAAGTAACACTGTCTGATAATAAATTACCAAACAAAATTTGGCCGTGCTACGAAAATTAGATCGCGAGTTATAAGCATTTAAATTTTTTGACCCTCGCCGTAGGGGGGGGGGGTCTCCTGTCACCAAAAGTAGCACTGTCTCATAGTAAATTGCCAAACAAAATTTGGCCGCACTACGAAAATTAGATCGCGAGTTATAAGCATTTTGAAATTTTCGACCCTCCGCATGGGGGATCTCCTGTAAATAAAAATTAACACTGTGTCGTAATAAATTACCAAACAAAATTTGGCCGCGATACGAAAATTAGATCGCGAGTTATAAGCACTTTAAATTTTTGACCCTCATCGTGGGGGGTCTCCTGTCACCAAAAGTAACACTGTCTCATAGTAAATTGCCAAACAAAATTTGGCCGCACTACGAAAATTAGATCGCAAGTTACAATCATTTTAAAATTTTCGACCCTCCCCATGGGGGATCTCCTGTAACTAAAAATTAACACTGTGTCATAATAAATTACCAAACAAAATTTGGCCGCAATACGAAAATTAGTTCGCGAGTTATAAGCATTTTAAATTTTTCGACCCTCACCGTGGGGGGTCTTCTGTCACCAAAAGATTAACACTGTCTCATAATAAATTACCAAACAAAATTTGGCCGCACTACGAAAATTAGATCGCGAGTTATAAGCATTTTAAATTTTTCGATCCTCACCATTGGGCGGGTCTCCACTCACCAAAAGCTACATTATCCTTCCTTGTTTTATCTTAAGACGATTCTTTTCTATACACATTCTATCAGGAATTTTAATTATTGAAACTATAGATTTATAGTAACTGAAATAAGATATATAAGTTTGAAACTTGATATCCTCTAAATATCTGAAAAATACCGCGTCAATGTCTGCCGAAGTCTACCGAAGGATACCATGCCGAAGTCTGCCGAACTGAAACGACGTTAGCCGAGTGTTAGGTTTTTTCGTTACGGATGTGTTAGGTTTTCCCCCGTTACGGAATTTTTGGACTCGGTCGCCGCGCTCAAAGCCCGTGATAAAAGCTATGCAATAGCTTAAAATTATTTTTATTTGATCCTCACTAAATCTGCCCCCACTGCCACGATGGAAGTATGCTCATTTTTTGTTTAATAAATATGCTATATTAAGAATGTAAATAAATTACAGCCTAAACCACAAATAAAAAATTTTATTAATTTATCTACTCAAATTATCTTTTTTGATATGTTGATAAGATTTTTTGTATAACTTCGATTTGTTATTTTGTAAGTATAACGGTAAAATTTCAGGGAATCCTCAGATATATAATAGGCGATCATTTTTGCATAAATACTACAGGAGCTTTGCCCGACACGCTTAGAAGTTTATTCCAAACAAACCTTAAATTAAGCGAGTCTGAGTTTGATTTAATGCATATATTGTCTACTAGCGGCCTTCGCCCGCTACGCTGGTCGGTTTATCTAAAGAAATCTTGAAGAAGTAGTTAGATAAGGTTCAGACATACATTAAAAAAAATAAAGCAAGTCGATCATTCAAAAAACGTTGGGAAATATCAAATATTTACTGTAATTTTTTAAGAAAAACAAAGTTTCGAAAAAAAAAATTAAATCGAAAAAAAAATTACACTGACATATTAATGCAAGGAAATTTTCCCAGAGAGAAAATTCGCCTTGAATACAATATTTCAAATTCTTTTAATTGCTTATAGGCGTTAATGCCAACATAGTGAAAAAAAATTCCATGCTGGGAATCGAACCCGGGCCATCAGTATGGCGCACTGACGTTCTACCGACTAAACCACATGGAACGACAGCCAGCTTGAAACTTTCTCATACTTAAGTAGACTGGCGAAAACATAACGATAGCGCGTTTTAAAATCGCACAGTGACATCTATTGGATTTTATATGTACTAAAAAACGTTATGTACTAAAAAACGTGAGCAGCGCACCTAATAGTTTCTTTTGTTTCTTTTTGTTACTTTTTTGTCTGTTGTCCGATTTTGATGAAACAAAGCCTATACACTGCCCGGGAGTGTGCATTCTTCATTAGTGAAAACCGCATAAAAATCCATTCAGTAGTTACGAAGATAACCTCGAACAAACAGACAGACAGACAGACAGACAGACAAAAAATTCAAAATTTTTTTTTTTGTGTTTCATTGGTTTTCTTTTATCGCCCTGACTCCATTTTTGTCAATTATCTTCAATGTACAGACACACCGGGTCCTACTGTTTTATTATATGTATAGATTGACTTCGGCAATATGAACGTTAAACTTGCGAAGACTTCATCGGATCTGGTTTCGAATCAATTGAGCCTGGATTTATTGAAATTTTCATTTCGGCCCAGTTTTAAGCCAGATTTTCAGCATAGTCATTCACGTAGCAATAGTAATTGATTTGACGTTCTTCCAACATGAATTTAATCATAGTAACAAAACTTATTGGAATCTTTTTTGTTCGCTGTTTCTGAAAATATCATTAAAATATCTTCACGAAATGCAACAAATGCTAAGAATCTTATATGAATTTGGCAAAAAATTGAAAAAATGAAGAATACAAATCTAAATACCAGAAAAAGAAAAAAAAGATATTCAAAACTACATAAACAATTAACAAAAAATTAAAAAATGTCAGGGATTAAAATGCTCAATATTGGATTAAAAGCTTAAAGTTTATTTCTTTTGTAAATGATAAAATATCGCCCCGAAATGCGAAAAACCGCTAAAAACAGCATAAAAAATTCAATAAGTCGGAAATTGCTCGTCAAGTGTAAAGAAGTATAAAAAATATTTAAAAGTCGGTATAATTGTATACAGTACTTCGGATATAGTTCAGTAGCCGAAATTTTTTGTGTGTCCCTGTAAATGCTATCTGCACAGAAAGTAACTTGTATTAAACTTCAGCAACGTGTATCAATCTCCTAAAGTATGAAACAATTTAATAAAATTAAAATGTGTTCCAAACAATGTTTCACTCTATATCTTTACATAATGGAATACTTTTGTGTAGCCCTGTAAACTAATAACAAATATTTTAGTATGTACTTCCTAGATGCCGATCAATTTTATTATGTTCGAAAGAGTGTAACATGAATAAAATACACTTGAAATTATTTTCTCCATTGAGCGTAATGTAATGGTACAATTTTGATTGTCTCTATAATTAAACTATGCATCCGATTTTCCTAAAATTTGCAATAATTCGACAAAATTAAGTAACAATTACACATTTGAAATTTCATACGATTCGTTTGTGTAGATTTTGGGTTTTTATATGCTGTCAAGCAGACAGACGGACGGACGAACTGAACGACCACTATAGGTACTACGTATTTATATAATTACGAAAGCACTTAAAAACATCCTCTCTATGTATTTTTTAACAGAAATGAAAATCGGAGCAGTATTTTAAGAATTATGCGCTTAGAACTATCGAACAAATACGTAATATCGAAACAAACAAACAAACTGTAGAACTTCTTTCATTGGAAATCGATTATTAAAAAATACAATGCCTTTCTTCTGATAAGCATTTTCTAATAAAGTTTACCTAACGATTGAATAACTACAGAATATAATTTTTATTTTTGCTTGTGCTATGTTTGGAAAATTTACACAAATGTATCATTACTACTTTCTTCTTAATCTGCTAATGTACTATACCTAAAAAGCTCTCATCTCCTGGAACCTGGATTGTGAAACCATTACGTAATAATGACGTCAAAAATGATGATACTGATATTCAACTAAATGACATTGGACTTTCACAGCATTTACATAATAATAGAGAAATAAAACGAAATCCTAACAAAATCCTTCTTTTCTTTACCAGTCTTCAAAAGAGTGATTTATGTAAAGAAAACGACGGAAGTATTCATGCAATATATATTTTTAATGATATCAATGAATAAATGTGCATAACAAAATAAACGTCTAAAAAAAGCTGAATGAAATTTTTTTTATAAAATGTTTCATTTTACGCAATGATACATTTTCGACACATAAATTTTTCAGTTATTTAAATGTTTGCTTTCATATTGATTTCCAGTTTAAGATAAATCCGAATTTAAATTATCTCAGAAAGTTTCAGAAAGCCTTGAAAGAAAATAAAATATTTTATGATTATTTTTAGTTGTAGTATGCGTTGTTATCTATATGACATATATCCATGTCAGAGGTCGTATAAACTACTTTATTTTTATAGCAAGCTACAAATAGAATTTCTTTATCGAAAATTGAGTTAACTATAACTACTTCTACTTTCTAAAAAATGTATCAACTATAAAACTGCTTTTCAAAAATAGTTACTGTTTCGTTACTTTGAGATTTCGTCAAGAGATTCAAACTACAATTGAAATTGAAGCTACGCATTAAGGGGATCCGGGATACATTTGTAAATTATTTTTATTTATTAAACGAAAATTTTGAAATTTTTGTAACTGCTAACCGCATCATACTGAATAAAATTCACATGACAAAACTTATTATATTTTTCTTATTTAAAATTTAATAAAAAAGTGGGGTAAATTAAAATCATTATAACTTGAAATATTATTTGTAAAGTTTCTTTTTTTCTCTTTTTTTTTTTTTTTTTTTTTTTTTGTTCAAATAAACAGAAATATAGTGTGCTGTTCGGAAAACTGTGAGGGTTTGGGAAAATTAATTCGTACCGGAAAATTCTGTCATTTAATTAGAAGATATTGTTTCCGATATTTCATATTTAGTTACACTGTAAAAAAACGATTTTACGGAAATACTACTGATAATCTGGACGCCAGTATAATTTAGTGTTTTTTAACGGAACAAATTTCCGTAAATTCGAGAAAATTTTGCATATTTTCCTGAAATTTACGGGAATTTTTCCTTTAAAAAACAGTAAATTCTACTGGCATCCAGATTACCAGTAGTATTTCCATAAAATCTTTTTTTTTTTTTTTTTTTTTTTTACAGTGTAGTTAAAGAGCAAGATTTTCCGGTAAAACTTGATTTTCCCAAACGAAGACAACTTTTTGAAATCCAAATATTAATTTTCATTTTGATTCAGAATATTTAAAAATATTTATTTAAATAAAAATTAAAAATTTTTAAAGTATAAATTTGAAAAAAAAATGTAGCTTTAAAAAAAAAAAAAGTTAATGTTTTTTTTTTTTTTTTTTTTTTTTTTTTTTTTTTAATTTGCTGAATCAAAATAAAAGTAAAACAATTGAAAAGACATGTTCCAAGTGTGAACCTTCTACCTTAAACCAGCCTTGAGTTATACAATTTTAGTAGGTGAAATAGTAAAAAAACCCATTATGAAGAAAAACGCATTTTCAAAAGAAGTCGTTTCCATAGCATAATTTTTTTTCCCAACCAGGTTTTGCCATCCAAACTGTGTCTCGCAATCTGATTGGCCAGAGCTTTCGGCATGAATTCGACGCTTTTTGGCGGGAATCGTGCTTGGCGAAAAACACTTCTTTGTTTTAATTTTTTGTTTCTTATAATGTAAGATTTTTTTTTTTTTTTTTTTTTACAAATTTTATGTCATTGTATGAAATCAAAAAAGAATGACCCTTATCAGAGCCAATTTCTTGAAATTTCCTGATTTTTTTTCCTTTTTTTTTTTTGTTTGAATGAATCTTGGTAAGTTATGTTTATTTTTACTTTGTTCTATCTTCAATAGAAGAAAGTATTGTAATCGAAATTTTTTTAGACTTCCAGTTTTTGACAGATTTGCACGTTTTAGGGATCAGAGGTTCCAAAAACCATGTTTTTAGAAAATGTTTGCGGTCCGCGTGTTTGTGTGTGTCAAGTGGCGTATACAGGGGTTGGGCTGATGGAGCTGCAGCCCCCTCCGAAACTGAAACCGAAAAAAAAAAAAAAAACCTGAAATATAATTACAAAAGTTTATAAAGATGTAACAGAATCTGCGAAGATAGACTTTTTAGGGAGCAGAATAAATTTTCGTTTCAGGCAGGTTTTTATTAAAAAAGTATCATTTCGCAGAGATCACAAGAAAACTGTTTCAGCCGAATTCCCGTTATACACAGGCTATCTTTACAGGTCATAAAAACGTTACTATTTAAGACGAAAACCTTTTTAAAACAAAATATTTGCATTCCCATGCGATTCAGTCTTAGCAGGATCTGTATAATTTATGCATTACCTGTTATGAAAAAATATACAATTATAAAATACAATTTAAAAAACAATCGGACAATTGCGAGTTTTACTCGCATAGAAGAGATTCCGTACTACAAATACAACCGTGTACAAAGTTTAAACATGGTATTTTACGAAGCGCGCTTCGAAAGTAGGTTGAAAAGTTACAATACCGCCTTGGTCCGTGACGTTGTTTTCTAGATAGGTTTCTAATTGATAACATAGCAAATTGACTATATTTGAAAATGACTATTTTTATAATAGAGAATTTTATTTCGTTTTTTCAGATTAATTAGAGTTGTTGTTTTTTTCTTTTTGAGTAAAGTAACTACATTGAGAGTAGTAATTTAAGTTTGGTAAACAAAGTTATTTTTAGTACTCTGTAATGCAAGAATTTACAGCCATTCACGCATATGTTTCAAAGTTGAAACAGATTCTAATGAAATGAAGATACTGAGCTAAGGAATAAAAACTCACTATCATTAAAGTAATTTTTTAGTATCCAACAAATATAGCAGTTTTAGACAATTATATAACTGGATCTTCAACTTTTTTCAGTGAAAGGAAATGATAGGGGCTTTTAGAAGATGTTCCTTTTTTAATGGATAAATACTGTGTTATATTTCAACAACATATTCGAATTTTGTATGATGCTTTGTTTAGAGGAGGTCCATTTTTAAATGTCTAAATACTGTGTTATACTTTACAATATATTCGAGTTTTGTAAGCATTAAGTTATTTTTCTTTAAATAAAATTATAAGGCCAAAAAAGGAAGAAAAAAAGTACAAATTATTTGTTTTTATTCTTCTTGAAAATAAAATAAAAAGCGATTTGAGAATCATTTTCAAAAAGGAACATATTAATTTCTTTAGCGTATTCAGAATAGCCATTCGGATGTTGTGTATAAAGATATTTGCATACAAAAAAGGGAAAAAAAAACTTAGATGTACTACTTACGAACTAAATTTTGTTGTGCGTAATAAAAAAAAAAAAAAAAAAAAAAAAAAAAAGAAAGAAAAGAAAAAAAGAAAAAAGAAAAAAAAAAGCGGAAATTTCAAGTGGGCATTTAGGTGATTGATTATTATTTCCACAAATATTGAAAATGGTTTTTGAATATAAATATTTCAGAATTAGATCATAAGACGAGAAATGGACAGGAGAAATTGAAATTTCAAGAGAAATTTAGACGACCGATTATTTATTTGTCATTTCAACAAAATAACTATCCAAATTTAAAAAAAAAATATTGTTGATTTCCATTTTTTCTAAAAACATTCTCTGAAATTCCTATTTCCACAAAATTATGCAAAGTTTAAAATCTGTAATTATTTCTTTTTAACATGATATCTAGTATTTTTTATTTTAGTACATTATTACATCTTTTACAATTCCCCAACTAATGACAATTTTATTTTCTTCTCTCCAAGCACATAATCCTTAGAGCATACAGAGTTTCATAATTATAAGAATTATTAAATTTAAAATCATTAAGAATGGCAAAATTTATAATTTGTTTGAATAATTATAAATTCAATTAAATAAATTTATAATTAAGCCGAATTATAAATTTATAGAAAATTTAAAATAAAAAAACATAATATAAATTTATAGAATGTGTTAAATTAAAAAAAATAGCAAATTTATTATTTTTTTTCTCTTAAACTTTTTATAATATTGCTAATTTGTGGTTATAGTAAATAATCTTATATAAATCTCCTATCTTCAGAAATTTTCACTTTGTTATCTTTTAATCCACATAACCTTCCCCGTGATTCTTTAAAGAGTAGCAGAATACTGTCGAAACGCAGATGATTCCACCCCCCCCCCCCTCCCTTTTTCATAAGTTGATGGAAATTATCTTATTTTCATGATAATCACTTTTGCCATTGGTCCCTATTTTAAACAAAAACTCTATTGAAATTTAAAAGAATTCTTCCCTTTCTACGCCCAGTCTACCTAAATTCTCTACTTTTAGGATTTTCGCCAAGCACAATACCTTCCCGCCAACAAAAGTCTCTTTGACGCAGCCAGCTCTGACCAATTAGATTACAAGATGGCAAAACCCGGTTGGAAAAAAAAATATGCGTTTCCATAACAATCATTATTTGAAAGTAAGGTTTTGAAAACGAATGGAAACATAAATTTAATATTTACTATTCTAATTAAGATAGAAACATATTTAAATATCATTTTAAACAAGGAAAAAAGAACAAAGAAATTTTAATGTAGTAATTTTTTTTTTTTTTTTTTAAGTTATTTTTGTGTCTCGGACCTTCTTAAAGAATACCCTTGTCCGGTTCCATTTCTTTGATTTTTTTTTCATTCCATCAGAGCAGTGGTTCTCAAACTATGGTACGCGTATCTGTACTGTTACGTGAAGTTCTGTTTACTGGTACGCGAAAGTCCGATACCGGTATGTGAAATAAAGCAAAATATAAGGCTTATGAAATTAAAAATAAAATGGTTTAATCCCACCCCCTCCCCCTTTTTCATGATCTGTCAATTCACCGACTTCGTTATCTGTTTAATTTAAGAACTCAGATTTTTATGACACTTATTATATTATATATTGTACATTTTAATACAGGAATTTAATCATTTATTGAGAATTGTATACTTTAGGCAGTAAGATCTTACCAAAAATGCTAATTTAAAAATAATTTTCAATAAATAATTAGTATTTTTTTTTATGTTTCATTTAAAAAGAAAATAGCACGTTACAAAACATGTTATTTTAGGTATCATAAAAAAATTAGACCTCTATTTTTCACCATTTCTGAGAAAAAGGTACATAAAGTTGGGAAATTTAACATGGCAGAGATAAGGCTTTCTTTGTCCCCTTAATAGTGTCATCCTTCTGTATATGCATCAATTTATGATAATATGTCATTCAATATCGTATCTTTTTTTATATCAAAACATTGTATTTTTGTAATGTTAATATTATTAAAATGTATCATTTTTATTATTTGAATACTAATATAAAGCAAAAGATCTGTGTACTAATTTAATAATGTAATCATACCATTAAATTCAGTAAAATCTGCTCAGCAGAGAGTACAAAAGACTGAAAAAATGCTTCATTTTTGACATATTCTGTTTAAACAGATTTTTCTGTATTAGCTTTGAGTTTATCACCTGCTGATATGCGGAAGTGTGAATTTCTATTTAGTGGTACATCCCTGAACTAAGCCTGAGAAGCCCTGCACTAAAACGCCGGATATTCGATACATAGCTAGAAACCTGTCAAACTTGCTACCGCTAGAGAGTTGGGAAAAGATGGGAAGTGCTAAAAGATCCCGTACGAAAAGAGGTCGCTCACTGCTGCGGTTGACCCTCCCACCCACCTCCAACCGCCTCCGAGAGTAATAATGAACGATACATAGCTGCGGAAGTTCGGTAGCTTCCTCATTGGTAATGGACCCTCATTAGATTTCATTTGTCGCGATGCAATCAGTTAAACGTATAAAATTGAAAGCCTTAAAAAAATTAAATGTTAGATATTATGAAATGTTTTTTGTTATTTTCTAAAATGTTTATTAAAGCATACATTGTTCGTAACATACCTCTCAGTCCAATTTATTATTAATCTTCTTTCTTCTAATTTCAATTAATAATAGACCGGGAGGCGGCAGCACAGTCAATCGACCTTACTGATCTCAAGGCTGAAACTCCAGAATTAGTTAAAACTTCATGTGCATATAAAATTGCAACTAGTCAGCCGAGTCATATCCTTATTGACTCCAACACCTTAAAACCCGATTTTAGCGGTTGACTCGTAATTTACCATTGTACTTTCCTACTCCCGGCCTTTAATGTTTTTCGCGTTTGGATGTAGGAAAACACAAAGATAAACCTACGAATCAACTGCTATAATCGATTATCCAGGAGTTTTCTACCTAGATATGACTTGGCAAATCGATTGCGTTTCAATATACGAATCGAGTTTTAACCCTTTCCGGCACACTGTGCCCAGTCTGGGATACCTAATTTTAATTCAAAACTTCAAACGGCACCAGAAATATTTTAGTAAAAAATTGCTTTTATAATAAAAGCTTAAATTAAGGAATTCAAAATATTTAAAAAATTCGTTTGTGAATTCCGGTGTCAGTCGATAATTACTCATTTTAGTGCAAATTTTGCCCGTGCCGGAAGGGGTTAACTAATTCTTGAGTTTCAGCCGTGAATTCGATGAGGTGACTCTCTGAGCAGCCGAATCCCACTTATAATAAATATGAAATAAAGCACTTTTAAAAGATGAAGCGTGGCATTGAAACATGATGAATGAATAAATCGAAAAAACCTTTTAAAGAATTTGTTTTTTATAATATTTTTAAAAGTGTTGCTGAATGTATAAATGTGATACCTGAAAAAAAGGCATGGGGAATGTAACGCAAATTTGAATATAGACCAAAATTCTGGAATTAGAGATAATTCGATGACCAAATTAAAATGCAACTTTTCTTCCAAGTCATTTACCTCGATGGGAACTACTTGTAGGCCCAATTTTAGAGGTTATTGAGTAGGCTTATCACTAAATTTTCATGCAACCAGAACTATGAAACATGGTTTTATAAAAGTTGTTGAAGAGAGCTGGAAGTACTTATCCTAGTAAAAGCATAGTTGGTAAAGTTTTTCGAGAAAAATCGTTGGTAATTAGCTAATTATTAACCCTTAAATACTCGGACAGTTTGGACATACAAAATGATAGCACCAACGCACTTTAGGTACCACCGGTTTTTAAAACTTAGATAACAACTTGCATTTATATGTTTTTGTATTTTAGTAAATCATCCTTCAAATTTTATATTTTCAGAAAAAAACAGCACTTTTGCCATTTCAAAATTTAAAATTATTGAAATCTGAAACGAATAATACGAGAAGCATATATAACGTCGGTGTTATACTTTTTAGTACAGTCCTCCCCACTTAATCGGGTAACGAATAATCGAAAGCCCCGCTTATTCGAATGGAACTCTACGGAACCGAATTTATCGCTATTGGTTCTATGTTATTTTTCCCCGCTTAAACTGAATACTTTTCGGGAACTGCCCCCGCTTATTCGAATAACGTCTGGGTGACCAATGTTTGAAAACAGGCGTGGAAAACACGTTTCAGCTTGAATTTTTAGTCACCTTTTGTCATTTTTGGATCATTTACACTGAAAACAAAATTTCAGTTCTTTCTGCAATGATTTCGACCGGCAGATGTATAATATACAGATGAAATGATCACCCCTCCTTTTTCTGCGAATGGATGAAATAAGTTGGCCAATGTGGATTATTTTTGTATTTTGTAAATTTAGTCGCTTTTTTGTTAGGAAAAAAGCATTGCTATGCTGTGAATTCTAAATAGAAAACTTTAAACTTTTCTGATAAACTACAGTTTTAAAAGCGTTAGATAAGAAAACAGAAGTCCAGATAGCAAAAGATTTTAAGATATCGCAGATGTAAGTTTCTAATACGAAACGCAATGCAGAAAAAATCCAAAAAGAACAGAGATAAAATGGAAATTTGGATCGAACGAGGGAATATAATTTCAATTTTGATAACATTGACAATATCCGCTAGAATGAGTTTAGCGAAAAGAGCGAAAGTTTCATTAATAAATGGCGCTATGATTATGCATGCTAACGCACAAAAAACGTTTCCACGTGTGTGTAATTCCAGTAAATGCGTAAATTCCACGTAAACAAATCAATTTAAACGGTGCGACGTTCGGCGCCGTGCGAAAGGGGGGGGGGACGAAGGGGGCGGTCACCCCGGGCGCGGAAACTTAGGGGGCGCCAAATTCATACTATAACGCCATTTTTTGGCCTATTACAAGAAAAAGTGGCGCCAAATCCAACTTTTGCCCCGGGCGCAATTATCTCTTCGCACGCCCCTGGCGACGTTTTTTAGTCTTCCTAAATAACGTAAATTACAAGCAGCGAAGTTTTAACCAAATTCCCATGAACTACATGTAAATCATATAATCGTATGTACTGATATTAAATTATTAGTATTTACTTTATATTAGTATTTGTATTTATTTTACTAATTTACGTTACTATATTAACGATTTTATGATGCTTTAGTTAATTATGCTGTAGATGGTTGTTTTGCCTTTTTATTACGCATTAAATTCAGAGTGGTTAAAATTAAACTGACGGTACTCAGAGGCTCATAACTCCGGTTCTACTGAGCGGATCCGAATGAAACTTCAGATATATGTTATGTAGATCATGTGGCCGAAATTTTCGTAAAAAAAAAAAAAAAAAAAAAAAAAAAAAAAAAATCAAATTTTGCCACTAGGTGGCGTTTTAACAATATAAAATGACAGATAACAATTCAAAAATCAAAGATGGACGGAATATTTTATATATTTACACACCTGTGTGCTCTATGTGCATACCTTGTCGGTCAACAATATGCTGAAAGCGTACCACCGCGTTATCAACGGTGGCACGCAACATATCAGTAGGAATCATTGAAACATGGCGTACGATGCTAGCTTTTAAGTCCGCTAAATTAGTTATACGCACTCGATACACATTATCTTTCAGAAAACCCCACAGCCAGAAGTCACAAGGGTTCAGATCTGGCGACCTTGCTGGCAAGGAAATGGGGAAAGTACGCGTGATGATACGCTCATCAGAGAAGTTGTCTTGAATCACATTTTTTACACATCTCGCCGTATGATCAGTTGCTCCCATCTTGCATGAATATTGTGTTTTCCAAACAGCCTCTTTGTCTTAACGCCGGGACAACATGATTCTCCAGGATACTCCTGTATCGATCACCTGTTACTGTACTCCTAGCAAACCCGTTCATCGTGACTTCCTCGAAAAAGTATGGGCCCAAAATAAAATTCGCCGTGAATCCATACCAAGCCGTGACATATGGGGAATGTAGCGGCTGTTGTTGCACGGCATGAGGATTGGTGGAACCCCATATGCGGCAATTTTGTGTGTTCACAGCACCATCTAAGTGAAAATGAGCCTCGTTTGTCCATAAGATATGTGATGGCCAGTACTCATCCACTTGCATCTTCGCCAGAAAACGCAACAGTGCAGAGTGATCTTGCGGTTTCGGCTGTTGCACGATATGCATCTTGTAAGGGTAGAGCTTCGGAATTTTGCGTAAAATCATACGCATGGTTGCCCACGGAATGTCCAATGCTCGTGCTATTTTATATTGCTATCTGCTTATCGTGAATGATCGTGCTGATGATATTGAGTGGCCTCTTACAGTAGCATTTGAAGAATTTACAGATGCTAACTTCCTCCACAATCGCTGGTTCCGTTCCATGGGGTATTGGCGAGCGCAGCAAGCAGGGGTAGCTTACAACTTGGAATTGCTAAGCGATTAATCGGGGGGTTGGCGAGCGTAGCGAGCAGGGGTGCGGAGCCCTCCTAGTTGGTAAAAAAAAACTCAAATAATTAAAAAGCAGTCTCACTATAGTTACTTTTTTTTATTTTAGAAAACTCCGTTGCTCAATTTTGATGTTCACACGGTATTTGAATAGTCTTTATAAAGCTTTCTTGAATAAAATTTTCCTACATTTTATCCTCATCTTACAACATGCATCCTTTGTCGAGTTTAGTTAAAATAGTAAATAACGATCTAAAAAGAAATCTCATTACTATTATTTATGTTTTAAGAAAACTCGTTCTTTAATGCTATATTCACTTTGTATTTAAACAGTCTTTGTGAAATGAAAAATGTTGTAGTTACAATTTCTTTATTCTTTATCCTTAAAAAGATGTTTGCAAAAGTGTTTTCCAGAAATTTTTAATTTTTAAATTACGAAATCAAAACATTTCAATAATTCGAGAAAAATATTTAAAACTTCAAATGAAATCACTTTTTAAACCAGTGTTTTCACGATGCTATTTCTAAGTAGCCTTATTTAAAATACGTGTGCTTATAAAATATATACTTATAATAGCCTTTCTTTAAAAATATATGTATGTATTAGCATTATACATTTAACATACATTTTTTATTAAGACTTTAGATTTTCATTGGATCTTGCAGTTCTTTTAAAAAGAAAAATGTAAAATGTATGCAACTTTGGATGATAATAGCTATCTTATTAGTCTTGTTAAGAAGGCTTTTAAAACTAATTTCAATTTTGTTAATTCTACTGTCCTTGTTTTTCAATATAGTAAACCAAATCCATTTATCTCCATTCTTTACTATAATGACATTTCTGATCAGGCACATAGCCAAGGAGGGGGCTAAGGGGGCTGAAGCCCCTCCCGAAAGTTTAAAATAGATTTTGCAAAGTTATCTCTAATGATAATGATAGACTAGTTTGAAAAGTTGAAATGTTTTTCTTGTTTTCATCTTTCCTTTTAAAACTACGTACAACTTTAGTTCTAAAAATATAAATTTATTCAATTACAGTTATAGCAATCCCTCTTTGTATCACTCATTCGGACGTATTGTTCTTTATTCATATCTACCATTAAAAATATAAGTTCGTCTAAAAATGCAATTTAACTATCTTTGTACACAATAAAATTCGATAATGGAAATTCTATATCATTAATATGACTAAAAAAGAAGTAGGTGTAATACACGCATGGCACGTAAGTTAACTTTAGGAGTCAAATATAAAACATTCTTGCATGTTATGATATTCTTAATTTTTTCTATCCTCATTATATCATGCTTGTAATGAAAACAGAATTGTCAACGTTAGAATATTTTGCAGGGAGGAGACAAAAACTTCATAAATGCTTATACTGAAAAATCATTTAAAAATTAATCATTTTAAAGAAAGTATCTTTGAAAATGGTGTTATAATTGTAAAAGGCGTTTCATTAAAAAAAATTAGTAACAAGAAATTTTAAAAGGAATAGTTAAAAAAAAAAAAAAAATTAGGGTATCGAGAAATCTGCAAAGAAGCCACGGCGTGCACTGTCCTTTTTGTCAGGCTCTTCACTGAACAGCAATGCTTTGAATTGTTTTCGCATGGATCTTTAACAGAAAGACATAGGAATGTGCACAGAGTAATCTATTCGTCTGTTAAATTTACTTTATCTTTTGAAGAAAAATCAATTTTAGAAATTGATACTCTATGTAAGATTTTTTTTGTTGTTGTTGTTAACTTTTCACAGTGCCTCCAAAGAGAATTTTTAGGGGCAGTATCTAATATTGCAATAAGCATATTTTGAGCAGAATGTGAAATGCCACTTAGTTGATAACAATTCTCTAACGCCATGATAACAATTCTCTAACGTTCGAGAAGTAAGATAAAAAGAGACTAAGTTAAGACCGGTTAGTTGGTTGTATAATGACACTCACTTATCAACAGAAGGGATATAGGTTCTATGGGTGAGAGCCAACTGTAGTACTCTTCCAAAAGGAACCTACTCGTATTTAAGCAAGAAAATCAAAGGTTCGAAGAAAGCCACGATTTGGTCAATAGGCACGATTGGGTTCGAAATCAGCACCTGCCATGCTGTTTACTAGACTTGAGAGCAAAACCTCTTGTCCACTTGTGTAGTGCGTAAGCTGAGAGCGCTTTTAGAATTAAAAACAAAGTCTGGAAATGATGAATTGAAGCAAGTTATTATAAAGAGCCGTATAAATGCTACTTATTTCAGCTAAGACATCTGGAATGAAATTATTCAAATATGCTCGAGTATAGTTACCAAAGAACTAATTACAAAAAAAAATAATGTGATCTGATTTAACTTTTTCTTTTTTTCTAACCGATGACCACACCTTTACCTGCTAGGTTGCTTCTTCTAAAAGAGTTTGATATCTGGTATCGGAATGGATGGCCACCTAATCGCTGCATCGTAGCAATAAATCTGACGAGCGCCTAGATCTTCATCCTAACTGCAGTGCTTACTGCTGAACTCCTACTTTCTGAACTTTGTTAATCCGGTTGTTTAAAATTTTGAACTTGTTGTTTGGTATATGTGCTACTCAAGTTGATCTCGCTTAGCTAATCAAGTTGATCTCGTAATTTAGAACATTGATCAGGTGACGAGATCTTTACCTGGGAAGTCATCTCCAACGATATAGTTCATAGGTGACTTAGAGGATTTTGCACCCACGACGGATTTTACATGCACCAGGTGCCATTAGTGTACATGGCGGACGTCGGCTGTCTCCAATCCTATGACCAGACTCCTACTGCTATATTTCCCTAGCCGAACGAGTTACTTGTCCGACATCGGAATGGTTGCTGATGAAACTATGGACTTTTCAAGCACAGGGTATGTGGAATATTTATAAAATTAACAAAACCTATATTTCGGGATTTTTTTTTTATTTCATCCCAGTAAATGACTTGTCCGGCATAAATGTAACTGAAGTAATGTGACAACGTTTGCATGAACTACGCCTTGGCATGTTTAAATGCTTCGCACGTATGTATGAGGGAGTGTCCAGTTTAGCTGGTTTTGGTTATGGGATCTAAATTAGAATTCATTAGAAATATTCAAAAATTAGGTTCGTCCAATATCCAATACACCAATTAAATTTTGCATGTTCAATAGCATGTTGATTACTACTATTGAAAATAGCCTTGGAACTGGTTATAACGTCTTATACACGGAAATAAAGATCTTAAGACTAAAATTTAAGCAAAAAACACGTGCAAACACTCAAACTATATCCACTGAAGAATATTACAGGATTCCAATCTTTATTCTCTGTGTTGAAAATCTTATTCCAAATTTAAATAACAGATTCATTTCGAATGAAGGTTTTCAAACAAATTTCCATATGCTTCTTCCAGAATTTGCTTATCAGGAAAAACGAAGGATACTAGAGAATCAATATTTCCAAATATTTTGATCAATGTCGTAAGTGAAAGCTGACTGTAAATTGTAGCGTGAGAGAAATGCTAATGTTGACACAAAAACAGAGGTCCGAAAGTTTTTATATTTCTGTACGGCATATTGGAATACAATCAAGCAGTTGCTAATAGTCTTGGCTACTATCCGATAACACCCAGCCAGTGTTGAAGAGCCTTTTTCGACAATGAAAGCAATTAAAGCGTTGCCTCGAAGTGTTATGGCCAATGAGAGACTGCGTTTAGTAGCCTTTCAATGATTTCCATTCAATAGGACTTCATAATAGATCCTGATAAAGTAATGTTAATGGGCATCAAGTTTGAGTAAAAGGTACGAAGATGTAGCACTAGTAAACTTATTGTACAAGCGTACTTCATTTATAATTATTCTAATCAGAGAATGTTAAATATAAATGAAAATTTTACAATTACATATATCTGTAACAATTTTTTTTTATTTGGAAAAAAAATACGTGCAAGTAATTTCATTTGTATATTAATTATTTTAAAACTAATGCGAAACACTCGCTAATTTCAATCCTGTGTTTTAAATCCATTCAAATTACTTGTTGGCCTTTCAGTATTTTTTAATGCTTTTCTCATGGTTAAACGAGGCTCATCTCAAAAATTGTTAGTTCTATTTTTAACACTTTCCAACAAAGCTGAAAAGTGTTTATGCTTTCGGTTTGTCTGGGCGTCTGGGCACGCTCTAACTATCGTAAATGTACTCGGATTCAGTGTTCTCGCTGTCGCTCGCCATTGCGCTGAATTGCGACTAAATTCTTCATTTGGCGAGTAAACAAGCGATTAGATTCGCCAAACTACTAACGCACGTTTTTCATACATATGCATATATACATATTTTCAATATAATTGTAGCGGATAGTTGAAATTAGATTAATAACAATCGTTGTCACAGTTATAAAAATTTAGACTATTTTAAAATATAATGAAAAAAAGGGAATACATGAAAGGATTAAAGATATTTTTTATGCTACGCGGCGAATCTATTTGGCTAATACTTTTTTCATTTGGCGAATGTTTTTTAGTTTTAATTAGCCAAATTACTAACGTTGCTCAAATGTCAGCGAGAACACTGCTCGGATTACCATAAAATTTTTGGGCGTTATTGACATCCTAGCGCGAACCCTATTGATAATGAAGTTTCTACCATGATTAGCTTTTTACAGAGACAATCGAAAGTTTTCCATTACATTACGGCCTATGGGAAAATAGCTTCAAATAAATATTAAAGATGTTACATCCTGTCAAACAAATTCAAATTTTTATGCATCTATGAAGTGCACTAAAATATGCATTTTGTAAAGTATATTTTATTGTATTTTACAGGGCGACACAAAAGAATTCCATAACATAATAATAAAGGGGGAGGATTGTTTGCGAGATATTTTAATAATGGTAAACGATTTCATGTGTAATTAAATTGATATACGTCGCTGAGGCTTAAAATGAGTTATTTCATGCATAATGGGAAGTGCATAAGCATTTACACGGACACACAAAAGATTTCTAGTATTATATTCTATCCGAAATATTGTATACTATGAATAATGACTGTTGGATGGATGAAATGCATTTTTAATTATGATACGCACATTTAAGTTTCACTAAATTTACGCATATTATATGGCGTGTATAAATACTAATAGTTCCACGATTTAGATTTATAGGGTTATTCAAAAAATCACTGAAAGGTTACTAAATATGAGTGCAATTTACTTAAGGGTGTTTTTTAAATAAGTTATGCATTTTTACGTTGAACTGCATTCAGTTTGCAAACAAATATTTGTAGAATATAAATAAAATTATATACAGGTTCATGCAAAAAAACTATATGCCTTTGGATAGTAATTTCTGGAAATGTGATTTAAGTAGTTTAAAGAGTATTTTAGTTTGAACTAAATTTTAGTAAAATACTTTCGTGTACTAAAGTTACTAGGTAAACTATAGGGCTGAACAAAAGTATTCAAGTATGTTTCCATCTATTAGTATAAATTGCTGAAAGAAAAACTTTAACCAGTTAGGCGTTTTTGCTAAATTTCCTCATTTTTATATGTCAACCGACAGATCAAATACAGGGCTGTCAAAAGTATAGGAATACAGATTTGGCTATGGACAAAAATACCTTATTTCCTTGGATAACGAAGTGTTGTTAACGATTTCAAGAAGGTGTTCCATAATCTATTGGAAAATGTTTCATGATTTATGCTTAATGCATGATTTTTCTTACTTGTTTTTATATTCGTTTCAGTTGTACCCCTAAACGCGCGAATTTTTTTGGAAACTGGAAGTGCTCTTGAAAACCGTAAATTGTAACAGCAATCGAAAAAATACGAAACAATTTTTGGCATATTTTCAAGTATTCTATGCAGAAATATACCTTAGGTTAAATTTAGTTTATTTTTTATTTACGCTTTAAATTATGCAAATTGTTATTGTTAGATCAGAAAAAATCCAAGTTTAAGCCCCCTCCGAAGGAAAAGGTTGTTTTAAGTAGTAATAAGTACTTAAATTTGATTTAAGTAGTTTAAAGACAATTTATTTTAAACTAAACTTTAGAAAAATACTTTCGTGTATTAAGGGTACTATGTATTTTACAGGGCTAAACAAAAGTATTCAAGTATGTTTCCATCTATTAGTATAAATTGCTGAAAGAAAAACTTTAACCATTTAAGCGTTTTTGCTAAATTTCCTCATTTTTCTGTTACAATTTACGGTTACAATTTACGTTACAATTTACGTTACGATTACTGTTACAATTTACGGTTTTCAAGAGCACTTCCAGTTTCCAAAAAAATTCGCGCGTTTAGGGGGACAACTGAAACGAATATAAAAACAAGTAAGAAAAATCATGCATTAAGCATAAATCATGAAACATTTTCCAATAGATTATGGAAATGTTTCACGATCTATCGAAATGTTTCTACGGGCCTGTTTCTGATAAAATTTGTGGGAGTCCAAGATAATAATGTTTCTTTTAAACCAATAAATAAAATGGTTTGATTTAATAAGAAGCATAAATTTAAATATGATAAGCCAAAATTAACCCATCTTATTTCGCCATTTCCTGTAAAAATTGAAATAGTGTTTACATTGTTGTTGTTGTTGTTGTTGCTTGACCCCTCAGAGCCCGATGAGCAGCTTTCTATTTGTGTCTACCTGTCTATCTTATTCCGCATGTTTACATTAGTGAAATAGGTAGATCGCTTGAAATTTGTCTGAAAGAACATATTGGTATTTTCAAAAGAGGAAAATTAACTCCAAAATTGTCCAACATTCTTTCAAAATGGACCTTATCCCACAATTTTCGAACGCTTCAATTTTGAAATCATGAATCGTGGTACATTAATTCTAGAAGGCTGGTTTGCTCAGATATGATGGCTGACATTGAATGACGCGTGTTCCAAAACTAACTTTTTGAGCTTAACTGTACTTATTTTTATTTTTATTTTTTCATTGATTAAAGTTTACTGATGTGGCCTTGCGATTGTTATCGAAACATGTACTAAATGTATTTTTAATGTTCTTAATACTTTTTTAACTTTTTATAAAGTTTATTTTAAAATGTATTCAAATCTGTCTCATTTTATTTGTTTTGTTCTGCCTTACCTATATTATTTTACATATTTCTTTAAGAGCACCCAGAAATTCATAAATCGTGGACTTCATTTCAAATAACTCTTTGAACCACAAGCAGAGTAACATTTTACTCAAACATTTTCCTCTAAAATTTTCGAAATGGAAATGTCATATGTAATATACAAGTCTGCAAATGCTGCTAAGTCATCATTTATCTTAGTAAATTTAGAAAAGGAATAAGCTGTCACAAGATTTTGAAAAGTTTGAATGAAGTACACATTTCTTTGTATTATTAAAGCTGACAAAGTTAAACCTCTAAAAGGACTTCCATATGAAGGAAATTCTCACGACAAATCTCGGTTTTAAACTAATATATGAATACCATGTTTGTTACATGATGAAATAATTCAATTCATGGCAGATGATTGAAAAGATATCCATTTTAAATAGAAGAAGGGAAGAAGTTTACATAAATAGTTAATCTTTTCATGGGCAAGTAATTCTGTTGCTTTAACGTTAAAAACTCAGCAAATTATTTGGAATTAAATGTACATATTTTTTAAGTTTCTCATAAATTATAAAAATATAATGTTATTTAAAAATGCTCATACAAATTTTGAGCAGTGAAATGCGTATAAATAAAATACCATCGTTCTCTAACACGTCAAAAATTAATTATACATGAATAAGTTATTTTACAAATCTATTATGAACTGAACAAGAGTTGCATAATTAAAAGTTACATGATTATAAAGTTACATATATAGTGCAGTTTATTTCAAATAACTTTATAAAACACAAGTACAAGCCAATTTTATTCGAAATTTCCCTCTAAAATATTTAAAATAGAAATCATATACAGGTTATCTACTTTCAACAGTGTCCAGTGGCTAATTCTTAAACCGTTAGTCGTAGACATATAATTATAGTTATAAGAAAAATTTTGATGAGGTAAAATACTAATTTAAAAACCGAATTGATAAAAAAGAAACATTTGTTAAAAAGTTACGATATTTAAATTTTTATGTGATCCCCGGTGAAAGGGTTTGAATAAGTGATATGCAGCAAAATTTCCCTATTACACTAAAAAGTAGGACAAAAAATATCATTCATCTAACATTAAACTGATAGTGTTATGAAACTTTAAATTGCATGATTTACACTAATTTTCTGCTTCTGAAAACAGACGACTTTACTTGGACCATGCTTCGAAAGATCATTCACAAAGTGCTTAAAGTGTCAGAATGGGGTTTTTTCTGGGTATACATTTCTGCATTGAAGCCGAAGGGAATTTAAGCAATGTACAAAATAACTTTAATTTTTATTACTTAAGTTTTAGATTCGAAAATCTAATAGCATTTTAAAGTAAGTATTTTTTGTGAAGAACTGCTACTGTTGCTTTTCATCATTTCATTTAACAAAGTACTGTTTTTTTTAACTCATATTTTTGGTATGTTTTTTAATGTATCTGAATGAGAATTGATTTCAAAATTATATTGTAACTAGCAGACTTCGCCCGCTACGCTGGTCAGTTATAATAAAGAAACATTGAATCAAACGAAATTTTCATATCATATTCATTTATAGTTTTATATCATATTTTAGACTGTCTGTCATCGATGAAAAGTCAGTCATCTAAACGGGAAGTTCAACGTTAGTCACCGATGAATGAAGTAACGGTCAACGTGTTAACACTTTTAATCACATAAAAATTCATTCAGCGGAACCTTTAAAATAAAGCCACCTTTTATGATTGGATATATCTGATTTCAAACATCACCATAACTAAAATACGTTATGAGTTGAAAAATAACTAAAAAATCCGATTTTTAAGGATTTTTTTTTTAAAGTTCGTTCTTTTTTTCCTTAGGGGTGGAATTTTCGAAAATCCCTTCTTAGAGGCACTCGACGTTATAAGAAGTATTTTTAACCCATTTTTCAATATTGTTGGTTGGGTAGATTTTTTGTGCTGTGATTAATACGAAATCCAGACTTTCTTATATATATATAGATAAGGATTGAAAATTTCAGATTTTTGCGCCGATGAAATCGCCAAATTAGGAAAATTTAAAGTATCTTACGAACAACTGGGTTTAAAATAATTTGCTTAGTACCATTCGATTCAGCATGAAAAAATACACTAAAATATGTTATTAGTTGAAAAATAACTACAAAATCCGATTTTTAAGGAATTTTTTTAAAGTTCGTTCTTTTTTTTTTTTTTATTCCCTTTAGGGGTGGAATTTTCGAAAATCCCTTCTTAGTGGCACTCGACGTTATAAGAAATATTTTTACCCCAATTTTCAAGATTGTTGGTTCGGTAGATTTTTTTTTTCTGTGATTAATACGAAATCCAGACTTTCTTTTATATATATAGATAAGGATTGAAAATTTCAGATTTTTGCGCCGATGAAATCGCCAAATTAGGAAAATTTAAAGTATCTCACGAACAACTGGGTTTAAAATAATTTGCTTAGTACCATTCGATTCAGCATGAAAAAATACACTAAAATATGTTATTAGTTGAAAAATAACTACAAAATCCGATTTTTAAGGAATTTTTTTAAAGTTCGTTCTTTTTTTTTTATTCCCTTTAGGGGTGGAATTTTCGAAAATCCCTTCTTAGTGGCACTCGACGTTATAAGAAATATTTTTACCCCAATTTTCAAGATTGTTGGTTCAGTAGATTTTTTTTTCTGTGATTAATACGAAATCCAGACTTTCTTTTATATATATAGATAAGGATTGAAAAATTTCAGGTTTTTGCGCCGAAGACATAGCCAAATTAGGAAAATTTAAAGTATCTCACGAACTAATGGATTTAAAAGAATTTGCTTGGTAGCATTCGATTCAGCATGAAAAATTACACTAAAATATGTTATTAGTTGAAAAATAACTACAAAATTCGATATTTAAGGATTTCTTTAAAAGTTCGTTCTTTTTTTATTCCCCTTAGGGGTGGAATCTTCGAAAATCCCTTCTTAGCGGCACTCGACGTTGAAAGAAGTATTTTTACCCCAATTTTCAAGATTGTTGGTTCGGTAGATTTTTTTGTGCTGTGATTAATACGAAATCCAGACTTTCTTTTATATATATAGACTGGGGGGGCTCCGCCCCCCTGCTCGCTACGCTCGCCAACCGCCGCGTAATCGCTTCGCGATTCAAAGTTGTAGGCTATCCTTGCTTGCGGCGCTCGCCAATACCCCATGGTATGAATAAGCAGTTGCAGACCTCTAAAATGATGTGTCACACAACTGGTGTTGTAAAGAAATTAAAAATGTCCCCCCTGGGGGGGCAGAGTGGGGGTGACACACAAAACATCCATAATATGAATAAGCAATTGCAGACCTCTCAAATGATGTGTCACACGACTGGTGTTGTAAAGAAATAAAAAAATTGGCGAAATATTACAATTATCGCCAAGTTGGCGTCACTTTTGACGACTAATTTTGGTCGCCAAATTTGGCGATATATCGCCAAGTTGGCGACAAACTTGGCGATTATTGGCGATGGTAACCTTTCCCTCTTTATGGTAACCCATACGGCGATGCATAGACGGAGCCCTTTCCTGATTGGTCTATTCGACTCATGGAAGGAGTGGTCCGCCCGGCTTCGTTATTTCCGGAAATCTTACACATCAGCATCATTCTAGGAGTCATTCCTTTTAAGGCTAGTTTTTTTTTTTACTATAGAAGGATTAAATAACAATAGTCGGGTTGCCATGCCAGGCAAAATAACACCAATTTAGTGTCCATTAGTTACCTCCGTGTGTATATGATATCTGTGCAAACAAAACTGCCGATAATATAATAAATGACGTCATATTTATTTTCCTTTGAATTTTTTTTATTTTAATTTTTCACGTGGATACTGTTTAACTAAAAATTAATTGCCGAGGAGAAATTATTTTCCATATTTTGATTTTTTTTGGCAACGGGAAAGAAAATGTTTTTTTTTTTTTTTTTTTTTATCGGAAAAATTTTAATTGATTCTGTATTGCGGACTAAGACAGCTACAAAGAAATAGAAAGCTGCTCACCGGGGCCACTCGGGCCTCAACAACAACAACAACAATTGATTCTGTATGAAAAATAATGAAATTTTGAATTATTAAGGAAAATATTTGAATAAATCAATTAAAAATTAGCCTATGTTCACCGGAAATAGTGTAGCTTTCCAACGGTGAAAGAATTTTTCAAAACCGTCAAGTAGTTTCGGAGCCTATTCAATTCAAACAAACAAACAATCAAATCTTTCCTCTTTATAATATTAGTATAGATGTTAATTTTACACTGAGCTTTTTTTTATCTGAAAATTATTTATGTTAATAATAAATCTGTGAATGACTCTTATTTAGCAGCAAACATGGTGCTGCAACTTTAAACAACTATTACTCGATCACTTTTGTTGCATTTTTTAATATGCTGCATTTTTCACGATTTCCACAGTACTTCTATCTTATGAAGTCATGCACGCATTTCCATCAAACTTCAGATTTAGATATACCTCGATAAATATTGGTGGCGCTGTTATGTTACAGTTTTCATGATTTTTGCAATAGCTCTATCTGAAAAAATAATGCAGGGATTTTCATCAAATTTTGGATTCAGGTAAGCGTTGCTGCAAGAGGTTGCTGATAAGATTTTAGTACAAATCACTTTTAAATATACATGACTTTAGCGAGAATCACTTATAAAGAACTAATAAACGGAATTTCAAATCTTTAGGATTGTCCAGATGGACATAGATTGTCGTTAACTTTTGACACTGTGATGCGAGTTTTGAGGTATTAACATGCATGAAATAGTAGAAAATTTTGAAATTGGCGCATCTGAAAATTTTTTAAATATAGAAAGAATATTGATTACCAGCAATATGTTATTTTTATTGTGTGAGATCAAAAAATTCTATTAAAGCATGACCATTTTGGCAAAAAGGTATCACATGCTATAAAAGTTTTCACTTTAATCTCGCATGCATGAAACAGGAATTATTTTGTATATTTTTATTTCGCTTCCTTTTAGATTTTTTTGCTATGTACCTCTAGAAAAATAATTTTTCTTATCAAGTTTTTCTAATAAAGAATTTCTAATTAAATTTTTAATTAATTATCTCCATGTGTTTTAGTACTATTCTTTAACTTTTGTTTATGTTGTCAAGCAATTATTTTTTATCTTTATATTTACCATTTAGCTAATAGCAGCAAAATGAGATAAATTTGTGATGTGATATAAAACATTTTTGAAGAACTCTTTGGAAAACTTATTTCCTTTTTAGTTCAGGAAGAAGTAAACATATATAACTCTAATATTCTACTGAAATAATGTCTTTTATGATTTTTTTTCACAACACAGTTTGAAATATTTTCAGAACGTACACTGCTTCAATCTAAGACTTTTATCTTAATTGATATCTAGACACATTTGAAAGAAAATTTATCTTGACATAAAACTTGAAAGTTTTGAGCTCTAAACATAAATTGATAATGTTTACTTCTTGACGAAGTTACACATAACTTTTTTTCAAAAAAATTGCGTGATATACGACTTTTGACACTTTGTGGTTGATTCTTTATGAGATAAAGCTCTTTTCTTTTGAAAATTCACCCATTTCATATCTGATCATTATTAGTCATTAATAATTTAAACAATAACAGTTTTCCGAATACAATGTTACATTATTTTAACGTGGTATATAAGAACACAACAGTTTACCGCATTGTTATTAGTAAACGCCAATTTTGCTACCTTTTTGTATTTGTTTGTATATTGTTGTTGTCTCTGTATTGATCATTTACTATATGTATCTTTATTTCTATCCCTGAGAGGATCAAAAACATCGCTTTCATGCTTTTGGAAAATATTTACTCTTATCCATAATTTATCTTCGTACATTTTTTGGTCCTTGGAGAAATTATTACATTGTCTGTTGTGTTGAGAAAAAAAGCACAAACATAAATGTAATATTAAAAAAAAAGACTTTATAGCAAACATCATAGTTTTATTTTAAAAAAAATAATAATAAGATGAAAAATTGAGAGTTTACGCAGAGGGTTTCTATAGAAATAAATATATAAAAGTGTTTTATTGTAAAATAAACAAGTCAGGACAATTTGTGGGTATTTCGATACTTTACAGTAAAGAAAATATAAGGAGAGTACCTTTGATAAAATATTTATACGGTATCTATAAGTATTTTGAAAACTATTGAAAAAAACTTTAAAGGATGATAAACCACATAAATTTCTGAATAGATTATAACCATTGATCTTATATGAAATACAAATGGTATTTTCGTTTGAACTGCTTGTAACTTGAATTTTTCTGAATGGATCTTTATATGACTTGGACTATTAGTTCGATGTTATTGGTTTTCGGAACAACTCTTTTTTTTTTTATTATTATAATCTTTTTTTCTTTCTTTCTTTTTTTTCAGTGCTGACAGTAAAAATAGTGCATATACAATTCCAATTAGTATTTCATAGAACAAAATTGAAAATAATAATAATCTTTCGTTTTTGAATGTAAATAAAACAAAACTCTTGTTTCAAGTTTAAACTAGTGTACGAAGGTATTGTGCGAGAAAAGTATGTCGCAGCGTTTCGAATGTGTGTCGCTAATTGTCGGGGCCGCCATGGTCCGTGCCACGTTTTTCCAAGTAGGATGTAGCAGTAGAAAGGTCGGAAACTGTACTTAAGTTTTATAAAAACATTTCACACCAGAATTTTGATTTAAAATAGTTTAAATTTGTTTTAACGTTTCTCTTCTTTATATTTTGTGAACTTTTTTTGTAATAAAATTTCTGGTTTGAACAAAATATATTCATATGTCAACAATCAAAACGACAACTCACGGCCTTTCTAGGGTGAATAAACTTTTGGAGACACGAGAGGTGTATTGAGAGATACTCTATGCAAACTAGCCGTGATATCCATAGTATTTATCTAATAAACCCATTAATACCCAGTGGCATATTTTTAAATTACTAGATTTAATGTCAGAAAAACGCCTTTCATACCCGTACATATGAAGATAAATATAAATTCTTTTTTACAAGACAAATTCCTCGATAAAAGAACATAAAAAACACTCATCTTTGAAATGTGGTGGAATACCTAAAATTTAAATTTTAACGAAGAAAATAGTTTGGGTGTTAGTGGTTTAATTCGAATTAAATTGGGCTGTTTTTAACAATTTGCCTTTTTTTGATTTTGTACTGCTGCTAAGCATTCCATTGCACAAATACATCATTAAAGTTGTTATCTTGGCTTTAAAAGTCGGTGGTAGATATTTTACGCCGCTGTTGTCTTTATGTTTTTCCAAACTGCCCATATCTTTAAGGGTTGGCGGTTTTTTTTTCGAAAATCATTATCGTCAATGCTTTTACAATTCTGTTACGATAGGTACCTCAGCGCTCATCAACATTTTTGATGAATGTCCGTAAACGGAAATTTATATGTCACGGAAAAATGTTCCGTTCTTACCGAAAAATGTCTTTTCTCAAAAACTAGTGACCTAGGATAATCGCTACGCTACAGTTTCCCAGCAAGGTTTAAGTTTACGTCTACTATCTCTAATTTTTTCATAATTTTAGTAACCGTAGATTCAGAAATAAATGGGTGGGGGCATAATTTGCCTTACATTTTTGGTGATATTTCTAAAAATAACATTTCCTAAAATTAAAAGAAATGTGTTTTTTAATTCAGTGTTACAAAAGCTTTCAGATGATATATAAGTAAAAGATTTTTTTAAGAACTTAATTAGCCCCCATACACTTTCTCTAAATATATTTGTGAATGTTTAAAAATCCATAAGTATGTGGGACAAATTTCTTTAATATTTCCCCCAATTTGAACTTTGCACATTCCATGGTTTACAGTAAAAAAGCTGTGGTAGACAGGCAATCAGACAGACACAGGAGCGATCTTATTAATAGTTCCGTTTTCATTTTTTAAGATCCCTAAAAAATGTTCTAAAATGCGATTTTTGTATTATTGAAAGGCTTGGAAACATGAAATTTGGCATGGTAGATATTTATTAGACGTAAAATATCTTTTAAGACATTCTTAAAAAAAATTCGAAATTTAAAAAGGGTGAAAATGCACGAAAAGCGTTCTAAAAATATTTAATGACGATTTCTACGCAATCTCAAGAAGTATCAAACATATTTCAAAAGTAATAATTGAAATTGATGGTGACAGCCCTTGCTCTAACGGAGGGGTTTTTATCGGTTCTAACGGATTTTATATAGTGTTCACTACCACCTGGGGGTTGCAGGAATAAGAATTCCTAGTTCGTTATACTGCATTGGGTACAGCAATTTGAAATTTGGCATGGTAATTACTTGTACTCTTCTTATTTATACATAATTGCTCTTCAAAAACGAAAACATTTTCTAAATAATGCAAGATTTAAAAAAGGGTGAAAATGCGATAGAAAAAATTTTGAATCGCAGTTTCTACGCTATCTGAGGAAATATTAAACTGATTTCAAAAATAATGGCTGGAAATCAATAGTAAAGGTCCGTGTTCTAACAAAGGCTGTAGATTTTGTTTTTGTCTCTCCCTCCTGGAGATTACAGAAGCAAAAACAGTTCTAAATTGCATTTTTGTGATACTAAGAAGTTCCCACTACAAATTTTGGCATGGTTATTACTTAAAAGATGCAAATGCTTTCTAAGACCCGTCACGGTGAAAGATAGTTCCAAATTAAAAAGGAAAAGAGAAAGAAAAGCAATTCAAAGATGTTCGTAATTACGATTTGTATGCAGTGCCTGATTTAGGGCAGGGCCTTCGGGGCACAGGCCGAGGGCCCCCATATTTCAGGGTCCCCCAAATGCTGCTGAAGGGTTTTTCTCTATTGCCCAAAATCAATGCAACTGCTTACAAACTCTAGTGGAAATTTACATTTTATTCAACATTCTACTGTGTTCATATTTTATTTTTACAACATTGTACATTTTGGTTGAAACATCCGCATTTAATCCCTTTATTAAAGTGAATATTTTCTTTTATCTTTATCACTTTAAAAATACATTGCATTTTTAATTTTTATTTAATCCTGTTGTCAGGTTATTTGGGGTTGATGAGTGCAGTTCATAGGCGGTAGAGTCCCATAACATTTTAAATAGTTATAATTTGGTATTGTGGGAAATTTATGGTTAGTTGTTGCATACTTTATCATTCCAGATATTTAAACTTGCAGGAAAAGATAATTATCACTACAGAATTTATTGTACTACGTTTACTCATTTAAATTTCATGATTGTGATATAGTTATTTAAAAGGTAAATAAATTATTAGTATACTAGCTGATCCGCCCGGCGTTGCCCGGGTCCGTATTAACAATATTAAACGAACTTGAAATTTGTATGATTTTATCATTAACTCGTTACATGCAGAAATGCATTGTCTGAAATACGTAGCCACTGACTGTGTGAAAAATCGGTTTTAAAAACAACTAATATTAAGCTCTAAAAATACTCAAAATGAGCAATGAAAAACGCGGGAGAGAATATGTATCCAACGATTGCATGATTTTCGTGTAAAAAAGTTGATATTTACCCGTAAAAATCACTGTTAAGTCACGTAACTAATTATTATTTTCACATACAAATCCCAAGTGAAATATTTTGAATTTCAAACTAATTATATCACTCTTAAATCCGACTATACCATGAATGAAATCGATAGGTTCACTCTGTGTATAAATTCCTAACCTTAAACTTTTATACCGTAACCAGAACCTGTCTGTAACCTAACAGTGACTTAACAGTACCCTACCGTAAATTAAATATAACAGAAATGTAACCTAGCCTAAATGTATTCACTTTATTGTAACATATCCTTATTCTAACCATAACATAAATGCAATTTAACTTTAACCTAACTTTAATTTAAATAATATAATAGAAAAAAAACCATTTTAAAAAATTACTATTTCTTCGTAAAATATGCTTCAGCTGTAATTCGTTTCTTTCAATTCGTTTTATTAATACAAAATTCCTTCCTCGTGCTTTTGTTTGAGACATTAAAATTTCAGCGATAAATGGTTTAATATTGCAAACCACGGAGTAAGACACTTCTTACTCCGTGTTGCAAACCTTTTTTCGCTTTACTTCGCCTACACCTATCTTTTTCTCCATGGTGTACAGCAGCTGTGATAAAAAAAAAATCCGTATTTAAACTGACAGTTTGCCAGTCTATGAATTTTAAAGGTCTTTCCCAGCTTTTTTAATTATTTCTGCGAAAATTTTATGCAACCAATCAACCATAAGAAAATGAAATGGAAAAAAAGCGAAAAAAGGCGATTTTTTTATGAGAGTGAGCTTTGGAATTTAATTAATTACTCAGTTAATAAATAGAATTTTGAAATTCTGAGCTTCAGGTGCATCAGGAGAGACATTGGGCTACTCTCAAAAAAATTTTGAACTTAGTACGTGCTGTAGATTTTGCTAGCCATCGCAGACACACAGATACACACACAGACAGACAGAGCGTTTTGTTCTTTTATTAGTATAGATTTAATTTTTTAATTGGCATTTAAAAGTGATTCAATCGTAAAGTCAATCGTGGCTATCTTAATAAGTAACTTTTTTTTTGGGGGGGGGGTTAGGGGTGGGCAGCTCAATCTTTTTGTACGCAACTTTACAAGGGGGCCTCCGGTAAGCATCTGCGCCCAGGGCCCCAAAATTTGTAAATCGGTCCCTGTTTGTATGGAATCTTATGAAATACCAAAAAGCTTTAATCATACATAAAAGCTTCAAATACTCTCTAAATTGTCTAATTTCTAAATTATCATTTATTTATAGAAAGTTTTAGTTTATTTTATTAATTTATGTCTCATTTCTAGATAATGCAGTGTAATAGTTAAGTTTAGTCTAACTATGGTTTTAGTAATTTTTGAATTATTCCTAAAGTATAATTTCTTCCAGTAGATGGTCCAGCGATAAAAAAAAATTAGACATACAAATATCGCTGAGCATATTTCAACAATTACGCGAACAATGCCATAAATTTTGCATTAAAAAAAACTCAGAAATGGTTCGAAAATCACGGCAGCAAAAGAAAACTTCATAAATATTTCTTTATATCTGTAAATTATATTGTTTGATTAAAATAAGTTTTGAGAATCGTTTATAATCGTGTTATAAATTTTGAATTAATAATTTAGTGAAAGTTTTTAATTCAGCTAAGAAATCGGATTGATTTTGTAAACATTGGAATTTGTGAACTTTAGTTAGTTCTTTCAGAAGATTAATCGTTACCTCACGGTTCTTGGATCTTAAGTTTTAATTACTGATTTTTAAAATTTTGAACTTAATTTTGTGAATCATTGAAACGTGCTACAACAACGAAATTGTGAAGAAAAGTTAATGTTAATTTCTGTCTGTTGTGTCTGTTAATTTCAGGATTATAAATTTCGTTTATTAACATGATATGTGTTTTCAAAAAGTTCTAACAACGAATCAGATAATTTGGTATCATGATCGAAAAAGTGAAAGCAGAAACTTTGATTTTGAACGCAATCGATTCTGTTTCATTACACTCAATATAGACCATGGTGCATGAAGTCCACCTAAGCCGAGGACTGAAAACTTTTCTAAATATCCAAATGAAAATAGGCTAGAAAATTGCTATGTCCAGCGTTTTGAGTATTTTTTTTTTTTTTTTTTTTTTTTGACAATAAAAAAAGTGATTAAAAGTTCTTGATAGTCAAATTACTATAATTTAAGTATATAGAATTTACTATTGGCCAAAAATTTCTGAGAGACTGAAATCAAATTTGGGACTGAAAGTTTTGCTCATGATGTAGACATTGGATACAATAATAGCATTGAAGCTTACACGTATAATCCGGAGACAGCTTCACATTTTTCGACCGATTTTACTGTCAATTATTTTAGTATTCAAACTTCAACCTTTCTGCTGACATATTCTCTATATTGCGCAATCTTACGTCAAAAATATTTTTAATGGGAGTTTTAAACTAGGAGCATTTGATTCGGACACCCTATGTTTTCAATTTTATATATATATTTAAAAACTGCTGTGGCATAACCAAATTAGTCTAATGTGTCAAACCCAAAACTTTCATCTATTTCATGAATGTTAATACTTCAAATTTGCTATCACAGAACCAAAATTAAATGGCTATGCCCGTCATAAGGATCCTAAATATACTAAATTTTGTGCGTTATTTATTGAGACATGACTAAGACTAGTTTTGTGTAAATATTGCAAAGTTCAGCGCTATATATTAAGTGATTTACACCAAAATAATACCAGCAAAAACTCATGTGAACATCTAACTGTATCTGGAGTTAAATGAAAATTTATCCATTAGTTTTTGAGATAAAGCTACAGTGAAAACAGTGAATAAAAAACCAATATAGCACCGTAGATCATTGGAAGATTAATACCAAAAACTAATAAGCAACAACTTGTGTCAAGGTATATCCAAATCTGAAATTTGGTGAGAATTTGTGTAGTCGTTCTTGAGATAGAGCAATTGCAGAAATTATGAAAAATGCAGCATAGCAGCGCAACCCGTTGGGCGATTTACACAAAAAGGACTAACTGAATATTTTTTTATTCAATTCCGTGCATTATTTTTTGAGATAAAGCACCCACTAAATTTTCGTTACAAACAGACAGACAGAATGACAGACTCACATGCAGACATTTTGTGAAAATTTGTTTTTCGAGACTTCGACTCCTAAAATATGCAAATCCGTCGAAAACCGGAAATCGAAAATTTTCGCAATCTTAACACCTTTTTCTTCCATAAATAGAAAAAATATATGAAAACAGACCAACTGAGAATGTTTAAACTGAGTATGTTTAATTCCGAAATGACTTTACATTAAAGAAAGTGAAAATTACTTGACAATGTATTAAAAGAGATTTAAGTTCTTCCAGAAATAAAAGATTTAAAAGAAGAAAAAAATATTCTGCACAAATATTTCCTTTAAAATAAATGTTTATATCCAAAAAAGAAAAAATGCAATCTATTATGTTGTACATAAATAAAGACGTCAAGGATGACGCGAATTTTTATTTCTTTGGCCGTGTAAGATAAATGAAGCCTTATTTACATGATAAAGGTTTTGAGATTCATGGACACGTCTAGATATCTTTAAACTTAACTCGCTAGAACAATGAAAAATGATGAAGCCTACATCCGCTGACTCTCACTTAAAATAAAGGTATTATTCGGGATAAAAATTTCTTACCTAATCAAGGATTTCCGTGGGAAAGGGAAATTGGTAGTCTTTGAAATAGATAGCTTGAAAGAATTGACAGCTAAAAACTGCACACTTTTTGTTTTTATGAAATATTTTTAAAGGAGTAAAATATTTATTTTTTAAATGCGATTTTTAATGTTATTAATATACTTTTTTGTTAAATATTTAAAATAAATAATAAATAATGCTGTTTCATTTAATGATTCTGTTTAATTGTAATAAGAATATTACATGCGCAAAGTTAGAAATCAACAGATAATAATGTGTAATTTTTATGATAAATTGAAAATTCAGAATTATAATACATACTAGTGTAAACGCCGTCCTAATGTTATCTTTTGGGTGAGAAGTGTGGTTTTCTTTAAACATTTTAAATAATTGATAAAAATATCCATATACTATCATTCCATAATTAAGATATTTGATTTTAAAATCATAAAATGTCAGTAAAGTGAAATACAGTTTTCAAACACTTTATATTTGATAGTACATCCTCCATGTTGAACGGTAAACCTGGAACAAACAAACTAAAGATTACTTTTGTTACATTAATACTTAAAATGTGAACTTTTATATTAGTTTGGCAATATGATAAATCGCCAAATATTGTTCTAATTGTCATCATTCATACTGCATTGATTTCACTTAAACTTCAGCCTTTAACCCGTTTCGCTTAAAAAGCATAGTTCAAAAAAACTAAAAAGAAATTATGCATATAATATTTGTCGAGAATTATATAAAAATCATGCACCCGTGACATCATAATTTACTTTTAAATTTTAAAAGAATAATAAGACTACTGTAATTTATGACTTATGCTATAGCCAGTATACACGTCAGGACACATTTCTATTATCATTACCTTTTTATGCATGAAGGTTTTGCTATTATACATTATTGCGAAATTTGCTAATTTTTAAAATTCAATAGTAGAAAAATGGCTTAACCATTAGATTTGAAATTTATATAAAAAAGATACACAATTTTTTTTCTTTCTAACACAGTTTGTCCAACAATTTTCTGGCAAATATGTTTCGATTTATTATTTTTTTCAGTAATTTTAAATGTTTCATTTTCTAAGATTAATCTGTGGCAACGATTAGCGAAAAATACAGTTGTGTTTCGTAACCTTAATTTTTATATATAATTTTTTATGCGTCTAATGTCCTCTTTTAACAGCTTTACAAAACATTTGTGCTTAATGCTTTAATCGAACGGAAATATTCGTTTATCCTTTCTTTCACAAACGATGCTAACTTTGTGAATTGATCTTAAGTGAAGCACCGTAATCCCAGCCTAAGGGAAGGCATTAAAATTTTCTTTTCATCTATTAGTAGTTTTTTTTTTTGTGTGTGTGTGTGTGTGTGTGTGTGTACTCGCATTTGACAGGCTGACGTCACATGAATAAGCAGAGATAGGACAGTTTCAGATGACATCTAATTCCATAATTTTAAGTTTTTTTTTTTTTTCAATGAATGACTTACAAAAAGGAATAATGCCCTACCACAGATCTTGTTTACACTTTACGCTACGGTTATTAACAACTCGTTTTCTGAAATGCTTTTTAGCTGCACAAATCATTGAAATGTTGTTAGTTTTGAATCTTTTATAGAAAATTATGTTTAACAGAAAGGATTTCAGGTAGAAAATTTTTTTATTTAGACAGATAAGTTTCCTCATACCCATCTCGAAATTAAACTAACGTGGCTCCGATCGATCGTATGACATCCTAAGATCGACGGATTTGTTCCGGATCTGTTATATTGCATTTTATTATATAGAGATAGAAAAAAGAAATTCAGAGAATCTTAAAATGTGAAAATATTTCAATATTTCCATAATCAAGATTTATCATGTTTCAAGACATTTTTTCAATCTCATAATACATTATGTATTCACCTGCTGGCGACAATTATATTTTCAGTCTGACATAATATTCACTTTTTATTTTTTTAATTCGTAAAACTATTTATTTCATTTCTTTTTCGTGTGAAAATTTTGAAAGAGAAAAGTTATGACATAATGTTCACTTTTATAAAAAATTAATCAGACTATTTATTTCGTTTTTAATTTTTTTTTTTTTTTTTTTTCGCGTGGAAATCCTGGAATATAAGAGGAATTGTTGTGATAAGAATTTTATTGTGGATTTCTAGTTGTTGGCAACTGCTGTAATGAAAAATATGTGAACTTTATATAAAAAATGGTGGTTTTTTATTAATTAAAAATTATTTTTAAATTATTTCGATTCTAGATTACTTTAAATGCCTCGACTACGTTTTAATACACATGTAAGTGGCATTTCACAATTCTGGGCTTCCAAACTATGAACTTGTATAGAATTACAGGCAAACAAATTTTCATTTTCATGAAGGGTGATCAAAACTTATCGCTGGAATTTCGTAGGAAGATAGGGTCCACCTAAATGACTCAGAATCACATAGGAATGTCGGGTCGGAAACGCCTTCTTGACTCAGTAAGGGAATTAATAATGTTGCCAGTGGGCTATTTTTTAAAAATTCAGATTTCATGATTGGCACCACATTGGCACACGATGGTAAAATTTCACTTCTTTTCGCTTATATGTCATTAAATAAGGAAAATTTTACAATTTCGAAAAACTGGTACCAATCAAGAAATCTGAATTTTTAAAAAAGCATCCAGCAGGCAACACTGGTTTTTGAGAAGAAGGAATCGCGCAAAGCTGATTTTTGATATTGGCAGAGTTGCCAGTGGGCTACTTGTTTTTTATTTTGATTTCTTGATTGACATCACTATTTTGAAATGATAGGATTTCCCTTATTTAATGACATATTAAAAAGATTAACAAGAACGGTAATTTTACCATTTCAAAAAAGTGATGCCAATCAAGAAAACGGAAATTTAAAAAAAGTAGCCCACTGACAACACTGTTCATGGCCGACTAGGTCAGGAAGACGTTTCCGACCCGGCATTCTTATGTGATTCCCAGTCGTCTACTTGTACCCTACTTTCCCACGAAATTTAAACAATAAGTTTAAATCACTCTGTATATTATAGACATATTTATTTATTTATTCACAATGAAGAGAAAATGAAACCAGTTACGTTCTAGATAAAAATGTACGTTAAAGGTGACACAAAATTTCATTTATTTCGCCTTGTAAGTAAAAAAACACCTTGTTTACATGAATAAGATTTCGCGATTCACTGGCACGTCTACCAATCTTTAAATTAAACACTTGCTGAAACAATAAAAAATGATGAAGGTTACATATAAATCTATTAACCGAAAAGAGTTTCTTATCTAATCGAAGTATGCAGAGAAAAAGGAAAATTGGTAGCTTTTGAAATAGATCGTATAAAAGATTTGCTCGTAAAGGCTTCTTTTTAATCTAAAACATCTAGGCACTCTTATACACTTGTCAATAATTTGAAAAGAATAAAAAAGTTTATTTTTTTTATACAATCTTCACTTTTGGTACAGTTTTTGTTCATAGATATAATGAATTATGACTATTATTGTTTCATTTAATGATTTTATTTCATTGCATTAAAGATACACAATAAAAAATATAAGCATTAATAGGAAGAAAAAAATTTTCTACTAAATTCAAAAAAAATTAAAAGATTTTTTTAATAGAAATTTAAATAGAACAAGTAAGAAAAATCATGAGTTAAGCATAGATTATGAAGCACTTTCCAACACTTCATGAAATCTTTAACAAAACTTTGTTATTTCGGGAAATAATAGTGTATAGCCAAATATACCCAAATATGTATTCCAGAACTTTTGAACAGTCCTGTATTTCATCTGTCAGGTGATATAATTGGAAAATTTAGTTTAGCAAGAAAATGACTAGTAGCTTGAAATTCCTTTTTCAGCAGTTCATACTATTAGATGGAAACATACTTGAATACTTTTGTTCAGCCCTGTAGTTTACCTTGAATTTTTATTACACGTCAGCATTAAACTAAAATTTATTGTAAACTAAAACACTTTTAAAACAACTGGAATCACATTTTCATAAATTATCATTCATAAACGCCCATGTACTGAATTCTTTGCATGACCCTGTATATCCTTTTATCTATATTCTGCAAACATTTGTCAATAAATTGAATGCAGCTCAGCGTAAAAATGCATAACTTATTTAAGAACCACGTTTAAGTAATTTACGTTCATATACAGTAATGTTGGCGAGATCTTTTGGTTAGCCCTGTATATCAACTATAACATTTATACACACAATATAATATGCATATATTTAGTGAAACCTAAACGCACATATCATAATTAAAATACATTTATCCCTCCATCAGCCACCATCGGACACATATACGGTATTTCGCAAAGAATATACTATTTGAAATATTTTGTGTGGCCCTGTAAATGCTATGTACTTCATATTATGAAAGACAGTATCATATAATTTGTATTAAGCTTCAATGACATATATCAATTTTATTATACATGAAACAGTTTAATATATTTAAAATATGTCGCACATAATTCCCCCTTTACCGTTATCTAATGAGATTCTTTTGTGCGGCCCTGTAAATGAATAATAGCTATATTTTCCCTGAATGCATTACAGAATCCATATTTTAGTGCACTTTGCGAATCTATATGAATATGAGTAGTTTGACAAGGTGTAACGCCTTTAAAGTTTATTTGAACGATTTTTCCCCATAGGCCGTAAAGTAATGGAAAACTTTTGACTCTCCCTGTAAATAAACCAATCATGGTAGAAACTTCATTTTCAATAGGGTTCGTGCTAGGGTAAACATCAATAACGTATAAAAATTTCATAGCAATCCGAGTATATTTACGGGAGTTAGAGTGCGGACAGACGGCCTTTGCGGCCAGATGGACAGACAAACCGAATGCATAAGCACTTTTCAACATTGTTGGAAAGTGCAAAAAAAAAAATTATACTTTGAAAATTTGTTAACTTAATTCGTACAGCGCTTTTATATTTTCCACTTTAAACACTTCACACCTGGTGTACCCTATAAGATTCACATTTTTGCAATTTTTTCACGTATATAAATACAATAAAAAGAAATTGGTATGAATGGAGCTTATCAGATAGCAACACTAAACAGAATAGTAATTTGTTTCTTATAGCGCTTTTTTTTTACCGAGCTACGTATGAAAAATGGCTTGCAGCAGGAATGTACGAAATGCACAAAAATGAAAATATAAATAGTTTTACTTTGCATTAAGATACCATTTGTAGAGTCCATTTGTAATAAAAGAATATTAAATATATATATATATATATATTTATGTATAAAAAAATTAATTTGTTGCGCTGTTCAATCTCTCTTAGTTATTACCTTGTTAATATAAATTCATAACTCAAATTAATAAAAAAAATACATAAGTAAACCGTGGGATCTGAAGAGTTTATGAACATGTAAGTTGCAATGTTGAAATTTCTACTTATTGCCCCATAATAAATATAAGTAAATGTAAGCATGGTTTGACTGTATGTAGCACTGTAACTCCACAGCCCACCCCTGCAACATCCTGGTTGTAGCTTCCATCTCCCATCGAAGTCACTGGAGAGAGAGGCGTAGTGGTCAAAATGTTCCTGAATGTTCTTGAAAACTCTAGACAGGATACTTTAGGACATTACAGAATATTCAAGAATAATGGGGAATGTTCTAGAATGTTCTAGACCATTGAAGAGACTTCCTGTTCCGAAACATTCGAGAGCATTCCAAATTGTTCTAGAATCGTAAACGGAAGACCGGAATCTTCTAAACATTCTCGAATATTCCGTTATTCTGTTGTGTTACGAATACGTAACAGCTCAAAAGGGCACATGTAGGCAATGATGAGATGCATGCGTCACTATATTTTTGCAAATTGGTTCACTATACTTTCGGAAATTGGCTAGAATGGATCAAGGGAGAGTGAAAACGATAGAAAGTCAAATAAATTTCATTAAAAATTTTTAAGCGTAATAGACCCTATCAGTGATGACGTCACAGACAACTCAACTCCACATATTAGCCGAAAATGCATTCTAAACCATGGAACTGTTAATAAAGAGGAAATGACATATCCGTCATATGATGAAGTTTCAAGTGTAACCGGTTCCGCCATCTTGAGAAAACCAAAATAGTTCTCATGGTAATGTAAATCAATGTGATTTTAGCCGTGTTGTGTTCTCAAATATTTTTAAAAAATGGAATCATGTGTGGCATATAGCTGCACAAATAGAACAAGCAAGAAAATTCCTGGAATAACGTTTCATCGGTAAGTAATTTATGTTCTTTTTAGCGCCTTAATTGCTTGATTTATATAAAGCTATCCAAAGTGATTGTTATCAGTACGATTATATTATTTATAAGCACATGTATGTATTAAAGTATGAACTTTCAATATTTCGCATGATTCGTGTTCTTTGTTATACATTAAATTAATTTTCTTAGCTTAATGTTCTAAACAAACAACAAAATCCAGAAAAAGATAGAGAAGAAATGTGTTGTTTAGGCATGAAGCTACAATTACAACCATGAAATAGTTAAAAAAAACGTTACAATTCGTCCAAATAAGTTTGGCGCGATATGGAAACTTCTTCTAGTTCAGTAAATTCAGTCCTTGTTCCACGTTCTTGTCTTATTTTGAACAATCATATTGCAAGTGGTTTTGATGGTATAGTGCATCTCTAAAACACTTTAAACTGTATGAGTTTGTTTGGAACTTATTTGCGGCTGATAATGGAAGTTGAGTTGTCTGTTACGTCCCACTGATAGAGTCTATAAGTAATAGTGAATTACTTAAGGTCATGAATAGTGCATTAAGTGAAATTTTAGAGCATTTCTACTCGACCGTGATTAATTACTTTTTTACTCTGCTTATGATTTAACTTGAAATTATTTTTAACAGTATCAATTTTTTTTAATAATGTTACATTATTGAATACAAATTGTACTTTTGAATACATTTCTTTGAAGCAATTTTGAATGATTATCTATAATTATAAGAAAAGAAAGTTGTGTGCGAGTGCATTTGTTGGCAGTGTTCTGAAAAGACTGCTGCTAATCTAAATAAAACGTTATGAGATTTTTGTGATACTACAAGGAGTAGCAACTCGAAATTTAGCATTGTTATTACTTGTAAAAAGTAAATGTTCACCAAAAACAGTTTCGAAAAAATTCGAAGTTTAAAAGAAGTAAAAATGCGCGAAAAGCTTTCTAAAAACGATTTATTTATAACATACATCTGACTTGTGTGCTCGACATGAAAATCTGCTTGTAAGTCATCGTCAATTTACAGGACGAGATAGCACAAGGAAATTTTTACAACACAAGAGAAGTACAACCAGGAGCTCCACACAAAAAATGTGTGCAATGGAGCCAGTGGGATTCGAACCCACAATCTCCTACGCTCGCAAGCGATTAGCAGCGTCGTGTCTTAACCACTCGGCCATGGAGACCCTCTAAAAACGATTTAAATTGCTATTTCTCGGGAAATATCAAACTTATTTCAAAAGTAATGGTTGCAAATTGATGGTGATAATACTTCTAATTTATTCGATATTTTAATTTATTAGCTATTCTAAATTAAGTTTTTTGTACTAGTGAGAAGCCTAATATTTTGAAATTTAGTATGGTAATTATGTAAAAGATGGAAATATTTTCTGTTGAAATAAATTTCCATATGCATACTGAGAAAGTGGTTTAAAAAACATTCAAAAATTCAAATGAATACTGAAATAAGTGTATGAATTGACCGTAAAAGCTTCAAAATATTTTCTGAAATATCATTTATTTAGAATTAGCTTTAGTTCTCGTTGAATTGAGTCTCATTTCTGCTTAATGCAGTACAATAATGAAGTTTAGTCAAACTGTGGCTTAAATGGTAATTTTTGAATTATTCCTAAAAGAATAATAATTTCGTCTAATAAAAATTAGACATACGAATATTACTTGGCATATTTCAACTATTACGCGAGCAAAGCTGATATATTTATAAAATTGTTTGGAAATGACGGTTATCAAAAATTCAAGAAAAACACAATTTAAAAGGATGAGAGAATCATTAGGGGTTAAATAATTTATTAAATAACAAACATTTAATGTTAATCTAAAAAAGCATAGCATAGCAGCAATGTTATGGAAAAGTGCAGGAGAGAATTATAATGAAAGAAATCATCCCGAAATACCAATTGTTCCAAAAATTGTGCACTAGATGGCAGCCTCAGAACCTTACAAACGGAAACAATACCAAATGCATGGTAAGAGCATTAACTTTTTTGCAGCTGTATCTCGATGAGGTTAACGAGTACCTCAATAAGATCATTAAAAATAGTGAGAAATGTTTCGGCAATAATTTTAAGCTTATTCTATTCCCAGGCTTCAGACTTCTATGGCACTGAAATAGAAAAAAATTTCCCAAGCGAAGGAAAGTGTCACAATTCCATTAGTTCTTATGCTGAAAAGTAAATCAACATTGATATGCCTTTTTCAATAATATTTTCCAGGTAACTAAGTTTTGTTTCTTTTTCGAGGCCGTAACGAAACTCATTTTCTAGGTGACCTTCATATTTATAAATATTGAATATGTATAGACAATTACTTCCGGAATATAGAATGAATATTCACCGTTAAACATCATGGAATATTCATGGAAAATAATTAGCAACTAGTTGCACTAAAAGATTTTCCTAGAAAATTTCTTGTTTTCTATTCTGAAACATGCTTTACTAAAATTAATCATAATCACCAGTAAATCGAATCTCTTAAAAGAAATGTTATGCTTACATATATGTTTGTTTTGAAATAAATTCTGTAATGCAGGATTAAAACATTTGCTTTATTTTCTTTAAATGCAGTGGCAGACGAATGTTTAAACTTTTATTTATTTTTTTTTTAATTTAAAATTAAATAAATAAATAAAACAATCCGTCTTGCTGTATCACAAATTAACTTTAACAGAAAAAATATATTCACTCTGGAATTTTTCACTTCCACTCTAATGCTTTATTTGATTTACAAAGAAATGTTTATCAGGTTGAAAACTTTTTATAATAAAGCATCAACATAACTAATTAAAATTGTAATTAGCTTTTAAAATCAAACCTAAACATTCTTTATTTTCTCAATTTCTCATTAAAAAGAAATCATAGAAAATTATTTTTTAAAATGTAATTTAGACAAATGTACGGCTTTAGAATAGCCGTTATAAACATCTAGGGTTATTAAAAGAAAAAATTGTAATCGAGATTAACGTTTAAAAATAAAAGGAAGACATTATAATCTACATTGAAATAATGTCTTTAGACATTAATTAATTCAAATGTTTACGTTAGTTGCTTTAATTTATAAGCTAAACACTTCTTTAAAATCCTCATATAATAGAATTATTGCATAAGAACCTCATTCTATTTATTTCTTTCCAAATTTAATTTAATATACGGATCTCGAGTGCTGTTTTCTTATTTTCTGATTTCGGGGGTCGATTAAAGCAATAGAATATTTTTCAATAGATCAATACTTTTTCTTTCTTATTTTAATTATCTTAAAAATAATTTAATTGAAAAAATGTACAGCAAGGGTTCTCAAACTATGGTACGCGTACCAGTACTGGTATATTAAATTTTGTTTACTGGTACGCGAAAGTGTGATACTGTTACATGAAATGAAATAAAAAGTACAGCATGTGAAATCAAAAAACAGCTCAATTTCCCGCTCATCTTTCTTGATTTGTCAGTTCGTGGCTCATCTGTTATTACCGCTTTAACAGCCTTTTCCTTTCTCTTATTTTAATGTAATGTCGATTAGAAATTTCATACAAATGCAACTAACGCTTTGATAGATGTTGTGTTGACCTTTCATCTTCCCATTGTTTTCTCTTATCACTGTGTTGTATCTGTGTATATTACTTACTTCATTACTATCGATCTCTCATTAATAAGCAATTTATTTTCAGAATGAATGGAATTTCTTATGTAGATTATTCACCTATTAAATTTTCTTATATATTTTACTATTAATATAAACATAGTAATTATATTACAAAAAAATGACAAACAAGGTGATTTCAAATTTGTACTTTATTCCAATGTTTAACAATGAGTTTTCTATTTAAATGCATCTATATTTGACACACATAAATGATACACTATATTGGTTTTTCTGCATTAACTTTGAATTTATGACTCGGTGGTACGCAGAAGTAGGAATTTCTATTTAGTGGTGCGTCAGTCTAAAAGTTTGGGAATCCCTGGTGTAGAGGAAACTATTCATTTTTAAAAAACACCTTTAAACCTTTATGCACCGATGAAAACTTTAAGAAGAAAACTTTATACAAAACTTATTTGTTCTATGTGTTAATATTTTTTTTATTATTATTCTTTCCACACAAAACAATCTTCTCGATCAAATTTAGATAGAATAGAGAAACAGTCGAAGCTAAATATTTTTTTTTAAGTGGTAGTAGTTATTTTATTCATTTTTATAGATACTAGTAGATCGAACCCGGGCTTCCCGGGTTACATAGCAAAGATAAAAACCATTTTTTTTTTTTTAAATTGAAAACTTTAATGAATTTTCTACATGTAATATGCTTTTTAGATTGCTAACTAACTCCAAAAAAGCATTTTTAACCCTTTAACCCCTAGAAGTGGGTGGGATAAAATATATCTCACTTAATTTTAATTGCAAAAAGCCACATTGACGCCAGTAATTTGAAATGGCAATTTTATTTTTCTCAAATACATGAAGAAACGCTTTTAAATATTTTGAAACAAATTTGTTTTTAAATTCTGGTGTCAATCAATCATTTCAGCATTTTAAAAATTGATGTGCTTTTTCCCTTAAAGGGTTAAGTGTCTTTCGGATTTTTTCATTCATGTTTAATTCATAAAATAATAATTGTCAAAAGTATTGGTATGAAGATTTGTATTTGATAACTATACATTTTTGTTTATCTTATACAATTCAAAATATTAACATTAATCTCAATATTACATTAAATCAATCTTTGAATTAAAATATTACATAGCGGAAAAGCATGGTTAAGTTAAAGGGTTAAATATTAATTATGGAATCAAATTAAGCTATGAAGTTTATCAAAAGTAACATTTCCGTGTTAGACGCATGCCAGAAGTTATTAGCCAAAGATTTCGTTACGGCAGCAATTTTGTTTCTGGTCATTTCAGTGCTTCGAGCACGTAATACAATTACATGTCTGTTAAATTTGTATTTATTTATTTTGTATTTAACTATTTTATTTTATTTTTACAAATCCCAAACTCTTTATATTTTTCTAAGGCCAAATAGATTAATCTATCGTAATCGAGTTTCACTGGTTAGAGATAAATTTAAAAATAACTCGCACTTGATTTTTTTAAAACCACAACCAATCAGTAAATTGAAATACAGTTTTCAAACACATTCAAAGTATTTTCAAAGCATTTTTTTTTCTTATTTGTCAGTGTAAAAATTTAAGTTGTTTGATTACATGTTGAATTTGTAAATTTTAATAATTTAATCAGCATTTTTAACCATTCTCTTATTTTATTACTCGTGCAATTTTAATTTTATAATGGAAAATTATCAGGAACAATATTCATAGATTTATCAGTAAATTGTGTATCATTATTTCTTGATAGATACGTGATCAAGATTTTAAAAAAAGTGCTTGAAAAATATAAGCTTGTAATAAATGAGTCAAATGAAATTCAGTTTTCAATCAAATTGTACTTGAAAGTAGATTTCTTTTTCTATATGACGAAATAAAAATTGAAAATGTGCGACGTTTAAAAGATTAAAAAATTGCAGTAACAAAAATTGCAAAAAGTCATTTTATCCTGAAATGTTGTCATCCGCAAAATAACGTCAGTGCTACACACAGACACTTTTGTTCGTTACAATATAGATTTTGCGCATATGAAAAATCGGAACTACTTGATTATCCCGTCAACCATTTTCGCCAAATTAAAAAAATCACTAAACTAATAGCCAAGTTATATATGTTGACATAATTTTTATTTTAAATAACGGAAAAACAAATAAATTAGTAAAACATGAATAAAATACAAATAAAAAGTAGTATTAAAAACCACTTGATGACATTTTAAACATGAGTATCGTGTTTAATAGTCATCCTTTATTAGCATTTAATGTTATAAATTTGAGATAGTTTTTTGGTCGACGGGATAACCAAGTAGTTCCGAAAAATCTTACTAAAATGTTACTAAAATGTTAAAATTAAAGAAACGACTGCGCATACATTTTATTAAAAAAGTTTGCTTCAAAGTTAACTCTATGACAAATTTAAAATTCGTTTTATAAATTAAAATACACAATACAAATTAAAAGAATAAACATTAAAATACACAAACATAGCACTCCGTCACTTCAACGTCAAAGAAGATGCCGCATTTTCCGTGAAATACGCAAGCCTTCATTTTTACAAATCATGTCAAACCAAATTTTCAATTACATTTTAAACATTGGATGTTGGAGATTTATGAAATCTCATTTCGTCATTTACATAGTTCTTTTTTCTATTTCAAATCAATTTTCTATGTGAAAAATATACTTTTTTTTTTCTTTTCCGAAAATATATTTCGAAAATAAAAATGATTCCAAAAATAAAGTTAAAAATGAATAACATAAAAAAAATTATAATTATTCCAATTCCAAAAAGAAAGAAAAATTGGCACTACTCTGTTAACCGGTCGACCAAAATACTATCGCCAAATTATAAGATTAAATGCCAATAATGAATGATCGTGAATGTCAATTCAATGACATTAAATACGATACACGTGTTTAAAACGTCATTAAGTGATTTTTATTTCGACTTTTTACTTGTATTTTTATTAATATTCTACTAATTATTTGTTGTTTTTATTATTTAAAATAAAAATTAAGTCAATATGCATAATTTGGCTATTAGTTTGGCGATTTGTATAATTTGGCGAAATCGATCGACGGGATAACAGAGTAGTACCGAAAAATTAAATAATTTTGTTTAGCATTTTCCTTCTGGTAAAATGACAGGTAACAAAAGAACTAAAACTAGTCGTTGGGGGCCACCGTAATACTTACCCATCATGGATATGTATATGAAAATAAAACATATGAAAACTATTTATACAATGCATTGCAATTCATAAACAAAATTTAAATATTGTTAATATACATAGTAATGCTGTATTAAAGAACTGCTGATGTACCAATTTCGACAAATTATATAAAACGCCAAACTACACAAGTAGTACCGAACTGTGTAAAAGAAACATCCTTATAACTCCAAAAATAATAATTCTATTAACTAACAATTAAGTGCGTCGGATTAAGCGTCTCATTTTCAATTAAAATATACTTCTGAATTGAAATTTGAATGAAATACAGGGTCATGAAAAATCGAAGAATGTGGAAAACAAGATTACAAATATCTCGGCAAATAATAATCCGATAGACTTCGTTTTATATGGAAAATGTGTGTTATTTTATTGCCTTTTACGTCCATTCCTTAAAACAAAAAAATTCGAAAATTTTTATATACCTTTCATCAGAACGAATTTTTCGAGAGTCCGAAAAAAATAGTTCCGGATAATCGAGGTTGCTGATATTAAATAGGGTTCGTCCCATTCTTACATACTAACTACATACAAAATTTCAAGTCTTTATCTCAATTTGTTCGGGAGATAGAGCGTTTACAGACAGACAGACTGACAGACAGACAGACAGACAGACGGACGGCAAAATTTTTTTTCTAAAAATGTGTTTTTCGGAATCTCCACTATCTAAAACGTGTAAATCCGTCAAAAAAAATTTTTCGATTTTCAAAACGATTGCAAGACTTATCCTATACTACGTATGATGGGTAAGTAAAAAAACGTCTGCTCTAGCAAGTTTAACTGAAATTTATAAAAAAATTACATTAAGCGAATAATGTTATTTTAATATAATTAGAATTGAATGTCTTAAACAATTGTACAAAAATTTGGGGAACCGAACATTACTTTAAACCTGGAATTATTGCCAAGATCATCTTTGTTTGCTTGTCTAACTCGGCCCAAAAAAAAAAAAAAAAAAAAAAAAAATTAACCCGGAGGAAGGAAAAAAATAATCACATTGAACAGGTACTAAATCCTTTGACATCAGCCGTGCATTTTTTCTCTAAATAAAAGCATTCTAAAGTAGCATTTTATTTTTATTATAAACTAAAAACTATAGTACTAAATGTTTCCACAGACTTGTCATTGAAAGTTTCCTTCTTTTTTGCGTAAACACGCGGTTGTGTTTGAGCTTAATGTAGCTGATTTCAGGATTACATTTTTTGCACCACTTCCAGCCACCATAATAGCTCTCTTTTTCTTCTTTTTAGTTTATGGTTATTTTTCCTTTACTTTGCACAAAAATGGAGTACTCAAGTTGCCACCTCCAGAAAAATTAAATTAAAAACTACAAAAAAATTAATATCTCAAAAACAAATTAAGATACAGTTTTCAAACAAATTGCATTTAAAAGTACATATTTTTCCCTACACAACGTGTAAAGATTGAAAATGTGCGATGTCTAGGAATTAAAATATTTGCAGTAATGAAAATTGCAAAAGCGAAATTTCATCAGAAAGTGTTGCCATTCGAAAAATGACGTATGCGTTAAGCACAGATACGTTTGGCCTTTATAATATAGATTTCTTTTCTTTCTTTAAATAAAATTATATGAAACATATTCAACTGCAAAAGTGTTTCCATTTATAGAGATGATCATGATGCATTTAAACTTATTGCTTTTTTAAGAATTGTGATATTTTCAAAACAGTAATTTTGGTTAGTTATTCTGATTATTTTTGTAAATATTTCACAAAACAATTATAACTGCCGATATATTTAATCACTTTTAATGAAAAAAAAAATGTTTAAATTCCACATTAGTATTATCTGAAAATTCCAGTATACCTTCAGATGTTAAAGAAGATAATTAATGAGGTGGATCAATTTCTTGATAAATAGTTCGATAGATAAAAGGTTAAATTGCATCATAGATTTTATAAATGTCTTATTAAAATATCGTCAAAAGTCTTTGCTTACAAACTATTTTGAAAAAGGGCTTAAAAAACTCCTTTCGGCATGTGCCGGGAGGAAAATGTAGCTTTCATATCCTTGTTTGTTGAAATGTAGCTTATTTTATTGAAACACATGAAGCTAAAATTAGTGAAATTCGATTAAATGATTTAATCGAATTTCACTAATTAACACCTTATTTCTTGAGTTTAATCTTTTGCAAATTTTACTCAAATTTTAAGAAGTTAAAATGCGACAAATCCTATAAAAGAAGAGCCCCACCAGTGGCCGAGAGGGTCTGACCTCTCAACTGGTAGACGGCAGGTGCTGGGTTCGAACCCAATCGCGGCCGTCGGCCTAACCGTTTGGAGTTTTCGTGGTTTTCTTCGAACCTTGCGTAAATACGGGTTAGGTTCCCTTAGAAAGACCCCCACGAAGGGCACCCCTCCCCCTGGGCCTATATCCCTAGCGTAGATAATCGGCCGTCACAAAATACACCACTACACCACCACCTATAAAAGAAGCTTCATCAATACTGAATTTCAATGAGAATTGCTGAAAATCAGTAGCTAAAGCCAGATTGGTATCCTTTATGGTTGCTAAATTTTTGTCGCCAAATTCGGTGATATTTCAGGAAATGTCGTCAAGCTTGGGGAGAGTTTTGGTCGACAAATTCGACTATACTTGGCAAGTGTCGCCAAGCTTGGCAAGAATTTGAAGCTTACGTTCACTAATATTCATAAATTAATATCTGATTTTTCTTTCATTGTTGTCTTGTTTCAAAATGTAGAATTTCAAACTGCTGTACCTTATTCATTTTTTTTAAGTTAGAGACGAAACAAAAAATACCCCGGAATCCTTGAGTCAAGGCGTAACACTTCATAAAAAAATTCGATTTCTAATTTTTTGTGTACTTTTTTTAGTTTTAAATATTGAAATAACCGCCATTTTGAAACAAGATGGCGGATAATCTGACCAACGAACGCAGTCGAGACATTGGTATGTACTATACATACAATTAATCTCTGCAAATCGGTTCATAAATATGACAGTGTTGAGCATGACAAAGATCAGATATACATATATATATATATATATATACATATATATATATATATATATATACATATATATATATATATATATATATATATATATATATATATATATATATATATATATATATATATATATATATATATATATATATATATATATATATATATATATATATATATATATATATATATATTGTTATGATTTCGGATTTTACCATATTGGAATTTAGTTGAAATGTAATTAAACATGGAGGCTTTATTTATAGGATATTTTGTTTACCTGTACTGCATATCCATATATTTCTTAGTAACTTGGTAATTTGCCTTCTATTTCTCTTCAAACTTCAACTGTTTTTAATAATATGATTGTAAAAATACTGGTTTCATTGGTTTATTTAATGGGATTGTCTGAATAACTTTGAATGTATTTATAAAAGTATTTATATATTCAACTTCCATAATGATAAGATGCATAAGCGCAATCATTAAGGGATAGTTTAATCTTTTATGTCATTTATGTTATCATAAAATAACATGAATTCTTGCAGCTTTTAGTGGATTATTTCCCTTTAGGCCCATTTTGGCATAAATTAACCTATTTTTAAAAAAATTTAAAATACATTACTTTGATGCTGCACAGCGCATGAAACGATGAATTTCTTCAATTCGTTATTCTTGCTGCTTCTTTAATACTTTTTGGAAATATCTACCATTGTTATAACTTCGGATTTTACCATATTGGAATTTAGTTGATATATAATTAAACATGGGGGCTTTATTTATAGGATATTATGTTTATCTGTACTGCATATCCATATATTTCTTAGTAATTTGGTAATCTGCCTTCTATTTCTCTTCAAACTTCAACTATTTTTAATAATATAATTGTAAAAATACTGGTTTCATTGGTTTATTTAATGGGATTGTCTGAATAACTTTGGATGTATTTATAAAAGTATTTATATATATATATATTACAAATTTAAAAAATTTTCGCCAAAACTAACCTTTATACTATCTTAATTTTCTTATAATAATATTCCGTACTTACTTCAAATTATTAAATTAAAATCTTGTTTGTAAATCTAATCTGTTAATCCTTATGCAGACGATATAAATTCTTAATTTGCCTTAAAAAACATTATTCCAGTATGCGTAAATTTAAAAAGATGGCTCTAAATTAAAAATATTCTTAATTAAACTTTATTTCTTAATATTCCAAATAAAACTGATTTCTTCTATGTTTTTATCAACCCTTTTTAAGAAAGTCTTATTAAATTTATTCCAAAACCATACCTTTCAAAAAATATCATTATTTTATTTTATCTATTTATTTATTTTTCCTACGTCAACCTTTGATGTGTGCATATTAATAAATTCATTTCTTTTCTTTTTCTCTTAAAATTAATTATTTATAAAAATCGTCTGCCTAAGATATTTAAAATTCTGAGTCAATTATAAATTGGTTAAATAATATTTTTTTTAAAATAAATTTATCGTCTGTTTAAAATAGCCTCGTAGCTGGACAAGAATTCTGTTTACATAAAAGAATGATGGTTTGAGGTTACAGAATGTTCCAGAACTTTCTTTTTTAGTTTAAAAAGGTGGAAGTCTCGAGATGAAAAAGAAGATTTCTTGGGTTGCTTCTTCGATGAGGACAGCTCGCTGAAATAATGATGGAATTTTTGCAAAAGGAGCTTTTCCTTCCTCATTATTACGAATTTAATAAATGAATTTACAGCAGCCCATGACTAATTATTGGATCTTCTACATTTATTTATTTATTTTGTTTTTTCCCTCGCTTGCCATGACTGTGTGTTTCTTTTTAACCAATGGAAATAATTCGAGTTCTCCTTAAATCGTCATATATATATATATATATATATATATATATATATATATATATATATATCAACATTTTAACGGAGGGTGGTTTTGAGGCCTAGGGTCATGATCGGTGAAAATATAGCAAATTTTTTTTCGGAAGTGCTTTCCTCTAAACGGCTGCAGTAGGTAACTTTTTACTTTTTGTAATGAAAACTACCTAAAAGAGTTTAAAGAAAGCAAAGGTATGATTTTCTAGGAGAAGATTGAAATATATATTGATTTTTGTACAATTATCTAAAAAATATATCTCCCTCAGACTTTTGAAAAGAATGCTTGTATTATTGACAAAATGTTTCCCTCGTACGCATATCACTAGATTTTTAAAAGAAAGTGTAAAAATAATAAATTTTAAAGTATGGAAAAATTAAAATCAAAATATTATGATTTGATTACAGTTTATAATTAAATACAAAGATCCTGATAACTCAAATTAAAAAAAAAACACACTATATTCAATAATCATAGAATAAATATATTCCGCAGTTTACTATTACTTATTTAACAACTAGCTGACCTGTCCGGCGTTGTTTGGGCCCGTGATATTATTCATTTTTCATGTGTGTTATCTTTTCTTCAAAATCGTATTACAATACGGTTTGATAGATATTACAACTTTCTAATGATTTTTACCCTTTATCACACATGATTCGTTCAAAAAAGTAACCTATATTTTAAATTTAACGAGTGAAATATATGTATAAAATAAAGGAATCTGTAAGAGTATAAAAAGAATTAAGTAAATTTTTATTATTATTGTTATTACTCACTTCAAAATATAAATGAAATCATAATAAGAAAGGCATAGCCATATACTATCATTTCTACATGTAGAAAATAACTAAAAATTTATCAAGACAAAATAATAATCGAAGAAAAGATATGCACTTTTAATCAGTGCTGTAATTGGGTGGGAACGCGTGGGAGCGCCGTTCCCAGAAATATTTGGCTTATTACTGTAAAAAAAAAAAAAAAAAAAAAAAACTTATTACTGTAAAAAAAAAAAAAAAAAAAAAAAAAAAAAAAAAAAAAATGCGTTAGAACGAAATTTTTTTTTTCTTAAAGCAAAACATTAATTTTGCTAGTTTTAAGAAGATCCATTTCCATTCATCAAGAAAGGAGATATTTCAACCAGTCAGGTGTCTTTAAGCCGTCGTGCTGCCACCGCCTCTTGAATACTAAGCCTGAGCTCTGATACAAAAATGCCGAAGACGGAATTTTTTAAACATGTGCATGGTCTACTAAGTTTTGACTACAGTATTTTATAGAAGATTTCTTAGACTTCTTTAAATCGCAGACAAATAAAGTGAAAAATCCTTAAAAAAGTTATTGGTATCAAAACTGAAGGTACCATAGACACGCTGAAAAGAGTCCACCTTCGGCAGCCGCCATTTTTTTGCCAGCACTGAGGCCTAGTATTCAGGGGGCGGAAGTTCTGAACTGATATCAGCTGCCCAATTTTTATTGAATGAAAACAAATTATATTACTACAAAAAATTCAATATAATATCTGTATAACTGTCAATTTAAAAAAAGTCTGCTTTTAGTTAAATGTTTCAAATTGTCTTTTGGGTTAACAAAAGTCCGGTAGCATCATAATCTTCTCTATGTAAAGGTGAGTTCCCACAAATATTTTTTTCCTACTACAGCACTGCTTTTAATAGAACACCAGACTCGAAAGTGTTAATTCAGAATGCAGTTTCTTTAAATTTAAAATCCTGAATTATTTAATTCTGATTTTTTAATACCTATTAAAGGAAATAAGAGAATTCTTTCTTTCTCATGAAAATTTAAAAGAAAAGAATCCTTACCTTAATTTCCTCTTTAATTAAATGTCCAAATGATGTCTAATGACACAAATAAAAATTTAATCTGTTATGTTCTACATAAATAAAGTTGTTACTGATTACGCTTAATTTTCTTTTCTTTTCAAAAAGATTGAACAAGTCTCGTTTATATGATAAAGGCTTTAAGTATGTATTCATGAATATGTCCAATAACTTTTTACTAAACTTGTTAAAACAATGAAATATGATTATGTCTACAACCGCTGACTCTGATTTAGATTAAAGAGTTATTTAGAATAGAATTTTTTAACTTAATCAACAGTCTCTGTAGATAAAAAAAAATGTGTAGACAGTTTATTCTTTTATTGTGTTAAAAAGCCTAAATGAACTATTGTTTATTCGAAATTATAGAGATAATTTAAATAAACCCATAAGTATTTCCAACTTTTTTTTTCATTTTAGGGCGATTTTTCTACATTACTTCATGGAATCCATTTTCAATCTTACAACTTAATGTACAATAGAGCGCCGATTAGGCGATCTAACTATGGGATCTACCATAGTTCGGATAAATAGACGATTTAGGGGATGTTTCTGACTTAAACGCTCGTACATTATCAAGGCTTAGAGCTGTTAGAACCATTTAGTGCTGGCGTACTTAATTTTGTTTTCCCTGTCCTTTTAATTATTACTTTCATCTATTTTTACAATAAGAAAAAGTATTGGATTCGTGAAAATTTTCGACTTTCGATGGGTTTAAACCGTGTTTAGGACATTTTAAAAGGTACTGAATACGGTTTGATGGTGTTTAATGAATGTCTGTCTTTAAGTCTGTCTGTCATTCTATCACTCTGACACTCTGCATGAGACAAAAATTTAGCGCGCTCTATCTGGAACTAATGCGCAGAATTTCACAAAACTTTATAATTTGATAAACTTTGGTATAGACTAGAGCTGATTAAATGGGCTCAGGGGTTGAAAACTTCAGGAAAAAACCGATTTTTATGATCTAGTTTTATTATTCAATTAATTTTGAACTCAATGCAAAAAACCGCCTAAAAATATTTGCATTTTTAACGGAGTTATAAGCATTTATGTATCAACACTTTCATAGCCGCACCCATATAATTTCAACTTTAAGTCGCGTTTTCTCAAAACTTGATTTTTGACGACTAACACCAAGATTTAAAAAAACTATTTGATAGAATGGTATTTTTTTTTCATGCATTTAACATTATTATCTATAGAATGAATTAATATAGTTTAGATAGTTTAATATTTTGAGTATTTTTAATGAAAAAAAGTTGTATTTTTTAGGGTTTTTTAAATTTCTAAGTTTGAGAGTTTTTTTAATAATATTTTATTTTTTCAAGTGATAATATATCCTTAATTCATACTATAGAGTAAAGTTTCAGGATAATTTTAAAGCAAAAATTAGGTTTTTATGTCAATTCAACGTTAAGATATCTTGGTGTTGAAGATATAACATATATATATATATATATATTCTTTTTTTTAAATTGTGTTACATAAATTTTGCTATATTTCTTATTATATTATATTGAAGTACTTCATTTTATAGTTTTGTAAGACTACAAACATACTTTTAAAATATCACGAAATTTAAATTAATTACATTGAATACTTCTGTTTCATATGGACACTAAGCGAGAGCTCTGTTTTCATGTTTTTCGTATCGATCAACCCCTGAGCCCCCTTAAGTTTTGGTGTATATCCCTAAATAGCTCGCACTGCTATACTGCATTATTCCTAATTTCCACAATAGCTCTACCTCAAGAAATATTGTACAGTAAATTAGGCTAAACATAACCATGTGCGATGTGTGAGGAAGCTTGACCCAATCAGTGTGAAGAAAGGTTGATCATGGCCATAGCTTCTTTAATTAAGTGTTTTTGGACATCTTTTTTTATAGTATATTGTATATAATGAAGGATTAATGTTTACATTTCTAAAATAATGTAAATTTAATCCGTAAAGGTATAATAGAATGGAATGATAGAAAAGAAAATGTTAAAAATTCATTAAATGAAGATGAGAGAAATTCTATAGCAGCAATTAAACATTCAATGAAATACAAATTGAAACAGTTGATAGGAGTCTTTATACATTTAAATAGTAGAGATAGTAGGTAGATAGAAAAAAGCATGAAAGTAGCAGCTTTAAAAAATGTTAAATGTTCATACGCTGCGACATAACATAACATAACATCACATTGATCAAAATGCTTTAAGAGACAAATTTCAACAAGATAAACACAATGAGATAAAGCCAAATTACGTTACAACTAGTGTTTCCAGATAGAATGTCACAAAAAGTGGGTATTTAAAATAGAATTTTTCTCATGTGACTTGAATTCCATCTAAGCAGGTTAGTTCACATATCGCATTTCCCGAAATAATTTTTAATAATAATGAATCCATAAAACAGAGTTATTCTACCTTTTTTTTCAAACTGATTTTACCTCCATTAACACTTTCGAGACCAGACTCTTTACAGGAATTTTATTCAATTGACACCACTTTTTGTCAATAATTAAATTTAATTTATTAATCAAGAAAATGGCCTAAATAAGAAAATTTTACTTTTGTGTTTTAGTGATGTCAAAAACAAGTGCTGTAAACACCTTTTGACGATGCACCCATGGTTCCGAAGGAGTTAACAAATATTTTAATGTAAAATAAAGTAGGTCAAGCCTCCCATACGTCGACAGCATTGCCTCTTTATTTTCTCATGATTGAAGTCTGCAATTTTTCCAGTTTCTTATATAGCACTTACATGACAATTTTATTTTGAAAATTGATTGTCTAACGAATAAATGATTATTAAGCTTTATTCAAGTTTCGATATTTAAAAAATAAAAATATATATATTTTGAAAAGAATGAGTTACAGAAGATCAGTAGTAAATTTACTGATTCATTTTTCTGTTTGTAACAATATCTGGCTTTTCAACTCTGTGTAAATTATTCGTACCTTTATTATTACTTGCAAAAGCCATGCTTTGTTTGGATTCGCGAAGTATTATTTCATAAGATTAATATTTGAAAGTAGCAATATTTTTTTTAATATTATTTTTGAATCATTATTAACCCCTTAACGCGCAGTGTTGCCGGGTCGGCAACACCTAAAGTTCCCCCTGTTTAGAGACGCAAAAACTCCGTGAATATTTTAAAAACTACTCTAATGGCTACTTTAAAACTTTCTTATGAGTTCTAGATGGCAGCACCACAGAGATCAAACTCTACTGTTTTTAAATAATAGGTAAAATATTTTACTGTAATACGCGCTTCACAGCAATGTTCTTCTCACTGCGCTTATCAATGCTTTACTTATGGGAGGTTACCACTTCGGCAACAGCTGTATAATTAAAATGGTTAGTGTAGTCTTTACAAAACAATACCTGTGTACTCCTCTAGGCCTAAATAGATTGCCTATTTTTTTTTCTTTAAATTCCAACTTTAAAGAGTAGTGCGCCGGAAAGGGTTAAGTAAATACGTTATTTTGCGTTTTCTGTACTTTAAATTTAGAAATGTAAATTAAGCCATATTCCGATTTTTTTTTTTTTTTTTTTTTTTTTTTTTTACAGCAAATATATTGAAAATAATACTAATAGTATAATTACTGCTTGATAGTAAATTTGTTTCATTTTGCTCAATTTGCAGCCTTTGAATTCGAATAACACGTTATATAATGAATTTAACAATTAATTTTATTTGTTTACAATTCTTTTGTTGCCACTTTAAAAAAGAAAAATCATATATATATATTTTTTAATGAGTAAATATCGTCTGCGTAAATGATTTCACAAAATAAGAATAAATTGTGTAATTAAATTCTTAACGCTGGAAACTACTTTTATAATTGAATGTAAATAACTGAGTTTTTATAAATTTTAATTCCTTAAAAATATGTTATAATTTTCACAAAAAAAGTTATTTTAAAAATTTCATAAAAGAAATCGCGAAACTTATATGATTAAAAGGAAAGAGCACCAAAATATGTGTCATTTCCAGCCAATCTTAATATTCTATTAAAATGTATATTTTCCTCTCAAATAACATGTTTAATAAATTAATGTTCTTTTACGGGTTGAAGCACGTATTCTGCAGTCATTTTCAATAGTCTAAAATATAAAAAATTGTCATATTTGTTACGCCCAGTATGTTACATCCTAATATGTTATATCTTCAGTGTTACGTGGAAAGAGCCTGTAGATGGCGCCTGTAGTGAATCTGTTTTAATTCTGTATGTACCTGTATATATGCGCTCTGGACAGCGAGGATGGAAGACGTGTAAATAAAATGCGCTAGCGAAATGATTTGAGTTTGTGGTCATTATGGTGTTAATGTGTGGAATTAATTAATTATCTCCCCCTTTCTTATGATGTGCTGTGCGAATAATAACATGGTGTCACGAGTGGTGGTACGTTTTGATTTGTTTGTGTATAGAACGGCGCAAAATATTTGCGCGCTTTCTTTGTTGCGAAGAAAAGGGGTGAGTAATATGTAGTTTGATTTTTCGGAGATTTAGTTTAGTTGTATAAATTGTGGTTTTGTGGTTTTCTTATGTTAATTAATTAGTGTTGTGTATTGAGTTGTATATTTTATTCGTAACTAGTGATTTTGTATTTTATTCGTAACTAGTGATTTTGTGTCAGTTGTAGGAACTATTTTAAGAAAACTATTTTAGTTATTTCTGGTAGATTTGCTGTGTTGTTTCAATAATTTTGTGATTTCTTGTGTTATTAGTGTAAATATATTCATATATTTAATCATGTCAGTGATAGATAAGTTGAAAAAAGACGAGTTAAAACTCGTCGCTGAAGAGTTAGGGTTAATAATTCCTGAAGGAGCTAAAGTTATTGAATTAAAAAAGTTAATTGAAAAAAGTGACTCTTTTTTAAATAACTTGGATTTAGTTAAAAGTGTTGTTGAATATGTGGTTGAAGAAATTAAAATTAAAAAGGAATCGGAAAAATCAAAATTAGAATTAGAAAAAATAAAGCTTGTCAGTTAGAAAAAGAAGTAGAGCTAGCTAATGTTCGTAAAGAATCTTCACAATACTCTGAGTTTGAAAAAATAAAATTAGCACAGCTAGAAAAGGAGTTAGAAATCGCTAATATTCGGAAGGAATCGCTTCAAAATAATTCATTTTCATCGGTAAAAAGTGAAATGGAGTCAATAAATAATGTAGAAAGTTTTATTAAGAGCATTAAAACTTTAACGATACCTGTGCCATCTAGGGTAGAATCATTTAGCCTTTTCTTTCAGTCCTTAGAAAAAGCATTCAGAACAAAAAATGTACCTGAGGAATTTAAAGCTGAAATACTTTTGAATATGTTAGGTAAAAAAGCAAATAATATAATGATTTATTTGTCAGAGGAAGATTTGTGTAATTATGATAAATTAAAAAATGTAGTGTTAAAGGAGTTTCAACCAACTCCGCAGGAGTGTTTGAATAATTTCCGTAAGGCGCAAAAATTACCTTCAGAAAGTTATGTCCAATATGCGTCAAGATTAAGTGCAGCATTCAAATATTACTGTCAGTTACGTGAAGTGAATGATTTTAAATCTTTGTGTGAGCTAATTGTTTCGGATAAGATTTTTGGTTCATTAGATAGTGATTTAATGTCTCACATTGGAGTAAAACAGGAAGAATCATATTTTAAACCGCAACAATTAGGTCGTGAATGTGATATTTTTCTTTCTACGAAAAATAAAATAAAAACAGACAATAATGTGTTTAGGAAACAAAACGGAAATGAAAATAAAAGATTTTTTGGAAATAAATCGCCAAATCCAACGTTTCAAAAGAAAGTTTCGAATGTGTTCTTTTCTGAAATAAAAACTTGCGTTTTATGCAAAAATGAAAATCATGAATGTATTTTTGTCCAAAATTTAAAAGTCTTCCAATTCCGGAAAGAGTAGATGTTGTTAAAATAAATAGACTATGCTTTAAATGTTTGCATCCCAATTGTAGTGTAAAAGTTTGTAAGAGCAAAAATTGTTTTTGTAAAAAACCGCATAATAAGTTAATCCACTATCCAAAAGAAAATATAAATATTCAGTCGAGTAAAGAAAAATCGCCCAGCTTCACATCTGTTTCCAATAATGTAGATCAGAGAGGGGAAAGTAACGATGTGCTTTCTCCTTCCATCCCTCCCAGTCAGTCAGATAGGTCTGTGGTCGCTAGTAGTTTGGCAAAAAATAAAACAAAAAATGTTTTATTGAGTACAGCTTTGATTTTGATTAAAGATAAAAATTCTCAGTGGTATGAAGCGAGATGCCTGTTAGATGTCGGGAGTCAAACTTGCTTAATAAGCAGAGACTGTGTGAATCGTTTGCAATTGAAACCAGATAAAACGAATACGGTAATATCGTGTTTAAATGATTCATCTTTAAGTGTTAATGGGTGTGTAAATAGTACGATTTCTAGCCGAGATAAGAGTTTTCAAAAGATATAAATATGCTGGTAGTGAACAAAATAACAGATCTTATTCCACATAAAGTATTTCAAGTACAGGTGGATGTTTCTGAGTCAGTCGCTTTAGCTGATCATACATTTAATATCCCTGGAAAAATAGACGTATTATTAGGGGCCGAAATATTTTATGAGTTGTTGAGACCAGGGCAAATATATTTAAAAAATCCGCGACTTCTATTACAGAGTACTTGTTTTGGTTACGTGGCTAGTGGAAGTATCGAACAGATAAATGATGGTAATATACATTGTGGGTTAATACGGGATTCAGATTTAAATGAAACAATGAAAAATTTATGGGAACTCGAGACTTTAGGTATTAAAGAAAATGAAGAATTAAATTCAGCGGATAAAGAATTGATAGATCAATTTGAAAGAAATCTAAAATTTGTGAATGGGAGGTACGAAACTGAATGTTAAAACTGTTGTTAGCTTTCGTTTTTTCAAAAACTAAAACAAAATCACTTCACCTTTTTTCATTCACATATTAAAACATTTCATATTTATTTACTTAGAAGGTGTCACAAATAAAAATTAAATTAAAGAGTTGACATGTTTCGGTTCATTAATAAGAACCGTATTCATAACATATAAAATCAGTAGAAAATTAAATGACACTGGATATAAATATTAATATATAATATATATTAATATTTATATCCAGTGTCATTTAATTTTCTACTGATTTTATATGTTATGAATACGGTTCTTATAAATGAACCGAAATATGTCAACTCTTTAATTTAATTTTTATTTGTGACACCTTCTAAGTAAATAAATATGAAATGTTTTTATACGTGGTACGAAACTGATTTATTATGGAAAATTACTTGTGATGAATTAGAAAGTAATTATTTTTTGGCAAAAAAAAGATTTGATGAGTTAAATAAGGGTTTTTCCAAAAACAATTGGATTGTTAATGAATATCGAGAAATAATAAACGATCAATTGAAAAACGGGATTATTGAGAAATGTCAGAGGGATCAGCTAGAATATTTTATGCCTCATAGAGCAGTTGTTAGAGAAGATAAAGAAACAACTAAGGTTCGGATAGTATTTAACTGTAGTTCGAAATCTAAAAATAATTTGTCTTTGAATGATTGTCTAGAAACTGGTCCTAATTTAAATCCTAATATTCTTGATGTTATTCTAAATTTTCGGAAACATAAAATAGCGTTTAATGCTGACATAGAGAAAGCTTTTTTAATGATAGGAATTTCAGAGAGAGATAGGAAATTTTTAAAATTTCTTTAGTATTCGGATGATCCTAATAAAGATTACGAATTCATGAGAATGAAAAGATTACCATTTGGCTGTAAAGTGTCTCCTTTTATTTTGAGTGCTACTATAAAACACCACATTAAAAATTTTGAAAATAGCAATCCTAAGTCATTTGAAATGTTAAATTCAGCTCTATATGTAGATGATTTATTTTTTGGAGGAAGTACTGTGAGTGAGTCGTTCGAATTATCTTCGGACGCTAGAGTGGAGGATTTAATTTGAGAAAACTGAGGTCTAATAGTAGAGAGTTGGAAAAACTCTGGATAGAAAATGGCTTTAAGGATATAGAGAAAGAAAGTGTTCAGCAGTTGAAGATTTTAGGTTTAAATTGGTGTCCAGAGAAAGATGAATTATCATTGGAAGTTAAGGGTTTAATAGAATCTTGGGAAACGTTGCAAAACAGTAAAAGGTGTGTTTTGAAAACAGCAGCACGTATTTTTGATCCCATAGGCCTGATTTCGCCATTTGTTGTTCGTATTAAGTTATTGTTACAGGAAATTTGGGAAACAGGTTGTGATTGGGATGAAGAGTTGCCCGATGATTTGCGGGAAAAATGGCTTAAGTGGTGCAACGAAATTGAGAAAATATATTATATAACTATTCCCAGATTTTGTTTAGTTGATTGTAAAGATGAACAAGTAGAGGCACATGTTTTTTGTGATGCTTCATTAAGTGCGTATGGAGCAGTTCTTTATTTTAGATATTGTGATAATAGTGGAAATTATAAAGTGTCATTTATTTTGTCAAAAAATAGAGTAGCACCGTTAAAGAAATTAACTTTGCCGCGTTTAGAGTTGATGGGTCTTGTAATAGGTGCTAGAGTTGGAAATTATGTGAAGAATATTTTTAAGGATAGAATTCAAAGAGTAGTATATTGGAGTGACTCCACCATTGCATTGTATTGGGTTAAAGGATGTGCGAAAAGGTGGAAACAGTTTGTAGGTAATAGGGTTCTAGAAATCCAAGAGAAAACCAGCCCTAATGATTGGTACTACTGTCCTACGGAAGACAACCCGGCCGATATGCTAACAAGAGGAATTGCTGCTGAAAGTTTAGTTAACAACGAGAAATGGTGGCAAGGTCCAGCTTGGCTTCGAAGTAATAATGAGAGCTGGCCCGAACAGATATTGAGAACGTCTACGGAAATAAATAGTGTAGATGTATTGAAAGAGCAGAAGGTCAAGCTTGCTGAAAATTTGGTCGGTAAATTAGAGTTAGTTGAACAATTGTGGAGTAAATTTTCATCGTGGACTAAATTGCAAAGAGTGCTTGCGTGGTGCTTGCAATTCATCGATAATACAAAGAGAAATAAAATTGCAGCCCCGTTTTTGCAAACAGAGGAATTGAAAAGGTCGCATGATACTATAATTAAGTTAATCCAGAGAGCGAATTTTGCAAACGAAATAGCCAACTTGGAGAAGGAAAAAATTCTAAAAACCAGCAATTTAAATTCCTTAAATCCTTTTTTGGACAATCGTGGGTTTTTAAGAGTTGGTGGACGGCTAAGAAATGCCAACATACCAGAGACTGCAAAATATCCTTTAGTTTTGCCTAAAAATCACCCAGTTACGACCTTGTTAATTAAATTTTATCATTTAAAATACTTACATGGAGGAGTACAGCTAATAAATTCTGCCGTGAAGCAAACCTATTGGATTGTGGGTGCGAAGTCTATTATCCGTAAAGCAATAAAAAATTGTGTTATCTGTGCACGATTTCGCAGCGAATTCTCGAAACAAATCATGGCTGATTTACCAACATCAAGAGTGAGCCAAGGTAGAGCGTTCATTTGTTGTGGCACCGACTTTTGTGGACCCTTTCTAATAAGTCTTCGACGTGGTAGGGGAGTAAAGCCAGTCAAAATGTACGTCTGTATCTTCGTATGTTTCTCTACCAAAGCAGTTCATTTGGAACTTGTTAGTGATCTGAGTGCCAGCGCCTGTATAGCTGCGTTGAAAAGATTCATTTCACGTCGAGGTAAGCCAATAGAGATCTTCAGTGACTGTGGTGCTAATTATATAGGAGCAAAGAATTATTTGAAAGTCGCTGCATCAGAAGCAATCGGCAACTACTTGCACAATGAGAGTATAAAATGGACTAGAATGTTCCATCTGCTCCCCATTTTGGAGGTCTTTTGAAGGCAGCTGTTAAATCAATGAAGTACCATATGAGACGAATTATTGGGTCGCAGATCTTGTCTCAAGAGGAATTTGCAACAGTTTTGGCGGAAATTGAAGCAGTTCTGAATTCTCGCCCATTAGTCGCTATTTCGGGGGACCCAAATGATCTTTCAGTCCTCACTCCAGGTCACTTTCTCATTGGGTCAGATTTAAAGAGTGTTCCCGAACGCATATTTCAGATGTGTATATTGCTGGGACGATTACTGTTTCTAAACCAATAGGAGAGCGTCATTATCACGGTCAAGTACACGCCCACACAGTTTAATTGACAAGAACTCGTGGACAATTGACGGTGCTAATTATAAGGATAATCTGTTACGAATGAAAGTGAGCTGACTGGCTGAATGGTTAGAGCGTCGAGCTTGAAACCGGAGGATATGGGTTCGAGTCCATCGCAGGCCGAGAGTCCGTTGGTGATTTTTTTTTTTAATTATTGGAGGCTGTCTTTTATTAATAAATAAGACATTTTTAAAAAAAAATATTTCAAACCCTTTTAATATTCTAAATATCGTTCCAAAATGATTTATATATATATTAAACAAATGGGAAAAAAAGTATTCTGCGAAAATATCCGTATAAGCAAAATTCTTACTTAAATTTTTATTTATTTATTTATTTATTTATTTCAGGATCAGAGGAAGTATAATTTCTAATTGAAGTAAATAAAATTCAGTCATTTTGAAAAAAAAAAAAAATTCTTTCGTACCTTTAATTTTTAATTACCGAGTACAAATTCAAACAATCCGAGTACAAATAAATAATAAACACACACGATCAATTGTCCACGAGTTCCTGTCAATCAAACTGTGTGGGCGTGTACTTGACCGTGATAATGACGGTCTCCTATTGGTTTAGAAACAGTAATCGTCCCAGCAATATACACATCTGAAATATGCTTCCCGAACCAGACATTACAAATACGAAAATTTCAATTCGAGATCGATGGAAATTGATTATGAATATTTCCCAGTCATTCTGGAAAGCATGGTCTAAGGACTATCTTACACAGTTGCAAGTGCGCAACAAGTGGAAATTTCCGACAGAAGATTTATGTGTAAACGACTTAGTGCTCATCAAAGATGATAATTTGCCACCGTTGAAACGGAAAATGGCAAGAATAATTGACATTTTCAAAAGTTCTGACAGCAGAGTAAGATCAGTGAATTTAAAAACTGCCATAGGTGAACTTAAAAGACCAATCCACAAATTAGTCAAACTGCCAATAAATGAAAATTAACTTTTCTTTGTGAAATTATTTAAATTTCTAAATATAAATGTGAATTTATTGTGTAATATTATTGTTATATATTTTTATGTTTACATTGTGTATTGTATTAATGTGTCAATTTGTTATATATTTATTTTATTTATGATGATGACGTGGTCATGGGGCCCCAGTATGTTACGCCCAGTATGTTACATCCTAATAAGTTATATCTTCAGTGTTATGTGGAAAGAGCCTGTAGATGGCGCCTGTAGTGAATCTGTTTTAATTCTGTATGTACCTGTATATATGCGCTCTGGACAGCGAGGATGGAAGACGTGTAAATAAAATGCGCTAGCGAAATGATTTGAGTTTGTGGTCATTATGGTGTTAATGTGTGGAATTAATTAATTATCTCCCCCTTTCTTATGATGTGCTGTGCGAGTAATAACAATATTCACTATTTTTCGTTCATTATATTTCCAGTATGACATAATATTTGTTTAAAAAATATATCCGCCAAGCTATTTATTTTATTTTCCGTTTCACGTACTAGAAATCGTGTATAAAAAAGTTATGAAGTAATATTCAATTTTTCTTAAGTTCGTCAAAATGTGTAATTTTCATTTTGTAACGAGGAAATATTTCAATTATAGTCTCCAAAGGTTTTTGAGATATTTTGGCGAAATAATGAAAATATATTTTATTTATTTAAATAATCACGACTCTACCTATAATAACTAATCCCATGATTTATTTTTCTTCTAAAAATATTCGTGTTTCTTTTTCTTTTTTTTTTTTTTTTTTTTTTTTTTTGCAAAAATGCGTCCATAATGGAAAAACATGTAAAATAAATAAAATAAAATAATACTTTTTTAAAGGTTATTCTAAAAAACATATATATATATTGTGCAAATCTACAGATCATAATTTATTTTTATGTTTAATTTCAAGTCAAAATACTCAATACACTTTTTGTAAAGTGTACGACAAAATGTAATTTGTGTAGCCTAGTAGAGGATTCGCTTCGCTCATCCTGATTATTATTAATACTATTGTTTTTTAATCTTGGTGTCTTCGACAATGAATTTTGTCATACTAAATTTAAGTATTTTTTATAATTTAAAACGAAGTTCAAGATATAGATGAACTATGAAATAAATGGACAGACATGTCATTCGAATCTAGTGAAATATATATAAAATCTTTTCAAAATGTGAGATAAAAAACAAGAGAGAGAGAGAAAAGAATAAAAAATAGAAAAGCGGAATTAATAAAATAAGTTTGTCCTTTTCTACAGAAGCACGCAACAAAATAACAATAAATAATGAATAAAACAGTGTTCGAATAAAAAAACTTCCACTTTATCAAAATTGTTATAAAAAAAGCTAGTCGTTGGGGGCCACCGTAATACTTACCCATCATGGATATGTATATGAAAATAAAACATGTGAAACTATTTATACAATGCATTGCAATTCATAAACAAAATTTAAATATTGTTAATATACATAGTAATGCTATATTAAAGAACTGCTGATGTACCAATTTCGACAAATTATATAAAACGCCAAACTACTCAAGTAGTACCGAACTGCGTAAAAGAAACATCCTTATAACTCCAAAAATAATAATTCTATTAACTAACAATTAACTGCGTCGGATTAAGCCTCTCATTTCCAATTAAAATATACTTCTGAATTGAAATTTGAGTGAAATACAGGGTCATGAAAAATCGAAGAATGTGGAAAACAAGATTACAAATATCTCGGCAACTAATAATCCGATTGACTTCGTTCTATATGCAAAATGTGTGTTATTTTATTGCCTTATACGTCCATTCCTTAGAACAAAAAAATTCGAAAATTTTTATATACCTTTCATCAGAACGAATTTTTCGAGAGTCCGAAAAAAATAGTTCCGGATAATCGAGGTTGCTGATATTACATAGGGTTCGTCCCATTCTTACATACTAACTACATACAAAATTTCAAGTCTCTATCTCAATTTGTTCGGGAGATAGAGCGTTTACAGACAGACGGACGGACGGCAAAATTTTTTTTCTAAAAATATGTTTTCCGTAATCTCCACTATCTAAAACGTATAAATCCGTCAAAAAAATTTTCGATTTTCAAAACGATTGCAAGATTTACCCTATACTACGTATGATGGGTAAGTAAAAAAGGGAAGAAAAAGAAATAAAGAATACTGCCCAGTTAAACTGATGGCATTGAGCTCACAGGCTACAAATACTAATTGTACATTAAAGCCTTATATTTTCAAGGGTTAATTCCGTTCGAAAAAAAAATTAAGAAGGGGAAACAGCTCTCCCCTTTCCTCTTTTTTTATACTTAATCATTGAACCTCCTATACTATCAAAGACATGCTTTATCATATAAAAAATCTATATCCAAAATTCAGAGCAAATTAGATAATTCTTAATAAAAACCCATTTAGCATTTATATAATTTAAAAGGAGTTATCCCCTTCTTTTATACTTAACCATTAAACTTCCAAAACGATTCAGAGATTTGAACGAAATCTGAAAATTCTGCTTGAAAAACCTATTTATATAAATTAAGAGGGGGGGGAGGCATTAGAACCCCTGTTGCCCCTATTTATACTTATTCAATGAACACCTAATAGCAGTCACGGAATCGCCTCATCAGAATGATCCTAATCTAAATTTTGAACGAAAACTTAATTCTGCATGAAAATCCCATTTATATCAACTAACGGGGGGGGGGGGCATTAGAACCCCTGTTCCCCCTATTTATACTTATTCAATGAACACCTAATAACAGCCGCGGAATCGCCTCATCAGAATGATCCTAATCTAAATTTTGAACGAAAACTTAATTCTGCATGAAAATCCCATTTATATCAACTAACGGGGGGGGGGGGGCATTAGAACCCCTGTTCCCCCTATTTATACTTATTCAATGAACACCTAATAACAGCCGCGGAATCGCCTCATCAGAATGATCCTAATCTAAATTTTGAACGAAAACTTAATTCTGCATGAAAATCCCATTTATATCAACTAACGGGGGGGGGGGGGTATTAGAACCCCTGTTCCCCCTATTTATACTTATTCAATGAACACCTAATAACAGTCACGGAATCGCCTCATCAGAATGATCCTAATCTAAATTTTGAAAACTTAATTCTGCATGAAAATCCCATTTATATCAACTAACGGGGGGCATGAGCCCCCCGTTCCCCCTCTTATACATATCGAATGAACTCCAAAAACTAATCAGGGAAGCGCCTTATCAGGATATACCTATATACAAAATTTCAAGTGGATCCGATATTTTTATCATGAGTTATCGCGTTACGCACATACGCACATACATACAGAACGGACGGGCACATAAGCTCTCAGGCTATGATAGCCTGTGAGCTAAAAAAAGACTTGCACCACTTACTCACTCAGCGTCGTAAAATAATGCAGTGAACTTTCTTCATCTTGAAAGGAGTTGTCATCGCATGCCTCAAAAAAAAAAACTAAAAATACACTTCGCTAATTACTATTTTGCTTCAAGTAATGAAAGAAGACAAACACAGAAAAAAAAAGAAAAGAAATGAAAAAAAGAAAAGGCAAAATCTACTTTTCCTCAAGAATTTCCTAATATGTCAATCTTAACGTTTCCGCTTAGAGCAGTTTTAATCAAATTCCTGTCTTCTAATAAATGTTAATTTCAGATTTATTACCCTAAAATAAAATGAAAAAATCTTTGTAAGTTTGATAAATTGTTTCATAAACAAAAAAGAAAAAGAAAGAAGGGGGGGGGACCAGTAAATAAAACGGATGAAACTTTTTCTTCTTTTTTATACTTTGATGATTCAGAATAAAGCATAATTCTTTTTTGTTATCATTATTGTTTGTTCTATGTTGTATGTAGTTGTATGTATGTCGGCCAATTATCTACACTATAAGATATAGGCCCTAAGGGGTGGGATGCCCTCCGTGGGGGTCTTTCTAAGGGAACTTAACCCGTATTTTACGCAAGGTTCGAAGAAAACCACGGAGAACTCCGAACGGTTTGGCCGACGGTCGCGATTGGGTTCGAACCCAGCACCTACCGTCTACCAGTTTGAGGTCAGAACCTCTCGGCCACTGGTGGGGCCTGTTTGTTCTAAGTCTTCATTCTTCATGAGATAAATTTTAAGATTTGAACTATAATTTCTTAGGAGTAATGTTATAAAAAGTGAAAAAAAGTCACGGATTCTAGAAAGTACTTTAAATTACCCCCACCCCCCACCCCCAAGAAAATAAAGTAGTAGTTGATTTAAACCTGTTTTATTAGGTTACAAAATCATTTTTTAGTGAGTTCGTAATTATATAGGTACGGCGCACCTGTAATCGTCCTCTGGTCTGTTCGCATATAACAACGAAAAAACTACCCAACTGAATGGCTTGATGCAAATCTTCCAACAAGTTGTGCTAATATGCTGCAATTTTCACAATTTTCGCAATAATTTCTATCTCAAGAACTAATGCACGGATTTTACTGAAAGTTCATATTCTGTTACACTTTCACATAAATAGATCCCTATTAAGCTTGGGTATATACAGCCCAACAGGAGTTACTTTTGTGCTTCTGGGATGTAGTGGAGGGTATACGCCTTATACCTTCTGGGATTTAAAAAAAAAAGGTACCATATACCCTCTGTTATTTCTCAAGAAAGCTATAGTATACATACTCTAGGGTATACCCTCTGCTTAGAGCGTGTATCCTCTGTTATTTTTACGACTACACCCCTGCTTTGAGTTAGGAATTTAGGTTTACCATCGCGCTTTCCTGTACCCAAAAGTAGGAACACTTGAAATGAAAACATAATGGTAAATCTATGAGTTAACCGCTAAAATCAAGTTTTTAGGTGTTTTCCACCAACATATGACTTGGAAAACCGATTGCATTTTAATATGCGAATCGAGATTTAACTAATACTAGATTTTCATCAGTGAACTCGATGAGATGATTGTTCGTACTGCCGCCACCCAGTCTAATAGATTGTCATTTATTAAGGCATTATTGCAGCGAAATTTGAAGTATTAACATCTATGAGAAAGATGAAAAATTTGAAATTAGCATATCCGAATAAGCCTTTTTTTAAATGAATAAATTTCTAATCGAACCAGTATGAAATTATAAATTCGTCAAAAACGACCAGATAAAAATTTTTAAACTGGGTTTATTTCGAATCAGGATTTAGTATTTGTTGGTGAAGTTGGCACTTAACTTCGAAATCTACATGTGCCTGTAGACCGGGTCGCCAGATTTTTTTTTTTTTTTTTTACAAATTTTTTGATAAATAGCAACACAATCACTTCACAATATACATATAGATAGATAGTCGTTTTTAGGTGCGTTCGTAATTATGTAAATACGTAGCACCTATTGTTGTCGCTCAGTCCGTCCGTCTGTCTGTCCGTCCGCATATAACAACGCAAAAACTATCCAACCGAATCGTTTGAAATTTAAAATATATGATTATTACATAATTTTGTCGAGTCATTTCAAATTTCATGAAAATCGGATGGATAGATCAATTACAGGGACAATCAAAAGGATTCCGTTACATTACGATAAATGGGGAAAATAGTTTCACATGCATTTTAATCGTTTGAAATTTAAAACGTATATTTATTACATAATTTTGCCGAGTCATTTCAAATGTTATGAAAATCGTATGCATAGATCAATTACAGGGACAATCAAAAGTATTCCGTTACATTACGATCAATGGGGAAAAAGTTTCAAATGCATTTTAATCGTTTGAAATTTAAAACGTATATTTATTACATAATTTTGTCGAGTCATTTCAAATGTTATGAAAATCGGATGCATAGATCAATTACAGGGACAATCAAAAGTATTCCGTTACATTACGATCAATGGGGAAAAAGTTTCAAATGCATTTTAATGGTGTTACACTCATTTGAACATAATATAATTGACATGAATCTATGATGTATGTACTAAAATATACATTCTGTACAATCTGGGATGCAAAGAATATTTATTAATAAGTTATAGGGCCACAAAATGTAGTTTGTTATACGGGGAAACAATGTTTGGGGCGTGTTTTAATTATATTAACCTACTTCACATTTTATAAATAAGATATACGTTAATGAAGTATAGTAAAAATTACTCCCTGCATATTTACAGGAACATAAAGATTTCGACCACTATATTGTATCTAAAGTACGCTCTACTATACCAGCAAGATCTGAATATTTTAAAACTTCGTTATCGTACGAACGCACCTCATTTGCTACGCTTCACGTGCAATTTCCAACTTGTTTGTTTTTATTATCTCCATTTTTCTGTAATTTGTTATATGAATACATCATGTTTTAATTTACCGCGCGCGATATCAGGGTTAAGGACATGCATTTGAGACTCCTTCCACTTTATAATTCATAACTGTTTTATTTTCTCCATATCCACTATAGATTACTTGGTGTTTCTTTAATAAATTTTGGTTTTATGTGTGTTGGTAGCCCCAAATTCGTATTATTTTGCTCTTTCATGGCTAACACGAAGATGAAACCACACACTTCATTTGTAGTTCCAAAGTATTTGGGGCTTGACAATTCTGCTTTGGTTCTATTATATTCATTTTATTTATTTATTTAAATTTTTCCTCATGTTCAATATGTTTTTTTTCTATTAAATTCAAATGGTTAATATTGTTTACAATTAATGGTCTTATATATATATATATACATATATATATACATGACTAATTATGGTCTACTTAAGAAAGTTACTCTTTTTGAATCTGGGAGAGAATGTAACGTGAGGGCAGGAACTTAGCTACAAATATTTTTTTGAGGAGGAGGGGGGGGGGGTGGGGGGAGAAATTTAAAAAATTTCCCATTTTGAAATAAATTGCTCTATTTTCCAACTAAAATGATGCATGCAATGTATGTTTAATGGTACTTATACGTAAAAAAATATCTTTCTAAACAAAAATACTGAATTTAAAAACATAACAATTATAATTATTGGTTCATTAAATGAAAGTTTTTGCTTTCTAATGAGTACGAGTGATAATCATTCTTCGTATGAAATCCTCATCATATTTTGAGAAATGAAAAAAGTCTTAAAGTCTGTTCATGAACAACAGTAAGGAAATTCAGCTTTAGTTAACATTATTTTAATGTATGATATGATACTATATATTAATGCATGTAAGATATTTTCGTAGCACGGAGAAACACGACAAATTGAGTATGGTTGCTTTTTGTATTTATCAGTGGCGTAGGAACTTTGAAAAAATAGGAGAAGCTGGAGCATCAGTGCTGTGCGAAAAGGAGGGGGGGTTAAGGGGGCAGTCGCCTGGGTATATAATTTTAAGGGCAGCCAAGTTTATACTACAAACGCCATTTTTTGGCTTGTCAAAAGAAAATGCTGGGGTAAGGGAGCCGCCAAATTGAAACTTTGCCACAGGCGCAGTTTCTCTTCGCACGTCCATGCGGAGCATATTGTCAAAACCTAGTGGCGAGAATAATTTCATTCAATTAATTTCGGAGCATTTCTTTTGTTGCACTTTTCACAAACAAGGATATAAAAAAAGCATATCCAAAGATCGCCGACTTCTTAATCCAGTCTAATAATTTTTATTCGATATATTTGATGACAGTTAATTTATGGACGATCCCGTATACAATATTCAAATTTCAGGCTTCTGCTACTCCCATTTACCAAAAGTTAAAGTTTTTTTTTCCTGTTGTTTGCTTACAAATTCTTTAAAAATCTCCTCCAAATCAGTTTTAAAGGATTCCTCTTTATAAATATGCACTAGTATCAAGTGATTGAGTCTATGTTGACCCACTGTTTGATGGCGGTATGTCTGTTTGAAGAAGAGCATTGAAAGATCTCTGAGCTGTCACTAATGATACCGGAATAACCAATATAAATTCTGCCAAAAAGGTAAACTTCAGAAAATATTTTTTTTACTAATTACTGCGATGACGTCACTTTAATTATGATCGACAACGCATTTCTGTCAGTTTCGTTCGGGACTAGTGTTGGTAGACGTAGAAATGTCAACTTTGCAGAAAGGTTTGTCAAATCAAAATCATCAGCATGTATTCTAAGCTTTTGTTTTATATCTTCTGGCGTGGTTGAAGCTGTATCCGTGATTATGGATTCGATCTTTATCAGAGAGTCAAAAGTTATTCTGATTAACTCACCTTATTAACCCCTTGCGGCGCGGTGGTATACCTATGAAACCACTTAATATTAATTCCCAAACGCTAAATTGGCACTGGAATTTTGATTTAAAAAAATTTGGTTTATTTAATTCCTGCAAAATAGCTTTTTCTTAATTACAAATAAAATTATTTTCAATTTCCCGGTGTCAGTCATCAATTTCAGCACTTAAGCAATGAATTTGCTCTGCGCCGCAAAGGGTTAATTCATTGGTAGAAAGATTCAGTGCTTCACTGAAAATTCTCAATTTTTCTTAGCGTTCGAATTGTGTTGGAGCGAAGGGATGGATTATTCGCTCATATCTTATTAAAACTATCTTTTGCTTGGAGATTTTTATCTTTAGTTTTTTTTTTTATTTCTTCCGGGGGAGCTGAGCCTGTCTGAAATATCCCAGGGGGAGCCACAGCTCCCCCGGTTTCTACGCCTACGGTATTTATTTTGACATTGTAACTAATTTACTCTTACAGAAAGGTAACTCAAAAAGGTAATCAGAAAAAACAACAAATAATTCTTATTTATTTTTTTTAAAAAAGAAAGTGTTTCAAAAATCTAGAATTTCTCAACTCTAAACTCAAATTGTCCAAAGTCACATATATTGGACAGGGAGGCATCCCCCCCAAACACCACCACCACCACGACGCCTCTGCGTGATAGACCATTAATAATGAATTTTTAACAATTTCTATCTTTTGAAAGAAATGATAAACGTTCCAGTGAGCAGTGAAAATGAAAATTTTTCTTTACATTTTAATGAAAATTTTTACTGACCATTCAGACTTACAAAAAGGTCTAAAAATAAAAGAATAAATGCAAATTCTTAATTTTTTGCAATTTAAGATGTTTCCTAAATTAAAAAATAATAAAAAAGAACTTAAAAAGCATATTTATCAATGGTAATGATTTCTTATTAAATAAAATGTATATGTTGCTGCATATATTGAAAATGATACAAATAGTAATTTAGATTTGGTAAAAGTACTGAGACGCCCACTTATATGGGCCTATGGGGCGCGCCCATCTAATAATTTAATCACTCCAGTCACTTAATTTTCATTAATTTACTTTGTTATTTATTTAATCACCGAAATGAAATTCGGTGTTACGAACGTTGTCAAAATAATATTGTTTCAAAAATAGTAAAAATATCGATTTACATGAGCCGTGACTCTGAAAGCATCTTCAGTAAATATATAATTACATTTTTCTCAGAAACAAATTTCCTGTATATTCTGTCATTTGTTTTAATGACTTGAACTATTAAGCACTCATGTGACTAAAATGTATATTTTTATTGCCACCTATTGCCTAATAGTTTTTAACGCTTTTAGCAGTTAACTTTTTTTTTTTTTTTTTTTTTTTTTAATATAGGGTAACATCCTCAGTAATTGGCACATTAAGAATTTGTCTTTAAACTTATTTCAATTTACATTGCCAAAAAATAAAATATTTACTTGCAAATATTTTTAAATCAAAGAATTATACATCTGTGAAAAAAATTATACATCAGAAGAAAAATACATCTGTGCATGTATTTTGCCCACTAAAAGCAAAAATTTTTGAAAAGTATTTTTATGAAAATAAATTTATAAAAAGTTGCTGTAGTCACCAGTAATTGGCACCTAGAGCACCAATGTATAACATCTTGTGATCCAGTAATTGGCACATGTTTATATATATATATATATATAAACTTTTGCACTGGGTTTAATCGCTTTAAACGAATTTACTGTAGATGAAGATGCCATACTTCAGGTTTTTGAAAGAAAGAAATCAGCATATTAGTCTGAAATGTGAACACTTTAAAACAATACAATATATTTATCTTAATACCCAGTAATTGTCATGCTGTCCCCAGTAATTGTCATACAAAGCTTTAATGGATTCCAATTACGATAATACTTCATATTTTCAAATAAAAACAACTGATAAACAAAATTAGTCAATTAGTCATATTTTTCAAAAGTTGGCGTTGCTGGTGATTTATAATTAGCCTGAAGAAGTTTGATATAGTACAAAAAAAATACATCAAGCTGTTTATTATTATTATTATTATTATTATTATTTTATCCAGGTCTGCCATGTTCTAAAATTTAAAAATCGGGAGATTGTATTTCCGAAATCAGAAGATTTTTTTAAATGAATAGTAAAAAAATCATAATTAAATTTGAAATTTAATTATGATTTTCTAAAAATATTTTTTTTGATAATTAGCATTATTTTTTAAAAATGGAAAAAAATGATTCATGAAAAGTAAAATTAATTAATGTGAAATTAAGAAATTCTTTTCATTCTGATACCTGAAATCAACTTAATTAAATCAGATTATAACTATCTGAAATCAGCTTATATGGTTATAGGTTGTGGTAATTTTAATTAAAATGAAAGGGTCTTTAAAAATTGAATTGGAAAAAAGATTCACATGTGAAAAATGAAAAAAAAGCGAGTGAAAATCAGCAGGATAATACTATTGAAACTGAAAATCAAGAACATTTTCATTATTTTATCGTATTTGCTATTGATCCTGAATTTAACTATCTTTTTTCACTGAAAAATGCAAATATCGTATTATTATTATTTTTTTAAATTAAAACTGAAGGACTGATACATGGCAGAGTGGCTATAGATTCTGGAAATCAGGAAACATTTGTGGAATTTATCAATCTAGAAAAATCAAGGAATTTTGTAAAAATATTTTAAAATCAAGGAAATTTGTTTATAGTGAAAATATTTGCGTTTTTACCTTGACAATAAGACCTATTCACAACAAAAATCAGTGGCGCAGCGAAGGGGGGGGTAACCTCCCCCCCCAGAGCCATGACAAAAATACAAAAATTTCCATTTTTATGAACCGAATCATAAAAGACAAAACTAAAGTTAGAATTTTATTTGTTTTGTTCTCGAAATCTGCCGCTTAATTGAATCAAATTTTATTTAAAAATTTGACTCGTTTAAGCGGCAGTAATATATTTTCTTTGAAAAATGGGAAAAGCACATTGCAACAGTATCAGTATCCAAAACTGGTCACACATTTCGGAAAAGGCCGGCATTCATTTGTACTATTGGAAATCAGCCGAAGGCTAAAGGAATGGTCATTTCCTGTCGCCGCCAATGCCGTCTCGGGTTTTTCAATACTGCACCATTGGAGGGGGGGTCTTAATTAGTTGCATCTGTTTCTTGCTCTTTTTTTTGGAAACGGGACTGGACTCTCGAATTCCAGGAAAAAAACAAAAACGCAAACTCACATGCTTTGAAGGATAGACTTAATTCCATAAATATTCTGTTTGAGTTGCTGTAGTGCAAAGGTTTCCTTTATTGTGCGTTTCGCTATGGATATTAAATCCTCTTCAGAGAAGAAAATTATGAAAAAGATGGATATAAGAGATAATTTTTTTTTAAATCTTTCGAGTTCTTTCAAGTATTCTTGAAATCCAGGTATCTTTGGAAAATATATAATTCGTTTATATTTATGTTTCTGGAAAGATATTAACAGCGCCATGCGAAAGGGGGGGGGGAGAGGGCGGTCGCCCTGGGCGCAGAGATTTAGGGGGAGAAAAAGTTCTAACTACTTTCTACTTACTACTATTTTAAGGGGACTTTCAGACAATTTTTTAATTAATTCTTATTTAAAAAACGCCCGAAATAGGCAAGTGGATAAACGGAAAAAAAGTTACCGGAAAAACAGTTATCGGAAATAAAGTGACATAAACTACAAAAGCGGAAAAAAAATTACCGGAAAAAAGGGACATAGAATTGATTTTGGGAATTTATTATTAATTTTTGGAATTTATTATTGATTTTGGGAATTCATTTTTGATTTTGAGGATTCATTGGTTAAGTATTTAGGGAGGATTAGGGTAACTGTTTTGGTTCAGTTTTTGGACATATGATAACCCCCCCCCCCCCCCATCCGCAACCTCTCAAATTAAATTAATAGTTTTTACGCAGATTAATCCGATTCGCTTGGAATTTCGGACATAGGTTCATTATCATAAGATGTATCTCTGATTAGTTAAAGGGTTCTTTTGCTTATTATAAAGGGAGGATGGTCAATCCCCCCCCCCACACACACACACACAAATTAGATAGCTCGATTTTTATGCAAAATTAGCCGATGTATTTCAAATTTTAGATATAGATTCTTTCTGATAAGGTGAATCTCTTACTATAACAATTATTTCCCCCTCAAATTAGATAAATCGGTTTTTATGCAGAATTATCCAATGAATTTCAAATTTCAAATATAGGTTCTTTTTGATAAGGTGAATCCCTGAATAGTTTTAAGGTTTTAATGGCTAAGTATAAAGGCAAAAACAGAGGATAACTCCTCTTAAATTAAATAAATAGCTTTTATGAAGAATTATCCGATTTGCTTCAAATTTTGGATGTAGGTTTTTTATGATAAGGCGTATTCCGGATTAGTTATGAGGCTCTTTTGCTAAGTATAAATAGGGAAACGGACGATTATCCCCCATTAAATTAGATAAATTGTTTTTTATTCATAATTATCCGATATATTTCAAATTTTTGATATAGGTTTTTTTTCTCATAAAATGGATCCCTAAATAGTTTTAAGAGCTTAATGGCTAAGTATAGAGGAAGGAACTGGGGATGACCCCACTTAAATTACATAAATGGCTTTTTACGCAGAATTATCCGATTTGCTTCAAATTTTGGATGTAGTTTCATTATGGTAAGGCGTATAAGCGAATGAATATAGTTAAAATAGGGAGGGATGCAGCAGTCCATTCAGGAAACTCTTTCAGGGAAAGAAGCTTGCTTTCCCCATTCGACGGAGGGGGATGTCCGGTAGATATCGCAGGCGACTAGTCTCTTAGGAAATTTGTCGATCAGGGGATTTCCCGGTAAAGGTTTGCCGCAAAAATATTCAAGTAACAAAAAAAAGCGAGTTGAATGCAACTGAACGCAAATAGCAAAACATTTTTTCTTTATTTTTTAATTTAATGATTGAAAACTATTATGTCAGAAAACATTATAACACATTTTACCTTTTTTCTTATAATGATTAATTTCCATTCATTTTGCATTTAAAACTGGTTTATTTTTTTATTTTTTTATTTGTGAAAAAAGTAATATACTAAATCATTTGTTGTAATTGTCATTTTAATTTACGCCAAATATTTATCACTTAAAACTGGATTTTTACTAATTAATGTCCCATATTACGAATCACAAAATATAATATAAAACATTAAAAATATATGTTAGAAAATTCTAATGTACAAACTATATTGTATGTCACGAACGAATGAACTAGTGAATTCATTAATTTGAAGTAATAAAAAAAGTTTTTTTTTATTTCTAGCTAATGTTAGTAATTAGAAAGTTAATTGTTTAAAAACCTGTAGTTCTTGATAAATCTTCAGGTTTGAACGCTTAAAAAAATAAAAACAGATTTAAATAATAATAAAAAAAAAAGATTTTAAGAAAAACAGGCTAATTTTTTCTTTGTTACGATGTTTATAGAGTACTGAAAAAATACTATGCAGCAACATAAATCACAGTTTTAAATACAAACAGCTATTGAGGATATATAAACAAACACTTAAAACTATTCAGGGATTCACTTTATGAGAAAGAGCCAGAATTTGAAATACATCGGACAATTGTGCATAAGAACAATTTATCTAATTTAAGGGTGTGGGAATAATCGCGCCCCCTTTTTTAATTAGTAAAAGAACTTTATAACTAATCAGGGATACCCCTTATCTTAATGAACCTACATTCAAAATTTGAAGCAAATCGGATAATTCTGCGTAAAAAGCCATTTATTTAATTTAAGAGAGGTTATCCCTCATGCACCCTCTATTCTTAACCATTAAACTCACAAAATTCTTGAGGCATTATATACTGTGACAACGTACTGAAAACTCTAATCGTGGCAGAAGATGGATAGCGAAGTCTTATTGTGAAAAGGTATGCAGAGTTGAACGTATCTTCATTCAAAAACTGTTAAGAACCTCAAGGAACATGCCTAGAAAATAATTGCACTGGTCTAGTGGCAATGAGCTGAGGGGGACACTGGGATTATTAAGCATCGAGAGGGAAAGAAAGCAGTTGGAAGAGAGACATGAGCTGGTAATATACAAGAAAGTACATTGATGTAAGATGGCTTAGACGTGCTAAGCGAAATGTAATATTGGAGTGTGGCTCCTATGTAGTTGTAATGTCGTGCTTTTTTTTTCTTTTAATAATTGCTCTATGGTTCTCATAAAGAACTTGGGGGAATTAAAAATGTGTTATTGAAGAACTTAACAAATAAACCAACTTAGTAAAGAGAAACTCAGGGCGCGACACCACAATACTATATATAAGCCTTATCAGAAAGAACCTATATCCAAAATTTGACACACGTTGGATAATTTTGCTTAAAAACCATTCATCTTATTTACAGCGGAGGGGGAGGGGTAATCGTCCGCTCCCAAAACTAATCAGGCAAGCATCTTTACAGTATGAACATATATCCAAAAATTGAATCAAAGCAGTAAATTCAGCATGAAAAAACCATTCACTTAAATTAAGAGCCAACCCCCGACGTCCCCCCCCTCATACTTAGCCAATAAATCCTCAAAATCAAAAATAAACCCCCAAAATAAATTCCTTGTCACTTTTTTTTCTGGTAACATTTTTATCTTGTCCCTTTTTTTCGGTAACTATTTTTCGCGGAAAAAACGGCAATTTCACCAAATATCGCAGATAAAACGCTGATTTCGTCTGAAGACCGCGGGGAAAACGTCGATTTCGTCTAAAGATTTCTGACATCATGCCGATTTCGTTAAAAAAATCGAGGAAAAAACGCCGTTTTCGATAAAAGATTGCTTTAAAACATTTTGTCAAAAGATCATTGAAAAAAAAAACGCCGCTTTCATGAAAAGATCACGGAAAAAACGCCGATTTCGCCTTAAGACCGCGGTAATAAAACGTCGTTTTCAAGAAAAGATCGCGTAAAATTGCAAATTTTGTGTAAAGATCGTCGAAAAAAAACGCCGATTTCATAAAAAAAAACACTGAAAAACACCGATTTCGTCAAAAGATCACAGAAAAACCACCGATTTCGACAAAAGATCGCAAAAAATCGCCGATTTTGCTAAAATATCATAGATAAATCGCTGATTTCGTCTAAAGGTTGCGGAAAAACGCTGATTTCGTCAAAAAATAGCGAAAACCGCCGATCTTCACGAAAGATCACAATAAATCGCCGATTTTGCTAAAATATCGCAAATAAATCGCTGATTTCATCTGAAGGTCGCGGAAAAACGCCCATTTCGTCTGAAGATCGCGGATAAACCCTCTTCGCATGGGGGGGCTAACTCGCGGAATCCCCCCCCTCCCCCATCGATTTCCGAGAATGCGATGTGAATTTCCGAAAAAAAAAAAAATTCTACCAGAATTACCACTGAAGCAACTTTATCCCCCCTCCCAGAGCCGAATTCTGGCTGCGCCACTGCAAAAATAAATAAATAAATAAATAAATAAAATAAATAAATAAAGCAATACTTAAGACAGTAAAAGGATGCGATTGAGCAGTTTTTATGTTTTTATCCCAAATGAGACATATTAGTAAGCATGCTTAGTTTGTTATAAAAGAAAGCAGCATACATTTTAGGTAGATTTCGCAAGAAATACTACCTATTGCAATCGCACCAGTTTATATATCTATCTATCTATCTATATATATATATATATATATCACTTTTTTATGGACCCGATAACTTCTATAATTTTTCTCCAATCTCCACCAAACTTGTACATAAAATCAAAAAAAAATAAAATCTTGGCTAAGTTCGTTAATGGGCAAAATCGGACCAAGGGGGTCGGAATAGGGGGCGTTTTTGTGAAAACCGAAAAAACGCCATAACTTCTTAATTAAAGTAGATATCGAATCGGTTTAAAGTTTATATTACTTCTTAAAAAAGGGCCAAAAGTATATGCATGACAGATTTTTGATAAATTTAGAAGTGGGCTCAAGGGGCGAAAAAAACAGGGATTTTGAGAGAGAAAAATTCATAACTTCGTCAATTTTCAAGATATCAAGTCCAACTAAATTTTTTGTAAATGTTCTTAAAATTATCTAAAACTTTTATATTTACAAGTTTTTGATAGGACCAACTTTTACCGACGAAAAATATTAAAAACGAAAAGAAAAAGGGCGCTGAAAAAAGAGAAAAATCCATAACTCCGTCAATTTTTAAGATATCAAATCTGATTAAATTTATTTTACATCTTCTCAAAAATATCTACAACTTTTATATTGACAAGTTTTTCATAGGATCAATTCGTATAGCAAAAAGAAATTAAACAAAAATAGGAGTTGGAGAAAAAACCTCAAATCCAAACTGCTTATATTCTGACTCATTTTTAAATTCATTTTTGATTCTAAACGCATCCAAATGGTAGATCCTCTTATTTAGAAACTGTATAAAGTGACGCATTGGTCAATTTTCTGATAAAGACAGAATATATTTCAAAAAAGGCTCCCAAAAAGGGTATTTTGAACAGAATTTCCGAAAGTCATCGGGACTGAAAATTGAAGAAAGTATTTAAATAAGAAATTGCGTTTTTTTCTGACTCGTTTTTAAATCCATTTTTGTTCTTAAACGCATCCAATTTACAGATCCTCTTATTTAGGAACTATATAATGTGATGCATTGATCGGTTTTTTGATAAAGACAGAATATATTTTGAAAAAGGCTACCAAAAAAGGTATTTTGAACAGAATTTCCCGAAGTCTTTGTGATTTGAAAATTTAAGGAAGTTTTCACATAGCAAATTGCGTTTTTTATGACTCGTTTTAAAATCCATTTTCGCTCTCAAAAGCATCCAATTTACAGATCCTCTTATTTAGGAACTATATACTGTGACGCATTGGCCAGTTTTTTGATAAAAATAGAATATATATTTTTAAAATGCTGTCAAAGTGAGTATTTCGCACAAAATTTTCCGAAGCAATCATGATAAAAAAAAATTAAGTATGTATTCAAACAACAAATCGGTTATTTTATGACTCATTTTTAAATTCAATTTTTTTCTCAAATGCATTCAACTGACAGTTTTTTGTTATTTAGGAGCTGTATAGTGTACTGTTTTGGTCGATTTTTTTAATAAATTCAGAATCTATTTCAAAATATGTTGTCAAAACGGGCATTTGAGCTGAATTTTTCTTAAGATGATTCTGATAAAACCAGTTTTTGCAGAAAAATCAAATTAAAAATTTTTCATAAACGGCCAAATGAAGTTATTAAACTGGGTTTATCTCTAATCATATATATATATATATATATATATATATATATATTTTTTTTTTTTTTTTTTGAAATGAGCACTCTTCGAAATCGACCTCCGCCTATAGGCCCAGCCGACAGGGATTTTATAAATTCTGTACGTGTACCGTTAATAAAGCAAATCAGAAAAATCTGATAAAGATAGTCATAGAAAAAATCAGGAAACTTTTTTTTTTTTTTTTTTCACAATTTCTGTGGCTATCCTGCATGAAAATCAATCTTTAAAATTCACCTAAAAAAGAAAAATACAGTATGTAAACACTACTAATGACGTCGATGTAGATGACCCAATTGAAAAGTCAACACTAGACAGAAATAAATAAGCAAAAATAGTTAACAAAGACATAGACTTCGTCAGTAGGAGAGTTACCGAGTAAAACAGACATTATTAGCATGGAAGATAAATTAGAATAATATTTTTACTATGTGCAAGCTTGTAAGAAAATTCTTATTCGCACATCAAATAATGGTATTTAGAGAAAAATGCATTTAAATAATTCTAATGCTATCTTTGCAGCATAATTTATAAGATAACAAATTTATTATTGTTTTTTTTTTTTTTTTTTTTTTTCATGTATTATAATTTCTGTTTTACAAAATGTTTATTTATCCAAAATCATGGGATTTTTTTTCTTAGTTTTAAAAATGACCTATTTTTATTTGTGTATTAAAACAAAATTTTGAATTTAGTTTTTCACAATTTTTCTATATTAATGGAGGTATATTTTTTTAAAAATTTATGAGTAATTTATGAATAATTTTATGAATAATTGCATACATTACACTTTTATATTCAAATAATTTTTACGATCAGTTATAAATTCTTTTGTCCTTAATGATGGTAATAATATTTTAAAAAGAAATTCTTGCAACTACTAGGTATTGTATTCAGTACGCTTCCCAAAATTTGGTCAAGCACCGAGTAAATACCGAGTACTCTGTACGGTTTTAATATTTATTTCGTAATAAAGAACTAAAATGAGCGTGTTAGGAAAATGACATTCATTTCAGTGACAATCATATTTAATTACGGAATTTTTTTTTTGTAAAATACAGAATTCGTTAGTTTTCCCCTATATTTATTTTATAAGGTATAAATATTAAATAGAAATAAAAAAAAACTAGAAAAAAATATTTATACAATATAGCAGAAGACCTTTCACTTTGCACACATCACAGTGTGACAGGGCAGGAAAATGACAATCTAAAATTCCAAGTCTTTTAATTGATTTATTTAGATTGTTAGAAATGTAATATCGCTTGAAAATACTTCTAAAGATATTTTTATTAGAATGCATCAAAAGGGATTGCATTATATAACAATTGTTATATAATGTCAAAATGTATTGCATTTAATAGGAATTTTACTGTGCATATTGCATTTTCCGAATTTTTTTATATTCACCCATAAGATGATTCAGTCTGATAATAAAGATTCACAGAGTGGCATTTTATGAAATTCTTATAAGTAATACTTTATGTTTTTATTATTTATTACTTGTAGTTTGTAAAAGCATTTTAAATATTCAAGCAATTAACTTTTGTAATACAGCAAAAAATAATTACTTATTATGCAATTGAAAATAAAACTGTCTATTCAGAAACTTAGTACATACAGAAGAATTAGTCTTGTTAATCAATATTAATATAAAATTCAATAAATTCTTATTTAACCTTATCACTGCCGTTAAGTGATATATCTATTCACAAAGCTGTAGTTTGATGCAACAAAGTATTTTATTAAATTAATCTCTACACATATATTCCAGATTTGAAATATTAAGGTATTATTAATTCTCTCAAGGAATATAAATTATACATAATTAATTTTTTTGTATCGTGTTATAAGGTATGTCTTTTTTTAGCATTTGTAAAAAATTACAGAGAAAACAACATTACAATTTTGCCCTTATGCTTAGCTCTCAGGAGGTTAATATTTATATACATTATATGCATGTGTTTAGAAATGTTGTGCAAATTTTTCACTTTCTTAAAACAGAAGTTTTGTCATTTAGAAAGAATTTATAACTATTTATAGACTGCAAGATATTTCAAAACAAAATCGTTTTAAATGTTATCAAAAATCAAGCCATTTCTCTTATACTTTTATCTATTTCATTTATTTTGTATGGTGCCCTTAAAGGGCCTTTGTTTTTTGGGACCCGGCTTCTCCCCCCCCCCCCCTTGTTTCTGACGTTATGTTTGTCAGACTTTGACTATGACTTGAATTTTTCCGTGTATCATTTCTCTACTAGAGGTAAGGAGTTGATCTCTCCAGGCACTCTGACAATTATCTCGTCCAAGTCCAATCGTTTTAAATCAAATAACTACTGATCCCAGTCTCCCTCAACCTTTCAATATTCATACTGCAATAAAAATCATTTTAAAAATATGAAATAAAATCATGTTTATGATACAATTCCAATAATACTTTCAGAAATATTCCCATTTACCAAGATGAAAGACAATATCCCCTCTAAACTAGTCGTTGGGGGCCACCGTAATACTTACCCATCATGGATATGTATATGAAAATAAAACATGTGAAACTTTTTATACAATGCATTGCAATTCATAAACAAAATTTAAATATTGTTAATATGCATAGTAATGCTTTATTAAAGAACTGCTGATGTACCAATTTCGACAAATTATATAAAACGCCAAACTACTCAAATAGTACCGAACTGCGTAAAAGAAACATCCTTATAATTCTAAAAATAATAATTCTATTAACTAACAATTAACTGTGTCGGATTAAGCGTCTCATTTCCAATTAAAATATACCTCTGAATTGAAATTTGAATGAAATACAGGGTCATGAAAAATCGAAGAATGTGGAAAACAGGATTACAAATATCTCGGCAACTAATAATCCGATCGACTTCGTTCTATATGCAAAATGTGTGTTATTTTATTGCCTTTTACGTCCATTCCTTAGAACAAAAAAATTCGAAAATTTTTATATACCTTTCATCAGAACGAATTTTTCGAGAGTCCGAAAAAAATAGTTCCGGATAATCGAGGTTGCTGATATTAAATAGGGTTCGTCCCATTCTTACATACTAACTACATACAAAATTTCAAGTCTCTATATCAATTTGTTCGGGAGATAGAGCGTTTACAGACAGACAGACAGACAGACAGACAGACAGACAGACGGACGGCAAAATTTTTTTTCTAAAAATATGTTTCTCGGAATCTCCACTATCTAAAACGTGTAAATCCGTCAAAAATTTTTTTTCGATTTTCAAAACGATTGCAAGACTTACCCTATACTACGTATGATGGGTAAGTAATAAACAATTTAAGTATATGTTGATGTATTTCAAGATGTGATTTCAGCAAGTACTCTCTATATGCAGAAAGATAGTTGAATTCTGTTGTAAATCAATATGATTTATAGATTTGTATTATTACACAGTTTGCTAAACAGATTTTAATACACACTATACATTAAACTAAATTTAATTTATGTAAAGAAAATCCAGAACACAGCTAAAAATGCATTTCCAGCAAATCATTCAATGTATCTAGTTCTTAAACTGTAGCATAATCTGTAAATGAATCTATTTACACACTAACATCTCTGAGTCTACTAAATATAGTTCAACTGGAAATGCATAGCACAATTATAAACACTCTTAGCAATTCACATTTGTCAGATAGTAATGCTTACAAATTCTTTTGTGCAGCTCTGTATTAAATCAATTTACAGACACCCGAAAATATGTTTATAAAAAAAAAAAGAAAAAAAAACGAAAAAGAAAAGAAAAAACCTTACTAAAATTTAAAAACACATAATACAACTAAAAACATACTATAGTAAACCTCAATAACATGTATGAATCTCATGGGTATCTGTGTATATTTACGAGAGTTGGAGAATGGACAGGTAGACAAACTCATAGCAAATACTTTTCAACTAATATGTGGAAAAGAAAATATTCCTATTGGAATCAATAATTTTTATGGCAATTTTTACAACTCTTGATTTCAGCCTATTTTTCATAAGAAATTGTCTCAATTCCTAGCATGAAAGCATAGCGATCAAGAATATCCCAAACTTTTTATTCACAGCTCATAAGAAATTGTTCCTAACAGCAATTTTTTCTTCAATAATCCAACCAGAGACTGACATTTTGGAAAGTCAACTAAAATACAACAAATAGTAACAACTAGTAAACAGTTTTTTTATCCAACTTTTGCAGCAGCAATTGCAATACTTCTTTTGCTTTGTTCACGAAAAAAATGGCATTACAGAGGCAGCAAAGAAAATCTTGACACTTAAGTCATAATCTCAATAGTTGAATGTTTTATTTTATTTTTTCCAGTTTTAAATAGAAGAAGTGGGTGAGAATTTCTATCAATAATTGGTTATGTGGTGTAGTGGCTCTTGTAGAATATGATTTAAAGTTCTTTTATTATTATTTTTTTAATATTGGTTTGAAAAGCCATTTTTTTAATAAACATTGCTTTTCAAAATTACTGTTTAACAATGTAATGGTTAAGAGACCATTGAGTTAATAATATTTTTTAAATATTAAACATACACTTGTTTTCCAAAAAGTCTCTTTCAATGCAATGACTTTCCGAATTTTATCAAAAATTAATACATACCAATGTTCAAAATTAACACCATACTAGACATTACAATGATGAAAAAAAAAAGTATGATCCAAAATACAATTACCAAACGACACATACATTTGTATGTGCATTTAAAAATGTTTTGTATTTATATCAGGGCTCGAAATGGAAAAATCCGTGAATTGGAATGCTATTTCAAAAACACTGATGACAAAAAAACTTTTTCAATCATAGAAAATTTATATCAGACCAAAGAAAAAAGAAAAATCTAGTTGGATGTGTCAACCTAAAAACTTTGTTCTATCTCATACATCTTAATGTTTCTAAAAGTAGTTATAAATATCAATATCTTTAGTTCAATATTTCAATATCAGGGGTGTAGTCGTAAAAATAACAGAGGATATGTACTCTAAGCAGAGGGTATATGTTCAAAGCAGAAGGTATACCCTAGAATGTGTATACAGTAGACTCCCTGAAATCTGCACTCCTAAAATCTGCAACTCTCTAAAATGCACACATAATTTACAGATGTAAACAATGAAACATTCAGTTCAGATGTAGGTGCAAAATTTGACTTTTTTAGTTTTATATCAATTTCATATATTTTTTTATTTGTAATTTTTACTAAGGTTATTGAATTCATGTTTTTCATGAAGGAAGAATGATTTATTTCTGGAAAAAGTCAAGATATTGCTGATATCATTAGTAATCACAATCTTACCAAATATATTTATGTATTAATCAAGCTTTTTTAGTTATTAAGTCTGGCTAAACCTGAAATAAAGCTTCATTATTTTATGATCCTGATCGGAATTAGAAATGTACTTTTATGAGGCAAATTTCATTGAATAATTTAGGAAAATCACATTTCATCTTTATAATGAATATTTTATTGTACATTGATTATTAACTTGACCTTTGCTTTTAGTATTTTAATCATTTAAAAAATTATCTATTTTTTTATTATTTTAGTTTATTATTTATTTTAATATTTTAGTATATTGAAAGCATTCATTATAGCTTGGATTTCATTATTAATTACATTCAAATTATTTTTTTTAAGTATAAACAAAGCAATGACCAGAAATCCGCAAAATTCTAAAATCCACAAAACCTCTGGTCCCAAGCTGTGCAGATTTGAGGGAGTCTAGTGTACGATTAGTTTTCTTGAGAAACAGAGGGTAAACGGTGCTCTTTTAAAAATTCCAGAAGGTATACAGCATATACCCTCCACTACATCCCAGTTCAATATTATTAATTCCGTATTATCCTTCTCAGTCCTGAAATAAATATTACGAGAGACCACAAAAACCAATTTAAAATTACTTACAATACAACATCTCTAAAAGTTTATCATTCTATATATCAATGATTATGATATGCACACTTTTATTTAAAAGATCTGGAAATAATTTTCACAATTCTGAAAGCATTTAGATGAGTTTAAAGAATGCTATTTAGTTTCTCCTCCAGGCAACATCAGCACTGAGAAGGTTATGCCAACTTTGATTTTTATCTTAAATTTTTGCTTCAGTCAATTGACAGGAATAAAAATCTTAATAATGCTATTCATTAAAATCAATATTTTTTTGTTATTATTTTGTATATTCCAACAGAGATCACAATAAGACACAAAACACTTACTACACAAAATTGTAATAATGTATTTTAAAAATTTCATGAACAGGAATGATATTTACCATTATTTCACAGAATAATAAAAACAATATTCTTAATAATGATGTAATTAAAATGGATGAATATTAGAAATACAATACATATATTGGATAAATAATTTTAGGTAAATTTCTTATGAAATACTACCTATTGCGGTCGCTTCTATGTTGGAATTTCTGAAAAATTTTTGCAGATCTACGCCGATCATGACCTCTAGACCCCAAAACTACCATCAGTAAAAAAGTTTATATACATATACAGTAGACTCCCTCAAATCCGCACAGCTTGGAACCAGAGGTTGTGTGGAATTTAGAATTTTGCAGATTTCTGGTCATTGCTTTGTTTACATATTTTAAACAATAATTTGAGTGTAATTAATAGTGCAATCGGAACTATAATGAATGCTCACAATATAATAAAATATTAAAATAAGTAATAAACTAAAATAATAAAAATTTAGATAGTTTTTAAAATGATAAAAGTACTGATAGCAAAGGTCAAATTAATAATCAATAGTGTATGATTAAATATTCATTATAAAGCTTAGATGTGTTTTTCCAAAATTATTCAACAAAACTCGCTTCATAAAAGTACATTAATTTTCATCAAAATCATAAAATAAGGATTTTTTTTCAAGTTTAGCCAGGCTTAATAACCAAAAAATCTTGATTAATGCATAAACATATTTAGTAAGAAGATTGTTATTACCAGTGATATCAGCAATATCTTGAATTTTTTCCAAAAAAAATTATTCTTCCTTCATAAAAAAAAAAACATTAATAGAGTATTATTAAGAAAATTACAAAAAAAAAATATATATATATAGAATTGATGCAAAACAAAACAAATCAAATTTTGTCACAATATCCGAACTAAAAGTTTCATTGTTTACATCCATAAAATATGTGCGGATTTCTGGTTTGCGGATTTGAGGGAGTCTACTGTATCTATCTATCTATCTATCGGTCTATATCACTTTTTTATAGACACGATAACTTCTCCAATTATGCTGAAATCTTTTTCAAACTGATACATAAAATCAAGGGGTATAAAATCTCGGTCAAGTTTGTTAATGGGCAAAATCGGACCAAGGGGGTGGAAATAGGGAGGGTTTTTGTGAAAACCGATAAAACGCCATAACTTCTTAAATAAAGTAGATATTGAATCAATTTAAAGTTTGTTCTACTTCTAAGAAATAGGCCCAAAAATTATGCTTGACAGATATGTTATGAAATTAAAAATGGGCTCAAGAGGCGAAAAAAGAGGCGGTTGGGAGAAACAAATTCATAACTTCGTCAATTCTCAAGATATCAAATCCAACTAAATTTTTTATAAATGTTCTAAACATTATCTAAAACTTTTGTATTTACAAGTTTTTGATAGGACTAATTTTTACCTATAAAAAAATTAAAAACGAAAAGAAAAAGGGAGGAGTGGAAAAGAAAAAAATCCGTAACTTCGTTAATTCTTAAGCTATCAAATCCGATTAAATTTATTTTACATCTACTCAATAATATCTACAACTTTTATATTGACAAGTTTTTTATAGGACCAATTCTTATAGCAAAAATAAATTAAAGAAAAGTAGGAGTTGAAGAAAAAACCACAAATCTAAACTGCTTATATCATGACTCAATTTTAAATTCATTTTTGACTTTATTAAACGCATCCAAATTGGAGGTTCTCTTATTTAAGAACTATACAATATGACGTATTGGCCAGTTTCTCGATAAAGGTAGAATATATTTTTAAAAAAAGCTGCCCAAAAAAGGCACTCTGAACTTAATTTCCCAAAGCGATTGTGATTGAAAAATTAAGGAAGTATTCAAATAACAAATTGCTTATTTTAAGACTCATTTTTAAAACCATTTTTGCTCTCAAACGCATCCAATTGACAGGTTCTCTTATTTAGAAACTGTGTAATGTGCCGTATTGGTCAATTTTGCGATAAAGGCCGAATATATTTAAAAAAAATGCTCTCAAAGTAGCCTTTTTGAACAAAATTTCCCTAAGCGATCGTGAATGAAGATTTGAGGATACATTCAAATAACAAATTGCTTTTTTATGACTCATTTTTAAAACCATTTTTGCTTTTAAACGCATCCAACTGACAGGTTCTCTTATTTAGAAACTATATAATGTTCCGTATTGGTCAGATTTTCGATAAAGGAAAAATATATTTCAAAAAATGCTTTCAAAGTAGCCTTGAACAAAATTTCCCGATCGTGAAGCAATCGTGATTGAAGATTTGAGGATGTATTCAAATAACAAATTGCTCATTTTATGACTCATTTTTAAAACCATTTTTGCTCTGAAATGCATTCAGTTGGCAATTTTTCTTATTTAGGAAATATATAATTTACCATATTGGTCAATTTTTTTCATAAAGTCAGAATATATTTAAAAAAAAAAAAAAAAAAAAAAAATGCTATCAAAGTGGGCATTTGAGTCAAATTTAGCATAAGATGATTCTGATAAAATCGGCTCTTACAGAAAAATGAAATTAAAATCTCTTCAAAAGCGGCCAAATTAAAAATGTTAAAATGTGTTTTTCTCTAATTACATTTTATTTTTTGTTGTTGAAATGAGCACTTAACGAAATCTACCTCCGCCTATAGGCCAAGCCGACAGGTATTTTTTTTTTTTTTTTTTAAATGAATGGAATACAGAATGTAGGTAACTCAATTTCATTCTCTCTAGTCTAAGCACATTTTTATTTCATCTATTTTTGAATAATTTTTCTATACCCCTTCAAACTATATTTTGTACCTAAATGTATTTAATAATTTACGTTTTCGTAGATATTAAATTTTATAATAATCAAAAACTGCAATAGATTCATCTTATTTAAATGATCTCAGGGCAATCCATGAAAAGCAGGACATCAAAGGCAATTTTTTTTTCAACTTAAGACATTGGTACATTATATATCTTTTTTTTTTTTAGTAAAAAGTTCAAGGAAAAATAATACTGAAGAATTTTTGGTACTACTCTGTTATCCCGTCGACCAATTTCGCCAAATTATACAAATCGCCAAACTAATAGACAAATTATACGTATTGACATAATTTTTATTCCAAATAACGAAAAAACAAATAATTAATAGAATATTAATAAAAATATTAATAAAAAGTCGAAATAAAAATCATTTAATGACATTTTAAACATGTGAATCGTATTTAATGTCATTTAATGTGACATTCACGATCATCCATTATTGGCATTTAATCTTATGGTTTGGCGATAATTTTTTGGTCGACGGGATAACCTAGTAGTAACGAATTTTTCTATATTTAGATTTATTTTTTCTATAAATGGGCTGAAAAAAAAATTTTTTTAATAGGAAAAATGCATGAATTTCATATGATTCCTAGTCAATCACTTATAAAAGTTTTGTTTGTTTTGCTACTGTTTTATTTTTTACAGTAGTAGTAAGTATCCTTTTATTAGTTAATAATTAAAAAAACAAAGAAATAGACATTATATTTTAATTAAAAAATTAATTAAATTTGTTCATTGAAATGTAACAAGAGTAACCAAAAACATTTAAAAGTTTATCCTAAGGGAAAAAAAAATAATAATCATGATTTTTCATATAGATGGTACTGCTTACTTGTATTTATACAATCTTCAACAGTATGAAATTAATTTATCAAAATTATAAACCTTTTAATTTAAATTTAATATTGTAACAAGAGTAACTTTAGATTTTTCGTAACAATAGTAACCTCAAATTACTTAATTTATTGAGTGTTTTTAATCACTTTTTTTAAATCAATGCAACACTATCTGTAGCTACATGAAAGCTGAAGTTATTATAAGCAGTTAAACAGAAGTTTGGCATATTAACCACTCAACTCAGCATAAATGAAAGAATAAATTAACACGTGCTGTTCTGTAGCTACCCCCCCCCCCAAAAAAAAAAAAAAAAAATATGATTATTCATAATAAATATTTTTATTAATTCTACATCTTAAGAAATAACAAATTAGCAAGGTTTATAAAAGCAATTTAGTAAGTATATTTTAGAACTATAATATTATTAAAAATAGAGTAACTTATGATTTCTTGTAACAAGAGCAACCACAAATTCGTTGATTTTTTAAAAATGATTTCTGTCAGATTGACTTCTGATTTTGTGAAAGCAAGTGAACCAACAAAGATTGGGGTGATAAAGATAGAAGCAACATTATTAAAAAAAGAAATACGCTTTTAGATTGTAAATCTATTTATTGAAAGTTTGCCAATTAAAGAAATGGCAAAATGCACTACAGTATAGAACCATTTATCCGGAATGGTTGGGGTCAGATGTATTCTGGATAACTGGTTTTTCCAGTTAACTGGTTGGGATTAAAGCAGCATCCATTTGATAAGTTTTTGTGGCATTATATATCTGACTTTAAATGATTAGATGAACTAAGAATCAGATGCAATTAAGATTAAATATTAGAGTTTGAATGTAGGTAATTTATGGGAATTTCTTGGGAGCAAAAATTCTTCTGCTTTCTTGGCATAAAAATAAAAACATCTATAATATAAATATATATGCTTCACATCTATAATATAAATATATATGCTTCTATGTCAAAAACTAGATGCTGTTATCAAAGTATACAATTGTTTCAAGAAGGTATATGTCAAACTGGCAGTATATGACACTTTTCTCTACAAAGATTCTAACACCAGTTTATTACAAATGTCATTCCGGATAACTGGTTTTCCGGTTAACTGGTTTCCGGATAAATGGTTCTATACTGCATACAATAGTAAACTCATAAGTTTTATAGTAGCAATTGATCATGCTCTAAACATAACAAACCAGAATGATGATTACATGACAGGAGAATGGGTAGTAAAGTATAGGGTTGCAAAAAAGCCATGCTGATGGCTTTTATTGGTTTTAACCGGCATTTTTGGCAAATATTAGCTTTTATATAATGAAGCATTTTAATTATGAACTACACGTTTGTATCTGCTTTTTTTATTAGTTTTACACTCTTAATTGAGGTAGAATTTAATATAACCCAACTTTTCAATATTAAAGACATTGATATAAGAATAATATATATATGGATCTGCTAGTGATTTGTAGTCAGAATTGCAAATAAGTCTGCTAAATTTTAAAAGGCCACACCAATTGCTGTCTCTGGTTTACATTGATCTTAACCTCCATTCCCCTTCTTTTCTTTACTTATACTACTTTATATAATTAAAAAAGAAAATAGTTGCTTAGTTACATAATTTATTACTTGAAGGAAAATTTTATCCAAGTGAAATTATAAACAAAATTAATTCCTCTTATTCTGTCAGCAGCGTGCAAAGACAAAGCTGTGCCCGGGGCAAAGTTTCAATTTGGTGCCTCGTCCCCCCCCCTTATACCCAACCCAACTTTTTCTTTTAACAGCCCAAAAATGATGTTGGTAGTATAAGTTTGACGTCCCTAAATTTCTGTGCCCTGGGTGACCACCCCCACCCCCCTTCTTATGGACAGCACTGTATTCTGTAAATGTTTTAAAATCTCAAGCAAATTTTTTATTAAAAAGAATATATGTGAAAAAAAAGTTTCCCATCACTTGTAAACTCTAGAAATCATTATTCATTTAATAAATGTATTATTACATAACATCTGCATTCATAATGTGTCTTATAACTTTTTTATCAAAGCTTCAAAAGGGAATGTAACAAGAGTAACCATTTTTTGTAACAAGAGTAACTGTGTTTCTTCCAATTTTTTATAATATAAAGTAGACATTTCTTTTTTGAAATACACTCAAGAACATTGACAATAGCGACACAAGAAGAAAGCATCGGATTGAAATGAAATTTAATACATATAATGATACAGATGAGAGATTCCCTTGATCTCAAAATAAAGACAATTAAAGGAATACAGGGTGTGCAACGACACAAATACAGGGCAACTTCAATAGCGCGTTGGACCACCTCCAGCTGCAATACATGCCGCTACACGGTCCGGCATAGAGTTGATTAGACACCTGATGTTGTCCTGAGGCAGATCGGTCCACAAATCTTGCACAGCCAACTCCAAATCATGCACCGAATGACACGATGACATCTGACGTTTTAGCTGATCCCACATATGCTCTATAGGGGACACGTCGGGGGAGCGGGCCGGCCATGGAAGAGTCTCAAATTGACGCAGGAAGTCAAGAGCAACTCTTGCTGTATGCGGGCGAGCATTATCTTGCTGGAAAATCACCCCTGGGAGACTATTTAGGAAAGGCCCTACATGGGGTCGAAGAACATCAACAACATAACACTGGCCCGTTAAGTTTCCATGCATCATAATTAGAGTGGACAGGCTATCATAGGCTATGGCCCCTCAGACCATTACACCAGCTGTGCAGGCAGTGTGACATAGAACAGTGTGGGAGGAATTGTACTGCTCATCAAGGTGCCTCCACTCCACACCCGTACATGGTTGTCATCTGTCCCCAAAACAAACCGGGATTCATCACTAAACACAACGTTTTGCCAATCTGTGACATTCCACATTGATCTGGCTTGGCACCACTGTAGACGCAGTCGCCGATGTTCTGGTGTTAAAGGGAGTGCACAAAAAGGGCACCTGGATTTTAGACCTGCTTCTTTAACATTCGTATTCACGATCAACTTGGACCCGGAGTTTCGGCCGAAACCCAGGTTCAAAGCAAGATCGGTATTCTTCATCAACCTGGCAGAACCGGTTCGAGGGGGAAATACAAGGTCAGGTCGAATAACCTAACCAAACTCTCCAGTAAGGTTCAAGTTTGTTTCTCATAACCGAGCATGCGTAGTTTATGAAAAACAAGCAGGAAGAGAAAAAGAGGAGACGGACATTTTACAATGGCGATGACCGTATTTTCGTACTGAATATAGGTGCAGTCAAAATATAAAAGTTTTACAATCAAATAAAGCAGAAGAACATTATGTAAAGGTATGTAATCTCATATGTGTATTACGTTCAATATTTTTATTTGATTTATTTATATTTACGTATAAATACTCTATATATTATGCGTTGAATTGTTTGTTTACAAAAATACGCTTGGTCGCGAAAAAAATATTTGCTTTAAAATAGCCAACAGTAATAACTGACGCGTCTGTCTAAAGTTTGTTTAAAGTCATTTTGCAATTTTGATGTTAAAAAAAAAAAGAAAAAAAAGAACTAATATTTTAACAGTACCGAAATAAATGTCGTACTTACATAAGGTCTAATTAAAATGTGAGATACCTTTTTGATTTGCATTTTTGTTAAAGTAGAAAAATACGAAGATTATTTTTAAATATCCGTACATTCTCTGTAGATTTTTTATCCGTACTTATTGTAAGTTTGAAAATTAAATTTTGGTTTTATTGTACGAAAGATTTATTGTTTATGTACAAACTTAGATAAATGTATATCAGATCTATAAATTAGATTTTTTTACTTAAAATTTAAACAATTCATTTGGATTTTATCGGTTTATTGAAGACTTTTAGAAAGTTTGCTCTTTTTAAAATTATGAATCGTATTAAATGAAATACCTCCTATCCAGGGCCTGATTATCAACGGGGCACTCTCCCACCAGAAAAAGTAAATAGAAATTTTTTCCTTATTCATGATAGTAATTTTGACTGAAAAGGGCGTTTAAACAAGGCGAAAATTTCTATGTAATTTTACTGGGGAGAGAGTGCCCCGTTAGTAATCAGGCTCTGCTCCTATCATCAATTATAGTATTGTTGTTATTATTTGTATTTGAAGTTTTGTGAAATTTCAAATTTTTAATTTAAATACAGTAAAACCCCGATAATTCGGATTAATTGGGACCGGACCCAATCCAGATTATCGAAATTCCGGATTATCCGGAGAATTAGAAAAAAAAAATTAAATAAAATATAACATACTAACAGAAAATCACCTTTATGTTAAACTTATTGATTATTTGCAGACAGTAATAATGTTTACTTTGCTTAATTATTCCGAAAACATGCCAGAAAAAGTTTTTCCTTTTAGAATACGACGATGAAATAAGTTAATGTAATGGAAATTTGCCAATCGCTTCTCAAAATTGAAAAAAAAAAATGACCAAACCGATCCGAATTATCCGGAGATCCGGATTATCGGGGTCCGAATTATCGGGGTTCTACTGTACATTTATTTTTCAAATGTATTTTAATTTCAAAATTATATATAGTATTGAATATTGCATTAGAAATGCCATTTTATACGAAAGTAATAATAGTAATAATAAATCCCTTTTGGCTAATTAAAACATGAGCCTCACAATTTTTAAATAAAAATGAATTACCTCCTGAAATTGTGATATTTCTTTTAGAGATCAATTATAATTTCTGCTCCTTAAATAGCTAAATAAAAATAAATTACTAAAGGGTTGAAATACAATGATTAAAATAAAAAAAATACGTGTGGCACTTGGGGACTGCCGCGGTAAAGCTATTGTACAGCATTTTTTATCAACTTATGCAATTATAATTATTTATTTATTTTTTATTTATGCATTTCTTTTTTTTATTATTATTTATTCAAGTTTTTTCTTTTTCTTTGATATTAATTCAAGTTATACTTTTTGAGCGTGATGACCAATAACAAAACAAATTTTTTTCTTTTATTGAATGAATGAGAAGTTAATATCGTTTAAAATGTTTTTAATATCTTACAATACATATAGGTTAATCAGGAATTTTTACCATTGAAACTATATGTTTATGGTAGCTGAAATAAGAAACATAACTTTGAGACTTAAAATCCTCTAAATATCTGAAAAAATACCGCGTCAATGTCTACCGAAGGATATCGTGCCGAAATCTGCCAAACTGAAACGACTTTAGCCAGAGTGTTAGGGTTTTTTTTTTTTGTTTTTTTTTTTTTTTTTTTTTTTTCTCGTTACGGAATTTCTAGATTTTTTCGCCTCGCTCAAAGCCCGCGATAAAAGCTATGCAATAGCTTAATATATTACCAAACAAAGTTTGGCCACGCTACGAAAATTAGATCGCGAGTTATAAGCATTTTAAATTTTTCGATCCTCACCATGGGGGGGGGGGGGGGTTCTGTCATTAAAAATTAACACTGTCTCATAATAAATTACCAAACAAAATTTGGCCGCGCTACGAAAATTAGATCGCGAGTTATAAGCATTTTGACTTTTTCGACCCTCACCGTAGGGGGTCTCCTGTCACCAAAAATTAACACTGTCTCATAATAAATTACCAAACAAAATTTGGAAGCGCTACGAAAATTAGATCGCGAGTTATAATCATTTTAAAATTTTCGACCCTCACCGTGGGGGGTCTCCTGTCACCAAAAATTAACACTGTCTCATAATAAATTACCAAACAAAATTTGGCCGCGCTACGAAAGTTAGATCGAGAGTTATAAGTATTTTAAATTTTTCGACCCTCACCGTCGGGGGCCACCACCAAACACTGTCTCATAATAAATTACCAAACAAAATTTGGCCGCGCTATTAAAATTAGATCGCGAGTTATAATCATTTTAAAATTTTCGACCCTCACCGTAGGGGGTCTCCTGTCACCAAAAATTAACACTGTCTCATAATAAATTACCAAACAAAATTTGGCCGCGCTACGAAAATTAGATCGCGAGTTATAAGCATTTTAAACTTTTCGACCCTTACCGTGGGGGAGGGGGTCTCCTGTCACCAAAAATTAACACTGTCTCATAATAAATTACCAAACAAAATTTGGCCGCTCTACGAAAATTAGACCGCGAGTTATAAGCATTTTAACTTTTTCGACCCTCACCGTGAGGGGTCTCGTGTCACCATAAGTAACACTGTCTCATAATAAATTACAAACCCGACCCTCACCATGGGTCGGGTCTCCAATCACCAAAAGCTACATTATCCACCCTTGTTTTATCATAAGACGATTTTTTTTCTATACACATTCTACAAATTTGGAAAAAAAATTAATTATTTATATATTTTTTATTTATGCATTATTTTTTATTTATTTATTTATTTATTTATTTTTTTTTTTTTTTTTTTGTCTTTGATATTAATTTAAGTTTTTTCTTTTTCTTTGATATTAATTCAAGTTACACTTTTTGAGCGTGATGAGCGATAAGAAAACAAATTTTTTTCTTTTATTGAATAAATGAGAAGTTAATATCGTTTAAAATATTTTTATTATCTTACAATACATGTAGGTTAATCAGGAATTTTTATCATTGAAACTATAGATTTATGGTAACTGAAATAAGAAACAAGTTTTGAGATGTGATATCCTCTAAATATCTGAAAATTACCGCGTCAATGTCTGCCGAAGTCTACCGAAGGATGCCGAACTGAAACGACGTTAGCCAAGTGTTAGGTTGTTAGGAGTGTTAGGTTTTTGCGCGTTACGGAATTTCTACATTCGGTCGCCGCGCTCAAAGCCCGGGATAAAAGCTATACAATAGCTTAAAAAAAACTTTATTTTTTAAAATAACCCCATACCAAAAATAATTTTAACAGCTCTTTCAATAATGCTGATTATTTTTAAGGCAAATAAATTTTTGGTGACCATGAGTATGAAAGCAAACAATTCAACAAATAATGTAGGGAATATCTGTATAAATATAAATAAATTAGTTAAAAACAGAAAACATACATATATGAGATTACATACATTGTTCTATTTTAATAGTATTTTAAATTTTCTTTTCATTTCTATATCTTACATAGCATCTTGAGTACTTAAATTAACGAATGACACACACATAAATAAATAAATAAACAAATAAAATAAAATAATAATAATGAAGAGGGAATAGATAGGATGGTGCAAATGGGGGCTTATTCTTCTCCACAAATTCACAAACAAAAGACAATTTTTTTTTTTTTTTAGATAATGTAAAATTGTATGAAATTATTAATAATGAATTCGAACTGTTTTAATAGATTGCTATAGTACTTTAGCAATCCAGTCTAGAAATCTATCATTAATCAATCATAAAAAAAAAAGTTTCTTTTCTTTCTGTACTAAATAAAATTTTTATTACATCTAATGAAATGATATTTAAATGAGTAAAAAATATAAAATAATGAAGCTGGAAAAAATATAGAAAATAAAATATGATTTTCTAAATTTACTTTGAGAAGTAAATACATTCTTTCAAATGGAATACTGCATCCAAAAGCAGGTGCTTACTTGCATGTAATAATATTTCATAATAGTAGACTAATTTATCAAAAAATAATAGTCAAAGAGAATCAAATGAGCTTAACTCATTTGATTCTCTTTGACTTTTTTCCCCTTCAAGTTTGATCTTGTATCTGGGAAAGACAATTCTCAAAAATAAAGAGTTGGAGAGGGGGGGGGGGGGGCTCTAAAAGATGATCAATAAAAAATCAACTTTCTGTAATATTTGACATTTATTTGATAGGTTAGTGTTCAGAATTCATTTATCATTATTTTTAAAAGGATCCCGCTTACCTTTATCTGCAGTTCTCTTAATATTATTTCACTATTTTTTTCCAGTCTATTTGGAATATTAATAGCTATCTAGTTCAATTAGAATTAACCCTTTTCTATGAAAATCCAAACAATAAAATTATTATATTTGGATACTATATATACTGATATACAGGCTACTTTTTTCATTTTTCCTTTTTTTTATTTTAATATTTTCCTTATCAGAAATTACTTAATTACTAATTAATGCTATTAATAATGGAAATCAACATAATAACTGCTAGAATAAAATTTTAGTTTTTATTCAAGTCAAATTTCATTAGTTTTTATCCAAATCAAGTTCCATTATTAAGCAACTACGTGAAAATTTATTTTGAAAAAAAAAATTCTATTATTATTGTTGTTATTTTTTTTTTAAGCCTCTAACACGATTTATTCATTTACCTAACTTATTCATCAATTTAAAAAAGAAAAAAAATAGTTGAATGAATTATTTAAAAAATATTAAATTATCAATAAATTGAATTAAATTTCCATATTTAGTGGTTGCAAGTTTTAATTTTCTCCATATATTTTGTGAAGAAAAAATAAAAAATCACATCGAATCTTTGTTTTTCCTTCTTTTTGTTGTTATTATTATTATTATTAGTCTTTAACACGATTTATATCATTTACCTACTTATTTATCAATTTAAAAAAGAAAAAAAAATAGTTGAATGAATTATTTAAAAAATATTAAACTATCAATAAATTAAATTAAATTTCCATATTTAGTGGTTGCAAGTTTTAATTTTCTCCATATATTTTGTGAAGAAAAAATAAAAAATCACATTGAATCTTTGTTTTTCCTTCTTTTTGTACCCTTCCCTCTTTTTTTAACGCTTTTCTCCCAAAACAAAAATAATGTCGCGACGCGAAACCGAACAAGACGAGATTTTTTTAACCAATAGGCATACTTCTTTCAACCGGGGTCTATGAACTCCGGGTTGGGTAACTTTTCATCCGAAGTCGATGGCGAATACGAGTTTTCAACTCTCGGATAAAAATTCCAACTCTGCGTTACTGGACCCGTGGTTTAACTCTCGGTCGAAGTTCTTCATGAATACGATCGTAAGGTGTCTGGAAATTGTTTGTGGAACAATTGCTACGCCTACGCCTGCTCGAATTATTAAACGAGTCACTGTGGGGTCCACGAGTGCTTGCCGCACGATCCTTTGATCCTCTCTCCTCGTGGTCTTTCTGGTCGCTAAAGTCCCGGTTCTCCGCACGTAGGTACCTTCTCGTGTCCACTGCTCCTAACATTTTCTAACGGCACACTCCGAATGATCCACCTAGACAGCAACACGGCACGGCGACAAGCCTGCAGTTTTCATCCCAATGATCAGGCCTCTCTCAAACTCGCTTAACTGTGAGAAATGTCTTCTAGCATGTTTACCTGGCATGTTTCGCTTACCAGTCTTCCTTCAATCGGCAAGTAATCGTCATGTTTATGTATCTTCGATTTTGCGCTGGCTTATATAGCACCCTCTTCCAGATTGTAGCTCCAACTCAGCATGTATGAGCATGCGTATTGGCACAAAACTTGGATCATTTGCATATCACATTACGCTGTACTTATTTGCGAAGTTTCGCGATTGTACATAGCTTTCTTCTTGGGTTGCTATTTTCAATGTTCCTGAGTGTAATTTTAAATTTGAAGATGTCATTGCATAGTTTAGATAAAATATTTATTGTAAAGGGATAAAAAACTTGTCTTTTTCCGTTAACAAGAGTAACCATATTTTAGTTGAATTAACCTATAAAACTAATAAATTTTATCATGTTTTTCATGCACAAATATAAAAAAGTAGACATTCTTCTTTATTATTCAGCAAAAAATTCTGTGCATAAAAAAAAGGCATCTAAAGTTATGAATTTCTATGATAAGACACCACCATAAATGTAACAAAAGTAACCATGTAATTGCTCCTCATTAACTTAAGCTTTTGCTAAATTTGGACTTTTCAAAAAACATTATTCTAACAGAAATATCATAAACAAGATGAATGTAGATTCTACCATTGCAGAATTCAGTTTCGCCTCCGATTAGAAAAAAAAAAAATCGATAGAAGTTTTTTTGAAGGGCGACCCCGTTTAGATTGCAATGAACTAACTTCATTTTTCTTGTGATTATCAATATAATAGCAAACAGAACGGCGTGAAATACCCAATTGAATAGCAATTTCTCTCTGAGACATTGGAATTGCGGAATAATAAAGAGATACAATTTGACGTGCTACTTCTTCATTGACTAGATTCATCAAAAACGGGTTTTTTCTTTAGTTTAAACGCTTTTTTATAGACTCTGAGTAAAAGGAAATGCAATTTAACAATAAAACGAATGGAATCCCGTCGAATTCGACGAATGAAATGTTTAAAAGACCCGATAGATTTGGTTTAAAAAAAAGCAAAAGTAATTACATTATTGAATCAATATATAATAAATATATTTAAAAAGTAAATGTCAAATTTGCCAGTTACAATTTTGCATTCAAATATTCGCACATCTACAGTTAAAATTGTAATATGAGCGCCGGCGAAATCCAGAAATTTTATTTTATATGCACTCACAGAAAAATAGCTTTATTTTAAAAAAAAAGAAAAAAAAAGTAATATTGGGTACTACTAGGTTATCCCATCGACCAAAAAATTATCGCCAAACTATAAGATTAAATGCCAATAATGGATGATCGTGAATGTCACATTCAATGACATTAAATACGATTCACGTGTTTAAAATGTCATTAAGGGATTTTTATTTCAACTTTTTATTAATATTTTTAATAATATTCTACTAATTATTTATTTTTTCGTTATTTAAAATAAAAATTATGTCCGTATGTATAATTTGGCTACTGATGTGGCGATTTGTATAATTTGGCGAAATTGATCGACGGGATAACAAAGTAGTACCTAATATCGTTATGAGTAAAAATACGATGTTTTAAATAGTGACATCATTTTCTCTTCAAATGTTCTTTAAAAGTTACTGTTTATGAAAAAGGCATCCATAATATTATTGTAATTCCCTTTTATCTGGTTGCTGAATGACATAATTTCCCTCATTTGAAATTTCTCTTATTTTGATTTAGACATTAATTTTTATCGGAATTATTTTCTGTCATTTTATTTACATTATTAATATTATTTCTCAGTAAATATATATATTTTTAACTCAATTAGTGCATAATTATACGCAATCATTTTAGAAAATAAATTTTTATTATCGAGAGAAAAGCTAAACTCTGTTGCCACCATTTTGAAGAAATGTCATGAAAAAGCTTTTAAAATTAAAAATAAAATATAAAAATGGAAATAAATTAAAAAATAATTAAAATGGGCACAACTACAAATAAATAGCTTTCATTTAAAAAAATAATTATCAAAATCGGTTGACTAGAAAATTCAGGGCTGATGACACGACATTTTTAGCTTGTCTGAAAGAAATAGCATCGGATGCTAATAAATACAAATGAATTATAAAAGACTGAATTTTGATACATAATTAAAAACTTTCATAAAAAAAAACAAGTAATAGCTAAGCAATGCTTTTATTATTTCTTACACGCAGTCACCATTTTTATAAAAAAAAAAAAAAAAAAAAAAAAAAAAAAAAAAAAAAAATTCAAAAATTCTTCTTAGACTTCAAGAGTGAGTAGCTTTGCACCTTCTTCAGTTACTTTGTATAACATTTTTTGACAGTCCATAGTACAATCAGTTGGATTTCTTGTAGTCAAGGTAATCTGAAATGAAATATTTTTACTTAAAATTAAAATATGTTTTTCACACAAATAATAAGCTTAATTTCTAAACTTATTATATTAATTCCAAAAGATATTTTATAAATACAACTTTATTATTTGGTTATAACATAGTATCATTATTATTTAAGACTGCAATTATTAAAATTTGTTGTTTTATTAGAAGCTTTATTTTATTTCAGTTTACTACTTTTTTTTTTTTTTTTTAAACAACTATTGTAAATGGTGGGAGATACAAGGTGGTCATAAAAAAAACTTTGTCGATACATGGACCTCAAGGTACTGGTCTTTTCAAGAGATCAAGATGACATTTCAGATTATAAGGAAGGGGCAACTTACATCAAATTAATGTAGGTCAGCAAGAAAAACCTGTTCATGCATTATGACTCTTACTATACACATGAGCGGCAATTAGGCGGTCGTCCGCCCCGATACCAGGTATCTAACCCGTTAAGCTGAGATTATTAACTCAGCAGGTAGGGGCCTGGTCATCGGTTAGAAAGAAAGGAAAGAGCTTTGGGAATTTGATTGGTCTATGTTTAACACAGTTGTAGCTTTTTTCCAGGAGGGACTTCTGAGGCTCCAGGGGGGATATAATAGAGTTCTGTGAGGTTGCAATTTTTGACCATTAAAAAACCAAAATCTTAAATTTTCTGGGGGAAGGGGATGCCCCCTGCCCAGGACACTTTTCTCCGGGAGAGACTTCTGAGATCCAGGGGAGACATTATACAGTTCTGGGGGGAAATTGCATTTTTTGACCATTAAAAAACCCAAAATCTTAAATTTTCTGGGGGAGGGGGGCATTTTATTACTCCCGGGGGAACATCCCCCTCGTGCCACCCCCTGGGTTCAACGCTGATGAAAAAGTCTTAGATGAAAATTGCAGTTTTTTTCACGATTTTTTGGCAAAATGTGGGATGTTTTGTGACTTTTGGTGAAATTTTCTTTTTTTGATGAAATTTGCAATTTTTTGATAAAATTTAAGGTTTTATCATGATTATTTGACGAAATTTGTGGTTTTTTGTAACCTTTGGCAAAATTTGAGGTTTTATTGCTATCATTTGCCAATTTTTGCAGTTTTATTAAGAATTTTTGATAAATTTTGAGGTTACAGTGTGGCAAAATTTTAGGATTTTTGGAAGAAATTTGCAATTTTATTGCATTCTTTTTTTTTTTAGAAATTAGCAGGCTTTCCATAATTTTTTGACAAAATTAGCTATTTTTTCGTGATCTTTGATAAAAATTTGTGGGTTTTTGCAATCCTTTGACTAAATTTGTGGATATTTTTGCTATTCTTTGACATAATTTGCAGTTTCTGGTAAACTTTGACAAAACTTGCAGTTTGTTCCCGCAATCTTTCAGCGAAATTTGGATTTTTCGCGATCTTTTACAAAATTTTGGCTCTTTTCGCAATTATTTCAACTAAATGTGGCTTTTTTTTTTTTTCAATCTTTTTTTGACAAAATTTATATTTCTGGCGATATTTTAATGAAATTCGCATTTTTTCAGCAATTTTATACAAAATTTATCGTTTTTAGCAATTTTTTGTCAAAATTTACTTTTTTTTCCCCGATTCCACATGAAGAATTTTGTGATTTTTCAATGATTATTTGTCGAAATTTGCATGCTTTTTGCAATTTTTTCAGGAAATTTGTGTTTTTTTTCATGATCCTTGGACAAAATCTGTGTTTTGCCCCACAATTTTTGACAAAACTAGTTACTTCTTTTGGCAAACAATTGACTTTTTTTTTTTTTTTTTTTTTTGTAATCTATTGAAACCAGCGATATTTTTATGTCCAAATTTTTGGACTGATGATCGACTTTTTCTCAATATTTGGGAAACTCCGAACAGAAATGCAACTGCTATTTTCCTTTTCTTAAGTTCGGGATTGAATCGCCAATTTGAATGCAGTAAATTCTGAGTGAATTTCACCCCTTTCCTCACTGACATCGGTACATTTTTCAACTATCGTGTTTGTCGAGTGAAGACAATAAAGTTAATCTCCACATTTTAAATGTTACTCGACGGTTGGCGAGTGCTAATTTTGTTCTATAGGATAGAGTAAGACAATTTACATGAGACAGAGGCAAGACACCAATCACTGATTACAACACAGATCAGAGAAAAGAAATCTTTCATTTGGATTACATATATTTCCTCATGGGTGCCATAACAGGTAATTAAACACATTGCATTCGAAAAATTACACACAATATAGCTGAATGTACCATACTATAAGAAATTTTTGCAATCTCATGTTTGATAATCTTTCAAATCTTGCAAAATTATGTATGCTCTATATTTGAGATATCACTAGAACCAAAATGCTGTTCTAGGACTCTACAAAAAGACTTCATTAAATGTGGAGATGTACAATTTTGCATCCAAACAATGTCGTTCAGTGCATTTTGCTGCAGCAAACTACTAAGTGCCCTTGAGCATAAATTACTGGAATATCTTTCGTGTCCACATTTAATCCTGGTCACCAATTTTAGTTTCAAAATACAGTTTATAAGCTTTCTGCACAAGCTATGACAACGGTTTCTTTCGATCATTAAATATGGCGCATTGCTGCATACATATAAAAAAATACATTGGGCTGTTTTTTACACAATTATGATATTTTCACTTAATAAAATATTCAACAAACTAAAGGGCAAAATTAGCACTAGCCACTGGCCACAGGGCCAGTAAATGAGAAAAAGTGGCCAGTGAAAAAATGTTTATCAGTGGCCACCTTCTGGCCACTTTTTTTACAAGGAGAGAATACAATATACTTACATTTTATCAAAGATTCTACTTTTTTAGGTTCTAATATAGTTATAATAACATATTTATTTGGACTATTCAGTTTTAAATTAATACTTATAGAATTTTTTACTATTTAGTATTTTTAAATAAAAAAGTGGCCACTAGTTTAAATAAAGTGGCCACTTCAAAAACTACTAATAGTGGCCAGTGGCCGCTAATGGAATTTCCCAATTTTGCCCTATACAACAAACTAGTTTTACATAATACTAATGCAGTAAGGCTGCAGGTCACCAGGATTGTCAAAAACCCAGGTTTTTGACAATGCAGGATTTTTGTATAAAAACCCAATCCACCCAGATTTTTTTTTCTATATATTTATATATTTATAAAATAAATGTATGTTACTCATTAAAAAATATAATTATTAAGTTACTTTTTTTAATTACATTTGATCTATTTATTACTAATAAATATTACAGTAAAACAAAACCCCGGCTATCCGAATCCTGATCATCAGAAAATCAGCTTAGCCAAAAGATCTTAAAATTCCTTAAAATCCTTTTTAAATATGAAAAATTTTATTGTCAACACTATTTTTACCAATAACAAATGACAGCTTTCAACATATTTTGATTTATGATACTATTTTATTAGCATGTTTTAGATCAAAACAATTTCAAATCATTTTTAATACATTGAAGTGTTGTTTTAATACTTTATTAGCTTTAAAGATTAGAAGCAGAATCAGGGCTGCTGGATTTTAACTAGGCTGGCTCTTTCTGGTTTAAACTGTTTTAAAAAGGCCGGCTTTTATTAATACAACTCTTTTTTTAACAATAACTATTCTTAAAATGAAATGCGTTATTAATTATTAACTTTTTAATTATTGTTGTCATAAAAATGAACTACCTAATAAATTGTAAATTAAAGTATAAGTGAATTGATAGCAGAAATGCTCTTGTGATCAACAGATGGGAAGAATTTTTTATTTGAAAATTTATGCAATAAATTTGTTTTCAAGTAGTTTAAATGATTTTTACCAAATAAAATACTAATCATTTGACTTAGGTTTTAAATATTGGAACTATACTGATCTTGTTCCAAACAAAACAGGGTTGGCAAGTTTTTGACGGTTTTAACCAAGGTTTAAACCGTCATGTGAAAAACCTATATTTATATAAAAATATTTATTTACACACATATTATATATATATATATATACCTATATTTATATTTTATAAATAAAATACTTATGAATTTATTTTATTTGTTACTGAATACTATAAAGTTTTGTTAAATATCTTAAGTATTCAGTTGTTGAATAATTACTTCTTATCATCTTACCTTGCTTTCAAAGTAAACATTATTTGTATTCTTAATGCTATTATTAGTGTGTGTGGGTGGGTGGGGGGGGGGGGGGGAGTTAGAGATAAAAATGGTTTATAATAATGCGTAATAATCATAAATATAATAAATAATTATGCATTATATTTAAATTCAAATTAACCTACTAGACATTATGTATTATAATGTGTATAGCATTTAAAAAAAAAAAATGAAATGTTTATCAAGTTCGACTCGTTTGAAAATCCTGCATCTATAAATCACTTATTTAACTCGTTCCTTAAAAATATTTTAGCTGTATCAAAATGCATAATAAGTAACTTTAGATTTTTTTATATTAAAAAAATAATAATAAATAAATAAACAAGATATTTAAACATAATTTTTGTGCAAATATTTCTGCATGTCCATTGTGAGATAAATTTCTGAGATTTGAAATCTGTCACTTTTACCTTAATTTTTATTAATTTTAAAAATATTTTAAGGTTTGCTAATTACCCACAATATAATTAAATTTCAACATTATGTAATGTATGGCAACTGTTGCTTGTTTTAAAATTTGTTTCCTAAACAAACTCTAGTGCACCACAGCAGATTGTGACTACAGGTTTCTCATGGTTTAAACCCTTGTCATGTCAAAAAACCCAACCCTAAAACAAAATTATATGATGAAAAAATTTCTCAATTCACCCCCCAATATCTATACTTTTTTAAGCATAAAATGTGATAGTTCCTGGAATCTTGTTAATATAGTAACCTATTACTGTCTGACCGAGATAAGAAAAACCATGAGTAGGTGTCCTGCTTCCAAGGATCCCAAAACTGGAGAGGGAACTTCACCCATAAGACCAAAAAAAAAAAAAAAAAAAGCTGCTTATTCTCGGAATGATCGGTTTAATGGGAGAAAAGGAAATGCCAGACTTTCCTAAAATAAAGTCGACTGACCAGTTACCTTGGCAACAGAACCAATCTGAGACAGGTTCTAGAGTCTTTCTTATCAGAGCCAGACAGTAGACTAAACACCAAAACCCTCCTAAATATGAAGAATTTGAGGATGGGAAAGTTTGCTAATTGACCCAAATCAATTCCTCTCCTTTTAATCTGTAGGAAGATTTATGAAGGAACAAGAACAAAATATTTAGCCATATATAGAAGAAAAGAACATGTAGACAGATTTCCATCTTACTCAGTCTGGTTAACAGAGAATTTACTGTACTTAGAAAAAATAAATAAATATAAAAAAGCTATGACAAAATTATTTATATTTTCTTATTTTGAAAGTGGAATGCTGCCTTGTAAACTTCTTACATAAATAAATGACTATTTTTATTCACAGTACTAACACATTCTTATATGCTAGAAACCATTGTTCAAAGTGAAGTATTTTATAAACTGTATCATTTTATATATTATTTATTTGAATATAATTCTTATCCATAATAACGTGAAAATAATTTAACTAAACACTAATGTTCCACTGGACCTATAGTATAGATGTTGGTAAATCATTTGGCTATTTATGAATGAAATTTTTGTTTTATATACTGGCTATAAAATTGGACACCTGAAACAAGATTTTAAATAAATTTCATAAGATTTAAGTTTTAATTTGTATAAAATGCAGGGTTGGTACGGTTTAAACCAATTGGTTTTAACCATGGTTTAAACCACGGTTTAAACCAAATGGTTTTTTTCTCAAAAAAACCAATTAGTTTTTTTAAGAAGAAATTTAATGATATTTTCTTTTTTTTTCTTTATAATTTACAAGTTTCAGATTATTGGACATACATAATTTCTGCTTTTAACACTTTATTTCAGTAATAAGTATTATGTATAGTGGGTTTAGGTCTTTTTTTATGCATAGGATTAAACCAATTGGTTTTTTCAAAAAAAAAAAAAAAAAAAAAAAAAAACAGCGATTTGTTTTTTAGAAGAAATCTAATGACATTTTCTTTTTTTCTTTATAATTTAAGAGTTTCAGATTATTAGATATAAATAATTTCTACTTTTAACACTTTATTTCAGCAATAAGCATTAGATATATTGGGTTTACGTCATTTTTTTATGCATAGGATTAAAGTCAGTATACATTGGTAAACATATCTTTTGCTCTAAAAAAAAAAAAAAAAAAAAAACTTTGAACATGTGTATTGATCAAAAATAAAATAAATTCAATATTTAGTATAAAATATTTTAATTTTTTTAATAATGCAGATTATTTAATGCAAATAATAATAATGTAACACAATGACTTTTTAAGATTTTGCACAAGCTGTACAAGAATTTTTTCTTTTGGGAGATTTATCTTGAAGAATTAAAAGTAAAGACTGATTGCTAGTTATACCATTTTAATAATAATTTTTTTCCCTCTGCTATCTGATGAATCTAACAACTAAAAATGTTAACTTCAAATTGTCACTCAAAAAGAAAAAATATGCTAAGAAGTATTTGTAATTCATTATTTGAATAATTGTAGAAAAGAATATTTATCAAACTACATCCAAATGTTTATTATTAGTAATCAAAGGATTGTTTATAAAGATTTACAGAGCATCAATGGTTCACTGTGTAGAACAGTTAAAACTTTCAACATAAGACTGTTTGCAAAAACTGTTTAAATTGAAAAATGAATTTTTTTCAATTTTCAGCATAAATTCATTATAATTATTAAATTTAAATTATTTTAAATGAAGTTACACTGCTTATAAACCAGTAATGTCTGTTTTTATCAGTAAATATGCATGTATATGTAATAAGAAAGGATGTTTTAAAAAAAACCCGGTTTAAACCAAAAAAACCTGGGTTTTTTCCAACCCTGATAAAATGGCCATTAGTAAAGTAAATTAACAAAAGAAGTTGTAAAAGATAAATAGTAATATTATGCATTGGGAAAAAGCATATAAAAACCAGCTTTTTTAAAAAAAGACCAGTTTTTTCCAATAAAAGCAGGCCGACTGGGCTTTTTGTAAATAAAGCCGGCTTTTTTGCAACCTTGAGAAGAATAAATAAAAATCAAAACTTTGGAAGGTATAATACTTGTAGAAATAGAGTTTTAAAAAAATGTTCTTTATGAAATAAATAGAGTCAGTCAGCTTACTTTTTTTATTGGTGCTTCAAGCACTCGAATAGGTCATCTGGTGGAGACAAGAGGTAACTTCTCCATTCAGGATAACAGCGTGTAAGCTCATTGCATTACATGCGTTTTAAATTTGTTCAGAATAATTATTCTTTTGCACAATTTCAGATTTCCTGTGACATTTGTTTTCTGTCTTATATGACGAAGTAAATATTATATGGATTTGAATATCTAAAACTTTTAAATATATTTATAATAAAGAAGTGTTTCAATGGGACTTTGACATTAGTTAAAGGGAAATTAAAGGGACAGTTATCCTGTATCGAAGGCTGCGAGCAGCACCTCTATAGGCTGCTTTAGTTGCCAATAGCCTTTAGGATTGATATTATTTCATTGCAGTCTGAGACCTGCAATTTTTTAAAACTGTTGCACATATTTTATTAATTATTTATAAAATTTACAATTTGTGTTTGCTTTCTATGACTCTGTGTTGCATGTGTATATCTCTCTCCTCAGCACAGAAAATTATCTCTTCGAGTGTTAAGCGATCTCCTGTTGCATCACTATCAGTGTTGACCTTTGATTTTAAGTAGTAAGTTATCACTTTGCTATTGAAGCAACTTGTAAATTTGTTTTGTCAATCAGGGTACTTTGAATATGTTACACCAGAATTTTTATTACAATGATGCTCTAAATTACAATCAGACCTTTTCATCAAACAAGTTTTCATCATATGTCACTTGCCTATTAGAAATCTCCTAGGTACCCTGGTTAATCGAAAATGCTTTAGTCCCATGCTTTTTGAATAGCAAGGGTTTTACTGTATTTGTAACATCAGTTAATAAATTTATTCTATTGACATTAGTATTAACTTAATACTAATATCATAAACTAATACTAATACTATTAATAATTAATACAATACAAAATCCGGAATTTTCCGGTCATCGTTGACTCCCAATTTCTGATCATTTTCATAGAGGTGCTTAGTATTGCTATTTATCTGTAATTATTACAGATACATCACAAATGTTACAATGCTACACACATCTGATAAAAATTATGGTGAAAATAAATCGCAATTTTTGTCAAAAGATTGCTTGAAAAAATATTAAATTTCATCAAAAGATCATGTAAAAAAAAGCAAATTTAATTGTGGTGGAAATGTGTGAAATTAGATCAAAGGATCAGATTTTAGCCCATATTATACAGATATTTTATTTTATGAAAATAAAATTTGTGTTGTAAAGTATGTGTTCCGTTGTACACCTGCATAGAGTGTACAATGAAACACTGAATGACATTTACTTTTTGTCATTTTTCAAGCATAAAGATATTATGTATAACCCAATAAAAAATATTTTTAGATTAGAAAAATACAAGATTAAAAGTATGCAATAATTATATTTTTATGCATGCAAAATTGAGGATAGGAAAAAAAAATAATAATAAATTTTATTTCATTGTATCCTGTATTCCACTACACTGTACAAACTATTTCAAATATACATACATATTTTTAAAATAATTAAATAAATATTCTGAAATAAACTACCCCCTAATTACCACAAATCCAAAATAAGACCGATTTTTATATAATTTTGATAAAAGAAACCACCTCGATTTTGGGCTTATAAGGTAAACTTGTATTTTGTATTTTAATTTTCTAAATATGATAGGAGTGACCTGGGTGGGTTTTTCTGGGCAGGATCTACTTTGCCAACCATGCTGGTCACCCAATTTCCGAATTCCCTCTCATAACAGGGCCATAGCTAAGGGGGTGCTATGGGCGGCTCAACTCTCCCTAAAAGGTTTTGAGCCCCCCTGGAAATATTAGAAACTCACTAAATGAATTTCTGTTCCGAAAATCTAAATGAAATTTTGTTCAGAAATCTAATTTAGTTTTGAGATCCTTTTACAGTTTTGCAGATTTACAGTTAAGTTTTATCTAAAATAAGGAATTTCAACACTCCCCCATCCTATTTGTACATATGAAGACCTATTTGTACATATGATATTTAATTTTGTACCAGTTATACACTCAAAATTTTCATTATCATACTTTTCTTAGCATAAGATGAAATTATTACAACAGTTTAATAAGAAACATAGTACCTACAATGTGAATATGCACTAATTTATCTTTCTGCGTCAGAGAGAGAGAAAAAAAAGTATGAGACCCCCCCTCCCCCCTATTGTTCACTTCTAGCTACGGCCCTGTTCCATAATGTAAAATATGTCTAATGATGTTTAATGCATTCTTATATTTAAAATATCTCAGCAAGAAATTAATATTTTTAACTTCTTTTTTCGGTTTTCTCATCTTAAAAAATAAAATTTTTTCTTATTTTCAAAATATTTCTAAAATCTAATCTATGTTGAATTTATTAATTTATGTGTTAAAAACTGACGAACTAGAAGTAAAATTTTAACAGTTCATATAAAATTAAGCATAGGTTTTAGAAATATTTTGAAAACTAAGAAAAAAAGTAACATAAGAGGTGAACTAAATCTATTCATTGAAACGTAACAACAGGAATGCCACTCAGAAAATAGCAAAAAAAGAGGAAATTATGCGTAAAGTAAAATTTACAAAATTTTTGCATGAATTTTGTAAACTACATTGTTTATAATAAACTAAAAAAAGAATCACAGCTTTTTTTTTTGTAAACTTTTAATTTATATATTTATAAGAGTAAAAAAAAAAGGTTTTTCTTTAGTTCACAGTATTTTACATCAATTTAAGTAACCCAGCAACGGATACAGTGTGTATATTTTATGTATCGTATTATTTTAAACCATTTTAAGTAACCCACAATAGATTTGATGATTATTCTAGGAGTAAATAGCAAAAATTTGCAAGTTTTTTTTTCTCCTTTCTGCGATTTTTATTTCATTTGGCGAAAATATGTGTTTTATTTCATGATCGTTTGATGAAAATTCCCGTTTTATTTCATGATCATTTGATGAAAATCACAGTTTTATTTTGCGGTCATTTGACAAAAATCGTCCTTTTACATCACAATTGTTTGGTAAAAATGGCCGTTTTATTTTGCGATCGTTTGATGCAAATCACTGTTTTACATTGTGATCGTTTGTTGAAAATCGGCGTTTCATATTATGATCATTTGATGAAAATTGTCGTTTCACATCGCGATTGTTTGATGAAAATGGCCGTTTCACAATGTGATCGTTTCATGAAAATCACAGTTCAGCTTCGCAATCATTTGATAAAAATTGCTGTTTTATATTGCGACCGTTTGATGGAAATGGCCATTTTACTTTGCGATCTTTTGATAAAAATCACCATCATATTTTGAGATCTTTTAACAAAAATCGCTGTTATATTTCATGATCTTTTAACGGAAATCGCTTGTTATATTTCACGATCTTTTAATGAAAATCGCTCTTATATTTCGCAATCTCTTGACAAAAAAAGCTGTGTAATTTTGCAACCATTTGATGAAAATTCCTGTTTTATTTCACAATCGTTCAACGAAAACCGTTATTTTATTTTGTGATCACTTAACGAAAATCATGATTTCTTAAAAAATGAAATGAGGGGGAATCCGCCTTTTGGCAGGAAAATGGCATCCCTGTAACAGGAGCAACCAAAAACATAAAAGTTTATCCTAAAGTGAAAAAAAAAAATCTTCAATAATAATAATTTCATAGCACAGGTAAGCATAGTATTGCTTACCTGTAGTTATACAATTTTCAACACTATTAAATTAATTTTGTAACAAGAGAAACTTTTGATTTTTTTTAACAAGAGTAACCTCAAATTATTTAATTTATTGAGTGATTTTAATCACTTCAACACTACTTGTAGGTATATGAAACTTGAAATTATTATAAACTGTTAAACAGAAGTTTGGCACATTAACAACTCAACTCAGCATAAAAGAAATAATAAATTAATATGTGCTTTCTTCAGTGTTAGAAATTAGCAGTCGTTAGTCGTCAAATGCAACTAAAAAATTGAATTTGACGACTAGAAAATTATTCTTGGTCGTCAAATTTGACGCCTAGCTTTTTAAAAAATTTATTAGACATTCACAGGGTTGCCACTCTAATCTTGAAAAAAAATTCCCTGTGTTTTCCCTGTACTGCAACGCGTTTATTCTATGTTGAGTGTGCAAAAATATATGCGTGTATGTATTCCAGTTAACCACCTTGTAATTTCCTATTACCCAACTAATTGAGCAAATATAATACATTATGTAATATGAGCAAATAAAAATAACTCTTTAAAGTTATTACACTTATTATTAAAATCCCAAATTTTATGTTAATAATAATAAAAACAGTAGAGCAATACTCAAGCATTCAGCTAAAAAATACTTTGAAATATTTATCACTCAACTGCAAAATAAAGTTGTTGAAGACAATATTGCAAAAAACAAAATTTTCTGCAATTTTTTTTTTTTTTTTGCGATCTTACATCAAAAATTGCTGTTTAAAAAAAATCGACAATTTTTGTCATAATTTTGTCCACGGCAATTTTTGGCAAAAATCGGCGTTTTTCATGCTTTTTTTTTTGAGAAAAATCGCCATTTTTTTTTGACAGAAATTGCCTTTTTTTTTACGAAAATCGCCGTTTTTTCGCTTTTTTTTTTTAAATGAAAACGTTTTTTTCGCTATTCGATAAAGAAAATTGCCGTTTTTTTGGCGATTCGATGAAGAAAATTGACGTTTTTTTTCTCGACTTTATGAAGAAAATTGACGTTTTTTTCGCAGCCTTTTGATAAAAATCGTCGTTTTTCAACGATCTTTTGACGAGAACAGCATTTTTTCACGATATTGTGATGAAAACAGCATTTTTCGCGATCTCTTGACTAAAGCAGCATTTTTTTTGCAATATTTTGTCGAAAATCACGTATTTTTAGCGATCTTGGGATCTTTCGACGAAAATTGCATTTTTCTCGAGATTTTTTGGGGGAAATCGCGTTTTTTTCGCGAAAATTCTATTTTTTTCACGCGATCTTTTGATGATATAAAAAAAATCGGAAAAGCTAAAAATGACAAAAAAGCGGAAAATTGCGTTTTTTTCGCGAAAATTCTATTTTTTTCACACGGTCTTTTGACGATATAAAAAAATCGAAAATGCTAAAAATGACAAAAAAGCGGAAAATCGCGGATCTGCGAAAGAATCTCATGCCTGTCTTGAACTGACGTGTTGACGACGGAAGAAACAGATGAGAAGGAGAAAGGGAAAGACCACTACGCGCAATCGCAGATGGAAGAATTGAGAGGAGGTGATCTGTGGATTCAACTATTCGCATGGTAAAGAAGGGGTGTAGGCAGACACATGGAAGAGAAGCTTAAAGTGAATTTTCGCGCCGCTTTTCCAGAATTTTTTTTCTTCCGCGAATTTTATTAGAATTTTATTTTGAAAGCAGAAAAAAATTATGTGTGGATTTAACAGGAAAAAAATTCCCTGTGTTTTCCAGGTTTTTTGAAAAATTCCCTGGATTTTCCCTGTTTTGAGAGGGTATTTTGAAATTCCCTGTGTTTTCCCGGTGGCGTGGCAACCCTGATTCAGCTCCGAAAATTAAAAAAAAAATGGTCTAGTCTGAAAAATCAGAACTAAAAAAACATTTCAAAAAATAGTCGCAAAAAAAAAAAAAAAAAAAAAAAAATTCATCAATTGCTTGTATACGAAATCGCCACTTTCAGCAAAAGATGGGAGAAAAAAAAACGATTTTTTTTTTCCAAAAAATAACAAAAAAGCAAAAGTTTTTTTATACAATAGCGTAAAAAAAGGCAAATTTACAAAGTATTGCGAATAGAGATGCAAATTTCGTCAAAGAATCGCAAGAAAAACGCAAATTCCATAAAATAATCGCAAAAAAAGTTAATTTAGTCAAAAAAATCTTGGGAAAAAGACAAACTTTGTTATAGAATCGCAAAAAAATGCAATTTTCTATGAAGGATCGTGAAAACAAATCTTAATTTCGTCACAGAATCTTTAGTAAAAAGCTAATTTTGTCAAAGAATTACAGAAAAAATAAGAATCTTGTCATAGGATCGCAATAAAGGGGGGGGGGGGGGGTTCCCAGCCCAGCAGAAAATGACAAATTTTGTCAAAAGATTGCGAAAAAATACTGCCGATTTCATCAATAAATCTCAAAAAAACATGGCAAGGCTTGCCAAAAGATCGAAAAAACGGCAAGTTTCGCCAAATGATTGCGAAAAACACGTCAAAGTTTGGCAAAAGATTGTGAAAAAGGCAAAATATTTTAAAAAATCGCGAAAAAACTAGCAAGTTTCATCAATAGATTGCGATCCCAGCCCAGCAGAAAATGACAAATTTTGTCAAAAGATTGCGAAAAAATACTGCCGATTTCATCAATAAATCTCAAAAAAACATGGCAAGGCTTGCCAAAAGATCGAAAAAACGGCAAGTTTCGCCAAATGATTGCGAAAAACACGTCAAAGTTTGCCAAAAGATCGTGAAAAAGGCAAAATATTTTAAAAAATCGCAAAAAAACTAGCAAGTTTCATCAATAGATTGCGAAAAAACCGGCAAGTTTCATCAAAAGATCACGAAAAAACGGCCAGTTGCATCGAAACACGCAAAAATAGCTGCAAATTTCGTAGAAAGATTGCGAGAAAATGGCAAATTTTGACGAAAGATAGCAAAATACGCAAAATTTGTAAAAATGATGCAACACCCCCCCCCCCAAAAAAAAATAAATAAATATTGGTAGTGGATTTTTTTCTTGTCTCTGTAGTAACCTTAAAGAAAATTTGATGCGAATTTCAAAATTATTCTTTTACTCCAAATCACTCCAAAATTATATGCAGTATTACAGTAATATTAATATAAATTTTAGAAACTGCAACTAAAAATCTTAATTTGACGCCTAAGGTTTTTACAGTAGTCGTCATTTGACGCCTCCCTTTTATCTCCCAATTTCTATCACTGGCTTTCTTCTATAGTTTGCCAGAATTTTTTTTATTATGTTTCATACTAATAAATATTTTTATTAATTCTACAAAAGAACAAACAAATTTAGAAGATTTATAATGCAATTCACTAAGTATATTTTTGAATTAATGTGTCTATAAAATAATAATATTATTTAAAATATAGCAATTTAACAAGAGCAACGACAAATTCATTGATTTTTTTTCTGATTTTTGTCAGATTCACCTCTGATTTTACAAAAGCATATGAACCAACAATGATTGAGGTGATAAAGATAGAGCCAGCATTATTAAAAAAAGAAATATGCTGTAAATCTATTTACAGAAAATTCGCCAATTAAAGAAATTAGCAAATTGCACTGTTTTTCAATAGTAAACAGAAAATTCATAGGTTCTATTGTAACAATCAGTCCACGAGAATGGGTATTATTGGCAGAGTGAAGGAAAATTTTATTTGGATGAAGCTATAACTTCTTCAATCCTGATGTCACCCACAGGAGACACTAAATAACAACCTTTAAACTAATTTTTATGTTTTTAAAATTGTTGAAATTACTTCTAGATCTTATAAATCAATGCATACATATAAAAAGCATCGATATAATTAATGACACACATTTTTGGAGATGTATAGTAATTTTAAACTGTTTTTTATGGTCCCTAATAATAATTGACTCATGACTGAGACAGATAAACAAAATGAATGACTCTTACAGTAGCGTAGGTATGTTTTTTGGTGCCCGGGGCCAGCAAGAAATTTTGTGCCCCCACCCCAATATAGATATATAACAATTTCCCTCAATTTGGTGCCCGGGGCGGACGCCCCTCTTGCCCCCCCCCCCCCCCTTAGCTACGCCACTGGACTTTTATTCTGTAAATATCTTGATTCCTGCAAGCAAAAATTAAAAATGACCTGAAGATTCCAATAATATTTTTTTTATAAAGAAAAATATATTGTGAAAAAATCAAGTTTCTCATCACTTGTAAAAACAATTTTCCTTTATTAAATGTATTATTACATAATTATAAGCATTTATAATGTATCTTATAACTTTTTCATCAAAGCTTTAAAAAAGAATGTAACAAGAGTAATGCTTCTTTTGTAACAAGAATAACCAAGTTTTCTTCCAATATTAAATAATATAAAACAGATTTTAAAACTTTTAGATAGCTATCATTTAATAAGTAATTATTCCTTTTTTGAAATAATTTTAAATTTGAAGATTTTATTACATAATTTACATAATGATGATAGAGGGGTAAAAAATTTATGTGTTTTTTAGCTAACAAGAGTAAACATACTTTAGATGACTCAGATTATAAAACTAAATAAGTTTATAGTGTTTTTCATGCACAAATATAAAAAGTAGACATTCTTCTTATTATTTAGCAAAAACATTCTGTGCATTTTTTAAAAAAAAGGCATCAAAAGTAATTAATTTCTATGTTAAAACACCATCATAAATATAACAAGACTAACCATGAAATCGCCCACTATTAAAAAAAATTCTCTATAAAATATATCAAAGTTACATTCAATATCAATGCTTCAATATATTTAAACAAACATTAAAAAAAAAATTAATAATAAAAATAAAAGTACAGAAAAGTACCTTTCCATGGACATCTCTACTGTAACCTGTCTTGAGTCCTTCAACCTGAATTTTTACATCAGCTACATGCAGAAAATAGTCGTTTTGCTTTTTATTTAAGATATCCTCTTTTTCATAAACAGAACCTACCAACAGAATATTTTGTGCATTTTGATCTTTAAAACACAGAGAACGACAATACTGAATGAATGAAAGTATACGGGTTACATTAATTCCCAAATTTAGTAACGTACTAACATCATCTATAAACAGTATAAATTGTTTAGATTCATTTGTTAATTTTTGGACAGTTTTACTGATAAGATAGTAGAGGCTTTGCATAGAATCAGCACTTCTAGAACCGCTGAATAAATCTCTAAATGCTGTATCTTGATTTATATTGTCTGTCTCAATCTTTGTAAGATTCTCTATTTCAAACAAACCGTCAATTGTCAGGATTTGTTGTTTTTCTTTCAACTGCCGTACATTAACACCAGACTTCAACAGCATATGACTATAATGAGCATAACTTTGTGAAAAATTTAACAGAACAACAATGTAATTTTGATTGATATAATGCGACAGTAATTCACAAAACACGAAATTGGCGTCGCTTGTGACATCTTTCGTTACAATAATGAATTTATTAAAAGTTGCATTGGATAACCGAAGAGTATGTACTATTTCGGAGTACATTATGTCATTTTAGCAACCTATTCTTATATTGTTTAAATAAGAATTGTTGTTGTTGTTGTTATTGAGGCGCAATACGCCCAGATCATGGGGAGTAAGCCATAGCTTTTTACCCCTGCAGATCTACCAACAGGAGAGGTCCAGACGACCTACTAGGTCGAAAGTGCACTAGGGAGTTAATGAGGAAACCTAGCTAAAAGCGATTTGTCCTTAGAAGAAACGATACCAGATGCCGAGCCTGAGCTGCTCCAGCGACAGCCAAATCGCACAGCTGACTAAGGGTAGTAGTATCACCAGAGATCCCAAGACGCTGATATAGTATAGTACGATCAGTGGCGTACCGCCTGCAAGCCAGTAAGTAATGTTCGCAGGTTTCAGGAAGTGAGCACGTAGGACACAAGGGGGATTGGCAGAGCTTGAATCTGTAGAGTAACGCTCTGGTAGGAAGGGATTTCGTACGAAGGCGAGAGAGGAGGACCTCTCCCTTCCTAGGAAGCCGCAACTTTCTGTGCTCCCAACTTCTTTTAGTGAGATGAGCGAAGTCAGTTCCATATTTACCAAGGAGCCAATCGTTGGAATCTTCGTTACGGTAGAAACGACGAAGTCTCACACATAGATCTTCAGGGGACACCCACTTTATAGGATCGACTCGCAGACTGTGGGTGCGTGCCAACTTATCAGCAAGCTCGTTGGCATAGATTCCGACATGGCCGGGAACCCAGACTAGCTCAATCGAAGATACATGCTGCAAGACTGATATGAGCTTAGAATACACCATAGCGATCACACGGGGGGATTTATGATCCAAGGAAAGAAGGCTCGTAAGAACCGACCTACTGTCGGATAGCAGAATCAATTTGCCAGACTGAGGAGGAAAATCCAAGGCGAACCAAATGGCCAGAGCTTCCGCCGTGTAAATTGAATTTAGGTTATTAACGATGCTTGAGTGGCCAAAATTCCGAGTAATGTCCCAGAAGGCTACACAAGTCTGAGAGTCCGACTTTGAAGCATCAGTAGCCATAACATGCCAATCCACCCGCGTGGACATGAAGGAGGAAAAAAGCTGACGTATTAGTGAAGGCTGAAGCTGTCTATTCTGGAACTCCAAAGAATCGGTGTGAACCTGGATACAGTCCGTAGGACGAGGATAGGGAAAGACCGCCGATATGATATCAGATACAGGAACCTGGAGCCGGATAAGAGTTTCTTTCAGATGATCAGCAAAGACACACAAGTTCGCATGGTCCGGATGAACAACAGACGAGATCGGCGAAAGAGGGCCGAGGGACAGGTGCCGAAGGAGGTAGCAGTTCCTATGGAGATCCTGAGACTTTGCGATTGACAGGGAATTAGCTTCCCGACGCAGGATCGGGATAGGCGTCCACCTAGGGAGACCAGTAGCAACTCTAAGAGCTGTGTTTAGAATGGGCTCTAACTTCTGCCTGGTAGAGGAGCATGCTAGCGAATAAATGGGGCTCCCGTGTTGCAACGTGCTCATAACAGTCGCCTTGCCGAGTCTAAGGAGATCATGAGTAGTGATACCACGGGAAACATGAGCCACACTTTTAAGGACATTCAGTCTCCGAACAGCCTTTTCTTTAATTAAGGAGATGTGGGAAGTCCAGTTGAGGTTGTGAGTGAAATTCAAACCTAGAATCCGGATATTGTGAACCCAGGGTATATCTTGGCCGTCTATACGAAGATGACTATCAGGGATCGTTTTCCTGGAGGAAAACACTATCGCCGAGCATTTGCTTGGGTTTAAACGAAGCTTCCAATAGGTACACCAGCGAGCTATGTCGTGAATGGTTCTTTGGACTTTAGACAAAACCTCTTCCAGGGAAGGGCCAAAACAGTAGACGTAAGTATCATCAGCATATACAAGCCCCTCCACATCGGGACCGATGGCATCAAAAATGTCGCTCATGTAGAAGGAAAACAGAAAGGGAGACAACACCGCCCCCTGTGGGACGCCCACGTCGATCTCCACCGGATCCGATAGCACTCCCTTCCAGCGAACTTGAAAGACCCTAAACGATGCAGAGTGAGTCCACTTGGTGAAATGGCCGTCAAGGCCTGCAGATAAAATTTTCAAGGCAAGACCATCCGGCCAAATGGAATCATAAGCAGAGGCAATGTCGAACGACACTAGGACACCCACTAGCTTCTGGAGGCGAGCTGAAGAGATGTCTGAATAGAGTTTGGTTAGAGCCGGTGTACAGTCACGAAAAGGAATGAAACCGTAATGATTTGGATGGAAGTGATTCGTCCGAAGGATCCAGGCAATAATTCGTTTCAAAAGGATTCTTTCGAACACCTTCGAGGGAACCGAAGTAAGAGAAATAGGCCTGTAGGAGGCAGGCAAGGTACAATCCTTCCCGGGTTTCGGGATAGGGACAATGATGGACTCCCTCCAAGACCGAGGGATAACGCCCGAGCTCCAAATATCGTTGAAAATTGCCAGTAATTTCTGCAACCCGCTCTCGTCCAGGCACCGGAGAGCACGAAGTGAAATCCCGTCTTTTCCGGGCGTGCGATGAGAAGACCTGTTGATAGCATGTTGAAGTTCAGACAAACGAATAGGGCGACGGAGATTCGTATCAATATTTGCACTGAAGTCGAGTGGAATGAACCCATTCCCGTGGACCCTGCTGAACGATCTTGCAAACTCGTTCGACTCTTCGAAGGCACATGTCGACGTCAAACTTTGAATGGCAATAAAGTTATGTGACTCCGGGGGAGGCACTTTCCGGTTTTTCAACGCACGAATTATCTTAAAGATGGCCCCAGACGAAACTGCAGCTTTGCAAATTGCTGCCCAGTAGGTGCGTTTTGCATCATTTATTTCCTTCTTCAGGACGGCTGCAACTTTCTTATACCGACTCCAAGTAGCAGGACAGAGACACCTCCTCGCTTGACGGAGTAATCGTCGCTTTTGTCCCAACAGATAACTGCAACGGGAGTCCCACCACGGGGCTCCACTGCGCGTAAGAATCTTCGTCCTACGGCCACACTTCTTGAGGACAGCACTGCAAGAACTCTGGAAAGTTTCGTAGGAATTGGTAGAAGAACTCACAACAGCCTGGTTCAAGTGTCTCGTGACAGCTCCCCAGTCATAGCGGTAACGAAAATTATGGTGTATAGGAGTGATGATAGGCAAATTAAAGTGGAGTTTAATTGGACAGTGATCACTATCAAACGTATCTGGATGAACGAAATAGCTAGTATCGACGAACAGATCTGGAGAGGTAATGGATAGATCCAGCAGTGAAGCTCCTCCCGCAAAGTAGTGGGTCGGAGTACAGGAGTTGACAAGGCAAACATTATTTTTGATGATCCAGTCGATTATCATGGCACCCTGAGGGGTATCCTGGGTACCTCCCAAACTTGTGTGATGGGAATTAAAGTCCCCGATAATGACGAAAGGGGGGCGACAAGCTCCCAAAATTTTGTCAAGCCAAGGCAATTCCAGCTTACCCGGGGGGGAGTAGATGTTAATAATCTGAAGCCGGACGTTGTTGGGAAAGGAAACTTCCACACCCAGAGCTTCATTGTGGGCTGAGTCGACTGGCAGAACTATCCGACGAGACGAAAGGGCGCTCTGCACTGCCGTCAAAAGTCCACCGCCTTTTCTAGCAGTTCGGTCAAGCCTATACGCTTTTTTGCCGTGAAGCTGAAAATCGACGGAGGGATTAAGAAAAGTCTCCTGAAGTGCAACGATGCCAGCCGAGACGAAAAGGGAGTGGTGGAGCCAGGCAGAATTTGCCCGAACTCCTCTGACGTTCCAATGCACCAATGAAAGACTCATGAACAAAAAGGTTATTGATGACCAGACTGAGACCTGTCCAATTCCATAGGGCTGGACTTATTGGAGTCAGGAACGGAGTGGCGAGGAATATTTAAACTGTCCAGGGACGAGTTAGAGACAGAGGAATGACTAGTACGGAATTTTTTCATGTCAGGTTCGACGGAGGGAGGCGAGTTCTCTCCATCGCCAGGATTTTGTTTTAGTTTATCTTTCACTACATGAGTGATTTTTGGTTTGTTCGTGCTCATTGACGGTAGAACTTGTTGCTTTTGGACAGAATTGACTATTGTAGCACTGAGATCATGAAAGGCGTTGTGAATGCTTTGAATTTTATTTTCCAGGAGGGAGGAGGCCTGTTCAATAAAACTGCTACACTGTGCCGCCTGCTCGACCATTAACGACTGAAAAACTTCATATAGATTATGAGTGAATTGCTCCAGAGTTGCTTGAAAGTCTGATTTGGTGATATATTCGGAATGAGGTGGACTTTTAATTTTTGAGGCATATGTATTTTCCTCTCGACGTTCTTCGACACGAAATTGGCGTCTGGCCTCGGCGATGGATAGATGGTGTTCGCTCTTGAATTTCTGTATAAGGATTTCTTTTTGATATATGGGACAGGACTTATCATCAGCGCAATGCTCCCCTCGGCAGTTAGAACAAATTGGACTGTCGGCTTGACAATTTCCCTCATGAGACTGTCCACAGGTTCGACAAGAGATTTCCGAGCGGCATGATTTTGTGCTGTGGTTGTACCGCCAGCACCTTAGACAGGGGCGAGGCCGATCTACGAATATGCTTAATTTATGAATTTGGTAATATAATTTCACTTCACGGGGAAGTTGGGTACCCATCATAGTTACCAATACTGTGGTGGTTGGCACGACACCTGTGTGATTTTTCCTTAGAAATCGTCTGACTTCAAGACAGTGTACACCGTTGTAAATGAGCTCGTCCGCTATTTCTTCACAGGAAACATCGGCCGGGATGCCATAAAGAAGAAACCGAGACGTGACGCTTTCGAATTGAATACGTGGGGTTATTTGAATGTTCGCTAACGATGACATTTCTAACACCTGAATCGCAGTATCGACAGATTGGGTCCAAACAATTAATTTTCCTTGCTTTGTAGTTTTAATACTATCTATGGCTGCATGATTTGCTATTTGCTTCACAATATCCATTTTTAACAATTTGGGATGAATTATGGGAAAGGAACCGGATTTAGCTTCTAAAAACAACGTAATGACGTCATTCTTGTCAAGTAGTGAAAATTTAAGAAGTTCCGCCGGTGAATAAATGCTTTTATAATGATTAAAGTCGTGGGCCGGAGTGGCATTCGGGTTTGAGATTGAACTGGTCGTATCCATATTTGCTGCCTCTGTTGGCAACTGTTGCGAAATGTCGTCAGACATGGCACTCTAACACTAATGAAAAAATGAACGACAGAAAAGATAGACTAATTCAATAAATGCAGTACGAAACAATAACTTATTGAAGAAACAACAACAGAAAATAAACACAAGACAAAACTATGAACTGTCCAAACTGTTGTAGTTGGGAACCGCCCCCAAAAACAAAACACCACGCTTCCTAGGAAGCCTACATTTCCAAGCCGGTCGAAACACAAAGTCTTCTAAAATTCTCACTACACAAAACACCCAAGTCTACAAAAAATAGCTGAAACACAAACTCAAAATACGTAGCTCAATTCCTTCGCCAGATTCCACAATCCCAAATAAGAATTAAATACACATGGCACCTTTTTGTTGTTATTGGCCGTGTTCAGCTGTTACGCGCGCTGCACGCGCACGCTAGGAGCCACGGACATGGAGTGGGTACTTATACTTGGTGGGATGTGCGTTCAGTCCTCGCTACTGTGCCACCAGTTACTGTAACTGTTCGCTCAGTAACAGATGGAGAACAGATCAAGGATGTAATTACTTGTGGTGCCAATTATAAAGATAATCTGTTACAAATGAAAGTGAGCTGGCTGGTCGATTGGTCAGAGTGCTGATCTTGAACCCAGACGATACGGGTTCGAAACCTGCGTGGGCCAAAATTCGGTTTGTGGTTTTTTTTTTTTTTTTGGTTGCTTTTTATAAATAAATAAGACATTTTTATTAAAGGTAAATTTTATATTAATAATACAGAAGCACATGTATTTCTATTATAATAATAAAATACTTATTTAAATATGAGAAAATGAGATTTTCGCGGAGAAAGTTTTAATATTCCAAATTTAGAATATTAAAAGGATAATTAGAACGATATTAATATCGTTCCAAAGTGATTTATATACATATTAAGAAAATGAAAAAAAAAAGTTTTCTGCGAAAATATCCGTATACGCATAAAATAATTATTAATGTTCTTTTTTTTTTTTTTTTTTTTTGAAAATTTTAGAAGTAATTTTTTATTGAGATTAGGATGCAAATATAATGCATGCGTGGATATTTTACGGTGTTAAAATCAAAATGGAAAATATTATAAAAGCAAAATGTAAAAGATATACATTTTTTTAAATTAAGAATATCTGCATACATATATTTTAAAGAAGTGAAATATTTGGAGTTTGCCTTCTACTTTTGTAATGAATAAAGTATGATTAGAATGTTTATAATTTTTCTATTAAAAGTATAAATAAGTGTTTTGCTTATACTAACATAATTTCGGATGTCGTTTGTTTTTCATATTTTATGACATATTTTGGCCTGTTATCCACACGGTATTAAAATATACAATCATTAAATAAGAAATATATACATACTAAAACTTCTTCTGAAAAATTACCTAACTAACAATGCAAATTCCATTGAAATCAATCGAGTATTGTAGATTACAAATCAATCTTGTAATATATGGATACAGGGCCATCGCTAAGACTTTTTATTGGTGGGGGAGAAAACCTTAATATTGTCAAGTCAAATTTTTATATTCGCCAACTCGTTTTATAATTTTGCCAAGTTAACGCACTTTGAAAATGTAATACAATTCTTATTTGTAAAAAAATTAATAATATTCCCAATTAGAGTTGTAACTTTTGCAAATTCTATCAAAAATAGAAAATGTATTGCAGTTTTTATTAAAATTTTAATTAAATTTGACATAAAAGTTTTAAATTTGCAAAGTGTAACAACATTTGTCAATGTTTTGGGAGGGTAGCCCCCCCCCCTCCTTAGCTAGTCCCCCGTGTGGATATCTCAACCTTGGTTTATCAACAGCATTCTATTAATTACAACAATAGAATCAACAGTATTCTATTATTTAATACGAAAAGTATAAAGCAACTGATAAATGATTTTTAAATAAATAAAAATAAAATTATTAAAAAAATTAAATCACCAATTGTTAAATTGTATCAGTCAACCTACCAACTTTGACAACAAACAACGTGCAACCAATAACAGATAAGCACAAAACGCACAATCACGTGATCAAATCGCCCATCATTTTTTTTTGCGTCGCGCGCGTCAAGGTTTGAGCAGGGTTGATTGTCATTTTTTAAATGCTAATCGGGCTTAATTACATGAAATAGGTCACGTGATACTTTTCCGAAATATTTTTAATTTTATTTGAGTGGTCACAGGTATGTATTTCTGTTACGAAAATCATATTTTGAAAGGATAAAGAGATATGGTATTTGTATTTATCAATTCTGAACCATAAAAATAATACAATAATTGAATAAGTTTAAAATTCTCTTCTTCGATAGCACCTACTCCAAGCAGAATCTTCTGAGCGCGCGCGCACAAAAAAAGCCGCTTTTGAACACGGCCATTGTTTTGAGGGAAGCGAAATATCTCACCACTCTGTACGAGGTGGCGAGAAAATGCTTGGCGGGACTTCACGATAGCGCCAATCAACTCCGCGCAGCTTCTCATGCGCAGGTCTGCTTGAGTATTCGATGAGGTTTGTTTACACTTTCTTCATATATGAAAAATGAAGAATCTCCATGATATGAAAGCAGTTTCATAATGATCAACTCTTGGATTGCTGAAGTTACGCATTGAATTGTTCCAAATTTTCACTTGTAAAAGAGATTTCGCTATAATAAGTGCTAATTATGAGAAAAATACTTTTTTTTTTTTTTTAGCTTGTTCTTTATTTGCAGTATTTAATTACGGTGTTAGTTTTTATAGTAACGAATTCCAGTCTTAATTTTGCGTTACTAGTTTAATGTTTTGAAGGCCGGTTTTTTTCCCTCCTAATTTAAATACAAATTTATATTTTTCTAAATATCTTGCTTATTGACCAGACCAAGAAATTACCCTATTTAAACTAAAGCGATATTTTATTCGATAATAAGCGATATTTATTAGATCTGAGCGATATATCCTCCTCCTAATATAACTTTCTTGAAACAATCATTAAAATATCTATTTCTCTTTGACTCCACAGAAATTTTCGCCTCTCGCCCATCCCTCCAAGTGCACACAACTTTTAAAAGTTAAGATACAGTTAGTCATACATAAGTTTCTGCCATACTGAATTTTGAAATTTTTTTATACTATTATTATAGATATAAAGCATTGAAAATGAATAAATATGTGTCACACACTTGTTGCGAAAATAGAATTATGGTGATTTAGTGATTTGTAACAAAATGTGCAAACAGCCAATATAAATTTTGAAATTGGTTGTGCCATAATAATAATAAAAACCTTTTCCTAGCAAAATGAAATATGAGTTTTTTGCTACTGTTTCTCACTATCTTATTTACAGTTATGACAATTAAAATTTTCAGGCTAAATTTATCCTTTTTTAAATGCTTTTTTTTTTTACATTATTTTGTATATACCGTTATAGTCAGGGGTGTAGTCGTAAAAATCACGGAAGTAATGCGTTCTAAGTACAGGATATACCCTAGAGTATGCATATTATAATTTTCTTGAGAAACAGAGGGTATACGGTGCTTCTTTAAAAAAATCCAGAAGGTATACAGCGTATACCCTCCCCTACATCCCTGCAGCATTTTCTGAAATTGTAATACATTTCTTCTTTTTATTATATTAGTTTTGGGAGGTGTTTTTTATAGTATTTATATTCTTTTTATGACGGAGCCCTCATAATGGTTATTGATCCATATAATCAGTAAAGCCAAAATAAGTGATCATTATGTACTGAGTAATTTAGTCAAATTATGACTATGTACTCATCTGATACCAAGTAATTATGAAAATTTAATTATTTTTAAGAATTGTTGAAGTCAGAGAATTTATATCTGATCTGTAAAAGTTATTCGGATATAAATGTATATTATATGTACTAATAATTCATAGCTATTTATATGTACTGAGTATACTAAAGTATGCCTACAAAATATAGACAGATGAGGTAGTCACTTCAGAGTGCACCATGACAGGGTGCCATTTGTCTGACATATTAGTACAGATAAAATAGACCAAAAATTGAAGTAAATACAGAAACTGATGGCTATTTATAAATATTTGGGGAAAACTTTGTTTTGATGCTAGAAATGAATATCCTAATCCCCCCCCCCTCATAACCAAAAAATAAATAAATAAACTTTTACCATGTTTCGGAAGGAAGGAGGGGGGGGGGGGGTAAACTTGCATAATTCTTGGGCCTAATACACTATCCGCAAGTCGATACAGTTACTATTTCTTTGAAAATTAAGTTGGTTTACAAAAGTTAAGTTGGAATACAAAATTATGAATAGAAAGATTTTGGCTGCTTTAACGATCTTGGGGAAGACACTGATGATCCTGATTAATTTTATTTTGAAGACATTTCATAAGTTTGATATTATTTGGTACAACAGAAAGAACACGTTTAAATGTAAAATAAATGTGACAAAATGATTCTCAAAAACCGATCCTAACTTTGAAATGAATGATCGTATTGACTTGCAGATGATGTTATTTGATCGAGAAATTATAAACGCATAACAAACAATATCACTCCATCTAATTAAAAAAAAGTTAAATTCTCTGCAATTCCTCGAGTTAAAATAACCACCCCCCCCCCCCAAAAAAAAAAAAAATCCCACAGTAAAACACTTTTTTTTTTCTTTTTTTGCGGGGGAAGGGGGGCCCATTGTATCTTCCTTTCTGTTGCCATAACAATGTTCTTCCCAAATATTCTTGATTTTCCATTAGTTGTTACTCTGTAAAAACCTATTTTATCTGAAAAAAATATATATAATTTTCGCCATTGCATTAATGAAATATCATAAAATGAAAAACTTTGTAAAAATTGATCTGTTAATTTGCGGATGGTGTTATTTCATTCAGAATTCAAAATTCTTTGAGAAACAATGCACATTACAAATTCAACACTTTTTTTTTTTTTTGTTAGAATATGGCACACTATTTCCTATAAAATATATATATATATTTCACATCATTTCTTCAGAAAAGTTATTAAAATAAACAATTAGGGTTTTCTTCAATAAATAGGTTGGGTAATTTTTTTGATAATTATTGAACTAGAAATGTAACTGAGGGCAGATCCAGGGACAATTTTTTTCCAAGTCATAAATCTTAAATTGGGGATTATCCCTGGTAAATGGGGACGAATGGTTACTTTAGGTTTGAAATATAAGAATATTCATAAGTTTCACCAGATAATGCGGTGGAAAGCAACAGAAAAATTGAAATTTTACATAAAAATAATTTTCTTATCTATAGTTAAAAAAATAAATAAAAACAAATGTCTACCATCAATTTGGTAAACTTTGAATAAAAATCAAAACTGTATAAAATTTTTAGTATTATTATTATTCTGTACAGTATTAAATCAAAGATTTAAGAACTTATCTTTTGCATTTGTATATCAGAAGAAATGTTGTGTATGGAAAAGCAAAAGTTGAAATTAGTAAGCCCTAAAATCAAATGTTGATAATTAATATGGTGATATGAAGAATTACATTCGGTCTATTTTATAGTTTACCATATGCACACTGTTATTTTCAATTAGAAAGTATTTCATTGATTTAAAAATAACAAATACATTATCAATTAAATTTTTATTATTATTATTTTCACTTGCAATATTTTAAAATGAATGCCATCTATTTAAAAATTAGCAGTAGAGACCACTTTTTTTTTCCAGATACTTAAAAAACATGCGTAATTCAATCTGAATTTAGATTTTGTTTGTCCTTGAAATCTGTTGAATAAATCTTTATTTGCGAAATGTCCTAGAATTAATGCTAAAATTACCAATTTTTTAATATTTGCATGGGTACTATTTGGTTATCCCGTCGATTAATTTTGCAAAATTATACAAATCGACTAGCTATCTAAAAAATTATACAAACTGATATAATTTTTATTTTAAATAACAAAAGAACAATTAAGTTAGTAAAATATTAATAAAAATATAAATAAAGAGTCGAATTAAAAATCACTTCATGATGTGAAACATGTTTACAATGTTTAATATCAAATGAATGTGGCATTTAGGATAATCGATTATTGGCATTTACTCATATAATTTGATGATAGTTCTTTGGTTGACGGGATAATCTAGTAGTACCCTTGCACGTATCACTTATCAAACCTGTAACAAAAATTGTTCACTAAAAAATAATTAGAAGTATGCACTATTCTAATCATTGAAATGAATAAAGTAGTGCATGATACTTTTGACATTATTTCTTTTAACGGTGAGCTAAAAATACTTAAGATAAAACGTGTAGTCAAATAAATATGTGACAAGCATCTTGGCATTTATTTTTGTGTACTTTTTATTAAAGTTGCTGTTCAGATTCTGGAATATTTTTATTTGAAATGAAGTCCCCAGTTATTCATAATAAGAAAAATATCAAGGTAACTGTTAGGAATATTACAACTGATTTTCTTCTAAAAATATCAATGCATTAAAGCTGTTTCATAAGCAAAAAAACCCAATATTGTACTAAAAGTATATTTAATTGTAATTAGAAGAAAATGGGGGGTGGGGGGTGATATACTTACCCCTACTGTGAAATCCATCAAAACAACAATCTAATATAATTATTCATGTCTTTATTATTGCATATTAAGTTTTATAAGTATAGAATGAGGAGAACATGATTAAATTATTTTAATAAAGGCAAAACATTTAAAATGACATTTAATATTCGAAAACAAAATAATATAAATATCTGTATTTTAATTATTAAACATTAAAATCTCACAAGATTTTAACAAAAAAGAATATATAGCTTAAAAATACATTTTTGAGGGGTGGAAAAATGACAATCTTTATGTCTTTATTTCTAATAATATACTGTTATTTTTATTTACTGTATATTAATAATGTATTCATATTTTAATTATAATATCTTTATACTACAGTTAGTCCTTGAACCTAATAATTGATTTAATGCTTGTTAATTATAAGTTTATTTTTAATCTTTTTAAATCCACCCCCCCCCCAAAAAAAAATAGTCTATGAAATTAGTAAAATTTTAGACTTTTTAATCTTATTCAAATGTGCCTCTTAATAATTAAGATAGTAAAAATTCACAATGAATTGGAGAGTCTAAAAATTTTAGTGATCTCTAAATTTAACATTAATAAATTAAAAAAATCATAATGTGATTTTTTATTGACCAACACATATAAATATTGAGTTATATATAGCATATAAAATCCATTACGAAAAAACAGTGTAACTTATTTTTTTTTAAACTTCATTATTTTTCAATAAAATAAATCCTTTTACATGGAGTTGGAGTTGTTTTTCATTTTTATTATTTATATTTGTTATTTTACATTTTCAATGCAAAATTTGTAATCAGCTTGGTGAAATCTTTCTGTGTACGCATTTTTTCTTTAGAATTTTTCAAAGTTCAAAAATAACAAGTCGGGGAAAATTACTAAAAGTCGGGGAAATTTGTGAACTGTAAAATATATTTATAGCATTACTTGCGCTGAAAAGTACAGTTTTGTGAACTATAAAATATATTTACAGCATTATTTGCGGTGTAAATATGCAGAATGAATATCTCTTATATGCTGCTCGTTCTTCACGCAAATACGCGAACGCGATCAAAATAAACAGGACTGCTACACACTTCGTAAGCGAGGAAACCCTCTTAAAGTGTTCATCTCACAAATCCAGAAGTTCCGCCAAGCATTTTCTCGCCACCTCGTACAGAGTGGTGAGATATTTCGCTTACCTTGTTTTGAGCAGAGTTAGCAGGTTGATTGGTTGCCCGATAGGGAAGTGAGAGTTTTGTTTACAAATGTAGCTCAGAGGCTCACTCGATGTGAGTTAAAAAACCGCTACTTTCGAGCCATTGCTCCGATTAATCAATCAATCAAGCACTACAACTTTTATTCTTCCCATTATAGCAGACGACATTTGATTTTGAAATGAATGTCTTATTTAATTTTTTAATAGAAAAACATAATTGTTTTGTAGTAGTAAAACTTCTGTAGATCATCAATTTAGTAAATAGCTGACTGCTCATGAATTGTCAAAATGAATTTTAAGGGAAAAGTTGCTTTAGTTACTGGTGGAGCCCAAGGACTTGGGAAAGCTGTTTCCAAAGCTTTATTAAATAATGGAATGAAAGTACCATTTCTTTCTCATTTTTTATCTTTCGCATTATTATATTCCATATTTTAAAAATTATATTTGTCCAGCTTCTGTTTTTTTTTTTTTTTTTTTTTTTTTTTTTTTTAGTCTATGTTGTTTTGATTAGTGAGCAAGCTACGCAAGTTTTTTTTCCCGGGCAAGAAAAAAGTTTTTGCATCCTCCCTCTTCCCAGAGCCATCTTTATGGATGGCTGCTTAAAACGAGGCATGGTGCAAGAATTTTGCGTGGCCTTTTCTTTTAAAACTCTCACTATAATCTTATTTGCTATACTATGAATAAAAAAAGAATGGATTTCACCTATATACTGGGACCCGGGGAGTTAGGGTTCGATCCCCCTAGCTATTACAAAGGAATAGCATTTCTTTGTGTGTTTGTAGGGGTAATTTCTGGAACTACTGAACCAATTTTAAAAGTAATGATAGCAAATTGATGGTGAAAGTCCCTCTACCAATATAGGCTATATTCTATGTCAAAACTATTATATTTTCTTAATTAAATTATATTAAATATTTTCATAAAATTATATTAAATATTTTCTATTATATCTTCTTCTTTTTATTAAAGAAAAAAAATGTGTTCATGTGCGGCCAGACCCCTAAAGACAATGCTGCCTCTTCTCCCCCAAATAAAAAAATAATCTCATTATTTTTCCTCAAGATGAAAAATAAACTATTCGAGGCTTGTATCGGTAGAAAATGACAGTTTTTTTCCGTGTTTTTTAAAGATTTGGCTAATTTTATTTAGACACACAAAACTGGAAACTGAAATAAAATGAAACCTCCCTGTGCGACTACCTCATTGAACGACTATTTTTTCATGGTACGAAATTTATTTCCATAGGTTCAATACTAGTTTTACCTCAATTCGAAGACCATCCCTATTAAACTCCTTCCATGAGTAACCTTTTTTTTTTCTTTGAACAAATTGAAATAAATTCCATTTTTTCTGAGTCACTTGAAGAATTTATTCAAAAAATGATTTTGGAGAATTCATTATTCATTAAACTTATAAATTAGGCTTAGTTATTTTGTATTCGAGTAACTTTTAAGTGTGTTTAATCTCTTTTGTGTCTTTTTAGACAATAAATGTCACTCTGGTGACAAAAATGGCTGCTTCCTTAGAATTCCAAATTTCTATACCCATCCATTTTTTAAGATAGAGGGAAACCAGAAAATGTGCTTGAATCTTTTTATCAAAATTTAACAACTATCCAATAATTAAGTTTGAATTTATAATTTTTTCTGTATTGTTTTAATTTGAAATCATTAAGGGGCTGTCATTTTGAAACTGGCTGTTGGATCATGATATCCAATGAATTTGATTGAGATCTTACAAACCCTATATGTTCAATTACATCCAAATCTGTTTAATCATTCTCAGTCGTGTGATAACAGTCAGATATGTATAGAGATATATACATGTCACATACATAAATTAAAAGGATAAGAAATAAAATCTTTGTAAAATTCAAAATTTACATTAAAATCCTCAAGTTTTTTTCTTATATCCTAAAATCCATTTTGTCCATTGTAACTTTGTTTTCAAGCATAATATTTATTATGCTCATCATCAAAATCTAAGACTAACTTAACCATTTTATTGGTGACATGTATGTCAAAACAGGGCTTTTATCCCCAATTTATCTCTGCGTAAATAGAGCTGGTTAATGTAGAAAATGATGATTGGACAATTATCTTCAAATTTTTTTTTGACGATCTTCAGGATTGTTAAATACCCGGGTTTTTTCAGAAAAAACCCAACCCACTGGGTTTTTTCAGGGTTTTTCGGGATTTTTCAGGTTTTGGGGGGGTTATGGGAGGTGTCAGAATGCTTGAAAAAAACCCTATTAAGGTACTTATTATTAAATTTAAAGTAGCTAATTGATTACAAATATATATAAATCAATGACAGTAATCAAAATTATGCTTTGCTTTTAGATAAATTGATTATTAGTAATAATTTATAAAGTATTTTTTATTATTACTAAATAATAGAATAAGCCAAGTAACTCTACATGTCTACATAATTAAATTAGGATTCTAAGCATATATGGTATTTTGTTATGAGTTTCTATTGTATAACATAGAACGGATTACACATCAAAGTATTTTTTTAATGGGAAAAAATTTGTTTGTGTTACTTACACATGCTACAGAGATTAACTAACAATTATTTCTTTTAAAAATTGTAATGGTATAATCAGGACATTTCTTTTCTTTGGGGTGGGGGGTGATGGTTATAAACTTTATGAGTGGTGTACTGATATTAAGAAATATATTACAAAATATGTTATATATGTAATATAAATACATTATATATGTAATTTAAAGTTGAAATTTTGAAGAAACCCACTTGGGTTTTTTCCTGGGTTTTTTCAGAAAAAACCCACCCGGGTTTTTTGGGCTGGGCAGAATCATAACAACCCTGACGATCTTGTATGTCAAAGATCCCCCAAATTGTGCTGTCTTGGCCATATCTAAATCAAGAGCAAATTAATCTAAATGTTTCTTCCAAATTTATACATTTGGCTCTTATTGGAAAATATTGAAGTCCCAACATATTAGCAAGAACATGCAATGAAAAGATTAGATTTTGCTTATTTGAGATGCCTGCACAACCTGTAAGTCCCAAAATTGATATAAATGGTCATGGAACATCTGATTGAACTCGTGAAGATAATTGTAAAATGCAGTGACAAAATAAACAAGCTCATTCACAATGAGATTCATTAATCAAATTCTTTTCTCAAATTAATCTCTCATGTATTTCCTCACATAGGCAGGTATAATTTTCAGACAGATATAATTTTTTTCTTATGCATTATTATATGAATTTAAGTACAGTAGACTCCTTCAAATCCGCACAGCTTAGGGCCAAAGGTTGTGTGGATTTTAGAAATTTTTGTAAATTTCTGGTCATTGTTTTGTTTACATTTTTTAAACAGTAATTTGAATGTAATTAATAATAATATTAAAACTGTAATGAATGCTTACAATATTATAAAATATTGAAATAAGTAATAAACTAAAGTAATGAAAATAGAAGATTTTTATAATGATTGAAATATTAAAAAAAAGGTCAAATTAATGATCAATAATGTATGTTTAAATGTTATTTATAAAGATGAATATATTTTTGGCTCTTATGTATTAACGCCACTGCAGCAGATGTTGCACTAATGAGCGAATAAAAAGCAATCTTGTTGTTCGCATACACACAAAAATAAGTCAAAAAAATACTAATAAAGTACTAAAAATGGCATAAAAAAATCAGCAAACAACAAGGCAACAAGGAATCAAAAAAAAAAAAAATAACTGAGTGCACATGTGAACAGCAAGATATCTCTTTATTGGCGCATTAGTGCAGCTTCTGCTACGGTGGTGTTAATACGTAAGTACCATATTTTTCCTAAATTATTCAATGAAACTTGCTTCATAAAAGTACATAATTAATTTACATCAAAATTATAAGATAAAGAAATTTTATTTCAGGTTTATTCAGACTTAGTTAGAGATGGGAATGCTCGGAAAAATTGGGAAAAAAAAAACGGTTTTTTTCCGAAGGCTTATTTTTCAATTTTTCCAAACTGGAAAAATTGAAATTTCATTTATGAAATAATATAGTGAAAATTTAATAATAGCTACATTTCATACTTTTTATTTTATTTATTTTTATGTTGAGTGTCCCACATGAAAATTTTAATGTGGGTAATCTGATCTCTGAGCAGAAATCTGTTTGAGAAGACTTGAAAAGATCCTTCAAATTTTTTTTCTTGTTTGAAACACAAGACCCTTCGCAAAATTTCTCTTGAAAATAGACATTTCAGAAAAAAGTTTAATCTACAAATTGAATCTTCGCAAATGCAGTGATTGAAGAAAAAAAAGTCTCATGCCATATAGCAGCTGAATCTTATCAAGCTGTATGCATGCATAAATAACCTTATTAAAAATGTCTAAATAGGACTCTAAAAATAGTAATAATTTCTTATTCACAAATTCTGAATATATTTTGAGTATATATACAAAAAATTCACAATTTCACAAAAACAGGATTACATGAAAAAAATCTAGATGTATAATTAAATGCAACTTCTTTTTAAAAAATTAATTCATGTGCAAAATTATTTCAATAATATGCCAATTAATAGAAATGGTAAAATTAAAAAATTAACATAAAATTTGAAGCATACATTTATTTATTTTTTTTTTTTTTTCTATCTTTTCAAGAAATAAGTATTGAATTCGTGAAAATTTTGACTTCCAGTTTTTGGTGTATTTAAATGTTTTAGAAGGTCCTGAACACGATTTGATAGTTTTTGGAAAATATCTGTCACACTGTGAGTCTGTATGGGACAAAAATTTTATGGGCATTCAATCTCAAGAACTGATGCACATAATTTCACAAAACTTTAGATTCAGTTACACCTTGATATAAATTCGAGATGTTTAGTTATTAGTGTATATCGCACAACTGATGGCGCTACTATGCTGCATTATTCCTAATTTCCACAATAGTTCTATCTCAAGAATTAATGTATGTATTTTCATAAAACTTCAGATTAAGTTAATCTTTGATATAACTTTATGCACATTACTTTTTGGTGTAAATCGCTCAACAGATGCTACTGCTATGCTGCATTATTCATGATTATCGCAATAGTTCTATCTCAAGGACTAAAGGACGATTTTTTATCAAACTACTGATTCAGACAGTTCCTGATATATATTGATTGTTTAGTTTTTGGTGTAAATTACCCTATAGGTGACACTACTATGCTGCATTTTTCAAGATTTCGTTATAGCTGATTAATTGAATGTTTTTTCAAGGTATTGAATCTAAAACTGACCTCCATTTTACCTCAATAATGTACAGTAATGTCGCAAAAACATGGGCAGTTTGCATTAGAAAAGTACAACTGCAATGAAAAAAAACCTCATATTTTATTACAAATAACTATGTTCCAAATTATACATTCCCTTTTGATTAAACTTTGAATTTTTGTAGTTTTTTAAAGCAAACTAGAAATTTATCTCTGTATGTAACTGCTTTTGTTAATTCCTCACGGACATTTTCTATTTGTGGTGTTCTGTTTTCATAACTTTTGAGTTCCATTCTTAGAAATATGAAATTACCATATGGAAACATTATTGAATATGGTTTCTTACTCAAGAATAGAATACCAGATTTCAGGATAAAAAGAAAAATATTACGTTTAATTAAACTTTTAAAAAATATTTTTCTGGTTTCAGTGAGTAAAAATCCACCAGTCAATAAATCCTATGCTATTTTTTAGTTACAGACCTGAGGAAGCCAAACAAAAACTTAGTTTTGTTTGAATTTAGATTATAAAACTAAATCAAAACTTTGAGTTGAGATTGGAAAGCTATACCAAAACTAAACATATTTTTTAAAGGAAATAAAATTACAATTGTAAGAAAAAAGTGTAATAATGTAAAAATATACATATTTTTAAACAAACAATGGAATTCTTTTAATACTGATATTGATAATAATGACAAAACTGCAACAATTTTTTTAAACTAGTATCATTTACTTAAAAACTACACTTATGTAAATGGAAAGCATAATTTATTTCATTCCAAACTGCAGACATATTAGCTCAGGTTCTTACATTAGGTCAATTGGTAGTTAAACATGTAACTGAAAAATCATTTCAACAGAGATACGATATAACAAACAATAGTGTTCTAAAAATTCTTAGGCTGTAAAAAAAAACTAAAATTTAAAAGCAGGCTTTGCTACTTTCTTTTTATTTTGTAATATAAAGTGAAAATAATTTTCATTTAATACAAATAAATGGGAAAAAATGTTTATTATTTAATATTCTCTAAGAAAATATAATTTATTTGGGAGAAATAGTCATAAAAAAATCAATTTTTCGTTTTTTTTTTTTTTTTTTTTTTTTTTTTTTTTTTTTAAAGGGTAAAAAACCAGTTTTTTTCTGCCACTTATATTTTTCCGGAAAATTTACATCTCTAGACTTAGTAACCAAAAAAGTTTGATTAATACTAAATGTATTTGGTAAGAAGATTGTGATTATCAATGATATCAGCAGTATTTTGAATATTTTCAGCAATAAATTTATTCTTCCTTCATGAAAAAGCATAAATTCAGTAATATTAACAATAATTACAAATTAATATATGTATGGAATTGATATAAAACTAAAAATGTGTGTGTGTGTCAAATTTTGTCCCTCTGTCTGAATTGAATGTTTCATTGTTTACATCTGAATTATGTGCAGTTTTTAGAGAGTTGTGGATTTTAGGGTTGTGGATTTGAGGGAGTCTACTGTGTATCTAATATATTCAACTTTTAAAATGACAAAAACAGACATTTACGTTGGTTGTACTAGAAACATTGAAAAGTCATGCTTTGTTTTTTATTTGAAGGAAAAATTTGAAAATAGGTCACTATGCATTTTATTATTTGGCTCTTCTCAATACCAATTCAATTGAAAAATGAAATATCTAATTAAAAAAAATTAATGTATTTATTTGTTTTTTCCAACTAAATCTATTTTGTATTCGTTCACATAAGTCTCCAATGCATGAAAATATTCATATGGAATATTTACAAATACAATTACTAAGAATACAAAAATCAACATAAAAAACAAATCTGTATGTGAAGGAGATGGTTGGAAATATCTACTGTAGGTACAAGTCTGTAAATTTGGATGAGTCTCCAAGGTTGATACACATAAGGCTCAGATTTCTATGTATATTTTTTTATTAGTCAAGAATGCTATATATAATCTTATAAAAAATGCATTTTTTTTTTTTTTTTTTTTTTTTTTTTTTTTTTTTTTCACAAAATGGCAAAACAGCACACATATCTGCACCTGGTTCTACAGCTGAGACTAAAAAAATTAAGAATTTTCACTAATCAGTAAAAAATAAGTTAAATAATGAAGATATTGTTTTGAAAATTTCAGAGCATATATATGTAGAAAGACATTTTACACCAGTGAATATAATGTTTGAAAATTAGTCAGTAATTGTTATTTATTTATTTATTTTTATTTTTATTTTTTTTAAAAACTGATGACATTACAAAAGTTTGGAAAAAGAACAACGCAGGGATGAATTTCATTGAAAAAAAACTAATATTGTATTTTTTCCAACTGACTCCTCTGTTTAAGTACCAAAAATTGATGGACCAGAGATTACATCACGCATAGACATTCTACTTAATTAAGTATGGTTAAAAGCTAAAAACATAATTTAAAGGAATTCTATCAAATTTAATCAAATATTATTAATGTTTTGTGAGGCAAAAATTCCATGAAATAAATTAAGAATTCATCTACAAGAGTTTCTCCCCATTATTTTTATTTAAAACTAAGTTTTCTAAAATATAGACTTCTTTTATCACCATTACCAAACACTAACAACATATTCTTTTTTCAGATTCTATGGACCAGATTTCAATGAGAATTGATTGATTCAACTTAATTTATGATTTTTTTTAATTGTGTTTTTAATGAATTGTGTTAATTTGGAAAAATCAATAGTCAAGTTAACTAATACACAAATGAAAAATATTCTTTTGATACCAGAAATGTAATTTTAAGTTGCCAATAATTTTTTTGGGGTTCATAAACAGTTATCTATACATTTAGAAATCTCCATCAATGATTGACATCAGTGGTGACCATCCCCAGGGGCGTGCCGACCCAGTGTGCGAAGTGTGCGGTGCACACAGGCGCCGAAGTAGTAAAGGCGCCAAAAATTTCAGTTAAAACAAATATTTAAAAAAAAATCTTTTAACTTAATTATTCTAAAATTTATCGCATTTTCTTGACATCTGAATTGTTTTTCGTAGATCTACCTGAGACAAACTGGCTTATAAAACTATCAACTAAAAAATATATGCATAGATTCGGTTTATGCTTTTACTAAGTACCTTAATTAGTGATTTAGACGCAGATCTGTTCAACTTTTTTAAACAGAGACGCATCACATGTAGATGCAAACTATGAAAGCCAAAATTCTCATGGCTGAAAACGTACATCTATTATAACGTAATTAACTCACTGCAGCAATGTTAGAGCATAGTACACCACAAAAACTTAATTCCACCTGTTTTTAGTTCGCAGACTATCAAAACCTGAGAGCTTATGTCCCCGCCAATTCTGTATGTGCGTGCGTAATGCTAACTCATGATAAAAATATCCGAGTAAATTGAAATTTTGGATATAGGCAGACTTGTATAAAACCAAAAACTTTCTGCGCACATAATAATGAGTCAAAAACTTTCTGCAAATTAATTTAATGTTAGGTGTAATTCGCGTTTTTTGCGCGATTCATGGTCGTAATTCGCTTTTTTTCGCAATTTATGAATGTAAGTTGCGTTTTTTGAGCGATTTATGGACGTAATTCGCGTTTTTTATGCAATTCATGAGCGTAATTCGCATTTGTTACGCGATTTATGGACGTAATTCGCTATTTTTATACAATCCATGGATGTAATTCGCGTTTTTTATGCGATTCATGAAAGTAATTGGCATTTTTTTTACACGATTCATGGACGTAATTCGCTTTTTTATGACCGTAATTCGCAATTTTTACACGATTCATGGACGTAATTTGCGTTTTTTAAACGATTTGCGGACGTAATTTGCTTTTTTGTACTCGATTCATGGACGTAATTCACGTTTTTTGTGCGATTCATGGATGTAATTTGCGATTTTTATGCGATTTATGAATATAATTTGCATTTTTATGAGCGATTTATGAACGTAATTCGCTTTTTTCATGCGGTTCATGAACGTAATTCGCGTTTTTATGCGAATCATTTACGTAATTTACGTTTTTTGAGCTTTCTGTAGAAGAAATTCGCATTTTTTCAGCGATTTATGGCCGTAATTCACGTTTTTTATGCGATTTATGAACGTAATTCGCATTTTTTTACACGATTCATGGACGTAATTCGCATATATTGAGTGATTTATGGACTTAATTCGCGTCTTTTAAACGATTCATGGACGTAATTCGCGTTTTTTGAGCGATTCATGGACGTAATTCACGTTTTTTACGCAATTCATGGATGTAATTCATGTTTTTTACGCGATTCATGCACGGGAATCCTGTTTTTATGAGACCCATGCACAAAATTCGCATTTTTCACTCAGCTTTTGGACGAAATTCACGTTTTTTACGTGATTCTTTGTTGAAATTTGCGATTTTTTTCGAGGCCTTTTGATGACATTCGCATTAACAGTAAATAATTCGTTCATAAAATTGAGGGAATATTTTTATTTTTTGGTACTAAAAAAAGTTATAAAACTAAAAATTGTTTCTTTCTTAAAATTTTCTGCAAATTTCATAAAATTTTCTGCGCACGGCGTGCGCGCGTGCGTCTATATTATGCGACTCTGGATATAGGTATATTCTGATAAGGCGCTTCCCTGATTAGTTATGGCAGTTCATTCGATAAATATAAGAGGAGAATGGGGGCTAATGCACCCCTCCCCTTAATTTATATAAATGGGTTTTTCAAGCAGAATTATCAGTTTTCGCTCAAAATTTAGATATAGGATCATTCTGATGAGGCGCCTCCATGATTAGTATTAGGTGTTCACAGGATAAGTATAAAGAAGGGCAATGATGTCTAATTCCCCACCCTTAATTTTGATAAATGTGTTTTTCATGCAGATTTATCAGATTTAATTCAAATTTTAGGTATAGGATCATTCTGATGAAGGCACCACCATGTTTGGTTTTGGGAGTTCATTGAATAAGTATAAAGAGCGGGACGGGGCTATAAATCCGTCTTTATTTTAGATAGATAAATGGGATTTTTGTGTAGAATTATCAGATTTTATTCAAATTTTAGACAAAGGATCATTCTCATGAGGACAAATCCAAGATTAGTTTTGTGAGTTCATTGGATAACTCTAAAAGGAGAGAAATGGGAGGTAACCGCCCCTCCCCTTAATTTAGAATAATGGGTTTTGCACGCAGAAATTACAGACATGGCTGCCAACTACTACGCCTATTTCAAGTCAAAAAAACAGATTGGAATCAGAAATTTTACTTAATAATTAACAATATGTGTTGTAATACATAGCATTAAATGTATTTAGCATACATTTTACTCTAAATATTTTGTGGTTCGAAACACATTAATATGATTTAAAAAGGCTTAGAAGTTGGCAGCTCTGTACAGATTTGCTTCAAATTTCAGATGTAGATTCATTCTGATAAGGTGCTTCCCTGATTTGTTTTGGGAATTCATTAAATAAGTATAAATTGGGTATCGGTGGAACAACTCCTCTAGGTTAATGGTTTTTTTTTTTTTTTTTTTTTTTTTTTTTTTTGCAGAATTAACAGATTTGCTTCAATTTTTAAATACAGGTTCATAGTGATAAGATTCTTCCCTAATTTGCCGTGGGGTTCTTTTTTAAATATAAAGGGGATACGGGCAATCATGCCTCCTATCAAATTTGATAAATGGGTTTTTTATGCAGAATTGTCCGATTTCCTTTAAATTTTGGATGTAGGTTCTCTCTGATAAGGCGAATCTCTGAATAGATTTGGATGTTTAATGGTTAAGTATGAAGGAAGGAGATAACTCTCCTTAAATTACATAAATGTGTTTTTATGAAGAATTATCCGATTTGCTCTGAATTTTGGATATAGTTGTTTCATATGATAAAACATATCCCTGATTAGTTTAGGGGGCTCAATGATTAAGTATAAAAAGAGGAAATGAGGGTAGGTATTTTCCCCAATTAATTTGTTTTTCGAACGGCACTAACTCTTGAATATGTAAGGCTGTAATGTACAATTAGTATGCATAGCCTGTGAGCTCAATATCATCAGTTTAATTGGGCAATAGTCTTTTTTAATTGTTTTTAAATCTTAATTTATTTATCTTAATACATGTTTGCAGCCAATACTGGCCATTACATGGTACTACGAACAAGGCCGCCACAGCGCCCTCAACGGAGCCAATTTGACCATCTTCCGGCGTCGTGGCACTTTATTTTTAAATAACGATCATCGACTTACTGCAGAATTTCTGTCATAAATAAGATAAAATTTATTATTTGGAAATATTGGCAAAAGCCTTCCCTGCAATAATCAGGCCCTAAAAATAGGGTAGACTTATGCGTCCCAAGCGTTTTACATGATGTGCATACATCATATTGTAATAGCCATAAGTCCCTATACGACTCAAAATTCTTCGTAAAAATAATTTGCAGAAATAATATAAATCACAGTAAATTTGAAATTAGATTTTTCAGAGGGACAACCTTTCTCAAAAAGTTTTCAAAGGGGTCAGAAACCTTAATCGCTAAATAACAAATTAATAATATTCAATGTTTAACACTAAATAGTGGTCATTGGCAAGCATTAAAAAGAAACCCATTTAAGTAATACCAATTTTAATTAAAGCATCCTTTAACCCGAAATACATAGAATAACTCAGAAGTTTTCTTTTTTTCCCCTTTTCGTGCTTTCTGTATGCCTTTTGTTGAGCTATTATGTGTTACATAATAATACATGCATTAAGTCTGTCTTTGTTCTGATTTGTTATCACGAGGAATTTATAACTTATTTTATTGATACTGCTTAAAATGTGCTCAACTGGCAATTTTTTTCTATCATTATAAGTTACATTGAAAAAAAGAATCTATCAAATTGATAGAAATTAATTATCAACTTTGGCAGCAATGCGGAAAACTGTACAACTTACAGAAAAAAAAATCTGTAATTTTTCATTAAAAATTTTTTCTTTCTGTAAATAATATAATTTTTTTTCTGTAAAAGTTACACAATCCGCATTTTTTTTAAACAGAAAAAAATTAATCAGTTTTAACACTTTTTTAATAGGAACAAATGTTTTTTTACAGTTTTTTCTGAATAAAATACATTTTTTTCTACAAAAATTACAGATTTTTTTTTCAGCGTAAAAAGTAGTCATTATTAATTCGGAAAACTATGAAAAGAATTGTAAAAATTATATTGTTGATTACTTGTTATTGTGCAGTGTAAACATTTTAAAATAAGTACATAACTTATTATTATTTTTTATTTTTATTTATTTATTTATTTGTTATGTCACCCAGGAGTGACATTATGTCTGACAGAAACATAAATAAAATCTGTTGAAAAATATTTCTACCGGATAATTAACAAAAATTTACTTAAATATATTTTTCAGAACAAAATAAATTAGTGGGATGTGCGAATCCCAAAACTTTCTACTATCTCATACGTAAATTTTAATATTTCCAAAAATTAGCTACACATAATACTTCAATATTATTAATTCAATACTATAGCAACTTTGATTTTCACCTTAAACTGTCTCTTCAGTCAACTAATCGGAGTAAAAAACAGTTAATGTGGATCATGATATTTATTTAAATCAATAGTTTTCCCTTATTCTGTTATCACCAAGCTGTTTACAAATAGCCAGATTAAAAGGATGGGAAATCCCATCTGTGCATGAGCCGATGGATAATAGAACAATAGACAGATGTTTTTCAAATTCAGCGAGGATCTGCTTGCCATACTCAAAAATAATCATATACAAAAAATTTAGTTCAATTCTATGTATAACTTCATACACTTTTTGATGGTATAATAATGAAAAGGATACAGACATCGCGATGATAGCGCCCCCTTCCGGCAAATACGTTTCAAATCCAGGGAGGGTCTGCTAACTATAGCCAAACACTTAGACAAACAATTTGGTTCAATTCTATGCATAATTTCATACATTTTTCAATGATGCAATATTAAAAATGGCACAAAAATCGGATTTTTTTCAAATTCAGGGAAGATCAAGTAGCCATATCTAAACACTTTCACAAAAAAATTGGTTCAATTCTATGTATATCTTCATACACTTTTCGATGGTGCAATGGCGACATACGTACACGGAGAGAAATACATTTTGTAAAAGCATGTTTTTTGGAATCTCTGACCCCTAAAAGGTGTAAATCCGTCAAAAACCGGAAGTAGAAAAAAATTCCAATTTAAATACTTTCTTTGATTGAAGATAGAAAAAACTAAAAATCAAATATTTAAAGGTTAATATGATTTTTTTAAACAGTTAGAGGGAACATTCGAATGGGTGCCAAGAAAACATTCAAAAGGAGCCACCCTATGACGTCTGCGGAATATGCGTTGGACAGTCCTAGTCCTGAATAAAAAAAAACCTTATAAAGTCAGAACTTGTTTTAGAATGCTGTTCAATGTAGAACCCGGGGTAAAATGGGTATAAAAATCAGCTTTTTTAATTTTAATGTTTCATGGCAGAAATATTACGAAATAAATTCATGTTTTTGTTCAATATTTTTGACATTGTGTATCTTAGGTCTAAATTAAACATAATTTGTGTTTCCTTTTTTTAAAAAATTTTTGTGTAAAACACTATACCTATTTTACCCCGGTGTATACCCATTTTACCCCATGGTTTGGGGTAAAATGGGTATATGCTGGTTAAAGTTGAATAATAAATTAAATATACTTAAATACACTATAATTAATGCATAAACCCTTTTTAAAAGTTTTGTTCTTTCATCCTCTGAATCACGTGTAAACTTGGAAGGTGAGGGAAAGGGGCTTCAAAAACTCCCCACTTCAGTTTGCTTACATTTTTTTCTTGACATATAAAAACACTGTTATGAAACTAATCTAAATAAGATGAGTACTGACAAGTCCTATCCTCCACCGCATCAGTTCACGCACTTGCTATGAATCGTATTTCACTTTAAAAGTTTTTTATTTATTTATTTAATGCAATTCAAAAGCAGGTAAATATGAGTATGAATATCTGTAGAGAAAAAATGAGAAATTAAATTACACTGGAAAATCAATGTTTAATTAAAAGCAATTTATGCAGATAGGTATAACATAATAAAAATTTACATGCAAAGTGTATACTGGCAAGGACTATTGCAGCTTGGTTGAGATAGCTTTCTGACAATTTGGATGCGTTCACATCAGCAACATCGTCTTTCTCAGGAAAGACATAAAATAATCCAGCAGATGACTTTGTTGCGAACTTCATAGTATTTTCACCTTCATCAGGGATATCAATAATAAGACCTGTGATTTCTTGAACAGACTTCTTTACATTAAATTTTACAGGGACTTAATCGCTAATCACTGGATTCATTGCAGTGAAAACCTTTGGTTTAACTTCTATTTTATGGATTGCTTCGATTCTTTTAACTGTTTGCACTTTTTTTGTGTTCCTAGTGCAAAGACTTGCAGCCACCTGCTCTGTAGTTAAAACTTCTCCTACCTTTGCTTGTACTCTCTTGTGTTTTCTCTGTGTTTTTCTATAGCCTCGCCAGTACTAGAAAATGTGTTTTAATTTAATTTCATGATATTTTTCTTACCTTGTGTTCCTGTACATTTAATCAATTTGCATGTATTTTAATGTCACCCGAAATAGCCTAATTTATAATATAAATAAATGATAAATTGATGATATAAGTAATAGCCTAATTTCATATAACAAAGCATAATTTCAGTTTAAAACATAGGATCAATAGCAATTTGCCCTCAAAGGTCTTTCAACTCTGATCAATCTTCATACATTCATATCTTGACCTATACCCATTTTTCCCCATATGACAAAAAGCACTATAAAATTTTTGTGAGTAAATAAATTTACTTAATTTTACAGTTATCAGTTAGGAGAATCCTTCTTCTGTAAATATCAAACAGTTTATTCATAAAATTCTTCCTGTATATTTTTCTGGAAAGAAGTTTTTCAACCACTAAAAACACTTTGTTCTATCTTCTGAAAAACAAAATGGTTGCCAAGCCCATTATAAGTGTCGCCAGTTTGTTTTTACTAAGTTTAAGTATTGCCAGATATGTAGGCACTTTGTTCATAATTTTAATTTTTTTTTTTAAATTTGTCTCGTAAAATAATAAAATAAATAAATAAAATATAGCCATTTTACCCCGGGTGACCCAATAATTTAGATTTGGGAGACTGACATGAGTTATGGGACACATTTTAACTGGTTAAATCAAGCATCAGCTGTCTGTGAAGATTTTGCAATGCCCATGCGTTGGTTTAAAACTGTGATTTTTGCACTCATAGAGTAAAGTCTACATTTGGCGGCCAAAGTAATATCGATTTTCAGCGCTTCTAAATATGTTTTTGAGAAAAACTGTATTTTTCGGGGCATAAACCTCCGACCAGAACAAATGCTTTTTATCTATACTATCTTGTACTCTGACGTTATGATTGAAAAGGGGGAGAGAATGGCAAAAATAAGCTAAATTTAGCCATAAATGTTCAAATATTCTTATTTTTTTCAAAATTTAAGAGTAGCAGTTATGCACTCATTGCGTTTGCTCCTGTCACATACTGCATAAATAATTGTGATGATTGTAAGATTTATTCACCTCAATTGAAAATATCGAAATCTGAGCACATATTAGCATTAGATGGGCATAACAATAACCTTCGACGCTACAGAGTGGTAAAAAAAAGTTCAATTTAGACATAAATAAGTTAGGAACTACAATAATGGCTGTAATATAAACAGAAAAATATAGATTTATGAGAAAATGTTTTGCCCGTGCTGATGAAAATAGCTTTAAATATGCCACAAATGAAATATTGTACCTTTTTATATTTTTCCAAACGAACTTGGAAATTTTTTCTTTTTTTTCGGGGTGGGGGTGGGGATATAGGGTGCCTGCTGTAGTTCTGCACACAGGTGCTGTACAAAGTTGGCACGCCCCCTGACCATCCCCTCCAAACCCAATGACGCAATTTCCCCCCTCCCCCCCAAAAAAACCTTGATACTTAACGTTGACCTCCCCCCTCCTAAACAGAATATCAGTTGTAAAATATATTCTACTTATAATCTACTACACCTTCAAAAGATAGTGAGTTGAGCATAGCAGAATGAGTTCTTATCACCCTGCCCTTATCTAGAATTTAAAGAAAGAAAACACAGGAACATTTGTGGAAATTAAATGTTGAAAGAATTTAAAAGTGATATTAAAAAAATCAAGAATTTTTTAACAGTAAAAAATAAAGGAAATATAGTATGGAACCATTTTTCCGGAATCCAGTTAACCAGAAAAACAGTTATCCGGAATGACATTTCTAATAGACTGACAGTGACGGCACTAGGCGTTGGCGAGCGCAGACAGCCTCACGCCTGTGGGGACCTCGCAAAACAATTTTTTGAGTTATTAAAAATATTTCGCCTGCATCCAGGCAGATTTTTTGCTGTTTATCAGAATGGAATTGACCAATCAAAAGCCTGCATTTTTGCGAACATTTCGCCATTTGCAAAAATGCAGGCCTCTGATTGGTCAATCTCATTTCGATAACAGCGGAAAATCTATCTGGATCTTGGCCAAGTTACTTAGCAGTCCGTATTTATTTCCCTACAAGCATACTAGTATTTATCTAGAGTTGTTGGCAACATTATGAAAGTTAGGCGATTCTGCGCACGAGACTGGTGAGTCCCCGAATCATTTGTTTTCATTACCTAGTGAAAAATTGTTGATTTGTATACTTTAAAGAAGTTATATTTTTATACATTTATCATCATGTTGTGATTTATTTCATATTTGTGAGGTAAGTCCGTATCCAAATACATTTCTTAGCATGTTTATTTGTCTTTAAAACTGTATTTTATTGTTGTAATTTTAGGTTAGTAATTTATAATTAAATTGTATTTTCATATTTATGAATCGCCATTTCATGTGCGATAGATATAATTAAGCGATTTTGAGTATTCTTTTTTTATTGGATGGGTTAAGTTATAATTCAAAATTGTCTGTTTCAAATTTGTTCAACCGACTTCTAAAAAAAAAAAAAAAAAAAAGATTCCATATTTGACCTGTATTTGTATTTTTGAAGTTATAAATATGTTAATCGTTTTTACGTTCTTGGTTTAAAATTTAGTACAAGTTTGATTTTTTTTTTTCTAGTTTATTTAACTTAACTTATTTTTTAACCTGTTGTCAAGCAGTCTTGAACGAAATGTTAACTTTTGAATTTATTGTTGCAATACACGTGTGGTACGAGATTTTACTATGTGTGAACAATATAAGTAAACTATGGCAATTGGTTCAAGTGAACTTGAAAGTTGCTATTGATACTTTATGTTCGTGACTGAATTCAAGAATTCCGTGATACAGGATTTGAAACAACTCTGCAGAAGCTTGATTGTTTGTAGAAAAAAAGTAGTTATGAAATTGAGTCTCAATTTAAAGACAAAAGAATAGCAAAGAAAAAACGAATTTCGTTTATGAACATATTGATGAACCTATACAATCTATTGAAATGCAGTACAGAGTTAACTTTTTTAACACAATGATAGATGCTATAATAGTCGACATCGAATGTCGATTCAAAGCACTCAATGAATATTTTGAACGATTTGGTTTTATTTACGATATCAATTATTTGAAATCTATATCCAAGTAGGTCCTTCTCAAGCATTGTAATGATTTAGGTACAATACTTCGGAAAGGGAAAAATAGCGACATACAACCTTTCAAACTTTATGAGGAACTCCAGCTTTTAAAATCTAATTCACTGGACTCTATCAATGATGCAAAGCAACTTATTGAGTACATTTTAGAAAATAATTTGGAAGAAGTATATCCAAATGTTTACATAACGATCAGAATCATGCTGACAGTTCCAGTCAGTACAGCTTCTGCTGAGAGAAGCTTCTCAAAGTTAAAATTGATTAAGACCTACTTGAGAAGCACGATGAGCCAAGAAAGACTATCTGCTTTATCAATACTATCAATTGAAGCTGAAATAGCAACTGGTATTAATTATGACGTAATCTTAAAAAAATTCAGTGAGGCGAAAAGCCGAAAAGTTTGTCTATTTTAATTTGTCTTTGTTTATGTAATTTATGTCATTATTTTATTAGCAATAAAACTTGTATAGTATAATTATCATTAGTGTATAATTCAGCTCATTTAACATTTTCTTTCTGACTGGAAAATGAAAGGGGCCCCGCAAAGCTGATGTCACTGACGCCCATGTTTCGTGTAGCGCCGCCACTGTAGACTGATGTTAGAATCTTTGTAGAAAAAGTGTCACATGCTGCTAATTTAACATATATTTTGCTTATTAATATATTGCACCACTGATTTTGATTGCAGAAAAACCTGCGTTTGATTCATTAATCTAAATCTTATCATCTTTATTTTTATTTATTTATTTATTTTTATTTTATTTTAAAGTTTATGCAGCATTTTTTAATTTGTACAGATAATTTCCATTCACAAAATTAAGGTTATGAATTTCCAATATGCAATTGTTCTTTTTTCAGTTTTTAATTTCTTGTTGCAAAAAACATATATATACAATTAGACTAACATTTATTGTTTTCAATGTAGGTACTCATTTGTGATATTGATGAATCCTGTGGCAAGTCTTTCATGGAAGAAGTATCTGATACTTTTAAAGACAAAATTATTTACCAGAAATCTGATGTATCTTGTTTTGAGGAATTAAAGAGTAAAATATATTTAACTGAGTTTTTTTTAGTTATATATTAATTAGTAGTTTGCCATGTAATTTTTTTAATATGTTATTGAGGTTCAATATAACAGTACTCGACGAATGCAGTTGCTATTGATGACCAAAATATTTTATCTGGTAATTATATTCTTGTAACTAATTTTTTTAACTTTAATATTTTAATGGAAAAATAATAATATAGAATGTCAGTAACCACGTCAGTAATTTTATACTCAAATTTCCATTTATAGTGAAGTAATTTTTTTTAATTACACTTTGGTAATAATAAAATTTTCTACTTACAATACATCAAATAATTAAAGGTTGTGTTTAAGCAGGGTTCGTTGATTTAAATCAGCTTGATTTTAATCATGATTTAAATCGCAATTTAATTCAATTTTTTTAAATCATTGATTTAATTCAATTGATTTTTTAAAAAAATAATTGATTTAAATCAATTTTTGTTTTAAGGTTTTTTTTTAAAAAATAAATTTAAGATGTAAGCAAACATAATAATGCGCTTTGATAAAATTTAATTATATATAATACAGTAGACTCCCTCAAATCCGCAACTCTTTAAAATCCGCACATATTTTATGGATGTAAACAATGAAACTCTCAGTTCGGACATTGGGACAAAATTTGATTCTTTTAGTTTTGTATCAATTCTATATATTTCTTTATTTGTAATTTGTTAATAATACTCTATTCATGTTTTTTTCATGAAGGAAGAATAAATTTTTTGGGAAAAATTCAAGATATTGCTGATATCACTGGTAATCACAATCTTCTTACCAAATATATTTATGCATTAATCAAGATTTTTTGGTCATTCAGCCTCACTAAACTTGAAAAAAATTATCCTTATTTTATGATTTTGATGTGAATTAGTAATGTATTTTTTTGAGGCAAGTTTTGTTGAATTATTTTGGAAAAATATGTTTAATCTTTATAATGAATATTTAATCATACACTATTGATTATTAACTTGACCTTTGATATTAGTACCTTAATCATTTTAAAAATTATCTAAATTTTTATTATTTTAGTTTATTACTTATTTTAATATTTTATTATATTGTAAGCATTCATTATACTTCTGATTGCACTATTAAGTCCACTCAAATTACTGTTTAAAAAATGTAAACAAAGCAATGACCAGAAATCCGCAAAATTCTAAAATCAGCACAACCTCTGGTCCCAAGTTGTGCGGATTTCAGGGAGTCTACTGTATATGTAATCAAACAACTTTCAGAAAGATAAAGCTTAAGCTTTGTCAAAATGTAAAATAAATGTAAAGTTTAGAAAAAAAAAATGCTTTCAAACTTCATTTGAATCAAATTATGAGATAATCTTGCAACGGGTCATTCCATGTCAAATCAACACAGCCCACAACCCGACCCTCTCTGAATTGGATGAGATTTTTTTTATTTGTTGCACTAATAGAGAAATGAATAAATCCGGAGTTTTTAGTTCATATTGCAATTAGTTTTTTAAATATTTAAATTTAAATTTGGTCAAATTTATCAAATTTTAGCAATTCTTACAACACAAAATAGGCTCTAACTTCTTTTCTAATTAACGTAGAGTTTTGATTTTGATGTCGTTGAAAAGCATATGAATTGTACTTTCATATGATATACTACATGACTAGATTTAAGAAAAAATTAATTTCAAGATCATCAAGTTTAAAATTTAAATTTTAAAATTTTAAAGTTGTAATTTTTAAAATTCTCTAAAAAAATTATATATTATTTTTCAACTTATTGTAAACATAATCTGAAAGTTTTAGCCTGGGACCGCAATGGGTTCATGAGTTATAAATTCTAGAAAATTGGTTGTATCATGTTTCAACCATAACAAAAAAAAAAAAAAAAAAGAAAAAAAAAGCCACCACTTCATATATATATATATATGTGTGTGTATAAAGCTGCATATTGAGCACCAGGAAGAAGGTCTTATAGTTGATTAACTGTTTTCTATAATGTCTTTACTATGTGTGTCATAAATGGGTAAAAAAGATTGGTATTTACAACCCCCCCCCCCCTAATTTCTTTTTTAAGAATTAATATTTTCATAATTTTGAAAAAAGGTATATTTAAAATTGAATACAGATCTGGAGAAGCAAGTTGCTTTTAAAATTTTAAAGTTGTAGTTTTTAAAATGCTCTAAAAAATTATATATTATTTTTCAACTTATTTTAAACATAATCTGAAAGTTTTAGCCTGGGACCGCAACGGGTTCATGAAAAATAAATTTTAAGAAAACTACTTGCATCTAAATTTGCTCATAACAAGTGACAAATTTTGCTACTTTTTTAAACTAAAATTTCATACTGAATATACTGAAAATAAACTTTTAACCATCAAAAAACAATATTAAAATAATACCATAATAGTTTATCCTAATTTCTATATTCTGGGAAATACCTGATTTTTTTTTTTAATGTTTTAGGAAAGTTGATACACATATAAAAGACAAAAGATTTTATAGAGGATAAGAAAAATAGATTTAAAAAACCATTTAATAAATATCTAACAATGCATTTCAAAATAAACTTTTAAAATTTAAATACTAATGATATACAAGGATGCATACTTGAAATCCAAAAAATGAATATGCATGACTTATAAATTATGTTAATTATATTAATTGAAAATACTAATCAGTTGTTGTGCACTTTTTTCTTAATTTTATTGATGCAGAATGCATTTCTTCTTCAGATAGCTTATATGTTCTACTATTGAAAGTTCTAGGATCAACTTTTGTTAATATTGTGTTTGCTGTCACTTGTAAAATATCAGGATGTTCTGGAAAATAAAATGATGATGATGGGCCGTGTGGATGCAGGAAGTTGATTTTAATTTCTTCTCTGTCATAATTTACGCTAAGTACGCAAGCTAACCACCATTTTTGATCATAAATGCATGTTACATAACCATTTATTTCTTCCAGTTCAATTTCCCCTTCTTTCTTTGTTATTTTTGCAATTTTTCCAGTATCAGAATTAGAATATATTTTGCATAAAAGAGTGTTATTGTTCTGGGGTATAAATGCATGTAACTTTTGTGTTCCTGGTATTGCACAAGAAGAAGAAAAACGTTCCTGTAAAAAAATATTTTCATTTTCATAATCCTGAGAAGTTACATAACAAAATTCTATGCCAGAAATATGAGTTGAAGCCCATTCATATAATGCGTCATAATTTGATCTGTATATACCTGTTGCAAACTTGCACGAGCAGCTAATCTTTTGACTGTACCCCCTACGCCATCTGATACTCCTTTCCCGTGGGCAGTGGCAAAGAAGTGCCATTCAGCAGGTATGCCAAAGTCCTTTTTGTGACAGCATAAATTTAAAAAGTTGTTGCGGTTTTTATAGTGAGCCGCTGAACTATCAGAAAAGTATGTAAATTTTAGGGGAGACTCATCAAATTTTTCTTTTAAAAACTTAACTAGTTTTTTCTGAAATGCATATACAGCTGTGGTATCATGCGAAAGACATTCAGAAATAACAACAAAACTAATATTTTCTATGTGGTTGTATCTATTATAGTATATAACAAATGGGTGGATTGTTGCCTGCGCGTTATTCCAATGAAACCCTTGAGCTTCGTCTTGAAGAATGAATGAGTAATTTTCTGAAAAATCAGACACTATAGCATACTCCCCAAATTTAAGATTACTTTTTGTAACCTTAAAGAATGAGGATTGTTGTTGGGCTATAAATGAATGTCGGATAAGCACAGAAAGTTTATCAATAAATGATTCAATGAATTCCTCATATGAATTTGTTAAAGTTTGTAGAATGGAACGATCCACATTTAACCATTGTTTGTATACAATACTGTTTTCACAAAATAGTTTGTCCAGATAAATTTTAAATTCTTCAAATTTGGGACAGTTTTTGCATTCATTGAGATAACAAGTAGGATGTGCTGGATTGCATAGAAGCAAAGCTATACAAGTTTTATAAGACGAAATTGGAATGTTTTCTTCTGAAGTTAGCTCCTTCAAATTACTTCCAATAATCATTAATTTTACATTCTGATGAATATGGCAAACACAAACTGTATGTGTCCCACTTGCACCAGCTAAAATACAGTTTTTCGGTCTTAGTTCAGCGAATTTTGAAAATCCAATTTTTAAGTGTGGATATCCATCTTTAAATTCTTTAAAAGCCTCATTTAAATTGCATAACACCAGTCTTTTTTGGACTTGAATCTTTTTACCTTGACTAACCATGGATACAAAGTCTTTTTTGCCAGGCATAACTCTGCTTATTTGGTCACTATTATAAAAATCTCTCACACTATTTACTATATTCTGACTTAGATTTTTGCCAGGTTTGGGGTTTGGAGTTGAAAGAATTTCCTTTTCTTTCACCAATTTTTTGGCTTTTCTAACCATGTAATTAGTGGCTTCAAACTCTCTTTGAACTTTTCTTACTGACCAGCTTTCAGGCAAAAGAGTTAAAATTTGCACTTTTAAACTTCTGTCCTTAGTACTTTGAAATTTTTCTTTCAATTGAGAAAGCATCTCCATTTCAGAGAATTCTGTAGAACTATCACTATCCGAAAATTGTAGTATTTTTTCCTTTAAAACTTTACTTACTTTTTTAAATTTTGTTTTTGGATATTTTCTCTCAGATAGACTTTTTTTTTAATAGGTATTTCCCCTATAGTTTGTAAACTTTCATTTAATGAACAAAGGACTGTTTCATTTTCATAATCCTGAATTTCATCTTCTGGAATCTGTTCACAATCACTGTGTACTTGGGAACCACTGGGTACTACTGGGGAAATTCCACTAGTGCTTGCTTCAGAAAGTTTACAGTCTTTCATCATTTTTTTACGGCATTTATCACAGATTTTACATCCCTCAGATAAAAGAGGATTTACTTTTATCATCCATGGCAAAATATTTCTTAAACGTTTTCTTACAGCTGTATGATTGGGCTCCTTAAATGGATTGCAACAAGCTGATCGAGCAAAAGTACTCATTTCTAAGAAATTATTTTAAAATAAAACTTAATCATACAAAAATTAAAAATGCACTGAATTAAATATTCTCTTTAGAAAAAAGTGTAACTAACTCTACAAAGTTCAACTCCTTTATGAGCTCAGCTAAATACTGCATCATGTGTGTTGGGGCCATGTGGTGTAAGGGCCATGTGGTAGAGAAAACCATGTGTGTTTACATTCACTAGTCAAAATCCTACGGTCAGCAAGTTTAATGATAACCACACACAAAGAGCAAGAAAGAAACTAATCCTATTTTTACATTTCAGGCATTGGTGTCTTAAATGAATAAAATAATTATATTTTTCCTTAAATGCAGCTTCAATAATTAGACTAATTGAGAAAAAAAAGAATATTTGACTAAACTTTCTTTAATCTAATTTTATTTTATTATTTGCTATGAAACAAAACTAATATATGCATTCTCATAAAAAAAGAACTTACTCTTAAAAGAAAGACCAACTCTGTTACATGCTCCTCCCTCCCCCCCCGCCCTTCTCTTCTGGACATAAAGAATAATCATTCAGAAATTTATCAAACTTACTAGCATCAAATAATATATAAACAAGTATAATACAGTGTGAAACTATAAGCTATGTTGTGGTGGTGGTGTGTGTGTGTGTGTCGGGGGGGGGGGGGGGAGGGAAGCAGAGAAAAATGTTGAAAGAAAAAAAATTGCTTGTTGATTAAAAAAATAAAATATATAACACAAAATGTTTTTTCAGAAAACACACAAAATTTTTAAGCAACTTGCTTCTGCAGATCTTTATTAAATTTTAAATATACCTTTTTTCAAAATTATGAAAATATTAATTCTTAAAAAAGAAATTGGGGGGGGGGGGTGTAAATACCAATCTTTTTTACCCACACACATAGTAAAGACATTTTAGAAAACAGTTAATCAACTATAAGACCTTCTTCCTGGTGCTCAATATGCAGCTTTATATATATATATATATATATATATATATATATATATGAAGTGGTGGCTTTTTTTTTTTTTTTTTTTTTTTTTGTAATGGTTGAAACATGATACTACCAATTTTCTAGAATTTATAACTCATGAACCCATTGCGGTCCCAGGCTAAAACTTTCAGATTATGTTTACAATAAGTTGAAACATAATATATAATTTTTTTAGAAAATTTTAAAAATTACAACTTTAAAATTTTAAAATTTAAATTTTAAACTTGATGACCTTGAAATTAATTTTTTCTTAAATCTAGTCATGTAGTATATCATATGAAAGTACAATTCATATGCTTTCCAACGACATCAAAATCAAAACTCTACGTTAATTAGAAAAGAAGTTAGAGCCTATTTTGTGTTGTAAGAATTGCTAAAATTTGATAAATTTGACCAAATTTAAATTTAAATATTTAAAAAACTAATTGCAATATGAACTAAAAACTCCGGATTTATTCATTTCTCTATTAGTGCAACAAATAAAAAAAATTTCATCCAATTCAGAGAGGGTCGGGTTGAAAATGACCCTTTTTTGTGTTGATTTGACATGGAATGACCCCAACAGTAAAGAAATCTAAGCAGAAATATATTAAATATTTGAATATTTGCTTATTAGTATTTAGAAAAAAATTCTACAAGTTGAGGTAAAATAAAATTTATGACTTTATGTGCTGTACTTTGTTGAGGTCTGTTATATTAAGATTTGAGCAAAATCTGAACCAGTCATTTATTTTTTATTATTATTTTTTTTATTATTTAATTGATTGCAGCCCTTTAGAATAGTGGAAAGTATTTTTGTTAAAGTTATTGAAAAGACTGATAATAAAAAACTTAAAGAATTAATGATCAACTAGCTTTTTACTGCAATAGATTTATCTGCTTCAGTAGAACAAATATTTTCTTCCTTTGGTTTGAAGCTTTCAGAAATTAGAAATCAACTGATAAAACTGCTAAACCACTGCCATCGAAATGCTCAAGGTCAGAGGACACAAATCGTGAAGTATTCACTAGTTGACAGACTTCTCACTAGTGTTGGAATTTATACCAGAAAATTTTGAATAGCAGTATTCTTTTAGTTTATTTGTGGAATATCTATCATCTTATAAAACAATGAACTTACTGATTATGAGAATTTGGAATCCCCCAATAAAATATCAGCCAGATGCGGCAACACTGTAGCATTCCTTCTCTGACTGAATTTTTGTGTAGGGATTCCAAGTTCTCTTTAGTAAGTTTAAATAGTTATTGTTTTATAAGATGATGGATCTTCCACAAATAAAATAAAATTGCTATTCAAAATTTTACTGTGTAAATTCCAACACTACTGAGAAATCGGTTGATAAGTGATGGAACCTCAATTTGTGTCCTCTGACCTTAAATATTTTGATGGCAGCATCTAATTTTTCTCAGCACTTAAAAAAAAAAACCTAGTTTGGTTTCAATTTTATTTAAAATTATTATGTGTTACAGATGTTTTTATTTTAATTAAAATACTGAAGGTTGAATTACTTTTGACATCTGACTTGTACTTTTCCATACATTTTGTGTAATCAAGATTTTTTTCATAGCCTAAAATTTTACCTTGAAATATAAATCATTTATGTAAATTGTGTAATATTATTAATAGATAATACTTATAATATGCCTGTCTATGTATGTAAAATTTATATTTTTTAAATTAAACAAAAAGTCATTTAAAAAATAATGTGACATTTAAAAAAAAATAATAATAAAAAATCAGATTATTTTGATTTTTATTAAAAAAATCAAAAAATTTGTATATATTTTTAAATGTTTAAAATATTTAAAACAAAGATTAAATAAATAATCAATAATGTATAGTTAAATATTCATCATAAAGAAAAGATCCATTTTTCCTAAATTGTTCAAAGAAACTTGTATCATAAAGGTATGGTTCTAATTCACATTAAAAAAAGGAAGTTTATGTATTTTTTCAGGGATAAATTTATTTTATCTTCATGAAAAAGCATGAATTCAGTCATATTGATGGAATTACATATTAAAATTATATATGAAATTGATATAATAATAATAAAGTCAATTTTTGTTTGAACTTCAAGTTTCATTGTTTACATCCTTAATTTATATGCAAATTTTAGAGAATTATGGATTTTAGGGTTGCAGATTTGAGGGAATCTACTATAATCCAATGAATAGTTTGATGATTTGTATAGTTTGATCAACAAGATAACGAAGCAGTACCTAATTTTTTTATTTTCATGTATTGTGTTAATTGATTTTAGTGCTCTCAATACCCATTATAAATCTTGATTGAACTATTCAATTTACTGTCATTATTTTCTTCTATTAAAATAGCTGCTTTTAAAAAAGCAAAATCAGCCTTTGGAAAAATTGATGTAGTTCAGGGGCCTCGCTAAGGGGGGGGGATGGGGGAGGAGCCTCCCCCCCCAAACATTCGTGAATGTTGTTACACTTGGCAAATTCACAAACTTAATTGGCAAATTTTCTTTAAAATTTTAATAAAAATTATAATATATTTTCAATTTTTGACAGAATTGGCAAAAATTACAAAACTAATTGGGAATATATTAACCTTTTAACAAATAAGGGCTATAATTCATTTTCTAATTGTGGTAAGTTGGCAAAATTGCAAAATGAGTTGGCAAATATTAAAATTTGACTTGGCAATTTTAGGTCCTCTCCCCCCCTAATAAAAAGTCTTAGCGATGGCCCTGATGTAGTTATCAATAATGCTGGTATATTAAATGAAAATCAATGGAAAAGAATGATTGAAGTGAATTTTGTAAGTAAAAAGTCTCTCTTTTTTTATACTAGTTCTTTATTAAATATGTATACAGTAGACTCCCTCAAATCCGCCAAGCTTGGAACCAGAGATTGTGCGGATTTTAGAATTTTGCTGATTTCTGGTCATCGCTTTGTTTATATTTTTTAAACAGCAATTTGAATGTAATTAACAATGAAATAGAAACTATAATGAATGTTTATTATATAATAAAATATTTAAGTAATAAACTAAAAATAAAAATTTAGATATATTTTTTAAATGATTAAAATATTAAAAGCAAAGGTCAAGTTAATGTTTAAGAGCCCTTATTTTGAAAATCAGACAAAGTGTGATAGTTGTATTTTTTGATTTGCTTGATTTTTTTATATGTTGAAGTATATCTTATTTAATGAATAGTGTGCAATTTTGAAGCCCTGAAAAAATTTCCTCTTTCCTATAGAAAATATCAAAGTTCGAGGCTGTGAATGCCATTTTATTCGATTTCTCGCACTTTTTTGATTTTTAAGGGCACGTTTATAGAGTTGAATCTAGAATCTTGTGGTTCAAAAAATCGTGGAAAAACAGAAATTTTGTCAAAGAATCCAGAAAAAAAATCCAAAAATTTCAGCATAAAATTGAAAAAAGAAAAAAAGGTACATTTTATTAAAAGATCTCGAAAAAACGGCTGATTTTGTTAAAAGATTGCAAAAAAAATGGCAGATATTGCTAAAAAATCGTGAATAAACGATAACTTTTGTGAAAAGATGGCAAGTTTTATTGAAAGATCACAAAAATGGTAAATTTTGCCGAAAGATTGTAAAAAAATCGTGAATTTTGTCACGTTTAAGCATGAAAAAACGCAAATTTTAAAAGGGGGCGTGAAAAAAAAGCATGTAATTCGTAACGAGAATGAAATCACCCCATCTTTTCTCCCACCTCTGTTATAACTTTTTAGAAAATTTGCAGTGATTTTTTTTTTTTTTTTTTTTTTTTTTTTTTAAATCTTATTTAGGATCACTCCTGTGATTCTGTCAGATGTTTTCCAAAATTAAGAAAAATTAAGGCAGTCATTTACGAAAATTAAAAAAGTCTGTTATAACTATAAAAATCTTATGTAAAATATATTGTAAATTTTGACAAATAATTTTTAAAAAATCATATTCGTAAAAAAAAAAAAAAAAAAAAAAAAAAAAAAAAAATTGCCAATTTCGTTATAGGATTGCAGAAAAAAACGAATTTTGCCAGAAGATTGTGAAAAGATGCAAATTTTGTTCAGAAAAAAAACATGAATTTTGACAATGAATCTCAAAAAAAGGGACAATTCATCAAAAAATCGCAAAAGGCGGCAAATTTCGTCAAAAAATCACGAAAAAAAAAATGCTTTTTATCTGCATCCCTTTGATGAAATTCACGGTTTTGTCTGTTGTACGTTGATGAAATTCGGGATTTTTCAGTGGCCCTTTAGAAAAAAATCACATTTTTTGCGCACATTTGACAAAGCTTTTTGTTGGCGATCAAAATTCGTTTTTTTTCCCGCAGCCCTTTGATGAAATTCTCGTTTTTTCGATGGTTCCTTTATGAAACTCAAGTTTTTCAGATTCTTATTTGCATCGTTTCTGTGAGGGAATTTAGGGAGCGCTAAATTTATACTACAAATGTCATTTTTGGGCTGCTACAAGAAAAAGTTGGGAGGGGGGGGTCATTCTAATTATGCCCCAGATGCAAAATTCTCTTCGCACGCCCCTGATTGTGAAGCAGAAAAATCCGCTTTTGGAGCAATAAAAACACAATTGTAAAGCAGGAAAAATAGTTTTTAGAACAGAAAAATTCACTTCTGGCATTAAATTTTTTTCTGTGCCACTTCGACTTCATTTGCATATTTTCACTATCTTTTGTCGAAATCTGCCTTTTTTCGAGATATTTTGTGTTTTTCGCGAATTTTCGGCAAAATTTGTTGTATTTCGCGAGTTTTTCAGCAAATTTTTTCGTTTTTTGCGATTTTTGGACGAAATTTGCCGTTTTTCGCAAATCTTTTGATGAAATCTGCCGTTTTATTGCGATTCTTTTGACGAAAGTTGCCGTTTTTCGTGATCTTTTGGCGAAATTTGCCGTTTTTCACGAATCATTAGACAAAATTTGCCGTTTTATCGGGATTTTTGGACAAAATTTGTGGTTTTTTCACGATCGATTGAGGAAATCTGCTTTTTTACGGTCTTTATTTCGAGATTTTACAATGAAATATGTCATTTTTTTTGCAATTTTTTTTACTAAATTACACGTATTGTCGGACGCATAAGAGCTATTTTTTGCCGCTTCATCGCCAATTTTGCAGCCATTATCGCTAAATGGCTGCATTTTTTCAAATTTGAGTTTTTTTTGAATGAGCCACGAGGGGTGCTAGTTTTTGGATGAGGGGCAAGAAGGGCGCTAATTTTTAAACTAAAGGGCAGAAGCCTCCTGGAGGAAACTGTTATGCATTTTAATTTATTCAATTTTTCCCTTTTATTTATCATAATATTGGATTGAGCAAAAAGTTCTGAAATTTTTTTAATCTAATACAGTACAGAACCATTCATACGGAATGGTTGGGGTCAGATGTATTCTGGATAACTGGTTTTTTCAGTTAACTGGTTGGGCATTAAAGCAGCAACCATTTGATAAATTTTGTGAAACATATGTAGTTGCGGTATTACTTCAAATTTTAAATTGATTATTAGGTTATTTGAACCAAGAATCTGATGCAAGTAAGATCAATTGTTAGGGTTTGAAAGAAGGTAATTTTTGGGAACTACTTGGGAACAAAAATTCTTCTGTTTTCTCGGCATAAAAATGAAAACATCCATAATATTATTTATTAATCTATAATATGATTATATGCTTCTATTTCAAATACTAGATGCTGTTATCCAACTATTCAATTTTTTTCAAGCAATGTATATGTCAAACTGATTGTGTCTGACACTTTTTTCTAAAAAGATTCTAACATCAGTCTATTAGAAGTATCGTTCTGGATAACTGGTTTCCAGATAAATGGTTCCATACTATAATTATCAAAATTTGTATCGTATATAGGAGTACTTGTGGTTTATCTATAGGAGTTCAGGAATTTTTATCCAGACATGGCTCTATCCAATTATGATTTTTTTTTTATCAGTGCGTCACTTTTTCAAGGGCCATCAATTTAAATTCTTTAATGAAGTAAAAGAAGCGTGTCAAGAGTTTTTCTATTCTAAAGAGTTGTCATGGTATTTCATGCAATTCTGGAATCTGGCAGAAAGTTATGAACTATGATGGTCCCTACTTTGAAAAATAGTTCTTGTTGATTTTGTTGTTAATTTGTGCATAACAACACAACTTTCACAAATTTACCAGAAATCAACCTAGTATAATCGTCAACCTAATTCTCATGCTCAACCTAGTATAATCATTGACTGGTGACAGTGAGACAAATTAATGCAACAAATTACTTATTAAATTAAAAAAATTAATAATGTCAGTAGAATAGTTAAAGAGAGGGTCCATAATATTCCATATAAAAAATATAAAAAAGACATAGTTTTTTATGAATTTAAAAAAATTTTCTAATTGTTTTTATACTTTTATATACAAGAAATGAGGTCAAAACTATATTGGTCATGTCATGACTGAACACCTTAGGTCTACCAAATCTGCTCATTGATTTCTTTAACTTGCTTTAAAATTTTTCTAGTCAAATCTTCTATGACCAGGCACTCTTCTTAAAATTCTTAGCATTAAGGGTGTATTTCGATCCAAACTGCTTATTTTCTGATTTATTTTTTAATTTATTTTTGCTCTCATATGCATCAAACTGGCAAATTATCTTAATTGGAAAGTACACAAGGTGCCGTGACTGTCGATTCTTTGATAACTGCAGAAAATATTGCAAAAAAAAAAGCAATCAAAAATGGCATTTTGAACAGATTTTACCGAAGCGGGAGATTTGGGAATGAAAAAAAGGATCATGCTGCGAAGATAATTGTTCATAAATCAAATTCTAATGAATGGAGCGTAAAAAGACATCACACGGCACCTTGTACGTCTCTTCAAAAATCTCCTCAGCAAGTTTCATGTTTCTACTTTTAAAAATGTGCCTGAAATTGTATCCGAAAATTTTGAGCCATTGAAGGTGGAAAAGCATTTTTTCGAATACACCCTTAAAGCAAGTTTACCATTGCCAGTTTTGTGAATAGCAACCATAGCATTGTATAATTCACCCATAATTATGTAATAGTAATTTCAAGAAGAAATATTTTTATCATATCATACAGCAAACTTTCAACATCTTTCAAGTTTTCTGATATAAAATAGTTTAAAGGATTTTGACTAAATTTTGTATCCAGAGTCAAAAAGAATAGCAGCCATACATTGCATTGTATAATTCACCCATAATTATATAATAGTAACTTTGAGAAGAAATATTTCTGCTACACCATACAGCAAGCTTTCAACATCTTTCAAGTTTTCTGATATAAAATGGCTTATGCAATTTTGACTAAATTTTGTATACAGTGCCAATAAGCTAAGTCTCACGTTCAAGCAGATTTGAATAGTAGGTCATTTTATGTCATTACAGGTCAGAATCATGAAGTTGTTGATATTTTTCAAAATATTGGTGACATTTGGCCAAAAATTACAGTTTAAGATTTCGATTGCCTACCTATATTTGGCAGCAAATGAAAGAATTTCATTAAATTTGGCTATATTTAGGGTAAAGTCATTCAGAATGTGAAGGAATTTTTTTGAAATTAACAGGGCTTGAGATATTTGCTTAAACCAATCAGAATTGAGCCCAAAATTGTAATTTGGATTGATGTACTTAGATAATGTAGAGGGAATATAAGTAGAGAAATAGATCAGAAAATAAATATATGTTATAACTAAAGAGGATGTACAGAAGTAGCCATAAGGTGTATTGCATATACCTGTGCATACCTGCCACTACAGCCTTAAGGCAGGACTTCTTATATCTTTGCCTTAAAACTGCATAATGTATTTGTTTTAAATATTTAAACATGTTGTAAATAAACATCTAATTTAATATTTATTTGAAGTATCCTGGTGAAATGATTCTAATATTTATGTAGTGTTCTAATATCCTACATCTATACCCATGATCTCAGCATATCAATTAAAGAATATTTATTTTCATGTGTATTGGATTGAAATTAGAGTCATAATTATTACACTAGTAATAGCATCTATTACATGACCATAACATTATTAATAATGCCTTTAATAATATCTTCTGTTTTGTCAATATCATTCATTTTATATAAAGACACTAAAGTCTGCCTCCTCCCATATAATTTCAGCAAAATGCTGCATTGTACAGTATAGGATCCGTTATCCAGAATGCTTGGGACCCAGGGCATTCTGGATAAGGGGTTTTCCGTAATTCGGAACACATTACCATAAGTATAAGAAATGCAAGAAATAATTTCATAAATAGTGCAATAAATAGGCAAATATGAATACTAATACATGTAAATACCTTAATTTATTGCTATAATTATGCTATATAATATATATAATATTGCCTGCTATATATAATATTGCCTTAATTTATTGCTATATACCTTACTTCTGCTTCAAGATGGGCCCTTTTTTTTCGTGATCTGATAAAGAAATTTGCCTTTTATCGCGATTTTCTAACGAAAATTGCCGTTTTTCTAACGAAAATTGCCGTTTTTCGCGATCTTTTGTTGAAATTTGCCGTTTTTCGCGATTCTTTTGTCAAAGTTTGCTGTTTTATCGCGATTTTTTGGACTATATATATATATATTTTTTTGCAATCTTTTGGGGGAAATCTGCATTTTTTGAGGATTTTGACACGAAATTACCCATTTTCTCGCGAATTTTTTGACAAAATTTGCTGAAAATTAGTCTTTGTTTTTTTATTTTTAACGAATTTTGCCGTTTTTCAAGGGTTTTTTGACGAAATCTGCCATTTTTTGGGATTATTTTGACAAAATTTGCTGTTTTTTTCGTGATCTTTTGAAGAAATTTGCTATTAATCGCGATTTTTTTAAGAAAGTTGCCGTTTTTCGCGAATCTTTTGTCAAAATTTGCCGTCTTTCGCGATTTTTTGGACTATATGTTATTTTTTCGCAATCTCTTTTTTAAATGGGGATTTTGTGACGAAATTACTCATTTTCTCGCGAATTTTTTGACAAAATTGGCCGAAAACTAGTGGTTATTTCGTGATTTTTAACGAAATTTGCCTTTTTTTCTCTATCCTTTGACGAAATTACGTGTCTCAAGGGACGCGTAAGAGCTAATTTTTGCATCCCGTCGCCGATATTTTGCATAATTTACGCGTTATAGCGCATCCGCGGCATCGCTGAAAAAAAAAGTTGCCGATTTGCATTCCGGTTTTCGGAGCGTTCCGGATACTGGGACGCCGGATAACAAATCCTATACTGTACCTGTCTTTTGTTAACAAAATAACATCTCATCCAAGAAATTTGCACATTCCATATACTCCTGCCCTTACTTCTTTTTGTGTTTAAAAATTTGTTTATTATTAAAAAGCTCATTGTTGTCTTGAAAATAATGCTCTACTTTTTTAAATATAAAAAATAGCTTTAAAAATAATAAAATACTTTAAAAAATTTAATAAAGTGTCCTTAACAGTCTAAAACATGCCCTTAAGAATTAAATAAAATAATAAAGAATACTGCCCAGTTAAACTGATGGCATTGAGCTCACAGGCTACAAATACTAATTGTACATTAAAGCTTTATATTTTCAAGGGTTAATTCCGTTCGAAAAAAAAATTAAGAAGGGGAAACAGCTCTCCCCTTTCCTCTTTTTTTATACTTAATCATTGAACCTCCTATACTATCAAAGACATGCTTTATCATATAAAAAATCTATATCCAAAATTCAGAGCAAATTAGATAATTCTTAATAAAAACCCATTTAGCATTTATATAATTTAAAAGGAGTTATCCCCTTCTTTTATACTTAACCATTAAACTTCCAAAACGATTCAGAGATTTGAACGAAATCTGAAAATTCTGCTTGAAAAACCTATTTATATAAATTAAGAGGGGGGGGAGGCATTAGAACCCCTGTTGCCCCTATTTATACTTATTCAATGAACACCTAATAGCAGTCACGGAATCGCCTCATCAGAATGATCCTAATCTAAATTTTGAACGAAAACTTAATTCTGCATGAAAATCCCATTTATATCAACTAACGGGGGGGGGGGGGGGGGCATTAGAACCCCTGTTCCCCCTATTTATACTTATTCAATGAACACCTAATAACAGCCACGGAATCGCCTCATCAGAATGATCCTAATCTAAATTTTGAACGAAAACTTAATTCTGCATGAAAATCCCATTTATATCAACTAACGGGGGGGGGGGGGGATTAGAACCCCTGTTCCCCCTATTTATACTTATTCAATGAACACCTAATAACAGTCACGGAATCGCCTCATCAGAATGATCCTAATCTAAATTTTGAAAACTTAATTCTGCATGAAAATCCCATTTATATCAACTAACGGGGGGCATGAGCCCCCCGTTCCCCCTCTTATACATATCGAATGAACTCCAAAAACTAATCAGGGAAGCGCCTTATCAGGATATACCTATATACAAAATTTCAAGTGGATCCGATATTTTTATCATGAGTTATCGCCATACGCACATACATACAGAACGGACGGGCACATAAGCTCTCAGGCTATGATAGCCTGTGAGCTAAAAAGTATCCTTGCGCTAGCAGTAAAATTGTGCTCTTTTTAAAACCTGAAGACACATTGTTATACAAATATACACCAACAGAGTGTACTCAAAGGTCCATCAAACTTTTAAGTTGGCAAAGCTATTGCAAGGTAACATCAAATAATTTTAAACCAAGGATTGTCCATTATAAAAATGTGTATCAATTGTTTCTACCACAGAAAATGATAATCTTGATTTCTGTGCAAATTCATAAAATTTTTTTTACAAAATCGAGTTTTTTTTTTTTTTTTTTTTTCTCTCTACTAAATGAAAATAAAAGTTTTCTGCTAACTTAGTGCCATTTCCAAAAATGAAAAATTTTGCAAAATATGATTTAAATCTCCTTTATAATGCATGTAAAAATACGAAATTTATTCACCAAATTGAATAATTATCAAATGATGTAATTTTCAAAAAACATTTTCTTTCAAACTTACCAAAAGATCTTTAAAAGAAATCAGGGTATTCACTGTTTTTATGTGCAGAAGTAAAGGCCAGTGATTGTGTCATATTGGCACAGTCACATAAAAATATTTAATTTCTATAAGTATAAGACATCATTTCTTTTACGAATATCATATTTACCACTGAAACTAACGTATCCTTCAGAAATTAGTCTCTTTTAATATGATTTTTTAAAATATTTTGAATACTGTGAATATTATTAAAATTTTTCTTTTGAATGCAATAAATTTTCACCAACAGTTCATTGCGTGCTTCCTATTGATAGACCGATGCTCACAAAAATTTAATTTTTTATAATAAAAAAAAATGTAAATTTTCTTCTTTTTTTTTTTTTTTTTTTAAGTTTACTTAAAAAATATTTCATTTAATTGATGCCATTAAAACTTTAACTTAAATTTTAGTTACTTTAGAAATTAAATTTTTAATGTTTAATGATTTTAAAAGCATTAAATGATAAAATAAAGTTCTTTAGGTAATATTAACATTTGTTTTTCCTTTTTGGATTTAGATTGGTGTAGTTAATGGTATTCATCTTGCTTTTGAATTTATGGGTACTAACAATGGTGGATCAGGTGGTTATGTAATCAATACATCATCTAATGCAGGTAAATCTAATCTCATGTTATTTATATCTGTAAAAATGTTTTTATACGTTTGTGTAATTGAAATGTCTTGAATTATTTTTATAAGAAAATTTTATAAATTTCAAATAAACTTTGTAGTTTGAGAAGTCTTAAAGAAAAAGCAAATTCAATTTATGTAACTTCTTATTTTTACTTCAATAATATGTTATAAAATATGCAAAATTTGATAGCCAACCTGTCGAATTTTCTAAATTGTAGATCATGAGTTTGGAATGTACAAGAAACAACATTATCAGTTTATAAAATTAAAAAGTATTTCTTTGCTATCTTTATAGCTGGTTTCCATAAAAAAAAAAACTATTGCCAAATTATTCTTCTGATTCTAGTATGCCACGATCCAATGTCAAAAAAGCAAATATAATATTATTATCATTGTAATTTAAAAAAAACATATTAACTCTCATAGTTTTAAACATTAGATTAATGAAAAAAAAAAAAAGGAATCTTGAATATTTATTTATATACATTACTCTTATTAATATATTCCTCTTGGCTGCTGAATGTTCATGGTGGATATTTATGGCATCAGTTGAAACTTATCTATTTCATCTAACTATGTGTTGCTGTTTTTTTATTCAATGCTTTTCTCTTTAGGTATAATGTCACTGCTGTTTAATTTTAATTAATTACATAAATAATAAATAAGTAAAACCTCTTCAAAAATAAGAGAAACATCTAATTAAAAGTGACTTGACGACATAACATCTGCAATGCATTCTATTAACTTCTGCTTACCAGATGGGTCAATCAACTTAAACCAAAAGAACTTTTCTTGTGGAAAAAAAAGTGAACATAACTGAAAGTTCTGTTAATAATGCGACTTTTTCTGTAAAAATGTGATTTTTTTTTTTCATGTATATTCAGAATTTTCAGTCCTTTATTTTTCCTTCAGAAAAATTATTTTAAATGTACTCGTTGGGTCCATTATAGCCATAGATGGAGGGTTAAATACATTATTTCTTCTATTTCTCTGAATAGGTTGTAATTTTATTCTTTTTTTGAAGAATTAAAGTACGCCAAGCAATTCCTTTTGTGTGTGTGTATGCAGTGGTAATCATATTGTGCCATAACTTGACTATACTTCATATGTCTTATTTAACATTGAATTCTTTTAAGAATTTTTGAATGATTCTGTTTACCAGTTAAACAAAATAATCAGAAAAACATAAATTACAAGAAATTCAATTCATATTTACAATTAAAGTGATTAAAATTCCTACATTCATAGATGATATAAAAATGTTTTTAGAAAATATGTAATAAAGAATTTTTTGTATTTCCGAGTTCCTCTGTAATAAATTGGAATGTAATATGTCTCATGTACAAGATAGTTTTTAAACTATCATTAAAAAGTTCATATTGTCAATTAGTTTGTCCATACCTGAATTAAAAAGACTTCCAAATTAGAAAAAAATGCTGGATCATAAAGGTCCAATTCAGTGTGCTACAAGCAGCAAAATTACATAAGTACCGATGTTCTTCTAACATTACTTCAGAAGAAATGCGTGGCGTTTTCCAAATTTTGTGATCAGAACTGCTTTTTTTATATATACAGTGGATTCTCTCTATCTGAACACTCTCTAATGTGAACAGCCTGGTATTATGAACACATTCTGATGGTCCTGGCGAAACTCCATAGACTTAACAAAAGATGAACTCTCTGTATTCTGAACACCCTCTAATTCGAACACCCCACTATTATGAAAGCTACTTATGTCCCCATTTCTAATCCATCTCTCTGTAAACTGAACGCATGTTTGGAATCTAAATTCGAATTCTGATCATGGGAATTCGGAGAAACTGTTACAGATGGATAGAAAGGTTCAACAAACTTGATTAAAAAATAAACAGACAAAATTGAGGCTAGATTATAAGTATTACTTGAAATTGCAATTTGGTTGATAGAAACTTCAGTTAAATGCTGGAGCACCTGTTGTCACATTCTTGTCAACCGCCTGCTGTAACAGAAGCCATTTTATGGCTTTTTATACTAGAAAATGTACTAAAAATTTAGTTTTTGATTTGTTGGAGACAATAGCGGTAAATTAAAATAATCATTTCCATCATTCTTATTTCAAATAATAGTTCTATATGAAGTATTTTTAATAACAGGTTGAGCATGATATTTCAAAGATTAATTTTTAAATTTTGGTCTGAATTTGGAGTTGTGAACTGATTTTTTTGATTGATCAACCACTGAGAAAATGGCAAATAAAGAAACTATTTGCTTATAATTTTGTTGCTATTTAATTTCAGCTGATTTCATTTTTGCCTATTATAGGACATTTATTAACCATTTAAGCGGCCTAACTGGGTTTTCCTGTCACAGTTTTTTTTTATTCAAAGATTTATTTAAACAAAGTCGATATTAACCTTAATTTTTTGAATTGCATATGATAAATAAATATCTAAGATTATAAAATACAAATCTTCATATCAATACTTTCCTTAGCTTTTATTTTATGAATTTTTAAACTTGCATGTAAAATTCTGCAGGATGTTTAAACAGTTAAAGAATTTAGAAATCATGTTGGTTTACTTTAAAACTTAAAAGAAAGGAAATATAATAAAAACCCGTTAGAACCGACCTCATTTGATCAACTACCGGCTCGGTCACTGTATATAGTAATAGAGATGCACTTCCAATCTCCCTCTAACACCCCCATAATCTGAACATTTTTGGACGGTCCCATGAGTGTTCAGAATACAGAGTCCACTGTATATACAAAATGTACTGTTCTGTGCAACAATTTTTGCATGCCAGTGACAATTCTAAATTGCATTGTATAAAAAAGGATTTTTTGAAATCTTATCTATTTTCCTAGACAATTACTGGTAAAGAAAACTGTGGTTGTTAGAATAAGTTTTATGAGGCCGTTATGTAAAACTGTGTACTGACCCACCAAAGGAATGAATCTTTTTTCTGGCAACACTTGTTTACTTATTGGTTATTAATTATTGTTTACTTATGTGTCACAATAACTGTTTGGTGATGTCAATATTTCTCTGCTGTTTTACATCCCAAGTCTGCAGTAAAAAGTAAGTGTAAGGCCCAGCCCGATTTCATTAATGGAAATTGTGAATTGGCTTAAGGAGAATTCTAGTTGGGATTATTTTTCAAAAATAGTTTAATTCTTAATTGCTACTTTTTGAAACAAATGGTTAACTATTTTAAATAGTATAATAGTTAATAAACTGTAATAAATGACTATACTGCAGCAAAATCACACATGTCATTTACGTACCAATGACAGGAATTTCAGATCTCTCCTTTTCTAAGAAAATTCTTATTCAGACTTAAAAGACCCGGAGTGAGTGCCAACACTTTTTTTTGAGATTGTGAACTGAAGGAATTGTGAAAAGTATCACTATTTAACAAAATGAAATGCAGCAGTTGTAGACCTTGTTAGATGAGGTTTCAACTGATGATTAATCTATTAAGGAAACAGATAACACACACACACACACACACACACAAAAAAAATATGTATATATAGTGATTATCAGTCTAATTTAGAAGAGAATATAGATGCTTCTAGTGATTTGGATATTATTGAATCTCTTTCCAGTCCAATTCTAATCCAATTTAGGGGCACAACAACTACTATATTGGCAAAGATAAAATAATCAAATGGAATAGAAAAGAACCAAGATCAAATGTCTGAATACCTGCTCTTAAAATTGTATCAAAATTATCTCAAAATGTTGCCAATGCAAGGAATGTATCCTGTGCTTTGGATTGTTGGCAACTGCTTTTTGGCAAAACAATAACAATAATTATTGTAGAGTGCGCAAATATTTATATAAAATACATTGCAGGCAATTTCAAAAAGAGAAAGAGATGTTCACCAGATAAATATCACAGAAATGTGAGCCTTTTATTAGCCTTCTCCATTTAGGAGGTATTCACAAATTCTCACTTATAAATGTTCTTAATATTTAGTAGGGATGGGACGAATAGTGATTTGGCCGAATACCGAATATTCGGCCAAATTTTAGACCAAATACCGAATATTCGGCGGCCGAATACCAACTTTTTTTTCCAATAAAGAAAATAAATTTTGATTATATATAATTTAAAAAATAGGAGCTCTTTAATAATTATTACTCTTAAATGTGCTTTTAAGTGTATTTTTAAATTTGAAAAACTTATTTTAACACAAAAAAATTATGAAATTGCATTACATTCTTTTATCCTAATGTTCATCAAATTGATTTTCAGTAAGTCAGGATAAGAAGATATTTCGATTAAAATATGAAGAATGTACTCCACTTTTACTATCAAATGATACTTTTACCCTTTCTTGCATCCAAAAGCAATAATATTCTTAATTTTTCTCTCTCAGAACTCACGAGAAGATATTTTCTGAAATAACCTTTAATAAAGTAAATTTGATCATTTAGAGTTTGTGTTTCTTATGATAAGCCAATTCATAAGAACGAGACTGAATCAGTTGCCAAGCTTTAAATTACAAATTATGTTAAAGCAAAAGGTTATGCTTAAAGTAGAATATATATGTTAACAAATTTTTGACATTTGAATTGGCACATACAATATTCCACTTATTCAACAACCATTAAAAGGATAAACAGAAATTGATAACAACTAGAATGAAGGAAGATGTAAATTAAAAATATATACATAATAATGTTAAATATTTAAATCAGTAATTATGCAAATAATTATTTAAAAGTGAAAACTATAAAATAAAAAAAAATATTTTTTTCAGTATTTAGAATTTATGATTAAATATTTATAAAACTATCTTCATAAAGCAAGTTGTGTCATCTAATGCATATCTAGTTTGACACCAGCTCTGTTTTCAGATCTACCGTTGTATTTGGAATAGTGATATTTTATATTTAATTTTGAAAATAAATCTTCGTTAATACACCTAGTGAATGAATTTTTTCATTTCTTACTTTATAGAAAAAAGGTTATGATTTTCATAAGAGCCTTTTTTATATGTGCATGGAATTTGTAGACATTAATAAATATTCGAGTGTTTTAGAATAAGGCAATGCTTCTTTCTTTCTTTTTTTTTTCTATAAATGTTTTTATATCTTGAATTGATATATGTCATTCTCTAATGAAGACATTTCCGTACAATTAAATCTCCAACTTGGGCTACAATTTCTAAAATATCACTAACTTTTATAGGAAATACAGAAAGGCTGTATACTTTTTAGTATCTGAATAACTGTATAATTTGTAAGTAAGAATGAAAAGGACTTCATAAATGAAGTAGCAAATTTGGATTAGAGAAAAAAAAAATTGTAAGAAATGAAATTCTTTAAATCCTAAATTTATTTTGCAAAATATCTTTTACTATTTGGCAAGAAATTAGCAATATTCGGGCAATCTAGGTGAAATTAGCAATATTCGGCAAGATATCTCTAAATATTCGGCTACAGGTATTCGGTCAACAAGCCTTCAATATTCGGCCAAAGGGCCGAATATTCGTCCCATCCCTAATATTTAGAATACCGATGACCAGGACTTGAAATTTTCAGTTGAACTGCGTCATATTATTGCTTTTATTTCTTATGTGATGCATAAGATTTGATGACATAATTGATTGTTTCAGAGAAGAATTGGAAAATTGGCTCTCATATCATCTGTTTTTGAAAAATTTGTTACAGATAGTCAACATATATTATCTTGGAGAATTTGTAACTGTAGATGAAAAGTTAAAACCTTTTAGAAGTAAATGTTCTTTTCATCAATACATTCACTGTAAACTTGAAAAGTATGGATTAAAAATGTTTGCCTTGGTCAAGTCTAGGACATTTTATACCTGGAATCTTAAAATGTATCCAAGGGCTCAACCAGAAGATCTGTCTAAAGTAGAAAATGCTCTTGATAAATTATCAAGAGATTATTGGAACCAATGTACAACTCTGTACATATTCCCACGTTGACAATTGGTATACCAATTATGCATTACTAAAGATCTTCAAAGGAAAATTACATTTATTGGAACAGTCAGAAAAATTAAAAGAGAATTACTGTATATACTCGCGTATAAGTCAACCCCCTAACTTATGTTGTTAAAAAAAAGGAAAAATTTAAAACACGCATATAAGTCGAATCTCCTCCAAAAAAAAAAAAAAAAGTGTATTTTTTTTTCTCTCATTTTTTTGAAAATGAAAAAAGTGAGAAAAATAATTTATACATGCAAACAAGAAACAGATTTTTAGTATAACAAGTGCTGCCATTAAAAAAAAAAAAAAAAACTTATGTAAAACACCATTGGTTGAAAAGTACTGAATGCATGCTGAGCACCATGACGTCAAACTTCTGATTGACTGTCGTGAATAGCGAAATAACAAGTGATCTGGTAATCACAGCTCAGGAACACTACAAAATCATGTATTTTGAAACATCAGCATGCTGGCAGCCAGAAATAATGGTGCTCCAATGTAGTTTGCTGTTGATTTGGAGAGGGTAAAAATAACAGTATATCATGTTACCTATTATAAACTTACTTTAATGTTAACTTTAATCAGTATTTTAAGTCAACATGACAGCGTTTTTTTAGTATTGGAAATGCATCTTTGATATAAATCACACACTTTTTTTTTTTTTTTTTTTTTTTTTTTTCCTGCAATTGAGTAGGTTAGATTATTTTTTTGACAAATAAACTAAAAATAATCCAAAATTCGGAATTGTCAAGGTTTGGAGGGCTCCAGATTTTGGATTTTGTACTGTACAAATGCAATGGAGTGCTGCAGCATCGATTCACTAGCAAACTATTTCCCGATATTTTATTTATGTATATATATTTTTTTAGGTCTCTCATATAAGTTGACCCCTCTACTTTAAAGCTCTTTTTTTTGTCAAAAATTTCTCAACTTATACGCAAGTATATACGGTACCAGAAAAATTTGTTTCTTAGAAGAAACAAGAAGTTCATTCCCCATTATTTGTTTTCCAGAAGAATATGATTTTGATATCCTATGTATCCCAAAAAAATAAATCTGTGATGCTTTTCTCTACCATGCACAGTGATGATACTGTTGATGTTTCAACTGCAGAAGCAAAGAAACCAGAGATAATTACACTTCACAATCTAAAAAAGGAGCTATATATGTAGTACATGAAATGTGAATGATTTATTCCACTGAAAGAATGTGCAAAAAATAACCAATGACTGTATTTTTAATTATTTTGAATACTATAGCCATAAATGTGCAGATTTTACTATTATCTGTAAAATCTCCATTGCTTCAGTACAGAAAAAGAAGTTTATTTCTGCAAAAATCTGGAATTAGAGCTTCGGACAGAGCATATGTGGAAAAAAATCAAATTCTGTCAATGCTTTCATGTGATTTAAACGATAAATTAGATTGTACCCCCAGTGAAAACTTTGAAGAATCACTAGAGAAAAAGAAAAAAAAAAAAAAATGGAGTTACATTCTAGGGATATGTTTAGGAAAATTTTAGGTCCTTAAAAGGACCCTTCACAAAATAATTTCTTAAAACAGGACCCTTCACAAAATTTTAATAATAAAAATCTGGTTTTTAATAATAAAATTATATGGATAGTAAAATTATATAATAATAAAATTATATCGTAATTTAATAATAAAATCTGGTTTGTAAGTAAGCAGTTACACTCCCCAAAAAGCATATTACTTAGCTTTTTACATATGAAAAATAGAGCCTAAAGACATTGATAATTTAAAATTCACAAAATTCTAACTGGCGTTTTCACAAAGATTCACAATTTCACTAAGAAAAAAAATCACATTTTCACAAAAACAGGACCCTGTGAGAAAAGTCTGGACAGACCCCTGCATCCATTCCAGCAAAATTTTTAGAAAATCTCATATTTCTTGTGCTAGATGTTTGAAAAATGCATTTGATGAATATAACAGTATTTTTTTACTGAATATACTAATCAAATGTAAGTTTGTTTTAATTAGAGTAAGTGTAATAAATATTATTTATTTATAAAAGTATTTCAATATTTTTAACTGTTCATAATTTAATATTTGCATGTATAACTAAAAGAAAAACTGTTTTTGTAACCTTTATTTATACATAAATATATCATTAAGCTTTAAAAAAAATTTCTGCTTTAAAAAATAATTTTACTTCCTGTTTAACAATTTATAATACTACATTTGAGAGCACACATGTTTTATTCTTTTCAAAATTCATTTTACTGGTTTCTTAAGCAAACATCTGCTCTGGGCTTATGAAACCTGACTCTTATGTAATGAAAAGTAGCGCAAGTTATACCAGATTAAACGTAAAACATAATATTTATTTATCTGACTACAAATTTAACAAACATAACATGTTTTTTATTTTACTTATTTATGCTGTATTTGAATTGATACATTTAAGGATAACTAATCTCACTGTTAGTGTATATTATAGTAATTGGAGTATTTAATGTAATATATTTTGTTAAACTTGACTAGAATAAGAAAATAATTAAACTTTAATACAGTATTGTAAATTTTATTTTTATATTCAAAATAAATTTTTATTTTTCTCATTTTTGAAATGTAGGTTTATATGGTTTTCCTTTATGTCCAATTTACTCAGGCTGCAAACATGCTGTTGTTGGTTTAACAAGAAGTTATGGTGTAAGTATCAACGTTTATTTAAAAGAGGGGAAAAAAAAAAACCTCATAATGTCTGACAAAAAATATTTATCTTATAAAGAATTTGATATGTTTTATTATTAATTAAAAAAAATGGTTATGAGATAATATTGTTTATATATTTATGATCCTTATTTTGCTTTAAACAATGGTAGGGTCATGCTCTGTATTAGCCTGTGGTAATTTGTTAGCGTCAACAAACCAAGCAGTGCTTGTACACTTAAAATGATTGGCTGGTTAATACCAATTGAAAGTGCTCGCATATGGTGGTAAGACTATTTTTATAGTCTTTTATTAGTCAACTTTCAATGAAGCAGGGTATGCAACTTGTTTGTATATTTTTCTTACTTTTTATATCTTGGATGAATGGTACAATTTTTCTAATTATTATTAGAAAGAGCTCTGTCTGCAGATAGTCACATTTCATTATGATTAAAGTCTAAATATGTTTTGTCTGTTTCTGTTTTCATGTTATATGTTTTAAATCATTTATCTAAAATATGTAACATTATTATTATATGTTAATAATATTTGTAACATGCATGTAAGTGCATGCTTAATTTATTTCTATGCATAAAAGCCGTTATCTATATGTATGATTTTTATAAAATTCTTTAATTTTTGACAGATTTGCATGAAGCTTCCTGTACATATGTTTTAGAACATGAAAATGGCCACTGTGAACTTAAAAGGAAAAAAATAAAATAAAACAAGATCACTATTTATCTCTTTTTTATACCCACCTTCCATAATTTAACATTATAGAAATATCTTTTAAAAATTTCTAATTATTTTCAGTTGCCACACTTAAAATTGCTCAAAAATTAAAAGGAAGACTGAAGTATTTTATTTAATAAGCCAATAAAAATTCAGATTGGAAAAATTGAATGTGCAATGTTTAGAGGATAAAGAAATTGCATTAAAAGCAAAATTTATGGGTGAGGTCATTCCTATCATAAATATCTTTTCCTTAATATTATGTTAAATGCACATGGATTTATCTATCGAAATACCATTGCACATAAGTTTTAAAATATTCAAACATAAAAAAATATTTTAAAATCCATTTAAAAGCAAAAACACAATTCATTTGAAGATACTTTTTTCTATTCAACAATGTGAAAAATAAAACTGGGCAATTTTTAGAAAAAAAAAAAAAAAAAAATCCAATAAAAGCACAATTTATGGATTAGGCCGTTGTCACCATCAGTATGATTTCAGCATTACTAACTGACATGTTTTTGGTTTAAAATTTAGATAGGTGGCATGCTAATGAGAAATTCACTAATCTGTTAGTACTAAATTGTGACCAAAAATGCTATGCCATTTGGTTAACTTTCTGTTTTCATATTGTCTTTAAAATAATATATAATTATATTATAGCTGCAAAACAAAACATGGATTATTATGCTTAAATTTGAGGGATTTCACTATGGTTATAACATAGGAATGTCATATTTTCTTATCATATTTTTATTCTTTAGTGACAAGAATGTCCAAAAATCCATTATCGTGATTGCCATATTATTTCATTTTACTTTATTTACCTGTAAGACTCACATGTTTAACATGAGCAAAGCTGAGTAATTTTGTTAGTATTTTATAAATTTAAAGAAAAGTCATAAAACAACAATACTGTATAAGATTAAAAAAGTAAATAAATACATAAATAAAAATCTGATTTAAATTTAAAAAAAAAAATCGATTATTTTGATTTTTATTTAAAAAAAAAAAAATAATAATGAACCCTGCGGAATGAAAAATAAACTTTCATTAATAGACTGAGTAAATAAATTTTGTATTAAATGTTCTTCAATAATACTTAAAACTATTGTCAGGGTATAAAGGATTAATAAGATCTTTCAGTTTACTTTTAAACCTCTCACAGCATGCTAAGTCTTCCATACCTATTACAAGTAAAGAAAAATTGCATAAATTACAATCTTCATCAAACACTAATGTAAATTTCTTGACCATTATTATCAGTCTAAATGAGAAAACATGAATTTCAACTCTTATTTGTTGGGAGAATACGAACTAATTTTTAAAATGTATTTTTATTGATTGTCAGATAAACTTTATTTTAAATAATATGCGGCGAAAGCACTGGTGTTAGGCAATATTTCAGGACATAAATTTTTTGATATTTCAGAACAACTTCAGCACACACTTATTGGCATACTAACCAAAATATAAAAGCATTAATAAATTGAAATTTACTTAAGCTTGTGAAAGTAATTGATACACACATAAATTGAAAATAAACATGTAGAGTTTGTTTCAAACATGTTTCAAAAATTTTGCATAAAATTGAATAACATTAATAGCTGTTTAATAATCAACATTTGAGTCAAAGAACAATACCATTACACATCCTTTTCCACACAGTTTTGAGACAGAAGATTGAGAGGGAGGTAGCATATAAGTAGAATGTAAAAGATTCCACCACAAAAAATATAACTTCATGACAGGCTTTTTCTTCACATATTTGAAACATTATGAGATTTTTATATCTTAACAAAATAACTGTCAAAGTACAATTGATTCTCGTTAATTCAAACTTGTTGGGACTACAATAAGTGTTCGAATTATGGAAAGTATGAAAAGAGAACCTTTACAGGGCTTGCATCCCCCTAAAATCTCTAAAATTCATAACTATTATTTGAACCCCTAAAAATAAAAAATTTACCTAAAATTTCTTTCTTGTTCCTAAAAAAATGCATTTTTAATGAGCAAACTCTGCAAATCTCTTAGTATTGTTGTCTGTTTCCTCAGTTTTAGTTCTTGTCACTGTGCAAATGCAAATGTCAACACTTCCATAATCTCTTTTTAAATCTTATTCCTAAAGTACTATAAAGTTTCCTAAAGTTTATTAAATAAAAATAAAGTTTCTTTTACTGAAATTAAACTTAAATTAAAATATAGTTTTTATTAAAAATAGTTTTTCTTTAATTAAAATAAATTATACCTTTACAGGGCTTGAAATTCATTTTTTCGAAGGATTGGAGTCTCCCTGCCAACATTTATAAATGGAGGGGAGTTTGGCTGTTTGGGAGGGAGAAGAAATGTTTAAAACCCGCCATTATTTTATGTGCTATTTAAAGAATTACCAGAATACAGACATAAAAAAATATCACTGAAGCCATTTTTATCAACAATTCAGAATAATTATGCAAAATGTGTAAAAAAAGTTTTATACTGTCTAGTTGTTACTGGTGGTAAATTCCCTCCCGGCGCTAATTATTTTTGTCACAGATCTAATTATTGTTTTAATAATAATTAATAAAACTTCTAATTAATTTAATAAATTTATATTTATAATTTTAATTGTTATAACTAATGTTATTTTTCTGTATATTAAATGTGCAAGATAAAAATTTAATAATAAAATAATACTTATGTGAGTGTAGAAAATAAGAAATACCACTATTGTTTGCATTTCTTTAAAAAAGGGGCAAGTCAAATTCATCGAAAAAGACTTTCTTAAAAAATGAATACTTTGTTGAGTAAAAGGATACTTTTTGTTTAATGAATGGCTGCTTTCAGGAATTGCACTCACTCAGAAAGATTTGGAGCTGTCAGAAGCTGATTTTAGAGCAGCAAAGAAAAAAAAATATACTGAAGCAGGAAAATTAGTTTGTTGAACAGAAAAATGAACTCCCTGTAATATTATTTTTGGGGGAAAGAGGTTCATTTTGACGAAAGTTTCATTTTTTCGCTATCTTTTGATGAAATCTGTCTTTTTTAACGATCTTTTCACGAAATCTGCCATTTTTTCGGGATTTTTTGACGAAATTTGCCGTTTTTTTTTCGTGAATTTTCTGAGAAAATTTGCCGTTTTTTCGCGATTTTTTTAATGAAATCTGATGTTTTATCGCGATTTTTTTACGAAAATTGTCGTTTTCCGCGATATTTTCGGGAAATTTGTAGTTTACAGTGAATCTTATGTCGAAATTTCTCATATTTCGCGATTTTTGGACGAAATTTGACGTTTTTTCGTGAATTTTCTGAGGAAATTTGCCGTTTTTTCGCGATTTTTGGACGAAATTTGACTTTTTACAAAATTATGTGATGAAATTACATTTTTTCGTGAGACTTTTGACGGAATTTGCCGGAAATTAGTCGTTTTTTTCGCGATCTTTTAACAATATTTGCCGTTTTTTAGCAAACTTTTGCGAAATCATGCGTCTTGTGAAACATGTAATAGCTGTTTCTTTTGTGTGTCATCTCCGATCTTTTGCGTAATTTACGAGCAATAGCGCGTCCGCGGCATCAGTTTCATAATTTTTGGAATTGAATGCGTTATTTTTTTGGGGGGGGGGGGGAGGGGGAAATTCCAAACAGAATCACCTCTACTTCGCCACGGAAAAAATCGTGATTTTCAATGATTTTTCGCTGTAAAAAAACTCGCAAAATGTGTCGATTACTCGCACGAAAATATCATAAAATTCGCAAAACGGTCGTGGGAGTTGATCATAGTCTCATAATGCAAAATTGTTTGGGCGGGAGCCTCCCGTCCACGTTATTCTTTTGGGCGGGATTTCAAAATTTTGGGCACGAATCCCGCCATCCCGCCCTGAAATTCAAGCCCTGCTTTAACTTTAGTCTCTATTCTTTTTTTTTTTAAAAATAAATAAATAAATAATGATAATAAACAGATTTCTTTTCCAATTTGTTTCTTAAATTTAAACATGTTTTATTGTATTTAAATAAAAATTGCTTGTGTATTTTCTTTGCTCCATGTGCTTGAATTCTGGAATGTAACAAAAAGATCCAGTCGATGAAAAGTGACACACATCAAATATCTGTGACATATGCAGATAAATCTAACATTTTTATCAGTGTTTTTAATATAATTCTTAAACTATTTGGAACTAATTTTTGAGAGTAGGTGCATTCAGTAGGTTACCCTCACAGGTACCTTCTGGTTCAATCAGAATCAAAATCCATACGTATTTTTTTAGATTTGCTTGACGAAAGAATTATGCCTGACTTTTAATATCATTACGTACTATGTGTATTACGTACAAAGTGATCACTTTCAATTCACGATCACGTACAGCCTTCGCTTTGCTCAGACAATTATTTTTTAAATGTTGACATTTTTTTGAAGTAATGAATTAATTTTTATACAAAACAACTCGTTTCATTTAATATCTTTGCCTCAATTTAGACCTGATCTTTAAATTTTATATTCATGCTATGCAACCATAATTTTAAATTTACTGTAAAATTATTTAATAAAGATAGTATAATGTACTGGATATTATGACTTACATGAATCTTAAAATAATTATAAGATTCAAACGCTAATAACAGTAAACGTTCTAAGTAATTTTTATATCAAAATATGATACATTTTAAATTTAAGTTATACAGGTTTATTGCAAGTATATTATTAATTTTTTTCTAAATCAGTTGTTGGTTCTCTAATTGTTTTTGTGAATAAATCTTTGCTATTAAATTATGAGTTCAAACATTTTCAATATATCCCTGATGATTGAAGATAATTTTCCTGTTCTTTCTTTCAATTTTCAACAAAGCATTTAAAATCATAAGTATCGAGCAACTATTGGATCATAAGCAAAAAATTATATGCATTGTTTATTGTTGCTTTTATCATGTAATTAAATTTTAAGTAACTTTTCTACTTTTTACTAAATTTTACAGTACTATGTTAAAAATAAATTATTTTATAAAATTATTTTCTTAAAAAAAGCTCCCATTTTTTATGTATTGCAATCATTAAATTTCACTTTTTTTTTAGTCACAATATCATCTTGATAAAACTGGGGTATCAGTTAATGCTGTATGTCCAGGTCGAACCGACACTACTTTATTTCATGATTTCCCTAAAAGCTCAATAGATGAAGAAAGTGCAATGAAGCATTATGCTAAATCAAAACCAATTAGGTAAATTTGATCATTTATTATTTTGGAATTTAAATGTATTTAATTCATAATTTTAAACCATTGTTATATCATGTAAGTAGATCTGGATGTTTTACTGACATGCTTTAATATGTAGAATGTTGCATAATTTACTGAGCAAAGGATTTTTTCTTTTTTACATGCATCTTTTGTATTAATGTATTTATATTAACAAAATTTGTCGAAATGTAAAAAAAAAAAAAAAAAAAAGTCTTGTTTATATTATTGTTGTTATTGATTATATGAAAGTTTTGTATATTTTTCTTAAGTGTTCAGGGATCCTGAGACTCATCACATGGAATCCCCTACCCATAAATGTTCCAATTTTTTACTATGCCCTAATTAGATTAAATTTTTATGTGTTTTGATCTAAATGAAACCTTTATTTTATAGTCTGAGATGATAACTAATTTCTTTTGAGTGTTCCTATAAATCATAGGTTCCCAACGGGGGTGGTATCGCCTCCCCCCCCCCCCCCAGTGGGTGCTGGAGCCTTCCAAGAGAGCTGTAGCAAATCTAAAGAAATATGGGGGGTGTTTGGACAATCCAGGGGGGCAGTCATGGCATACCTACTTATTTATGAACTAATATACTGAAAATAGTTGATCTCCTCTATATTGCCCAGTTGAGATAAAAACCTTAACTGCACCTTTAAATGGAAATCTATACAGACGAACCTAAATCTGAAGTGGATCACCCACCCAGGGCACCCACTAAAAACTTGGCATAGGTGTTTAATCCCTGGAGGAAATACTCCACTACCAACCAGCCAAATCAAAAACAACAGGGCATTCCTTAACATAAGTAAAATATGTAACAATACTGTGCCTTGCCACTAAAATACACAAAATGATAAAAGTGAAAAACACCAGTTAACAATTTGACAAATGTCTGATTGTCGAACACAATAAAAAAGTAATTAACAAACTTTACAAGACACATACACAATAAAGTAAAATGCAAGAATAAATCACACATGTTCCAAAACAAAACAAAAACTAAAAATATAATAGAACTAATATAAACATCAAGCTTGACGAATAAGAAGAAGAAAAAAAAAAAACTAAGTAAAAGTCAGAAAGGTTCAATACAGTTTTAGCTGAGGGTCAGACTTACATAATATGTCACACAACAGGAGCAAGTCCAAAGATTTAAAGTTCCTGCCAATAAAACCAAGTTACAAAATCAGAATTTGTAACAAATGAATGTAAAGTGTGCATTCATATCATTATAAATAGCACAAAGTTTCTTATAATTAAATTGCGAAAATAGAACATTTCTGACGTTTCACTCTATTGTTCTATTTCTAATTAGGTTAAAGTTGTCTGATGAAAAACAACAACTATCAAGCAAATAGTACGTGACGTCACTGTGTTTGCCACAAATATACTTATCATTATTTCGCCTCCCCCATTTGTATAGAGCAGAGTCGGGAACGCACCATGTGCATAAATAAAATATGCAGCCACTTGTGAATAACAGATGTAATTTAAGCTAACATCAGGAATAACTATGTAAGTATCCCTACCTTTATCGTTAAAAGACCATCGATTCTGCTAATCACAAATATTCTTATTCCAAAAGTAATTCTTCAAATAACTCACAGGAACCGGAAGGTTAACTACTTTGTCATAAATGTTATTCAGAACCACTGATTTGGCAAGTTCATCAGCATGTTCGTTAGCCACAATGCCTACATGGGCCTTGATCCATCCTATATGAATAGTTTTATTTTTAAGTACACATAAGTTTGTGAAAATATTATATACTAGCTGATCACATGGAAATAGATGATGCAAAACACAAGTCAGTGAGCAAACTCAGTTTGTCCAGACCACTGTATATCCTCCAAAATTGCCACCAACTCTACCTGAAAGACCGAATTTTCAACATTAAGCATGATTCTGTAAATTAAATATTTCTACATTTTTTAAATAAACTACAAAAGAAGCAAAAATTCCACTTTGCATGTGCGACCCATCAGTAAAAATTATTAGATATTTACGATCAGGAATCTATTTTCGTACTGCATTCAGAAAATTCACGTCTTTTGCAGTAATTTGGATAATAATAAGTTGGCACACGTTTAACCAAATCCTCAGAATAAATAGAAGTATATTCCACAACTACTGATGTAATTCAGTGGATCATGTCATAAAGACAAACAGAGTTAGAAAATTCTATATCTATATGTAAAACTCCAACCAAAATGCACATGTTGATGTTGTACGATATATACGAATTATGGTCAACAGACAAATTTGCTGGCAAGAGGACAATCTGCGAATACCATGGTACTTAAGGTCACGATACCAAACCTGTATTTCAAAATTTTCTAAAGTATGACAATACATGCCTGAACAGATTTTTACGAACCCGTGATTTGAATTGGTCTGAGAAATTTGTTTTTTCGTAGTGAAAGTGATAAAAATCGTTTTATCTATAAATTTGTTCAAAAGTAAATTTATTTAATTTTATGTACATAAAATTTTTATATTTCAAAATATCTTAATCGAAGAAGAAATGCCAGCAGTACAGTATTGAGTATTTGAAATACGGATCCACGCACTCTCCTACAAACCAATCGTTACCTTTGTGTTTAATTTGCCAAGAAGTTTTTTCAAATGAAGCCATGAAGCCTTCTAGGCTACAAGAGCATTTGAATAAATGTGTGCTGATAGAAAAGACAAAGATATGTCCTATTTTTTTTTCTTGTATCTTTACAAGGAAAAAGGATTAGATTCATGAAAATTTTCGAATTTCGGATGTTGGCGGATTTACACATCTTAGGGGTCAGAGATTTCTATAACATGTTTTTACAAAATGTCTGTCAGTTAGCCTATCTGTCAGCATGTGACATAAATTTTATAGGCGCTCTATGTCAACAATTAACGCACAGAATTTATAAAAAATCTATATATATATACATCCCTGGTTCGAATCCTGGCCCAGACTTTTTTCATCCAATATTGAAAAATGGAATAAATTACTTCTGTTATAATTAATTTACCAATTGAATAATCGTGTTTAAAATTAATCTAATATATTCAGGTATTATCTTTTATAAATTGATGCTGATTAATTTTTGGTGTACATCCCTCAACAGGTGGTGCTGCTATTCTGCCTTTTACATGATTTCTGCAACTGCTTTATCACAAGAACTACTACACAGATTTTCCCCAAATTTCTGATTTGATTAATCCTTAATATGAATAGATAATGTTCACATTTTGTTGAAAATTGCTCCACAGGTGGTGCTGTTATGCTGTCTTTGTCACAGTTTCTGCAACGGCTGTATCTCAAGAATTAATGCACGGATTTTCATCAAACTTCAGATTGAGTTTTACCTGGATAAATATTATTGCTGATTATGTTTTGATGCAAACCACGTAACAGGTGGCGCTTTTATTCAGCATTTTTTTCGATAGTCGCAGTAGTCCTATTTTAAGAACTAATTCATGGAATTTCATACCATTAGAATCCTCACGATGGACATAAGATTGCCATTTAATTTTGATATTGTGATAGCTATTTTGAAATATTAACATTCATGAGATAGAAGAAAGTTTTGGGATTGCAACTCTGACCAGTTCAAAGAAAAATTTAAAACAGTTAACCATATCAAACCTTTTTAAGTCATGTTTTAAACAAGAAGCTGACAGACAGCGAGCCTCATATATCATTATAATTTTAATAATGTAAGTATTAAAATTGTATATAGTCAGTGAGAAATTAATCTTGCTGTAGTCAGAGATATAATTTTTCTTTATCATAAGAAACCATCTGATATCAACAGAAAAAATCATGAGTAATAATTCTGTACAAAGAGGAATAGATGGCTAAAAGCATTGAAATATGCTGTTACCTGCAAATTTTCCATTCAGCTCCATGGATCAGCGTTACCAAATAACAAAAAATCATAACAGAAAAAAAATCAAGAGTTATTATTTGCTAAAAATTTGGAAACTGATACAAGAAGAATATTGATATTTAATACCACTAAGTTAGTCCAAGAGAAATAAATTACTTTTCATAATATTTTGTCACTTGATACTGATGTTGCTCGAACAACGATCAGGAGGATTTCATTAACACATTTTAAACAAGCAGCACTAAATGTACTTTCTGTATATTCCGTTACACATCATCAACAATTGGTTCCAAAAAATTGGAATGAACACCTGTATACATCACTCCATTACATTATTAGAGCAGTCAATAGAAATAGAAACAATTCATTCAATGACAGGATATTTTGCCAACTTTATAGTGAAAATTATTTCACAACAAAGTGAAACTATTTTTACTCTGTAGTGCAGTTGTCACTATCACTTTGAATCAGACTTGTAAATGAATTTAATTGGTTGTTGCTGCACACAGAAGTTTGTTGTCTCTAAAAGGTATTTGTCTAAATCGTTTTTTGGATATACTATTTGATTTAGTATTACACTTAACTAAGAATAGAACGGTAAAAATACACTAAAACCTGATTGCATTAAAAAATGACATCGATTATGTGACAGACCTGTTTAAAATCTTTAATTAAATAAATTAAAATATTCTAAATATTTATAATAAGGCATAAGATGATTGCTTAAATTTAATTAAAACAAAAAACCTCATAGCTGCTTTTGTAGGTAAATTTCTTTTGCTCAAAGGAAATCTAAGTAGAAGAGAATATAGCCAAATTGCCACACATTATTCGCAGTCTGTGAAAACAAGAATATTTACTTACTGTCAAAAATTAGACATCCTGCATGAAGTTTTCTCAGAGCGATTCCAAGACATTTATACATGAATATACAGAGTTGGTTTTTAGATCTTTTCGCAAATGCATCTACAGCAGTATCATCATATTCGGAGGAGGAAATTGCGTAACTTGCAGCATACGAGAACTATAAGTAAAATTCAGAAATGGATAACAAGAATTCTAATTTCAAAAACCTACAGCTCTCTAATCTGTTGTGAGGGAGAGTACATAAAATTTTAATTGCTTTCCTTTCATCAGATTTGACTGAAAGTGGGTTCCGTGTAGTAGTTAATTTACTGTCTGAGAAAAGGAACATGCTTCTTTAAACCTGACAGTTTATAATTGATGAAGAAATTGGAATCAGACATGAAAAAAATTGTTAAATCTCGAATAGCATCAACTATTTTGCTATTTTTAAAAAATTCTTATTGGTTTTGTGTTTAATTTTCAATTTAAAAATTGAACAATTAAACATTTTTTTACTATATTTGATGGTCGTTTTAATAAACTTCTACTTCGATTAATAGATTGACAGACAGATAAAGTATAGATAATATGCAATAATATTTTAACGTTTTGTACAATTAACTATTATGGAAGAGAGGGCATTGGCATTATATTCTCTTGTAAAGGGGGCAAAGGACTAGAAAAGGTTGGGAACCTATGCTATAAATGAAAGAAAAATGCTACGAATGCTCTGTTTTAATGTGATTGTAGTGAAATTCAGTGGTTTATATTAGTTTCAATACGTTTGAAATAGTGTAATGTCATTAAAATACTCTCGAAATGGTTTTTCTTCATATACCATAATGTAATCGAATTCTTTTGAGTGTTTTTGTAAATGAACCATTAATCATACATACTTTGTATGCAATACCAAATATGCTCTGTGTACCCTAAATAAACTTTATCAATTGCATGAAAAAAAATTATGATATTAAAAATTCCAAATCCAAATCATTCTCAAATCCAAAGGAACTACTTTCTGATGCATTTCAGAATTCATTTTTTTCCCCGAAATACATAAGATTAGTAGGTGTGATTTTATTCAGAATTTATGTAATCAAATAGCATTATCCATTTTTTGATAGGAGCAATTTAACAAAATACTGACTGAAAAATCTGTATTCTATTTACCTTCATTCCAAAATCTTTTCAGTTTTCAAACAGTTTTTAAAGTCTACATTTTTTTTTCTTATTTTTATTGGTAAATCACAACTGGAATGATCACAACTGCTATCATTTATAAGCATACTGGTATAATATGCCGTCCATGTATTTATGTAATTTCTTTCTTAATTCAGTGTTTTAAAACTTTTGTGTCTATTACTTTTATGCTAGCATTCCATTAAAGAAAATATCAGCAAAATGTGATATTTAGATTAGAAAAGTCTTAGGCATACACCGCCTGATTTTATGTTACTACAAACTGTCTATTATATTAACTCAAATTAATTTAATCCTTTTTTGTGTGTATGTGGGTTTTGTTCATTTCATGAAACCCTTGTACTCTCATTTATCTATCTGTACATCACACACAAATACTCAAATACTGTTTAAATTATACAATTGATTTTTTTTCTTTACATAAAGCCAGAGTTCTCGCTGACATTTGACCAACGTTAGTAATTTGGCTAATTAAAAATAAAAAACATTCGCCAAATGAAAAAAGTACTAGACAAATAGATTCGCCGTGTAGCACAAAAACAATTCTCTTTAATCCTTTAGTATACCCCATTTTTTTTCAAATATGTTCTAAAATAGCCTCAGTTTTTATAACTGTGACAACAATTGTTATTAATCTAAATTTAACTATCCACCACAAATATATCAAAAGTATGTATATTCTAAATAACTTCCGTAATCAAGGAAAAAAATTCTAACACCGATTTAACTCATTAAAATATTATGAAATAAAACTTCTTAAATTAATTCTTAATTTTATGATATTGCACACTATGAATATGAAAAATGAAGTTGTTGCAGATCGCTTTTGTAAATGAAGTCGATGGCATGTGCTAAATTCATTGTTCTGCAACAAGAGCTTAAGAAACTTTTAAATAGTTTCGATTCTGACACTATGGTGAAATTGAACATGATAAGCAGCACACACACACACAAAAAAAAAAAGAAAAAAGAGAGCACTAGCAATTTGGCGAATCTAATCGCTTGTTTACTCACCAAATAAAGAATTTAGTCGCAATTTGGCGAAATGGCGAGCGACAGCGAGAACACTGCATAGAGCTGAATACCTTGTGTCATACTTAAAAACATAAAATTTTGAAAAAGTGTTCTATTATTTTAATTAAATGAATTCATTATTTGTTTTTTTTCAAATTTAAAATACAATCATAAATTTATCAAATATTGCTAAGGACTAATAGTGCCATGGTTAGGCATATTTCTCCCACACTGTGGGTTTGAATCTGTCAGTGAGAACTTTATTATTACACTTCATTATCAGATGGATTCAATTTAAGAAAAATCTGTAGAATCATTCACTTAGATTTTTTTTAAAAATGCACATTTAGTAAGAATTAATGTTTAACATGTTAGATAATATACTCAATCCATATTTAATATAAAAAAATTCTTCACTTTTAATAATTAGCTTGATACAGAGGAATAAATATTGGATTCCTCTGAAATGAATGTTTTTTGTTTTCTGCGGTCATCTGCATGCAACTTTTTAAAATAATAAACTTATGTCGACAATTTATTTCAAGTTATTTATAAGCATTATTTAGGTGTTAAAAAGTGTTTTCTTTTGAATTTTAATGCATGTCAACATTCTTTTTTGTTGCCATCTAATGAGTTTTTTTTAAAGGGAAAAAAATAAGATTTTTTTTTCTGATTATTTTCAGCATTTTAAATATGTATTAAACACTTTTTCTGCTCTTGAAAATATTTTTTATTTATACCTTTGTTAAATTTTTGAAATTATGAATTTAAAAATATATGGATTTTTAAATTTTATTTTAATAACTTTGATTTTTTTTAATTTGATTAAAATATATTTTTAAAATTGTTTTAAAATGAATTTTAATGTTGTTACCATTCATGTAAAAATTTATAAATTAACAATTTTGATTTATTAATTTAGAGATGGAGTATTTTAAGACTTTAAACAAAAATCCCTGTATGATAACACTTACCACCTAATATTAATCTAGTGTTTATTAATCATATATTATTGGGTGGTTTTCAAATGCATTCCATATTAGGTGTAACATAATTTTAAAAAAGAATTTGGTTTAAATATGAAAATTTACTCAGGTATGAGTTGCTTATAATTTACAGTATTCTAAGCAGTTAATTATTTGCGAGGTTTTTTTTTTTATTTATGTTTCAGAAATTTCCAGGAATGTCTCTGCAAGTCATTGTTTTTCTCATAAGTGTAATTTTTATTGTACCAATAGTTAATAAAATAGTTAAATTGCTTAAGGTTGTCTTACATATGCATTAATAAATCAAAAATGTATTAATATTCATTTATTTCATAAATTTAAAGCATTTTAATAGCTGTTTAAGTCATGAGTGTTACTTTGTTTCTTAAATAAAGGGTATAACTTCTGATAAAAACAAATTTAATTAAAAATTGTTTCATGGCAGCTACAATAAAGAGTTGGAAAGTTCTAATTGGTAAAACAATAATGTGAGGAACCAAAATTAAAAGATTGCACTTCTCTCGATAATTTGCATCCATAATTTTCTGAAAAATTGATCAGAATAGCTGCTTCATTTGATTTTAAGTTTTCTTTACAATCTCCAAATGCCTTGTTTTGAGTTATGATGTTGAACACATGCTTTTTAAAATCTTTCATATCTTTTAGAAAAATATCCCCAAGTTCTCTAATTGTACCCAATATGTATCCTTTTTTCACACATTGTATTTTCGTTAATGATTTTTTCACCTCCTTTTATTTTTTCTGTTTCAACTATTTTCCATTCTCTCTAACTTATTTTTGCTTCTACTTCAACAACATTGTTACACATAGTTATTATGGTGTCTTTGCATTCATAATATTGGTTGTACATATATTTCACAGAGTTTTTGTCATATGCTATACAAATACTTAAATTGTGAGGATTATCATAAAAAAAAGCTTCATTTGTTTTTATTTATTTATTTATTTATTTTCTTTCAATTCTGTGTTTTTATGTTTTCTACAGAGGCAGGGGTTGCAATCAATATCAGATTGTTTGAGGACCCAAAACGGCCTATAACGAATGAAAGTTGAGTTTGAAACTTTGGCATAGGAATATTCTTCAAGGAATTTTTTATAAAGGCTTTTTATTGGTGCATTTTGAGAAGCGTTTTTGTTTTTTAATTTTCATTTGAGTTATAGTTTCTTTTAATCCTGAAGAGTTACGGTTAATGTCCTCACAAAGAAAAAATGCTTGAATTTGTTGTTATATACTTCTTTTTTCTTTCCTTCTTTGCAATGACTAATCTTTTTCTGTCTGGAAGACCTATGGCTCCACTTGTCACAGCTTGAAAAGGATAATGCTGCAAAAAATTTTGGTGCAAAAAGCATTAAGCTAAATGTTCGTTTGTCACTTTTCAATGGTTTTTTTATAATTTTGCCTCATAGATGATATTAAAGTATCATGGAATAAAAGAGGGCGGGCAACTTTCTTCTTTATTTCATTTTTATTTGATTTTCCACTATTTGTTTCATGTAGAGTTTTTATTGTTTTTGATTTAGATCCGAGTTGTTCATCTAGAGTTCTTAGTATCTTGTCAGTGTCTTTTTCATACTGCCCTTTCAAAGCGTTTCCTATATTTCTCACTTTTTTGTTTTTCATCTAAGCTGTTGATTAAGATTTTCTATCTTCTTTTCCAACTTTGTAATTTTATGAACACATTTCAAATGGTTGCAAAGAATAGTTCTGCAATCACATTTTTGATTGCCAGATGATTGTGAAGAAGAATCTTTTCCCAAAGACTTTTTTTTTCTCTCTTTCTTTAATGTAGCCTGCTTTTGATGTCATGTTCTATTATATTGTTGGCAATCATGTCACTTCTGCTTTTCTCTTTCATCCATTTTCCTTCTTTATGTTTAGCCGTATAAGTCTCTTTTTGTACAACAGCAAGCTTCCTTCTCTCTCGATATCTTCACTGTTTCTCTGCTGCTATTAATTTTCCCTTTAAAAAAAAAAAAAAAAAAACTTTTGTAGTAATTGCTTTTTTAAAACAAGTGAGAAAAATCATGTGTTAAACATACATAATAAAACACGATAAAATTTTCCAGCACTTAGTGAAATCTTTAATAAAACATTATTTTGGAAAATAACGTATTATTGTCCATTGTCAAATATGTATTTAAATATTCATGAACAGCCCTGTATTTGATCTATCAGTTGATATACAACTTATTAAAGATACAACTTATATACAACTTAATAAAGAAATTTCATTTTGCAAGAAAATGCCTAACAGGTTAAAATTTCTTTTTAAGCAATTTATAATAATAGATGAAAATATACTTGGGCACTTTTGTTCAGCCATGTAGTTTATGTAGTACCTTTATTATACACCAGTATTTAGCTAAAATTTAGTTCAAACTAAATGAGAAATTATCATCCATAAGCGACTATGTATCCGATTCTTTACGTGGCCCTGTATATTATTTTATCTATATTCTACAAACACTTTCCAGTAAACTGAATGCAATTCAGCATCATATGCGTAACTTTTTTAAAAACCACCTTCAAGTAATTCACATTTATATTCAGTAGCCTTTATGAGCTCTTTTGTATAACCCTGTATATCAACTATAGCATTTATACACACCTTAATATGCATAAATTTAGTGATACTCAAAAGCTCATATCATAATTAAAAACGCATTTCATCTATCCATCAGCCATCAATAATATACAGAGCTTTGGATAAAATATACTGTTTGAAAATCTTTTGTGTGCCCCTGTAAATTCTATTCACTTCATAGTATGTGTGAAATAACTTATATTAATCCCCAGTGATTTATATCAACATTATCATGCATAAAATAGTTTAATATAATTAAAATATGCCACACACAATTTCCCCTTTCCCAATATGTAACAAAATTCTTTCATGTAACCCTGTAAATGAATAACTATTCTCTTCACCACATATTTTACATAATGCATTTTTCAGTGCGTTTCGTATATTCATATAAATTTTGATGTGTTTGACAGAGTGGAATATCTTTGAAATTCATTTTAAACTATTTTTTCCTATAGGCCATAATAACGGAAAACTGTTGACTGTTCCTGTAAATAAATTAAGCATCCTAGAAACTTCATTTGAATTAGTTTTTGTGCTAGGGTCAGTGTCAATAAGCTCCAAAAATTTCAGAGCAATCGGAGTATATTTACAAAAGGTAAATCACAGACTGGAGATCAGACAAACCAAAATCATAAACACTTTTTAACTTTGTTGGAAAGTATTAAAAAAAAAATAAACTTTGCAATTATTGAAAAAAAATAAAGATTTTGAAAAGTTCAAATTATAATTTGTTTAAAATATGTAGTTCTTTGAAAGATATTTATTAAGAATTAAACTTTTAATCTTAAATAGTGCTTACAAAACACGTGTGCAAACATGAAAATCCTGTTACTTTTTTAAATAAATATAAATATATATAATGTGACAAAATATATTCTCAATTATGAATTAATATAATCATAAATTAAATCTTATACAATATCTATAGTTGTTGATTTACTGTGTTACTTTTTCCAAGTAACAACTCCTGTATAGTAACATTCATGACATTTATTAAATTTGATTCTTCACTAAAATACATTTTAACTGATTTCTTGGAATTTTAGTTTGGCCTATTGATTTCTTAACAAAAAATACAGCATTTTCTAACTGAACATTTTTATATGTTAAATAATAATAATAAATAAATGGGTAACACTCCTGATAGATAATAAAAATACTCACGATGATGAAATGAACATTTCAATTTACAGCAATTATAGAACAAAGTTATCCAGTTCTAAACTAGCGCATTGTAAAGAAGAAATAATATGGTTTTCTCGCTACTGTTGCCAACTGCAATATATAAATATATTTTGTAAACAAATAACTTCCCTGAGGCAACACTCATGATCTGCATATGAAAACACAAAATACATTTAAATTTTAAACTATTAGATACATATTTTAGTAATATAAGTTACCTATTTATATAATTAACACATGTTATTTTACTTTTAATCCATATATAAAATTTAAAAAATGTTTAGAAGCATAAAAAAAGACTGAAATTATGCAAAATTTTTATTCAGGACAGGTAAATTCCCATTACTTATTAAATAAAGTACTAAAAAATACCACTATTTCCCAAATCTGAAAAATGTAATGTATGCATTGAATTAAGCATAAAATGATGTGTTATTACCTGGGTTTAGAGTATAAAAAAAAAAAAAAAAAAAAAAAACATAAAATTTAGATTTAAACATTGGGACATAAACTGGCAATTCCTTTGAAATTCGCCCTATTATGGATGTTGCATGGAAAAAGAATCGGATTTAAAGATTTTATTTAGGCTTTAAAATTCTTTGGTACGTAAATTTCCTTGTGCATGTTTTTTAATTGATGTATTGTTACATATGCATCTAGTAATAAACAAACAATGCAATATTGTATTTGAGTTGTCAGTTAATACTTATTCTATTCTTGATCTTTTAAATAGATTTTTAAACTAACTAAAAAAAAAAAAAAATAAAGGCGAGGAGAGTTTGGGTACATTTTGATTGTTTTCTGTTAGATTCTTAATGTCATTTTAATGCCTAAAAGCTTTGTATGTATTATTTTCGAAAGTCAAATAAAGCTTAATATAACATTGTCCTAAAACTTTTTATAAAATTCCCCAAAAGTTACTTAACTTTTCTTTTTTACTTTGGTAAAGTTCTTTTATTCTGCAATATACAAAATGCATGAAAAATGAAATAAATATCTGGAAGTATAATCTGTATTCAAAGCAGTTATAAATCAAACGGGCATTAAATAATGCTGATTAAAGCCAAATAATCCATTTAATAACTTGAAAATTAAATCTTTATTTTCAGTCCTGATGAAGTAGCGAAAGCTTTTCTACAGCTGCTGCAAGATGGAAAAAATGGTGCAGTGTTGAGCATAAATCAGGATGGCATGAAATATGTTGATGAAGCAACTTAATTTTTTTTTTAATGAAAAGAAAAATAGTTATTAAAAAAAATTATCTACTTTTGTTAAATTTCTAGTGAAGAAATTATGATAATTTTTGTTATTTGGAAGCTAGTTACAATTTGTTTCAAAATGCCAAATGAAACAAATTTACTGTTTGAGATTGGCAATAGTATTGCCAATTTAGTGTGTTTTTATTAAGAAATGATTGCTGTTTTTGAAGAGAATTATTTTTCTTATTTATTAAGGTAAATATTACTAATCAGAAATAATGGTTCTTCTAAATTGGTAATACTGATTGGTAGTGTGATAAACTTTTTTTTTCTTGTTACCATGATTTATTATATACAGTGAATCATTAAATAAAAAATTTTGAAAAATTCTGCTGTTTGTTTTTTATTTTTATATTCCACATTTTAACACAAGAATAGCCAGTTGAGTTTAACTCAATTATCTAAACTATCTGAGCGGCATATGTTTGATTTATTTTGATTAAAAAAAATTGCAGTTTGATATGAAACTAATTATTCAGTCCCAGTCAAAATGATTTTATATGGCCTTTCTAGTGTTAAAGATTCTTATTTTCCATTTGACATAATTTGTTAGAATTGACAATTTATTTGTCAATTTGGTTAGCATTACTTTTATCAGAAAATTAGATGTTGTATTTGTTATTTTAAATAAAATGCAAATGATTTGAATAAATTTGTCTCTTTTATTTATTTTATAATATTCTAGTTGCTAATTTCTGTGAAGAATAAGTTTTAGTATGGTTATTGAGATGCATCACAAATGAACGCCTTTCTTTATTTATATGTGCATAATCTTGAATTCTAGCTAAGTAACTCTTGTACAAGGGTTATTCTGAATGTAAGGTTCGATTTATTTTTATTATAGTCACAGATTTTTTCGAAAATTTTTTTGTTTAATTCCTCATATTTTTTCACATCCCTTACATGTTTCTCTTATTTTTTGTACATAGTTTTCATTTTTGATTAAACATTTATCATTATGTTCTACAAGCTTTTAAAAATTACCCAAAGAAATGAAAGTGCATTATAGCTTTCTTCCAAAATAGTCAAAAATGCTGCTTTTTTTAGATAAATTTGTAATTTTGTTTTTTGTAATTCTTACTCTTTTAGATAAATCTAATTTGTTCTCTGACATACAGCAAAACACTTTCTTGTGTGGACACACAGTTGTCACAACATTGGAAGAAGCTAATGAATTACAACTTCCTCTTCCGAAATGCTTCAAAATGAAACAAAAAAAAAGCACTTTTTTTTGAGTCAGTTAAGGGATTTTGTGCCATAAATGTCATACAATCAACCAATTTTCTCTTTGAGATATATTTGTTTTTTTTCTTCTATCATTCCATAGACAAGCCACTTTCTTACCTTAAGTTCCATATTAGTGCAGAGTGGCACCACAATGCCCAAAGAAGTGGAAGATGGATAATGGGATTACAGCTCCCAAAATAGTCGAAAATGAATTGAAAAAAATGCTGATTTATATACATATATGTGACATTTTGAAGTTAGGAGTCAGAAGCATCATCACCGGTTTTCCCGTTTTTGCAGCACAGAAATCATGGGAAGCTGGGAAAAAAAAAGAAGTGTAGAAGCTTCATTAAACTACACTTTAGCTGCTGCAAAATAGTTTATTAAATGCACTCATATAGAGCGGGAAATACTCTCTTCACAAGTCGTCTTGAACTGAATCATCGAAAGAATATACCATCATCTCTCGGCTTCCTCATTTAAATCTAAAAACTAAAAGCTTCCAGAACATTCTATAATTTCTAAGCATGATTTTTCCATGTAAACAGAATTTCATATCCAGCATTGAGATTAAACCTATCATTCTCAATTTTTTTCAGACGATAATTTTTATTTTAAAAAATTATTATTTAATTTATAATCGAAATCAGAATTTGAATATTCTGCAGATGATATTCAATTACAGACGATTAATTTTAAAACAAAAAGAAAAGAAATTGATTTATTGATACCCAATAATATCAAATGCAAAGGAAAAATAAAAATAAATAAAAAGAATATTTTTTAAAGGTGTGGTTTTGGAATAAATTTAATAAGACTTTCCTAAAAAAGGGTTGATAAAAACAGGAGGAAAAATGAGTTTTATTGGGAATTTTAAGAAATAAAATTTAAATAAAAATATTTTTAATTTAGAGCCATTTTTATGTGCGTTCGTAATTATGTAAATACGTAGCACCTATTGTTGTCGCTCAGTCCGTCCGTCCGTCCGTCTGTATGTCCGTCCGTCCGTCCGTCCGTCTGTCTGTCTGTCCGTCCGTCCATCTGTCTGTCTGTCCGTCCGTCCGCATATAACAACGCAAAAACTACCCAACCGAATCGTTTGAAATTTAAAATGCATAATTATAACATAATTTTGTCGAGTCATTTCAAATTTTATGAAAATCAGATGGATAGATCAATTACAGGGACAATCAAAAGGATTCTGTTACATTACGGTCAATGGGGAAAAAAGTTTCAAATGCATTTTAATCGTTTGAAATTTAAAACATATAATTATTGCGTAATTTTGTCGAGTCATTTCAAATGTTATGAAAATCGGATGTATAGATCAATTACAGTTACAATCAAAAGGATTCCGTTACATTACGGTCAATGGGGAAAATTTTTTCAAATGCATTTTAATCGTTTGAAATTTAAAACATATAATTATTACGTAATTTTATCGAGTCATTTCAAATGTTATGAAAGCCCGATGCTCTGATCATTTACAGGGACACTCAAAGTTATTCCATTACATTACGGTCAATGGGAAAAAAAATTAAAATGCATTTTTATGATGTTACACTCATTCGAACATGATAGATAAATAAATTTAATAAGACTTTCCTAAAAAAGAATTGATAAAAACAGGAGGAAAAATGAGTTTTATTGGGAATTTTAAGAAATAAAATTTAAATAAAAATATTTTTAATTTAGAGCCATTTTTATGTGCGTTCGTAATTATGTAAATACGTAGCACCTATTGTTGTCGCTCAGTCCGTCCGTCCGTCTGTCTGTCTGTCTGTCTGTCTGTATGTCCGTCCGTCCGTCTGTCTGTCCGTCCGCATATAACAACGCAAAAACTACCCAACCGAATCGTTTGAAATTTAAAATGCATAATTATAACATAATTTTGTCGAGTCATTTCAAATTTTATGAAAATCGGATGGATAGATCAATTACAGGGACAATCAAAAGGATTCTGTTACATTACGGTCAATGGGGAAAAAAGTTTCAAATGCATTTTAATCGTTTGAAATTTAAAACATATAATTATTGCGTAATTTTGTCGAGTCATTTCAAATGTTATGAAAATCGGATGTATAGATCAATTACAGTTACAATCAAAAGGATTCAGTTACATTACGGTCAATGGGGAAAATTTTTTCAAATGCATTTTAATCGTTTGAAATTTAAAACATATAATTATTACGTAATTTTATCGAGTCATTTCAAATGTTATGAAAGCCCGATGCTCTGATCATTTACAGGGACACTCAAAGGTATTCCATTACATTACGGTCAATGGGAAAAAAAATTAAAATGCATTTTTATGATGTTACACTCATTCGAACATGATAGAATTGGCATGAATCTATGAAATATATATACTAAAATATGCATTCTGTACAATCTGTGATGCAAAGAATTTTTATTATTAAATTACAGTGCCACACAAAAGTATTCCACTACATAATGCTATTCGGGGAAACATTGTTTGGGGCGTGTTTTAATTATATTCAACTATTTCACATTTTATGAATAAGATATACGTTGCTGAGGTGTAATAAAAATTACTTCCTGTATATTTACAGAAACAAAAAAGATTTCGACTACTATACTGTATCCGAAGTACGCTCTACTATATCAGCAAGATCTGAATATTTTTAAAACTTCATTATCGTACGAACGCACCTCATTTTCTACGTTCACGTGCAATTTCCAACTTGTTAAATTTATGCATATTGGAATAAATGTTTTTTAAGGCGAATCAAGAATTTATATTGTTTCTATAAAGATTAATAGATTGGATCTAGTAACAGGATTTTAATTTAATAAGTTAAAATAAGTACAGAATATTGTTAAAAGGAAATTAATATTGTATAAAGTTAATTTTGGCAAAAAAAAAATAAATTTGTAATATCCCTCCCTCTCCAAAAAATTTTGTATGAAATTGATAGTTAAATAAAACTACAAGTTCTGACAACAGAAATCTAATAACTTAGAAAAATTAAATTTTGGAAAAAAAAAAACTGTCAAACCTAGGAAGCTAAGAGATGAAAGAAAAAAAATTAATGCAATATAAAAAATTACAGAGAAAAAAAAAAATAGTTAAGAGCAAATTAGATAGAGTTAAAATTAGGTAAGAGCATTCCCCTGAAAGAAATACATTAATATTACAATATCACTTACTCACTGTAAAATTAAATACAGATTTTAATGTTACAGTTGGTCAAAATCGTTCTATTAAAATAGTTGTTTTATAAGAACGAAAACTATACATAGGAATTTAATCATTTTTAGATCATTGTATACATTAGAAGTTCCGGTGTGCAAACTGCTTTTTTTTTTTTTATTTGACTCATTTTTTGAGGATTTATTTCCAGTTTGAAACAGTACAAAGAATAAAATATCCTTCAAATAAAAAAAAATATTGGCATGTGACTATTATAAATATAAAAAACTTTCAAATTAAATTAATATTGCGTATTAAAAGCAAGAAAATATTGAAAATTCGAGACATAAAATCTATAGTTACATGCGAATTTTAAAAGAGAAAGAAAATTACAAAATAATAAATTCATTAATATGCGTTAGAAGTAAGTAAATGGATAAATATTACAATAATAAGTTGAAACTGGTATAAATCAATTGAAGTGGAAAAAAACTTCTTTAAAACACCATAAAATAAATTAAATTGTGCAAGGCCTTTCGAAAAACTTAGTCTTTCTTCGTCAGGCGCAAAAAAGACGTGCATCTGCTATAAATGTAGCGGCACGACTGAAATGAAAAGACGGGAAAAGGAGCAAGTTGAAAGAACAGCCAATAGGAAAATAGAAGGTAACAGTCTATGACGGAAGAGCATAATCAAAACCTACGAGGGAAACTATGAAGGAGAAGGAAAAAGCAAAATGGTAACAAGGGTTTTTCCCCCTAGTGCAGGGCCGTAACCAGCGAGTCATGACGGGGGGGGGGGGGGGATTGCCACCTTTAACAATTTTTACCTTAAGGAAACTAAATATAGCAAAACCCGATAAAATGAACCTGCCTATAGAGGAACCTATCTAAAGTGTAACCTGTTTATAACGGAACATTTCTATAAGGGAATTATTAAATGCAAAATACTTTATGATCATCGAAAAATAAATATAAAATACTATTTTTTTTTTAATCAAAAATAAAACATTTTTAAAAAACAATTGCAAAGTAAAAAATATTATTTTTACATAATAATTAATAAGAAAATAAATTAAAAGCATATATATAATAAATATAATAATACGCATGATAAATACGCATATTTATCATGCTTATTATTATATTTATTTTTATATACATAAATTTGACTTTTTGGTGTCTATGCAAGTCAAGCCAAGCTCAATATAAGTATCCACTAGATACACATACAATTATCTATGAGATTTTTTAATATTTAGTTTAAAATTTTAATCTTACCATTTTTGTAACATTTTATCTCATGTTATAAATGTATATTTTCAAGTAAGATTAGCAGCTATAATTATGGTTGTTATAAAATAGTGCGTTTATATTGGCCTTTAAGGAAAAAAAAACAACCAAACATTTTAAATAATGGGATTTCAATAAGCAATTTTAAAATATGAGGTTTTGTGTCAGAGTTCGGCTGATTGAAAATGGAATTGTCCTGACGCAGAATCAGTGTAACGCTGCGACGCACGTCGCAGACTCTTGGAAAGGTCTGCAGACTATTTTTCAACTATTAAAAATTTAGAAAAAAAATGTTTTCTAGAAATTATTTTCTATGTTCCATGGTAATAGGGTCCGCGCCACATGCGATTAACGAAGCTCCGATTCCCATTAAACTATAAATCAGAGAGGAGTCTGTTCCAAATTTTCCGAAAAATTAAAACAATTATTTCCAAAAATTAAAACATTTCGATAATAAATCCAAAAATTCGGACATAAAATGTATCTCTAATTTAGACAAATGGTCTTCAAAGGAAAAAAAAAAAAAATCAATTGCGTCATTAGACCGCGGGAAATATGCGAATTTGGTCAAAGGATTGTGGAAAAACATGAATTTTGTCCAAGGATTGCCCCCCCCCCCCAAAAAAAAAGTCATATTTCGTCGAAAAGTTACGGAAAAACGGCAAATTTCGTCAAAAGATCGCGAAAAACCCGCAAATTTTGTCAAAGGAGCAAAGTAAAAAAAAAACTGTCTGGATTGGATTTTCTCCTTTTGGACAAATGCGAGAAAATGCTCCCATTTAAAAAGGCAAATTTTATAGTAAAGTTTATTGGTGGAGATAAACAAGGGTTCTGAGCACTTTTTGCAGCTCGTACATGGGTCGCTCGTCTCCTATGATGATTTTGTTAAAAAAAAAAAAAAAAAGCGCAAGCACATGAACATTTATTTTCGAAACATGTGAACAACTTTCATTAAAAGTAAGGCGACATTTTATTATTAGGTGTTTTCCCTTGAAAAAATATTTTTCTTTCACTCAATAACGAGAATTTTCATGATGCATTACTCAAAAAGTAATTTTCTTTCCATTTGTTTAAAAATTTCATCTTCTCATATTCAGATCTCTAAGAATTGAATACTGTTTCCCGTTTTCTTATCAATGCCATATATCATGAGCTATAATCATTTACTACTTGACGACTAGTATATTTTATTTTATCTTGTCCTTAAATGGCATGAAAATCAACCGACAACGTCAAATCTGCCATCATTTTTTGACAGATTATTTTTCTATTACAGAAAAACGTAAAATGCTGTTTGATTTCTTATAGTCTATACCTGCAAAGATCTTTAAAAGTAAAATTATTAAGCGAATATGTCAAAAAGTAGCTCTATTAGATTGGAAAACAACCTTGTGAAATGCAATTATACAGTTTTATTGTTTGAGACTGAATAACCATATCTGTTAATTTTATGCTTTTATTAATAAAAATGATTCTGCAAATGTGTTAGAATGTAGCGGATTTACGCAGAAAAAAGTTAGATGAAAATTCAAAAATCAAACAACAACAAAAATAAAACCCCTGACAACCCACCCCAATAACATGAATTAATTGCTGGCTTTCACACAATTATTTTTCTTATTCCACGTGTACAAACTGACATTTTTTATCTTTCTCATTTTCAAACAATCTTGCTTCCAAGTGATATTTCATCATTGACTAAATCTACTGACAAGTACGCATTGTCAACAGGCAAACCATTAAAATTTTGAAGCATAGGTTTTTAATGACTATTATACGCATGAAGCATAGTTTTTTTTAGTCAAGACTTTGACCATTGCTTGACTAATTATCGGTCAACTTGAGCAGCATGTGTCCGTTTCCATTCATCCTGTGTAAGATCAGGTTATCGTTGCTTCGAAAATGTAATGATGTAGTAACACGTGGTGGGTAGTTAATGAATCTGGTCTTGATTTTTTTCAGGAGAAAGAAATGTTCCTTTAAAATGCGTTTCGAGAATTGTATTACATTGCTAGCAAGATAACACAAAACAACTAATCTAATAGAATACAAAAATGTTGGCGTATTCCCATTTTGTTCAAGGCAGTTAAAAGATCTAAAAAATTTTCTTGCTAGTATTTTATTTATTTATTTATTTATTTATTTATTTATTTATTTTGAGAAAAGTTAAAATATACATTTTGTTTAAAAAAATAGAAAGTAGGGAAATCATTAGAGGGTGCTCTAGAGAACGACAGAGGGGGGCTCAGCCCCCCCTGCCCCAGTCTGGTTACGGGCCTGCCCTAGCGTGAACAGCAAACCAGCTCAGTGCCATCAGTGTCACTGGTCACTTTTCTTTTTCTTTGTAAAAATTAATCATTCTAATTATGGGTGAATCATCCATCGTCTGTTGGCAACCAATAGTTTTAAAACCAGCTCTCCTTAGCCAATGTACGGAAACCTGATTATTCTGATAATCAAAAATTCTATTCGCAAATAACGGAAGAAAATTCAAATACATTTTCTTTCTTTCTTTCTTTTAGATTTATTTTATTTTATATAAATTTGGACAAGATAATGAGGTCCAATGAACCGCAAAAAAGATAATAATATGTGCATAACAATAAGTAGAAGATAACAAACATAAATCTTTTCTTTGTGTATGTGTTTTTTAGAATATTCCTTTATGATATTTTGCATTCGCAGCTCAAATTTATCATGTTTATGGTACTGTTTTTCTGTTAACTTTAGACGAATGCTTTTTCTTTAAAATTTCTTTATCTTCCAATAATATTGTATAGATATCTATAACGAAACATGGAAAAGAATGAAGCATGAAAATTTCCAAAAAAAAAAATATTTATGATTGATTATCAACCTAAGGGAAATATATTCTTATTACATATACTTATATTTTGCATTCATTTCATATAGAAGTTTGCAGTGGGTCAAATACTGATAATAATAATTATTATTAGGTGCGCTCGTAATTATATAGGTACATAACACCTATAGTCATCGTGTGATGCCATCCGACTGCCTGCCTGCCCGCATATAACAGCGCACAAATTACCCAGTAGAATGGTTTGAAATGTAATACATGTAATCATTGCGGAATTTTGTTGAGTCATTTCAAATTTTGTTGAGTCATTTCAAATTTTATGAAAATCGAATGAAAACTTAAAAGGATATTAATAAAAGTTTTCTCTTTTCTATTAAATCTTATCATCGTAATTAATTCATTACTATATCGGGATGGGTAATGATTCTAGGTTTCCATGGTGTTTACATCCTGTAAACACCATGGCAACCATGGCTTAAGATGGAGCCATGTTATTTCCGTATTGCTGAATTTAATATATGCTTATGCAATACTAATAAATTTGGTATCCATGCATTTTTGTATAAGAGTACAACAATTATTGCACCACGATCATAAAATTAATTACAAATCATAAAATTAATCATATAAAAAAATTAATGATAATAATATAAATATAATGATAATAATATATACATAATATGATAATAATAATATGATAATATGATAATAATAGTATGATAATAATATAAAATTAATGATATCATAAAATTAATTATAGTACGAACGTACTTCAATCCAGGGACGTAGATACAGGAGGGGTGTAGGGGGGTTGCGATACCCCCCCCCCCCCACACACACACACATTCGGTATACTCATTTCATTCGGTAACTTCCCTTTCGTTCAAAAATTGTATTATTTCTTCCTGTATTTTCCCCTTCTAAGAAATTTCTTTAAAATAGTGAAAAAGTTATTACAAAACATGTCAAAACATATTTAAAATATTTCCGGAATACTCATAGCTCACATTCACAATACTCATTACATTTGGTATTTTCACTTTCGCTCAAAATTGCATTATTTTTTGCTAAACTTTTCACTTTAAAATTTTTGAAAAAAATATTAAAAAATTTATAACAAAGCATAAAACAATGTCAAAACATATTTAAAACTATTAAATAGTTTTAGAATACTCATACCTCACATTCGGAATGCTCATTACATTCGGTAATTTCATTTTATTCAAAAATTGTATCATTTCGTGCTGTATTAACTCTTCTAAAAATTTAAAAAAATTAATTACAAAATTATTACAAAATATAAAACATTTTCAAAACATATTTAAAACTATTAAATATTTTCGGAATACTCATGCTCCACATTCGGTAATTTTATTTTCATTCAAAAATTGTATCATTTCGTGCTGTATTTACTCTTCTAAAATTTTTTAAAAATATATTAAAAATTATTACAAAACATAAAACAATATCAAATCTGATGGACAAAAATCGTCAAGATTAATAACTATAAAAATATTTTTGGTATAATCATATCCCACATTCGGAATACATATTACATTGGGTAATTTCCTTATTTTACAAAAACTGCTTCATTTTGCTTGTATTTTTTTTTCTTTCTAAGAATTGTTGAAAATATATATATAAAAAAAATTATTACAAAACATAAAACAATGTCAAAACACATTTAAAACTATCAAAAATTTTCAGAATACTCATACCCCACATCCTAAAAACTCATTACATTCGGTAATTTCCCTTTCTTTCAAAAATTGCATCATTTTGCCTTCTAAGAATTTTTTAAATTTTATTAAAAATTTATTACGAAACACAAAACTATGTCAAAACTGATGGACAGAAATCGTCAATATTTAAAACTATTAAATATCTTCATACTACTCATACCCCAAATTCGGAATACTGATTACATTCGGTTATTTCACTTTCGTTGAAAAATTGCATCACTTCGCCTGTATTTTTTCCTTCTAAGAATTTTTAAAAATATATATAAAAATGTATTACAAAACATAAAACAATGTCAAAACATATTTAAAACTACTAAGTATTTTCTTAATTATTAACACTCTACTATTTACATTACGTTGTTATAATTATAATTATTATTATTCACTCTGAGTCGATTACCCATCTCCGCCATTCTCTCGTAAAAATGCAACAAGAGGGAAACAAATCTTTGTCTTGCTTTTAGAGCCTTAACGACTAACCCTACGCCCCAAAATCCTCTTTCTGATCATTTAACGAAAGTTCGTAAAAAAAAGGAATAAAATAAAATAAAAAAGATATTTGTAAATTAGGGATGCACAGCCTGTGATCCGCGATGGGTTGACGTGCGGCCCTCGAATTTCGTCACTTTATAACTGAAAAAATTGCAATTTTTGTGCATAGGTCGCAGGAAAAAATCGTAAATTTTCCCAATTCGCGATATGAAAATTGAAAATTTCGTCAGTCGCTTAAGAACCACAAATTTTGCTGAAAGGGCACGGAAAAATCACAAATTTTATCGATCGGAAGAGAAAAATCTGATTTCGTTGATCGGGAAGAAAACAAAATCCTTTATTTTTTATGATGAGTGAAAAAATTGCAAATTTTGTTCATAAGATGAGGAAAAGTCGCTTGTTATCGCGCGGAAAAAACGTGAATTTCGTTGACCGGACGCGAGAAAATCGAAAATATTGTCTATCGAACATGAAAAATTCGCGAATTTCGTTGATAGGACACGGAAAACAGCAAATTTCGTCGATTATTCACGGAAAAATCGTTAATTTCGCCGATCGAAAACGAAAAAATTGCGAATATAGTCGATTGGCTTCGTAAAAAGCGCGAATTTAATCGATCGGGGACGAAAAAATCGCGAATTTCGTAGATATGGAACGCCAAGAATTGCCAATTTCAACGATCGGGAAAAAAACTATCCCGAATATGGTCGATCAGCTACGTAAAAAGCGCGAATTCGGATGATCGGATACGAAAAACTCGCAAATTTTGTAGGTTCGGAACGAAAAAATCGCTTATTTCATTGATAGGGCATGGAAAAATAGCAGATTTTGTTGATGATGCACGGAAAATTTGAAAAACTCTTTGAGCGGCTAAAGAGCAATAAGTGGAGCACGAAGCTGTGAGTTTCGTCAGTTTATTAAGAGAACAAAATCACGGATTTCATTAATTTGCGGGGGAAAAAATTAAAGATTTAGTCAGTTATATATGAATCGCGAATTTCTTTGTTTTTGCGCGGAAAATTGCGTATTTCATCGATCAAGAACGAAAAAAGGCGCTAATTTCGTCGATAGGGCACGGAAAAATCGCGAATTTTGTCAACCCACGCGAAGAAAAATCGCAAATTTTGCCGATCGTTTGCGGTAAAATCTCAAATTTCATCGATCACATCCGGAAAAATCGTGAGTTTCGTCGATCAGGCTATGAAAAATCGGGATTTTCGTCGATCAGGCTTAAAAAATTGTGAATTTCGTCTATTAGACATGGAAAAATTGCAAATTTCGTGGATCGGCTTAAAAAAAATCGCAAATTTCACCAATCGACTGCGGAAAAAATGTAAATTATGTCGATCAAGCGCGGAAAAATCGCGTATTTTTTCTATCGGCTTTGAAAAAAGCGCAACTTTTTTGGATTAGGCGTGGAAAAATGCAAATTTCATTGGTCGGACGCGAAAAAATCGAAAATTTCGGTGATCAGGAAAACCTTTTTGATCAGCTCATCTCTTGCCTTCGTTCATAAAGCTCACATTTTTTATTCAGCATTAGCCACTTATGTTTATAGCACTTTTAATGAAACTGAATTTAGTTTTCGGAAAAGTCTCTGGGTAAGTGAACCTATAGGAGTAACCCCTCCTTTCCTTTGAGACCAAATTTTTTATCTCATTATAGGCAATTTTCTTCGTGTTATTGATGTGGCCCTCGATCACCTAGACATATTTGTTAAGTGGCCCTCTCTAGAAAAAGTTGTGCACCCCTACCGTAGATACATTTATTTTCACAGTGCTCATTCTAAAATATAAGGCACAAATATATAAGAACAGAATATTAAAAAAATAAATCATAATCATTCGGTGATTATCATTTAGCATTCGTTAAATTCGATCTCTCCCCCCCCCCCCCCCAAAAAAAAAAAAAATGTTTTACGCCACTGCTTCAACTGTCATGTTTGACCTACAGTTTCCGACTTGTTATTTGTCTAGAAGAATAAATTGTCATGTTAGTTTTTATAGTATTCAATTAATCTTACAGTCACTCGCAATCAAATACATAACATACTTATATAAGTAGTTAAAAATGTGCTTTTTATTTTTTTTATTCTTCTTTGAGAATCTGAAATTATTATATATTTATATCTGTTACTGGCCGCCCTTGGCGACCAGTTTAGTCTCCCTTAAATGCATACCAAACATGAAAGCATACTGCTTTTATTCATAACTAGACGGTTGCCCGCCCTCAGTAGCCCGAAGACTATCTGAATGCCAGTTCTACAACCCCACACATTCACGTTTCTGTGCCATGTCTCGTCAGTTTCCGGCAGATATGTTTGATCGGTGTTCTGGGGTTTCGTTTGCATATCTTTTTTTATTGTTAATGAAGAGGTCTTCCATTTGTTCTTCCATCTGTTCTTCTTTCTGTTCTTCCATCTGTTCTTCCATTTGTTCTTCCATTTGTTCTTCCATTTGTTCTTCCATTTGTTCTTCAATTATATTCGACGATTCACTGTTTGAGAGCCTATCTGTCCTTTTATTTATAGAAGTTCAAAATGAAAAAAGATTTTCTTAGCAGACGATTTTTTGTGATAAATACATTATCTGTTTTATATTTCTTCTGCTTTATTCCTTTTATTTATAGAGTTCAAAATGAAAAAAGATTTTCTTAGCAGACGATTTTTTGTGATAAATACATTATCTGTTTTATATTTCTTCTGCGTTTACCTAAGCTGTGTAAAATCTCTATAAATAAAAGGAATATAGAGGATGAGGGCCTATCTGTGCCTCAAATAATTATTCAATTATTCAATTAATTATCCTCGGAATTCCTTTTATATATATAGATTTATTTTAATTGCTCATTTTTTTTTGCCAAATTAGAAGATTCTTCTAAAGAATTAAACAGAGATATCATATGTGCACCACATCGGCGCAATTGCAACAAAATGGCAGTTGTATGCCTCACATATGATAATCCGGCTATTGTTATTTATTCTTTAATAAACTGTTTATTTACTTTTATTTTCTTTTTACTTACCCATCATACGTAGTATAGGGCAAATCTTGCAATCGTTTTGAAAATCGAAAATTTTTTTTTGGCGGATTTACACGTTTTGGACACTGGAGATTCCGAAAAACATGTTTTTAGAAAAAAAAAAATTTGCCGTCCGTCCGTCTGTGTGTCTGTCTGTCTGTAACCGCTCTATCTCCCGAACAAATTGAGATAGAGACTTGAAATTTTGTATGTGCTTAGTATGTAAGAATGGGACGAAGCCTATTTAATATAAGTAACCTCAATTATCCGGAACTATTTTTTTCGGACTCTCGGAAAATTCGTTCTGATGAAAGGTATATAAAAATTTTCGAATTCTTTTATTTTAAGGAGTGGGCGTAAAAGGCAAAAAGATAACACAAATTTTGCATAAAAAGACAAAGTCAATCGGATTATTAGTTGTTGAGATATTTCTAATCCTATTTTCCACATTCTTTGATTTTTCATGACCCTGTATTTCATTCAAATTTCAATTCAAAGATATCTTTTAATTGGAAATGAGATACTTAATTCGATGCAAGAAACCGTTAGTGAATATGATTATCATTTTTGGAGTTATAAGGCTGTTTCTTTTACGCAATTCAGTGCTACTTGAATAGTTTGGCGTTTCATACAATTTATCGAAATTGGTTCATCAGAAATTCATTAATAGAGCATGGTTTTAGTGTTAAAAATACTTAAATATACATTTATATTTTATTTTGGAATCGTAATGCATTTTATAAATTGTTTATATATGTTATGTTTTCATATATTATACTATGCATATCCGTGATGGGCAGGGTCGGACTGGACCAGGGTAAAGGGCGCAGACCTTGGATTTTCAGAGGGCGCAAAAAGAACCCGCGTCAATTTTAATATCTTGTGTTGTACCTATAGCTTAATAAGATTTAACACACTCGCGTAGCCACTTCAATCAAATAAAAAGACCCATTCGCTAGTGCTAATCACACGGAAGAAATTTATAAAGATATCTCAATTGCATTTCAATATTTTTAATTTTTTTTTTTTTTTTTTTTTTTTTTTTTACTGGATAGTTGATATTGATTTAATTTTACTTTTTTGAGTTTGTTAACAGATATTTTAATGTGTGCACTATTATTTTCGGAACCTATTTGGAAAGTAAAAGCATCCTCATAGAAAATATCTGTAATCAAAATTAAAAAGGTAAAAAAAAAAAAAAAAAAAAAAAAAAAAATGGCCTGCATACAGATCGATCTCTGCGATCTAGTGCAAAAGAAAATCATTTAAAAATATTGAAATGCAACCGAAATATCTTTATAAATTTCTTCCATAGGATTAGTATTAGAGAACCGATCTTTTCTTTTAACTGAAAAGTAGCCTTTTAAATATGAAGCTGGCTTAATTTCTGAATCTAAATAGTAAGACTTCTATTTCTCCGTGCCTGTTTAAAGTTCCATAAAAGCTACAGAACTTTACGCAGTGTTCTGAAACTAATCGTTTAACATCTAACAGTTTCAGCAAATTGAATACAGATTTGCTTGTAGGTTAGGGGTTTTTGGTTTTATTATTTTCCCAAAAGGTCATAAGACGAAAAAAGTGATCCCCCGCTCCGAATAATTCTCTTGGAAATGACTGTATGAAAAAGTCATAGGTAAAAACTGATTGAAAATATCGACTATTAAATGTTATTTATACATTTTACTTTTGAACTCCTTGTCCTCACCAATGGTCGAGAGGTTCCGCGCTCGAAACTGGTTGACGGGAGGTGCTAGGTTCGAGCCCAGTCGCGCCCGTCGGTTTAATTGTTCGGAGTTTCCTGTGGTTTTATTCGAACGTTGGATTTGCTTGCGTAAATAAGGATTAGGTTACCTTCGAAAGACCACTGCGGAGGGCATCCCCACTCTTAGGGCCTATACATAACCAACTTTGGAGATTGTCTACACATTAAAAAGTGCCATGAACATTGACATTTAAAATTGTATCACGTGTGTTTGACGCCGTATTAGAGTCTCTTACCATCCAAAAAACATACATAGTAGTATAAGTAATTTTCTTAAATCTTAATAAAATTATAAAACAAAAAGTGATCCATAAACTTCGGAAAAGAAAATGAAGATCTTACAAGAAAAAGCATCGAAAACACTCAATTAGTCACCAGTAAAATTATACAGAAAATTTAAATTTATAATAATATTAATAATAATAAAAGATGGTCCTTCTTAAATTAATGAAGGCAAAAATTTTCTCTATCTCGAAAACTAATTATTCGAATGAACTGTAAACTTTCAGATCGATGTTTTTGACAATTATGGTTCGTTATATTAAAAAATTAATGTATGTCATAATCCAGAATTTTTTTTTTTTAATATTAATTAATTTAAAAAAGTATTTGAACAGAGAAATTAGTCTGTAATATGTGTAGATATATTCGGTGTATCTGTTTAATAAGTTAATATAAAATTGAATCAGATGATTTTTATAACCATATAAATTAATGTTTCTGAAATGGGTTTACTTTAGCGTTCTTAAATTTACACTTTAGTAATTCTATGAAGATTTTTAAAAATGTGGATAACTTTTCCTGACTGGACCAATAAACTCAAATAAGATGACAAAAATGGGCGTTTCTGTTTGAAAATTCAAAGTTGGTACAACTTTTAAATGTAGTTAAATTTATAAACATAATTTATACTTAACAATAATTAGCAGAGAATATTCAAAGTTTATATTTACTTAGATTTTTTATGATTATTTTTAGCAGAAAAAGTAAGGGCCAATCACTTTCATTCCAATTATCATAGTCCAGGAGCCGACCACATAAAAACAAAATATCAAGCTCAAAAAAAAAAAAAAAAAAAAAAAAAAAAAAAAACTTCATTTTATGGAAGAGAAGTAATAGGGGAATCTAATGATCCATGTCTACAGGAAGTGAAATGGTGCGTAACCCAAAAATTTATACTACCAGTGGTTTATTAGTTTATTAGTAAGTTTAGCATTGTGTTTGCCGTACAATCATTTCATACCTTTGATTGTTAGCCTACGTGTAAATCACTAGTGGTATTTGTAATTTTTGGCTTATGAAGCCCTTCGCTTCCGGCAAACATGGATCATTAGATTCCCCTATTACTTCTCTTTCATAAAAAATAAAGTTTTTTTTTTTTCTTGTGTTCGATGTCTTAAGTTTTTGTGCTGTCGGCTCTTGGATTATCATCAATGTCGCACAGAAAATTAGTAGAAAATTAACAAGATTTTTTTGCACGTGACACATAATGTTGCAGTTAAGGGCTTCAACTTTGTTTTCATCTCTTTAATGTTATAAGAATTAGTCATCAATCAGTTAAAAACGAAATAAATTTTATTTGTTACAATCTGAACAGCAATTTCTTTTGCAAATCCGATACCTTGTGGGAAAAGAAATTTTCTACCCTTAAAAAATTTTTATGCATCCATAAAATAATTTATATTAGTTCTCTATAAATCTAGTATACAAAAAATCAGCCTTAATTGTTTTAAATCATTAAAATCATTTTTTTAATTTACTCTTCTGTACACGCTCTTCGCAATATTCGTAAAATTTTTATTATAATTAGAGATCATAATAATAAAAATATATAAGTTTCGAAAATGGAGAGAAATGCCCCAAAGATTGCTTTCCTGAAACATGCAAAATCCTGTGACCATTTTTAGGTGCGTTCGGAATTATGTAAATACGTAGCACCTATTGTTGTCGCTCAGTCCGTCCGTCTGTCTGTCTGTCCGTCTGTCTGTCTGTCCGTCTGTCTGTCTGTCTGTCTGTCCGTCTGTCTGTCTGTCTGTCCGTCCGCATATAACAACGCAAAAACTACCCAACCGAATCGTTTGAAATTTAAAATACATAATTATTATATAATTTTGTCGAGTCATTTCAAATTTTATGAAAATCGGATGCATAGATCAATTACAGGGACAATCAAAAGTATTCCGTTACATTACGGTCAATGGGGAAAAAAGTTTCAAATGCATTTTAATCGTTTGAAATTTAAAATACATAGTTATTACATGATTTTGTCGAGTCATTTCAAATTTTATGAAAATCGGATGCATAGATCAATTACAGGGACAATCAAAAGTATTCCGTTACATTACGGTCAATGGGGAAAAAAGTTTCAAATGCATTTTAATCGTTTGAAATTTAAAATACATAGTTATTACATAATTTTGTCGAGTCATTTCAAATTTTATGAAAATCGGATGCATAGATCAATTACAGGGACAATCAAAAGTATTCCGTTACATTACGGTCAATGGGGAAAAAAGTTTCAAATGCATTTTAATCGTTTGAAATTTAAAATACATTGTTATTACATAATAATGTCGAGTTATTTCAAATTTTATGAAAATCGGATGCATAGATCAATTACAGGGACAATCAAAAGTATTCCGTTACGTTACGGTCAATGGGGGAAAATGTTTCAAATGCATTTTAATGGTGCTGCACTCATTCGAACTTAATAAAATTTATATGCAACTATAAAGTACATATTATAATATTCATTTTACATAATTTGTGATGCAAAGAACATTTGTTATTGATTTATAAGGCCACACAAAAGTATTCCATTACATAATGGTATAGGGAGAACATTGCTTGATGAGCGTTTTAATTGTAATTCATTATTTACAATTTTATGAGATTGAGATATAAGAGTAATATTTTTAAAACTTCGTTATCGTACGAACGCACCTCGTTTGCTACGCTTCACGTGCAATTTCCAACTTGTTTTTTATTACAATAATTTCTTATTATGTTCATCACTTTATTTAATGGTAGATTTTTCCGTGATTAAATTGAACTTTTTAAAAAATTTAATTTACGTACTAGAAACTCCTAAAAGTTATTTAACCATGGGAAGTGTATCATTAAATTAAACGAAGATTACTAATCTGATATTATGGTATAGATTTTGGGAATAAAAATATGCTAGCCGCTTTGGATTCCAAAATTTGCAAGATTGTAATCTATAGAAGTGTCATCAAGTTTCTATTCCTCGAAGAGTAAGATATTGTTTTCCAATCAACAACAAAATCCACACTTTTTTTTTGCCTTCTGATACTTATTCCTTTCTTTTCTTAAGTTTTTTCAAAAAGAACTGTTTTAATTATAGGTGCGTTAAACACTGGATTTAAAAAGATGGACAAGGTACAAAACAGAAAAAATGCAAAATATTTGGTTAAAATCTAAGCGATATCATTCATTAAAACGATAAAAAAAAATTCCAACTGAGAGTGTCATAACTAGATTTCCCTGGGCTCATGTTTCCTCCTCAATTGCATGCAAAGATGCCTACGTTGGTTTCCGACCCTGAAATAATTTCGGTATATATTTAATTTATTTGTTTGTTATGATAAAAAAAAAACCTCTCTTGTGTGTCTGTTGAATGATTATTATTCTCTAACGAATTCTTGAAATTTAGTACACTAGTCAGAATTCATGTGTACAACGAACGAAAAAAATATTGGTGAGACTAAGACACTCAGGGGCGCAAAGTTTTCCCTGGAGGAGGGCGCACCGGCCCTCGGGCCGATGGGCCGGCGGGCCATGGGTAAGTATTACGTTGGCCCCCAACGACTAGTTTTAATATGATATAAATTGTTTTGTTCAATAATTATTAACTAAACTTTTTATTTATTTATAATTATTTTCTTTTTAAAATAATATAAATAGCTAGTACATTTGTAACTGATATTGAAAACGATGTTTTCGCCTAATTGGCGCCAGAAAAAATCGCGCCAATTTGGTGCGTATGAGACATTTGTGCTGATAAATCAAGAACTCGTTATTTTTATGCTAGCCTGGCTCGCCAAATATTGTATAGTGACATTTTGTTGCATTTCATTCATTTCATTTAAAATATAATAATATAATCCTTTCACTCATTTCATTCATAATACATAACTTTAATTTGAAACTGTAACGTTAAAAGTTCATGATTATTATTTATTTTTTTAAGACAATAGAAAAGAAAAAGAAAATAACGATTTTTTGAAGCTCCATAATTGCAGCGAAAAAACAAAAAATAAATAAATTCAATTTACCTCGGATTAAATCCTGCCAAAGGACTTTTACAAAATAACCAGCAAGATGCGTTTTGTTTGGGCGTTGCCATTAAATATTAAACAATTAACAAATAACCGTGATTTTTGTGCCACATACATTAACGTAATATATAAATAGACTTCTGTTGTCAAGATCTCCTTTTCTCAACTAATATGTAGTGTACGACTATCATTGAGGTATCGTTGGTGAAGATTTTTCGCCCCACCTGACATCACATAATGAATTTAACTAATATGTAATGTATAACAATGAATGAGATATCATTCGACCAAATTTTCCGTCGTAATCTAAGATTACAGTTATACTTACTGTGGCGGTTAAAAGTTTCCGGCCAGTTAGTTTCTTTGATTTGTTTGCCAAAACGTTTCAGCGAAGAATAAGCGGAATTGCTCCAAAAATTAAATATATTCGAATGACCTCTGACCACGTGCTTATTTTAATTGGATACTGAAGACACTATATGCAAAGGAAAGGAATTCGAAATTCACGTGTGTAAAAATTTTCAGCCATTCGTCATTCGCTGTTTTTTGCTATCGGTAAAATGTTTTTTGGCCGTGTTTTTTATCAATTAACGTGAATAACGTAGCCGAAATTTGTAAGTGAAATCGCATGGCAATAATTAAATTGTTTTTGTTTAAAAGAACTTTGGACAATAGACATTATTTCATGACTCCATGCATTAGGTTTTTTATTTTCAGGCGGTGAACATGAGATGATGCTTATATGTTATTATTGTTATTCTTTGTATTTTTCGATATGTAGTTTTTTCTATATATGTGCTGTGATGTGACCGTCTAATAAATGTTTTCTGTATTTATAGAAGAAGTTATATATTTATCGTATAATTTTACTTAAATATTACGTAAATAATTAACATTTTGGTAGAAGAGCGGTGGTTTTAGAAATTTTTTTTTTTGTTTTGAGTGCAGAAATAAAATAAAAATATGAAATGAGTGGAATTAGGCCTAATGGAAGAAAATAATTTCTCCGATTGGAATAACCGCCAATAGGATAAATTTAAGAGGTAAGAATTTTATATGCACTTAAAATATTCAGGAAGATAAAGTATTTTAACTATGTCTGAGTCAAATTTGTTTGGAATTCCTAGAATAGAACCCTTAACAAGTAAAAATTATACATTATGGAGTATGAGGGTTGAAGCTTTATTAAGTCGAAGCATTTATTTGATGTTATCGAAAATGATAAACCGATAAAAAATGAAAAGGATCCCGCTAGTTTAAAAGTCCATAAAACATGGTTAGAGAAAAATGATGAAGTATATGGTATAATTATATTAACGTTGTCAGCAGAACAAACAATGGCAGTTAGAGGAGTTAAAAAAGCTAAAGAATTATGGGAATTGTTAAAAAAGCGTTATGCAGGAATTGAGAATCAAAGAAAAATTCAATTAAAAATTAATTTGGCGAGAATAGAAAAAAATGAAAGGGAAACAATTGAAGAATATTTAATCAGAGCTCAAGGTATCGCAAACGAAATATTAGAATTGGGTACAGAAATTGATGAAAGCGAATTAATAGGATTTATTATAGAAGGACTCCCAAAGAAATATAGTGAAGTAACAACTGCGATATCGTCAAATCCAAATATTACTTACGAAGTGATGCGAGAAACTTTATTGAGATATGAAAGAAAATATGATAGATTTCACGAAAGCGATTTTAAAGCATTTAGAGCTAATGAAAAGAAAAGAATTTATTGCTTCGCGTGCGGAAAGCCAAATCATGTAGCGCGGAATTGTTACAATAAATCGAATATGACACACTCGCGAAATAATAGAGAACATTTACCAAACAAAAATTTTCAAAATTTTTCTAGTAATAAAGTTAAAGCATTTCAGGATATGAGAGAATATTCACAGAACAATAAGAATTTTAACAAGAATAATAATGTATCAAACAAGAAAATAAAGGAATATACATGTTTTACAAACGAACATGCATTGCACTCAGATGAATTTCATAAAAATGAGTGTAAAGAATCTGAAAATAATAGGGAAATAACCTGGATGTTAGATTCAGCTTGCACTTCGCATATGACGCATAGAGAAGCTATCGTTGTAGAAGGAAAACCTGAAGATGTAGAAATTGCAATTGCTGACAGCGAACGATCAATACAAGCAAAATATCGCGGAAATGTTCATGTTACTGCTTGTGATCAGAAATTTGGCGAATCAAATATAAAACTTACAGATGTTCTTTGTGTACCTAATTTAAGAGAAAATTTGATGTCAGTTCCAAGTTTAGTCAGAAAAGGAAAATATGTGGTATTTAATAATGAAGGAGCAGCCATTTATGAAAAGAACACAGACGAATTAATTGCTCAAGGAAGTTTTAAAGATAATACATTTAAAATAAATTTAGCTGTACGAGAAATAATTGAAGATAGAAACGAATCTTGTTTACAGACAAAGGAATCTAAGAAAGAACTATGGCATAGAAGACTTGGGCATATAAATTATGCATACTTACAAAGAATGGCAAGAGAAAATCTTGTAAGGGGATTAGAAGAGATAGATGGTAAAGAAACAAAATGCGAAATATGTATTCAAGGAAAATTAACGAGAATGCCATTTAATCAAGTGATAGAAGGAACAACACGTATTTTAGAGCGGCTGCATGTTGATTTATGTGGACCAATGACAGTACACTCATTAGAAGGAAATAAATACATGTTAATGGTAGTAGATGAATATAGTAGAAGATATTTTGTAGATTTTTTAAGAAGTAAAGATGAAGCAAAAGAAAGAATTATAAATATAATAGAGAGAAGAGAAAATGAAACCGGCAAGAAAGTAAAAGCAGTGAGATCAGATAACGGTGGAGAATTTACTAACGAACAGCTCATGAATTATTATAAAAGAAAGGGTATTAAGAATGAAAGAACAACAATTCATAGTCCTCAAAGCAACGGGATTGCTGAAAGAGCTAATCGTACAATTATTAATACAGCAAGAACATTGCTGATAGAAGCAAAGCTACCTTTATCTTTTTGGGCCGAAGCAGTGTCAACAGCAGTTTACATACATAATGTTACTCCAACGGCTACAAGAAAGAAAACGACGTTAGAATTATGGTCATGTAATAAGCCTACAGTAAAACATATGAAAGTATTTGGATGTAAAGCTTTTTATCGCAACGATGACATCAATAGAAAGATATTTGATGTAAGAGCAAAACCTGCAGTATTTATCGGATATTCAAGAGATCGTCGAGCATACAGATTATATGACTTAAAGGAAAAGAGAATACGTGAAAGCAGAGATGTTGTGTTTATAGAAGAAAAAATGGGATATGAAGATATAGTAAATAAAGAAGAAATGACTGATGAATTTGAATACATCAATATTATCAGTAATAAGAATATAATAGATGAACAAGAAGAGAACAATTCCGATGAAAATGATGAAGAATTAAATCAGAAAAAAAATAATTACATTGACAAATGATATGAATGATCCTGAGACAGAGGAAAATGAAATAAATAATATAATTAGTGAAAATGAAGAACAAGAAGAAAAAGAAAATAATAAAACTAAGTTTTCTGGAGAACCTAGAAGATCATCACGAATTAGGAAACCGAATCCAAAGTATTTAGCAAATCTAGTGCACGAGAAAGTTCCAAAGAATTACAAAGATGTATTAAATTCTAAAAATAAGGATAAATGGATAGAAGCAATCAAAAAGGAATTGCATTCGTTAGAAGAATACAAAACATGGAAAATTGTTGACAGACCAAACAATGTGAAAGCGCTGAGAAGCAAATGGATTTTTAATGTAAAAGAAAGCGGCGAAGATGTAAAATATAAAGCTAGGTTAGTAGCAGACGGATCAAGACTTAAATTTGGAACAAATTATCAAGAATCGTACACTCCAGTAATGAAAACTGAATCATTTAGAACTTTATTGGCAGTCGCAGCAATGAAAGGCTACAAAACTAGATTTTTCGACGTAGAAACAGCTTATCTGAATGCAGATCTAGAAACTGCTGTTTATATGAATCCACCTGAAGGCTTACAAATTGAAGGAGGGAAGATATTACTCGTGACAGGAAATTTATATGGATTGCCTGAAGCAGGAAGATGCTGGTATGAAAAATTGGTTAAAATATTTGATAAGATTGGATTAAAACCATGCAAAGCAGACCCTTGTGTATTTGTCAATAAAAAAGATAATGAATTTATTACACTTGGAATCTATGTAGATGATGGGATAGTCGTTAGTGAATCCGAAGATTTGATCAATAAATTCATACAACAATTGAATAAAGAAGCGAAAATTAAAGAGCAGAAGAAAAATATAAAATTCCTTGGTATTGATATTGAAGAAAATAACGGAGAATTTTTATTAGGGCAAACTAAATATTCAGAAAAGATCTTAGAAAGATTTGATATGGAAAATTGTAAAAGTGTGAAAACTCCTGGTGTACTCGGTATAAATTTAGATGAATACGAAGGTGAAAATAAAATTGATGAAACATTATATCAAGAAATGCTTGGAAGTATAGGATATCTAGTAAGAGGAACAAGGCCAGATTTAGCTTTCACTTTAAGTAATTTGTCTCAATATGCAAAAGATCCTAGAGAAATTCATTTACAGGCAGTGAAGAGAATTTTGCGTTATATCCAAGGCACAAAAAACTACAAACTTCGAATTAAAGGTAAAAAGGGTCAATTATCACTTTGTTCTGATGCTAGCTGGTGTACTACACAAGATTCAAAATCATTTGGTAGATATATTGTAAAAATAGGAGAATCATTAATTGGATGGAAAAGTAATAAGCAAAACTAGTTGCGCTTTCAACAATGGAATCTGAGCTTTTAAGTTTGTGTGATGCAGTTTGTGAAGGAAAATGACTAATGGGTCTCTTAGAAGAATTAAATCAAGAAGAAATGGTAAAGCGTCCAATAGAAATAAGTACTGATAGTCAGTCCGTAATTGATTGAATCAAAAACCCAAGAGTGAATAATCGTAACAAACATGTCAATAGAAAATATCATTTTGTGAAAGATGAAAGAGCTAAAGGAGAAATTGAAACAAAATATATACATTCATCTGAACTGGAGGCAGATATAATGACAAAGAATTTAAGTTATGATGTCATGAAAAAACATATTACAAGTCTGAGCATTGCTGAGAATTATTGACATGCGAAAGGAGGGATTTGTAAGTGAAATCGCATGGCAATAATTAAATTGTTTTTGTTTAAAAGAACTTTGGACAATAGACATTATTTCATGACTCCATGTATTAGGTTTTTTTTATTTTCAGGCGGTGAACGTGAGATGATGCTGATATGTTATTATTGTTATTCTTTGTATTTTTCGATATGTAGTTTTTTCTATATATGTGCTGTGATTTGACCATCTAATAAATGTTTTCTGTATTTATAGAAGAAGTTATATTTATCGTGAAAAATATTATAATTTTACTTAAATATTACGTAAATAATTAACAAAATAAAAAAAAAATCATTATTCATAAATAAGTGATTTGTTTGTCGGTAAAAGGCCAATACTCCCGTGAGATTGCGGAGAAGTTATCTATCGGAAAAATCACCCATATAAAAATGCTGTTGCAATATATCGCGATTTACAGAGTGAAAATATTGCTGAGATAAATCTGTCTGCCGTGTCAAGGCGCTTATGTGTCATAGGACTTTATGCAAGAGTCGGTAAAAAAACCTTTCATCCTTCTATAGTAAAAAAAACTAGCCTTAAAAGGAATGACTCCTGGAATGATGCTGATGTGGAAGATTTCCGGAACTAACGAATCCGGGTTGTCCACTCCTTCCATGAGTCGAATAGACCAATCAGGAAAGGGCTCAGTCTATGCGTCGCCGTATGGGTTACCATAAAGAGAGGAAAGGTTACCATCGCCAACAATCGCCAAGTTTGTCACCAACTTGGCGATATATCGCCAAATTTGGCGACCAAAATTAGTTGTCAAAAGTGACGCCAACTTGGCGATAACTGTAATATTTCGCCAAATTTTCAATTTCTTTACAACACCAGTCGTTTGATACATCATTTGAGAGGTTTGCAACTGCTTATTCATATAATGGATGTCTTGTGTGTTATCCCTCATTCTGCTCCCCAGGGGGGACATATTTTTAATTTCTTTACAACACCAGTCGTGTTACACAAGATTTGAAAGATCTGCAACTGCTTATTCATATTATGGATGTCTTGTGTGTCACCCCCACACTCTGCTCTCCCCAGGGGGGTCACATTTCTAATTTCTTTACACCACCAGTTGTGTGACACATCATTTGAAAGGTCTGCAACTGCTTATTCATATTATGGATGTGTTGTGTGTCATCCCCCACTCTGCCCCCCAGGTGGGCACATTTTTAATTTCTTTACAACACCAATTGTGTGACACATCATCTGAGAGGTCTGCAACTGCTTATTCATATTATGGATATCTTGTGTGTAACCCCCCCCCCTCTGCCCTCAGAGGGGGCGCATTTTGTAATTTCTTTACAACACCAATTGTGTGACACATCATTTGAAAGGTCTGCAACTGTTCATTCCTTTTATGGGTGTCTTGTGTGTCACCCCCACTCTGCACCCCTGGGGGGGCACATTTTTAATTTCTTTACAGCACCAGTCGTGTGACATATCATTTGAGAGGTCTGCAGCTGCTTATTCATATTATGAATGTCTTTTGTGTTGCCTCCCACTCTGCCCCCCAGGGGGGCACATTTTTAATTTCTTTACAACATCAGTCGTGTGACACATCATTTGGAAGGTCTGCAACTGCTTATTCATACCATGGGGTATTGGCGAGCGCAGCAATCAGGGGTACCCAATAATTTGGAATCGCGAAGTGATTACGCGGGGGGTTGGCGAGCATAGCGAGCAGGGGGGCGAAGCCCCCCTAGTAAATAAAAAAAAATCAACGGACCCAGCTGGCGTTTGCCAAGGAACACAAAGATTGGTCGAGTGAAAAAGGGGAAGGAAAGGGGGACACTTTTTTCTGGTGAATTGGAGCAAAATTTTTTTGGTAGTGATAACAAAGACTACGTCCGATGACCTAAAAACAAAAGATATGGTTCGAGATATGTTACTTCTACAATGAAGCATGGAGGAGGACATGCTATGCTGTGAGTAGCATTTTCTAGAAAAGCTGTCGGTCCATTAGTTGAAATCCGCAGTAGGATGAATGATGCACTAATATCTTGTAAAATCGATTACTGTCTTATTAAGGGAAAATTTTAGTCACAACTATTTGTTTCAGCAAGATAACGACTCAAAGCATAGATGCAAGCTCGTCAAAGTGACTTTAGAACAAAAATAATCCGCCTTTGAATTGGACAGCCCAATTACCCGATCTGAATCCAATAGAAAATCTTTGGATGAAGTTCACAAACGTGTACGGAATTATAAATATTCCAATTCAGCAAAATTTCCTGAAATTTATCAAAAAAGTGTGGAATAAAACTTACCATTCATTGAATCGATGCCACGTTACGTCACTGCGCTGCCATTACTTATTGTTAAAGGCATAACGACAAAATACTAATTGTAAATGTTGTTGATCACAATTATTTTCTATTATAACGCCATTTTAGTCCAAGGTAACGCCATTTTAGTCCAAAGAAATTTTTGAGCACGAGCGCTTTTCTTTACAATTAATTTTGTCAATTAAATTTATTGATATTTATTTGTTATACCATAAATAAGAGGCCGTCCATAAATGGTGCCACGCATTTTTTCCATGTTTTTGTCTCGTCTTCCCCTTTTGTCACAAAGTGTCGTACATCATTTCACCCCCTCCCCTTCTTGTCACATATCACGCTATATTACGTAAAACATATACTTGTAGTTCAGAAGCAAAGCACTACGTTTTAGATCATATTTCAAATTTTATTTTTAAACTTCCATGTGTTTTAATGTTCAATGACATTCGCCAGCTGAACAATAAAAGTGATTCATATTTTGTATGAAATAGATTTTACAATAAGAACAAGAATTAATATAGAACTAGCGAGCTAAGCCCGATAGTTGAGCCACTTTTTTTAAACGAACCTCGATATTAAGCAGTATATAATAAGCAAAAAAAAAAATTCATTTAATAAGCATACTAATTAGACCTATTTGTAGAAGAAGGTACTGTTATGTCAATAAAATGTATGTATCACTTTGAGATTCCTCTTCATATGTGTATACTTATAAATTATTAAAGAATTTTATTCTGCCAGAAACTTTTGACCGCCACTGTAGATTAAGTGTCATCATATGTATCATTTTTGATCTCACGAGACCTCTTCTATAGACATACAAAACACACAACGAAGTATGGATTTTGAACTGGCTTTTCCTATAATATCATATTTCGTTAAAACAAGTTGTTTGAGTTTTTAAATAAAGTGTGTTTGTTATAAATGAACGAAAATTATATCAAAAAATAAACTCAAGTATTGCAGTGCGAATGACGCATTTGTCTACTGGTCAGGAATTCTTATGTAAATTTCAAAGAAATTATCATATGATTGTTAAGCTAAACCCAAAACATATTAAAAATTGCGGTTCCTTTGAGAGAAAAAAAGATGAAGGGTTGAAGAACTGCCTCTTAAGACGGACATCTATCCTTGAAAATAAGATTTATATCAAATAAAGATATGAAATCTTAAGTATGATACGCTCTGGATAAAATATACGCTCTGGAAATGACAAATATATTGCTGTTTACGCTTAACGTCGCGTACGCAAGTTCAATTACTAGAATACATACACGTATTGTAAAATGATCGCTGGTTCAATACTAAATAAAGACGAATTTTTTATTTAAAAATACATTTTTATCCACAAAATAATGCATATGTTACAGGCCAAACCCGATTTTAGGCCAAACTAGTCTATCCTAACGCCCATCGGATAAACTAATTTTTCCTAGGCCAAACCGATCTATCCTAATGCCTATCGGATAAACTAGTTTTTCCTAGGCCTAACCGGTTTATCCTAACACCGATCGGATAAACTAGTTTTTCCTAGGCCAAACTAGTCTATCCTAAGGCCCATAGGACAAACTAGTTTTTCATAGGTCAAACTAGTTTGGCCTAACTCTTATAGGATAAACTAGTTTAGCCTGCTGTGTATTGGTCTGAACTAGTTTATCCTAGGCCGATTTTATATCTTAGACCAATTCAATTTGGCGTGATTTTATTGAATTCAATGACCGCATCACCGCCAACATTCTTGTTTGACCTAGGCCAATGTAATTTTACGTGTTTTTAGTTCCCGGGCGTCAAACCCAGAGAAATAATGAGCTCACAGGTTCTGTATGTATGTATGTACGTACGCATGTATGTACGCATGTATGTACGTATGGGAATAACTCTCGATAGAAATATTCGACTTGCTTCAAATTTCGGATGTTGGTTCATTCTGATAAGGTACTTTTTTGATTAGTTTTGTGAATTCATTGGATAAGAATAAAGAAGGGTGAACGGGAGGATAATACCCCACCGTTAATTTAGAGAAATGATTTATCATGCATAATTATCAGTTTTCATTTAAAATTTTAGATATAGGATCATTCTGACAAGGCTCCTCCATTAGTTGTGGATATTTATTGTTTAAGTGTAAATGAAAGAGCAATATAGGTAACCCAACATAATTTAGATAAATGATTTTTGATGCAGAATATACGGATTTGCTTCAAATTTTAGATATAGGTTCTTTCTGATAAGGCGATTTCCTGAATAGTTTTGGGTGTTTAATGGTTAAGTATGAAGGAAAAAATGAAGGACTGCACTCTTACCTAGGAAAAACTAGTTTATCTTATAGACATTTAGATAAACAAGTTTGGCGTAGGAAAAACTAGTTTATCCAATTGGCGTTAGGATAAAATAGTTTGGCATAGGCTATTATTTGGCTCGAAATTGGGTTTGGCAGGTAAAAAACATGTCTTTCACTAGAATAAGTATAAAAGTGTCAAGAGTCAGTGCTTATAACATCAATACAGTACAGTGTCTCACATAAGTGATGGGACACTTGTGCTTTACAAAAGGAAACTAATCAAATAAATTTAAAAAACATGTACACATTTTTTGTGGGTGTGTTTCATACTTAAATTTAGTAAAGATTATTACATAACATACATTTTGTCAAAATATTAAAATATTAATTTAATAAAAATACAAATGTTTAGAACAGAGCAAAAAATAGCTCACATAAGCGATGGGACACAATTATATATGCAACAAAAATCGTCTGAAATAAGCAATAAAAATATTTTTTGGGGTTTTATTTTTACTTAAAAGCAATTGGCAATAATTTATAAAATCGTTTGCAGTATTTCTTTCCAGTTTGTTTTGGAATTTTTGTGTTTTTTAGCTCTGTGTAGCCATGAATGCTAAACAAAAAGAAACTTCGCCTGAAATTCGAAAATTAGTTATTAATTTGCATATTGAATGTGGAAAATCTATTAGAAAAACTGCTGAAACAGTTAACTTGAGTCGTTCAACAGTTTTCAATATCATTAAACGATATAAAAAGAATCATATGATTCAGGATAAAAGAAGACCTGGCCGACCATCAAAGCTATCCAGTGGAATAAAGTGAATTATCGTTCGAAATATTAAAAAAAAAATCCAAGAAATAGTGCTTCAAAAGTTGCTGCTGACTTACAAGCATTATATGGAATAATTGTTAATTCTGAGACTATTAGAAGGGTAATTCGATCTGCTGGATATCACGAAGTAGAGTAGCCAGGAAAAAATTCTTCGTAAGTGAAAAGAATAGAAAACTCAGACTAGCTTTCGCAAAATCCAACATAAATAAGAATTCTGATTACTGGAATAATCTGATGAGAGTAAATTTGCTGATGAGAGTAAATTTAATATATTTGGTTCTGACGGTAGAATCTTGGTATGGAGAAAACCCAGGGAAGAATTTCGCAAACAGAACTTGGTACCAACAGTAAAACATTGTGGAGAAGGAGTTATGGTATGGGGGTGTATGTCGACCGCTGGAGTTGGTAATCTTGTTTTTATTGACAGTATAATGGATCAGTACATGTATATTGATATTTTAAAGCAAAATTTGAAATCTTCAGCACGAAAATTGAACCTTCATAACGATTTTAAATTCTACCAAGACAATGACCCCAAGCACACTGCTCTGAACGTTAGACTCTGGTTGCTATATAACTGTCCTGAAATAATAAAAACATCACCACAATCTCCAGACTTAAATCCCATAGAGAATATTTGGCAAGAATTGGAATCAAGAATTCGCAAACCCACCATTTCTTCAAAACAACAACTAAAATCGGTGCTTCAAGAAGAATGGTGTAAAATCACTCCAGAAATCACAAAAGAATTAGTCGAATCCATCCCAAAAAGATTAAATCATGTTTTAAAAGTAAAATGAAATCCAACAAAATATTAAAACCTTTTAAAAAGTAAAATTTTTGGAAAAATGTTTGATGGAAAATTAAGTATCCCATCACTTATGTGAGCCATTTTTTGCTCCGTTCTGAACAATTGTATTTTTACTAAATTAATATTTTAATATTTTGACAAAATGTATGTTATGTAATAATTGTTACTAACTTTAAATATGAAACACACCCAAAAAATTTTTGCACATGTCTGTTTATTTATTTTATTGCAGTTTCTTTTTATAAAGCATAAGTGTCCCATCACTTTTGTGAGACACTGTAATTCATCATGTCCACCGTAGAGATATGATGCATTGGACATGGTGTTTGCTTTTTTTCTGCAGATTCGTGCCAACAAGATCAGACTTGCATTTATTGTTATTATTATTATTATTATTATTGTTATCATTATTGCATATTCGAGCCAGATAGGAGCTGAACATAATTTGGAATCGAACAGCGTTTTCCATTTTTGAGGAATTAATTACCTGTCGACATATAAGCTATTCTTGTCACGGCGTCATATAGCTCTTTTAGGATTTGAGAAAAGCCTTAAGGAATGACAGAGAAACATATTCACAAGTTTACTATTTACTGAACAGATTAGATAGTTATGATGTTTATAATTGTCCTTATTTTTCTTTTGTTCTAAACTACATTAATTATTTAATGAATCCCTATTTGAATTTTGAAAGGTTTAAGAATCTAAATAATCAAATATACATTGTGTATTTTTCAGTCTGTGAACACATCGTAATTTAAAAATACATTGTAAATTTATCCAATAAATATGCATGCCGTATTTTTTAAAGGAATCCTAATTGTATGTTAAGTAAAATCTGATTTTTTTGCAGGAATTGAATAGGGCCAGATTGAGCAGGACTGAGTCTCTTTTCATTGATTTTTGTACAGACAGGGCTCGGGCCGAATTTTTAAAACGAGTCACGGCAAAGTAACTTTTCCTTCGCGAAAAGCGCAGTCCAGTGCAAACCTCTATCAGTATTCTAATAGGCGTAGGAACCGGGGGAGCTGGGGGATCTGCGGCTCCTCCTGGAATATTTCAGATGGGCTCAGCTCCCCCGGGAAAAATTCTCGCACCATCTATTAACGATATATTGTTGAATTAAAAAATGTCTACTTTTTCTAATACTAATCCCGGGAGAAACTGAGAGAGATGCATTGTGATCGGAATTAAAATGATGTCATCAGATGAATCAATGAATTAATTATTTTCTGAAGTTTACCTTTTGGAAGAATTTATTTTGCCAATTCCAACATCAGTAGCAGGGCCCGACTTAGACAGTGGGGGCCCCCCACTGTGTGAGTCGGGGGATGGTGTTACCGTACAAGTTACCCCCAAACTTGTGCGGTAAACATCTTTAGGCCCCCCCCCTTCTATCTTAAATTTTTTTGTAAATTATACTGAAGTGATTAAAACTGGAATTCATATCTAATTGTATGTGTACATAAATTTCGTACCAAGTACTATTCACACCTTACATACAAAATAGCAAAAGAAAGATAATTTTAAAAAACTGTATAATTCATTTTTTTTTCGGTTATACAGGAAAGTAAGTATAAATGTGAGGCTGTAAGAGAGCATGGGGTACAGAAACAGAGGAGGTAAGAGAAGTGAACTCTTTAAAACCTAAAAAAAAAAATCATCCCTTTTGGTCCTTTTTTATCATTTTACACTGCTTTTACAGAAAACTTATATCTGTTTTTGAAGGACCCCCTCAAGCTGGGGGACCCGGGTATAGGGCAAAATTGGGAAATTCCATTAGCGGCAATTGGCCAGTAACAGTAGTTTTTCAAGTGGCCACTTTGTTTAAACTAGTGGCCACTTTTTTATTTAAAAATACTAAACAGTAAAATTTCTGTAACTATTAATCTAAAACTGAATATCCCAAATAAATATGTTAATATAAATATACTGGAACCTAAAAAAGTAGAATCTTTGATGATATGTAAGTAAATTGTATTCTCTCCTTGTAAAAAAGTGGCCAGAAGGTGGCCACTGATAGACAAATTTTCACTGACCACTTTTTCTCATTTACTGGGCCTGTGGCCGGTGGCCAGTACTAATTTTGCCCTTTAGGCCCGGAGCAATTGCCCCGTATGTCCATGATCAGTAGCAACAACTGAGATACCTATCAGTGCTCATTAGCGGCTTCAAACAAACCTCTGAAGTACAATGGGTCAACAGAAATTCCATTTGATGCTACTGCATATTTATAATGAGGAGGCCTTTAAAATGTATTGATAGACGATAATTGTAAAGATATTGCCAGCAAAATAACCAAAAGAACTTTAACTTTCGGTAAATAGGAGTGGGTGAAGCTTAAATTTGAATATTTTATTCGGAATCACATCTATAAATTAAGTTTTTGTACATCAAGTATATCTAATAAAAATTATCTTAATTGGATTAAAGAGTTAGGGATATTTTGATATGCTTTATTTTATACTGCTGTTTGTGAAAAGTGCAGCAGTATGAAATAATCCTCCGAAATGAATGAAATTCTGAACGTAATGATATCCGTTTCCACCTTGGACTGTATTCCTGAGGTATCACAATTGGTAAAATTTCGATTTTTTAGCTTCGAACCGAAGGAGACAATATAGGGTCTATTTGTTTATGGATTATTAATTGGAAGCAAATGCGAAACTATTTATGTACGAGACATCTTCTCAGTATAAAATATTCAGCCTTGAATCTTTATTATTATTATTTTTTATGTAAATCTTAATACAGTAGACTCCCTTAAATCCGCACAGCTTGGGACCAGAGGTTTTGCGGATTTTAGAATTTTGTAGATTTCTGGTCATTGCTTTGTTTACATTTTTTTAAAACAACTTGAATGTAATTAATAATGAAATCAAAAGTATAATGAATGCATACAATATACTAAAATATTAAAATAAGTAATAAACTAAAATAATAAAAAAAATTATATTTTTTAAAATGATTAAAATACTAAAAGGAAAGGTCAAGTTTGTAATCAATAATGTACAATTAAATATTCAGTATAAAAGAGGAAATGTGTTTTTCTTAAATTATACAACGAAACTTGCCTCATAAGGGTACATTACTAATTCACATCAGGATCATAAAATAATGTAACTTTATTTCAGGTTTAGCCAGACTTAATAAATAAAAAAGCTTGATTAATACATAAATATATTTGATAAGATTGTGATTACCAATGATATTGGCAATATCTTTATTTTTTCAGAAAAAAATTATTCCTTCTTCATGAAAAAACATGAATTCAATAACCTTAACAAAAATTATAAATTAAAAAATGTATTGAATTGACATAAAACTGAAAAAATCAATTTTTGCACCTACATCTGAACTCAATGTTTCATTGTTTACATCCGTAAAATATGTGCGGATTTTAGAGAGTTGTGGATTTTAGGAGTGCGGATTTGAGGGAGTCTACTGTACTTTATAAATTTGTTATTTAGCTTGTTGTAGCACCATTATGGTTATATTATTTCCATAGTATTACAAAACATTGACAAAAAGATGATTCTGTGGTTGTATAACGTTTTGATTAGAAATACAGTTCCTTTACATTAAAAGTGAATTATAAATCTGAGTGATTCTACTTGATTATACAAAAAGCTTTAAGTCAACCACAATTTATCATAAAAAAGAATTTAGAAAATCCTATTAAATTGTCAGTCAGTTGACTGGTATGCCTCGAAAAAGTCATGATCGGGGATTCCAAATGTATCCCATTTATGAGAAAATAAACATCCCTGTCGGCTTGGCCTATAGGCGGAGGTAGATTTCGCGGTTAAGTGCTCCTTTCAACAACAAAAAATAAAATATCATTATAGATAAGCCCAATTAAACAACTTTATTTGGCCGCTTTTGAAGAGTTGTTAGTTTTATTTTTCTGCAAGTACCGGTTTTATCAGAATCATCTTAAGCGAGATAAGGCTCAAATGCTCATTTTGGCAGCATTTTTAAAAATATATTCTGACTTTATGATAAAATCGACCAATACGGCGTATTATATAGTTACTATACAGCCGAAACTGTCAATTGAATGCGTTTGAGAGCAAAAATGAATTTAGAAATGAGTCAGAAAATAAGCAGTTTGTTATTTCAATACATCCTCAATTCTTCAATCAAGATCGCTTCTGGAAATTCTGTCCAAAATGTCCCACTTGACTGCATTTTTTTAAATATATTCTCCTTTATTAAAAAACTGATCAATACGTCACACTATATAGTTCCTATAAGAGAACCTGCTATTGGATGGGTTTGAGAGCAAAATGAATTTAAAAATGAGTCAGAATATAAGCAGTTTAAGTTTGAGATTTTTCCTTCAACTTTTATTTTTGCTTAATTTATTTTTTCTATAGAAATTGGTCTTATCAAAAACTTTTCAGTATAAAAATTGTAGATATTATTGAGAAGATGTATAGTAGATTTAATTGGATTTGATATCTTAAAAATTGACGAAGTTATGAATTTTTTCTTCTTCCACCCCTCTTTTTGTTTTCGTTTTTAATTTTTTTGTGCAATAAGAGGTGCTTCTATCAGAAACTTGTAAATATAAAACTTTTAGATAATGTTAAGAAAATTTATAATAAATTTAAATTGATTTGATATCTTGAAATTTGACGAAGTTATGAATTTTTCTCTCTCAAAAATCCTATTTTTCGCCCTTCGAGCCCAATTTTAATTTTACGAAAAATCTGTCATGCATAAACTTCTGACCCATTTTTTTGAAGTAATATAAACTTTAAACTGATTTGATATCTATTATAACTAAGAAGTTATGGATTTTTCTGTTTTCACAAAACCTCTCCCTATTTCTGCCCCCTTGGTTCGATGTTGCCCATTAACGAACTTAACTGAGATTTTATGCCCCTTGAATGTATATATCAGTTTGGAATATATTTGAGCAGAATTATAGAAGTTGTCGAGTCCATTATTAAAGTGAAATTGACAGATAGATAACTTTTTTACTGGTGGTAGTTTTGGGATCTAGGGGTCATGATCGGTATAGATCTGCAAAACATTTTCATAAATTAAAACATAGGAGCGACCGCAATAGGTAGTACTTCATATGAAATCTATTTAAAAACGCCATTCAGTACTCTGGTACTACAAAATGTCGTGAAGGTATACTCCAAAATGAGTCCTAGAATGTGTTGAAGGAGGTGTGGGTGTGTAAACGGGAGGAGGGGGCGTAGAGTGAGAACGATTTTAAATAATTTTAAATTTTCTGTTTACTTTGGTTTTATTTACTATTTATTGAAATACATTTGAGTAATTTTCAGTATCTCATTTTTAAAAATGTGGTATAACCATGGAATTATATTTGTTAAGATGGAAATCTGCCTAAACAGATAATTTCCCAGGTGCAATCTATTCCATCTTAGCTGGTTTGATTGTATAATGCGTTACCTGCTTTGATAAGAAGTTGTTTAAAGAGGAATTTTTACCATTTCTTGTGATTCCCTCTTTGAAATTTTTACTAAATCTCAGTCCTCTCCGAAATGATAAGTCTAAATACGCCACAGGGTAAAATAGAGGTTTTTATGGCCTCGAACCAAAAAGAAGAATAGCGTCCATATGCCCTAGCAAGAGGTGTAGTGGAGGGTATAGGGGTATACGCCGTATACCTTCTGGAAATTTTAAGGAACATCATATACCATCTGTGTCACATGAAGGCTACAGTATATACACTCTGTACAGTATATACTCCTGTATCTTGAGAGTATATCTTCTGCTTAAAGAGAACACTCCCTGGTTTTTTTAAGACTACACCATTGGCCCGGGCTCCCCCTGTTTGTACAAAGTTCCTACGCCACTGCTGAACAGATTAGATAGTTATGATGTTTATAATTGTCCTTATTTTTCTTTTGTTCTAAACTACATTAATTATTTAATGAATCCCTATTTGAATTTTGAAAGGTTTAAGAATCTAAATAATCAAATATACATTGTGTATTTAAATTTATCCAATAAATATGCATGCCGTATTTTTTAAAGGAATCCTAATTGTATGTTAAGTAAAATCTGATTTTTTTGCAGGAATTGAGTAGGGCCAGATTGAGCAGGACTGAGTCTCTTTTCATTGATTTTTGTACAGACAGGGCTCGGGCCGAATTTTTAAAACGAGTCACGGCAAAGTAACTTTTCCTTCGCGAAAAGCGCGGTCCAGTGCAAACCTCTATCAGTATTCTACAACCCTTCGAATAAAATACATTATATAGGGGTGATGACAAAACCACTTTGCACAAGGTTAGCGATGAAGCAGTAGTCGGGATCAGTATTTAAAGAATATTGCCCAGTTAAACTGATGGCTTTGCATTCACAGGCTGTTTACACTAATTGTGTATTACAGCGTTATTTTTTTTTTTTAAGAATAACACCCTCGAAAAATAAAGTAAGTTGGATTATTTTTCCCATTTCCCCCAATTATACTTAACCATTGAACCCTCAAAACTAATCACAGATACCCTTTATAAAATTACAAAATTATCCAAAATTTGAAGCAAATCTAGACAATTCTACTCAAAAACCATTCATCTGATTTAAGGAGAGTAATCCCCCATTCCTCCCTTTATACTTAAGCATTAAACTCTCAAAACAATTCAGGGATTCGCCTTTTAAAAAAAAAACTATATTCAAAATTTACGGCAAATCGGATAAATCTGCATAAAAATCCATTTATCGAATTTAAGGAAGGCGATAAATCATCCTCTACCCCATTATACTTAACCAAAAGAAAAAACCCCAAATTAATTAAAAAAGGCGCCTAATAAAATGAATTCATGTCCAAAATTTTAAGCAAATTGAATAATTCTGTGTTATAACCAATTTATCTAATTTAAGGAGGGAAATAAATTGTACGTTTCCCCTTTATACTTAACCGAAAAAAAAAAAAAAAAAATTATAATCAGTGAAGCGCTTTATCAGAATGAACAAATCCAAGATTTACAGCAAATCGGTTAATTCTGCATGAAAAACCCATTTGGCAAAATTAGGCAGGAGCCTCCCTTTCTTCCCTTTGTTCTTAACCAATTAACCCCCAAAACTAATTAGGGAAGCTCCTTACCAGAATGAATCTATTTCAAAAATTTAAGCATATCAGCAAATTCAGTGTGAGAAAAGCATTTACATAAATTATGGGGCGTTCCCCCCTCCCTTTATACTTAAACAATGAACACCCACAACTAATCATGGAGGCATCTCATCAGAATGCTCCTATATCTAATTTTTTTAAACATACTAATAATGCACGGAAACCCCCGTTCTTCCCTTTGCACTTATTCAATTCATCCCCAAAACTAATTAGGGAAGCGCTTTACCAGAAAGAATTTATTTCTAAAATTTCAAGCAAATCAGTTAATTCTGTGTGAAAAAAACATTTACATAAAATATGGGGCATAACCCCTATTCCCACCCCCATTTATACTTAAACAATGAACATCCACACCTAATCATGGAGGCGCCTCAACAGAATGCTCCTATATCTAAAATTTTAATAAAATATGCTAATAATACATGGAAACCCATTTATTTGATTTAAAGGAAGGGGCGAATCAGCCTCTCGACCCCCCCCCCCCCTTATTCTTCTCCAATGACCTTCCAAAATTAATCAGAAAAACTCCTCATACGAATAAACCTACATTGAAAATTTAATGCAGCTCGAATATTTCTATCCAGAATTATTGCATTACATACGTACCTACATACATAGATACAGAAAACCACGGGCACATTAGTTCTCAGGCTTTGATAGCCTGATGAGATAAAAAAGTGTCAAATTACATTACTTCTATCAAGAGTTATCGTGTTACGTACATACATACATACATGAGTACATACATACAGAACCTGCGAGCCCATTATGTTTCTGACTTTGACGCCCGTGAGCTAAAAACACGTAAAATTACAATGGCCTAGGATAAACTAGATCAGCCGAGGACAAACTAGAATGTTGGCGCTGAGGCGGTTATTGAATTCAATAAAATCACGCCAAATTGAATTGGTCTAGGATAAACTAGATCGGCCTAGGATAAACTAGTTCAGACCAATAAATAGCAGGCTAAACTCATTTATCCTATAAGAGGTAGGCCAAACTAGTTTGGCCTAGTATAGGACATACTAGGAAAAACTAGTTTGTTCTATGAGCCTTAGGATAGACTAGTTTGGCCTAGGCAAAACTAGTTTAACCTATAGGTGTTAAGATAAACTAGTTTGACCTAAAATCGGGTTTGACCCGTAACACATACAAATTTCCTATTTACAGTTCGGTACATTGATCGAAATTAGAAAGGTCTAATGAACGCACCAGGTAAAGCAAGAGCCCTGAGCCGTTGAAAATGCGTTATGGTATCAAATTTAGTTTTTTTTTTTTTTTTTTTTTTTTTTTTTTTCTGTAGGTAAATACTATAGTAGGTAAGAACGTATAGATATTGGTTAACCTGAGTAAGGTTTTTTTGGCAGGAAATAGATACATAAAAGGCCTAAAAAGTGCTGTTTATCTGCATTAAAGTATCAAAACTGGCTTTTTAATATGTTTAATAGGACAGTACACGAAAGCCATATTCACTACTGACTGATGCTTTCCGTTGGCCTTAACTGTTGCCAGAGGCTTTAACGCTCGGTAAATTATCGAATAGCATAGTCATAATCTCAAGGCTGATTTTCACATACAGAGTGTTTTTAGTTGAAGCTACTTAAAGCTCTCTGTAGCTAATTTTAATAACTGGAACTGCTTTAAAATTTATAAGGGGACTAATGAAACCAAGGGAAAAAAGATTCCAAGACAAAAAAAAAAAAAAAAAAAAAAGTTCAAATCACCAGTAAGGCATATTCCATGTGACATGTTATGCTCGCTCGTCGAAAATGTTTACAAAAAATGCAAGATGTGATGCAAGAGAACAGTAGTCACATCGAATGTGGTCGAATTCCTCAGCGGTAAATTGAATATTAGAATAAAACATGACATTTTATCCAAATTATTAATTTTGTTTTTCTGATGTTTGTCATTCAACTTATGAGAATGACTGCGCGTTCCGATTCCACTAAAGATTAAATTCTGAAAAAATGGAAATATAATTGCTCAAGAAAACAATATCCTCTGCGGTTAGCTTTCGTTGTTGCAATTCATAAGTCCTAAAGTTTAATATTAGATAAAGCAGGTGTAGATATTGGGAATAAAGAGACATCAGTTGGCTTAACGTATGTAGCAATATAAAGAGAGTGAAAACCCTTCAAGGTTTAGCATTCAATAGAATATTTCCTAACGAGAGATCCTAAATATCAGAATTCTCATATGATAACATGCAGGAAAAAAGAGGAAATTAGAATGAAAAGTTTTACAGTTGATGATTTTTAATATCAACGAGAGCTGATTTCAAATGTTTTTTTTTCTCCAGAAAGTAAGATTTTGAAGAAGTAACTTTCTTCAAGTTCTCTTCGAATATATTATTCTAAGATTGCTATAAAAGATTATCTGGTGTGAATGAGCAAAGACTGGAAACATACTTATTTCAAACCATATGAGAAAACACCAGAGGCTATTGGAAAATGTAAAAACTTTTCTGCGAAAAATTGGGCCGACTTCAAAAACTACTGCAAAGTGAAAAATAATTTTTTACATAATAGTAACAAGAAATTAAATTAAGAGCGTAGTATTTACCATGCGTATTATTATATTTATGTACATTAATTTGATTTTTGGGAGTCGGGGCCAGTCAAGCCATGTTACATGTAATTTTCCAATCGACACATATCCAAATATCTACGAGTTTTTTTTACGATTTAATATTTAGTTAAAAAAATTAACTTTATTCTTTTACGATTTGCACTGGATACTTAATTTGAATTTTGAAATTGGCTTGGCTGGCACCGACTCCAAAAAATCAAATTAATGTATATAAATATAATAATACGCATGGTAAATACTACGCTCTTAATTTAATTTCTTGTTACTATTATGTAAAAAATTATTTTTCACTCTGCAGTAGTTTTTGAAGTCAGTTCAATTTTTGGCAGAAAAGTTTATTTTTCTCTTTTTAGTTAAAAGCTAACGATTTTTTGAAATCGATTAATATAAATTATAATACGGAAAAAATACTGTAAATTATACACGTATGTCGGCAAAGGGTTCAAACGCACGTCCTCTTTCCAGAACCAGAGCTTAAATATGGCGTCTTGGACCGCTCGACCATCCTGACTGCGTTCCATTCGGCGAGCTTATTCAAAGTCCATGTTATTTTTAATTTGCGAGAAATCACTAATTTTATTAGTTTTTGGCAAAATACTAAAAAAGTACTGTACCAATTTTCAATGAAATGGAAGTAATACCAATTCGAGAGTAGCCTCTTCCATTTAACACAAAAACCAAATTAATCGGTTGAATAGTTTTGGAGTAATCAGTGAACAAGAAAAAAAAATACATAGGTGTCAAATTCATAACCTCCTCCTCCTTTTTTTTTTTTTTTTTTTTTTTTTTTTTTTTTTTTTTTTTTTTTGAAGTCGGTTAATAATAAAAATTTTAATACAGAAAAGCTATTGTAAGTTATACACGGATGTAAATTATGTCAGGGATGGGGTTCGAATCCACGCTCTGTTTTGAAAACCAGAGCTTAAATCCGGCACCTTAGACCGCTCGGCCACCCTGACTGCGCTCCATTTAGCGAGCTTATTCAAAGTCCATGTTACTTTTAATTTACGAGAAATCACTAATTGTATTAATTTTTGCTTAATTACAAAAAAGTACTGAACCAGTTTCAATAAAATGGATGTGGTACAAGTTCGGGAGTAGCCTCTTTCATTTAACACACAAAAAACAAATTAATAGGTTGAATAGTTTCGGAGTAATCGGCGACACGCGTCGAATTGCTAACGTTCTACTCCTTTTTTGAAGTCGGTTAATAATAAAAATTATAATACGAAAAAATTGTTGTAAATTATATATTGACGTAAATTATGTCAGGAGTGGGTTCAAACCCAGCATCTCTTTCGAAAAACAGAGCCTATATCTGGTGCCTTAGACCGCTCGGTCATCTTGACTACGCTCCATTAGGTTGAGCTTATTCAAAATCCATGTTACTTTTAATTTGCGAGAAATCACTAATTTTACTAGTTTTTGTCTAACTACTAAAAATGTATTGAACCAATTTCAATGAAATGGAAATGGTATCAATTCGAGAATAGACACTTTCATTTAACACAAAAAACAAATCAATCGGTTGGATAGTTTCGGTGTAATAGGTGAACATATATAAAAAAGTACATACGCGTCGAACTGATGATAACTTCTCCTTTCTTTAAGTCGGTAAAAAAAAATTATAATACGGAAAGAAATACTGCATGTCAGAAGTGGAGTTCGAACCCACGCTCTCTTTCGAAAACCAGAGCTTAAATCAGGCGCCTTAGACCGCTCAGCCATTCTGTCTGCACATAATTCGCCGAATTTATTCAAAAATTTTAATTAGCAAAAAATTTCTAATTTTATTAGTTTTTGCCTAATTACTAAAAAAATTTCGATGAAACGGAAGTGGTACCAATTCGAGAGCATTCTCCTTCATTTAAAACAAAAATAACAGAAATCGGTTGCATAGTTTCGGAGTAATCGGTGAAAAGGTAAAAAGAAAAAAAGAGAAAAGAAAAAAAAAAGAACATACGCGTTAAATTGATAACCTCCTCTCCTTTTTGGAAGTCGGTTAAAAACATTTTTAAAATGGGTTTCAGATGAAAATTTAAAAAATATATATATAAAATTTTGCTTCGAAAATATTTTTATTTATATCAGTCTTATATTATAAATAAAAAATTGCGAGGAAATTCTTAGTTATTTGGCTGAATTTTCATTTCTAAAATTAAAATGCGCCAAAACATAAAATAAAGTTTTAGTTTAATAAAGATGCTAAAATAATTTTAAAAAACATTGTTACTTTCAAGTAATTACCTTATGAAATAATGCTTCGCGAATCCACACAAAGCATGGCTTTTGCTATTATATATATTTCTCTGTGTGTGTGTTATATGCTTAATTAACGTGCATTAAAATAAAAACATTCTTCCAATTTCGTTGCAATGAAAAAAAAAAATACTCACCAATAAAATTAAAATGCATGAAGATTAAATAAACCCAATCAGGAATATTCTTGTGACGTCACAGTAAATATTAATTTTTATTCGGAAATAAAAGCAAACATGTATAAATATATATACATATATATTTTTTACCAAAATTTAACTTGCAAATAAAAAAATACGTTCAAAAAGCCACGTGTCTAAATTTTTTTCATTATTTTTTCTTTTCTCTACAACAGTGCAAGAAATCCGATTGTCATCGTTTTGAAGAAATTTCATGAAAAAGGCTTTTAACATTAATTATAAAATATAAAAATAATAATACATAAAAAAATAGCAACAGCGAACAAATTTACATATGAATATCTTTCATTAAAAAATAATTATCGAAATCGGTGCGATAGAAAGCTCAGGGCTGATGAATAGTAAAAAAAAAAAAAAAAAAAAAAAAAAAAAAAAAAAAAAAACAGCCTGGTTTTTTCAATATATAGAATAATTAACTGAACGAGTAGCTAAATAGGAGTGTTGGATACGAATCGTTCGCTAAAGTCTGGTTATCAGGTGTTTTCCATCAAAGTATGACTTTGCAGACTGACTGCGTGCTGATATACGAATTGAGTTTTAACGAATTCCGTAATTTTAGCCGTGAACTTCATGAAATTATTTCTGTGCTAAGCCGTCGTTCTATAACTAAAATTATGAAAAAAATGGTCATTTTTAGAGTTTATTTAAGCATTGTTAGAGAATCATAGCAATTATCATAAACCACATAGTTTTTGAGAAAAATGAATTTTTCCTTACATACAAACTTTACTTTGAGGCGTTCAGTAAAGGAATTGAGGAATGCTCGATGTACCTATCGACGTACAATCATCCAAGGATTTTTGATAAAGACTGTAGACAAAATTGTTGATAATATCCCTGTCTAGAAAACAGAGGCACAGGCTAAGATGGTATCGCAACTTTGTGACCTCCTTCCGAAGCGCTTTTAGAGTAATATCAAGTTTAAACTTTCTTTATTGTATGGAAACTTTTGAGCGCGAGTAAATTCGCACTTGATCAATTATTTCTGGCCTATAGACTCTGTGAAGAGGCACTAAGTAAGAAAGAACTTGTGAGACTTGCACAAAATTGAACTGAGCGAGTTGATTTCCAAACATTCAGTTGATGCCGATCAAAGAAACGTTGATCATTTTTAAGTTTGAATGAACATTAAGATTACTTTCGAAAGAAAGTTAGTCTTCGAACATTTCAAACGCATTTTACATATTTGCTTTGCTGCCACAAAGTTATGCAGGTTTTAAACTAGTGATGAGCTTAATGAGTTATTTTGATATTCGAATGACGCAGTTTAGCGCGCAAAAAGCACAGCTACTCAGTTTCGTCTTCTATTTAATTAATTAGAAACATCTTTTAAGGCATTAAGAGCTACATAAAAATAAGTTATTTTAAGTTTAGCTATAGTTATTTATTACCTTTTTTAGCTCACAGGCTTTTAAAGACTGAGAGATTATCAAAGATTTATTTAAAAAAGTTTATTCGGCTTTAATACAGCAACTTTCAAATTTTCGTGATTTGTTTTTTTTAATTTTTTTACTTTGGTGTAATGTAACTGAATAATTTTGAATGTCTGTGTAAATAAACTGAACATGCTTCAAACTTCATCTGAATTTCATTCATTCATAATGCTAAAGTAAATGTCAAAAGCATCCAAAAATTTAAGGCAAACCCAGTATATTTATTAGAGTTAGAACGCCGACTGACGGCCAGACAAATCAAAGTAAGAACAATTTTCAGCTTTGTTAGAAAACGTTAAAAAGTATATAATACATTTTTTAAATACACTTTTATTTTTCCGAGATCAAAACAACATTTTATTTAAATTCTGAACAATAAATTATTTCATAACTTTATCACTTCTAAAATGCCCTTTCATTCACCGTCTTACGCATGAGTAAAAACAAAGACCAAATAAAACCATAAAATAGAATTTTATGGGCCCTACTGATTATGGCTATTTATGCAAGATGATAATTCTTTTTGATATTATTTAACGAATGACTATCTATAAAAAATTTGATATAAAGGTATTTATAAGACCTTAACACTTAACTCAGTTTTTTTATTTTGCTTAAAAGCCCATATCATACTACGCTTTATATTTCTTTTCTTTTAATTTCAACTTTACTAAAATCACATTCCGCTTAGATAAGGAATTGTTAAAAATATATGGAAAGTTATATTTGTTTTAATTCATTTTTAATGTATATTCTAATGATAATACAATCAAAATAAAAATATCTTTATTAATATTTTCAATTATTTTTATTGCAATTTTACCTTAATTTTATGCTACAAAATGAATTGTGATGATAAGAATATTCAGTGGCTGAAAAGGTCACGGAGGATGTTATTAGGATTGTTATGGCCAATAGTTTTATTACCTTTGCCTCTATACTCTGGATCATCAGTAAGTTTGTTTATGGATTATAATGAATAATTTTTAAGTAGGATTAAAAATTGATTTTTCAATCGTATTTTCACCATAAATTATGTTTCATAATTAACACAAAGCTGTCTAAAATTTAGTGAAATTTTTGAACCGTTTTTTATAATACCATGTTTATGTTAGTGGTTTAAAATTGTAAATGTATATTTAATATATCTGTATATATATTGTCATTTAAAAGATTTCTATTAAAGTCCAATATCAGATAAAAATTCAAATTGAATTGAAAATAGAAATGTATAGCAACATATATGGTAAATATTTCTGTTGCAATGCTAATGTTTGTGCAGTATAGTGTACGTCGATCGATACACACGATCTTTAAAACCCAAAACCACAAGTCAGTTCAAAACTTTATCCATGTATCTCTTTCTTTAATATATATGCAGAGTGATCAAGAAAAAGTTGCCCACTTCAGAGGGCTCTAGAAGCCGTTCTAGAATAGGTCCAAATGACATCAAATTTCAGCTGTTGATAATTCAAATAAAAAAGATAATTCAAATAAACCTAAAAAAAAATTAAGATTAAAAAATTTATTTTTTACTTGAATTATCTGTAGTTCAAATTTGATTTCATTTGGACCAACGCATTCTAAAACTCTCTAAAGTGGGAAACTTATTTCTTGATTACCTTGTATATAGCACTTTTTATGGATACGATAAGTTCCGAAATTTTGAACGAATCTCTTCCAAACTAATACATGGAATCAATGGTCAAAATCTCGGTTACATTTGATGGCAAAATCAGACCATGGTGTTTGAGAATGGCAAGGGTTTTTATGAAAAGCCCGGTAACTTTTAATTATGATATATATCAAATCAGTTTAAAGTTATTATTACTTCTAGGAAAAGCACCAAAAATTTATGCATGACAGTTTTTTGATATCAATAAAAAATGGCTCAAGGGTGCAAAAAAAGGGGTTTTAAAAAGAAAAAAAAATATAATTTCGTCCATTCACAAGATACCAAATACAATTAAATTTATTGTATAAATCTTCTTGATAATAACTACAACTTTTACACTGACAGAAAAAATAAAATAAAATAAAAATGAAAGAAAGAGAGAGGGACGGGTGTTAAAGAAAAAAAAAATAATAACTTCGTTAATTCAAAAAATATCAAATCTACTTGAATTTATTGAAAAGTTTCTCAATATGATCTACAACTATTATAATGGTGAGCTTTTAATATAACCAAGTGCTACAGAAGAGAGAGAAAAAGAGGGAACGAGAGAGAGAAGCGATCGTAGAAGAAAATAAATTACATTAGTATGATTCTGTTAAAATTAACTGTTTGAGAAAAATAACATTAAAATCGCGTCAAAAGCAATCCAGATAAAATTGTTAAAATGGATTTATTTCTAATCTCGATTTAGGTTTTGTTAGCGATGTTAGTAGGTTACTTCGAAACTTATCTACGTGTGCAGGCCGAGCCGGCACGGATGTTTTTATAATTAGTTTTATTCCTCTGCAAAAGACAGCAGTGAACATATAATGTTGTCCTAATTTATAGTAGAACTTAAATTGTACTATTTTTTATACAGTCTAAAGGTCTTAAACTTTATGTTTTCTTATTGAATTTTATTTTTAATTATATATATATATATATATATATATATATATATATATATATATATAATTTTTTATGTATTTTAAATAAATAAATTTATTAAAATTATCACCGTTTGGCTGTAACAGTTATCAAGCATCTTGATGTTATATAATTCGAATGCCTACTTTGGCATGCTGCTTGGAATGATTAGTATTGCATGAAGTTTGCATGAAAATTAAGTAAAATTTGTTTCTGGTTTTATTTTTCTTGTGCATCATATTTGCTTTATTTTCTTTCAATGCAATATATCGGTAGTAAAAGACGATTTCTGGCAATTTTTCAAATATATTATTTTAAATTCTGCTATTTTTTTGCGCCGAATGGAGTTACACAATATTATACAATCACGTGTCACCACGTATCACTACTTTTGCAATTTTATTCTAATTTTCTGCTAAATCCCCCCTTTTTTATTCCAATATGTGAAATATGGGAATATATTACATTTATTTCAATTTTATTTAGCATTATTTCTATATTATAAAAGCCAAACATATCTGTGTGTAAATACGTCATTTTATGAATTGCAACACTTTAAAATTTAAATGAAATTTCGATTTTGCAATTTTTGTTACTGCAGATTTTTAAACTTCTAAATATTGCACATTTTTAATTTTTATAACTTCGTATAAAGAAAAAATGTACTTTTAAATGCAATTATTTTGAAAACTGTCTTAATTTATTTTTAAGACTTTTTATTTTATTTTATATTTATTTTTATTTATTTATTTATTTATTATTGCAATTTTTAATACTATTTTTGTATTTGTGACAACAGAAGTATTTTATTTCTATTAAAAGTAAAGGAGGAGATGTTGCCATTTTCTCATAAAAGAAACAAATTTGAAATTAAAATACCTGCTATGTCAAAAACATCGTCTGTTACAAAACCCGGAGAATTTTGGTCTCCTTTCGTTTTTATTTGTAAATTAAATGATCTATTACAAACTTACATAACACAGGGTATGACATTTTTTTTTTACAAAATTATATTTTAAAGAATAATTGTGTGACTTTTTTTTCTCCTTTATAATTTTAAAATGATCAATTTAAAATATCATTAAAGAAAGGAAAAAAAAAACGTGAATGCGAATATGAGAGGTTACATCTGTAAATTTTGAGATTGCGAAAACATGCCGGATTTAGATTTCACGAGAAAAAAATTCTATGAATGAGTCAAAGTGGAATAAATGTTGCTCTATTTGGAAAATCAAGCATAAGAGCTTTAATTGATAAGTGTATCATAATAACTGATCTTCATATTTTACTGCCTACACATAAGTTTAAAGTTTAATTTCAATAATTTCTACAACAGATTTTTATAAAAATTGTACTTTGTCAACTTTAGGTTAAATGTAATTTTCTTAAGAGTTAGATTTGCCAATATAATTTGCATTTTTTATTGTAACTAATTTTTCATTTATTTAAATGCAATTTAATTTCATTTATTTAAAATAAATGAAACAATTCCTTCTTAAATACTTTCTTTCGGCGAAATTCAACGGATTCTACCTTGTATCATTAAATGTGTTTTTGTGTCTAATTTACTAGTAGTTTTTATTTGGTTAATGATAGCTTGTAATTTTTTTTTCTTCTATGAAAATTTTATGCAAAATTAATTATTTATAGGGTAACACCCCCAGTAATTGGCATGCACCAGTGATTGGCACATTTTACAAACATGTCCTAAAAAAAGATTTATATCCAGTTTTTTAAAAATTCAAGACCATATATCAGTTATATGCTCATTTACGTTAAAGATTTTAACTTTGATTTATTTTACAAGATGGCAATAGAGCCTAGGAAAGAGAAACAAGTATGGCTTGTATCAAATTAGCTATTTTGTTGCAAATTCTTCTTCTTCGCCTTAAGGAAGGCATGCTTTTCAATTCATTATTATCTGATTTATAATATATTTTAAATTTTAATTGACAACAGTTTTGTTTAGTTAAAAAGGGTTACTTTAATTGTGTAAAAGTATTTTCGACACAAATATTTGGATTTCTAAATTAATGGTAGTTGCCAATTAATGGTGCTTCAATCTTGCTAGTTCCAAGTAATTGGCACCTATTCCAATTACAAGGAATTCGCAAGGAATTTGAGATTAAACCATTTATTTTGGAGGTACTTTTAAAATTATAGACTACTTTTGTTTATCATTTGTTTTTATTTGAAAATATAAATTTTATCAGTAATTGGAATCCATTAAAGCTTCATATGACAATTACTGGGGACAGCATGACAATTACTGGGTATTAATGTAAGTATATTGTATTGTTTTAAAGTGTTCACATTTCAGACTAATATGCTGATTTCTTACTCTCAAAAACCTGAAATATGGCATCTTCATCAACAGTAAATTAATTTAAAGCGATTAAACCCAATGCAAAATGTAAAGTTTTTTTTTAATAATTACTTTTTTAATGCAATTACTGGATCACAAGATGTCATACATTGGTGCTCTAGGTGCCAATTACTGGTGATTTCAGCAACTTTTTTTAAATATATTTTTATAAAAATACTTTTTAAATTTTTTTTTTTTTGCTTTTAGTGGGCAAAATTGATGCACAGATATGCATTCTTTGATTTAAAAATATTTCCAAGTAAATAGCTTATTTCTTTGTAATGAAAATTTAAGTAAGTTTAACGACAAATTCTTAATGTGCCAATTACTGGAGATGTTACCCTACATGAAATCTCCAAGTAGGAGTTTTTATTCGAAATTGTTAACTAATTTTCAATTTAAAGATATTTTATGTATTAATTAATCATTTACCTACTTTAATAAGAGATTTAGCCAGATAATTTTTTTTTTATTTTTATTTCAAAGGTATTATACTCGTATTTATAGGCATGTATTAATTTTGAAAAGGTGAGAAGGAAATATGAATCCTATCAAAAACATGAATGTGAAAAAATGCCAAGTTCGTTAAAGGTTTTGCTAATAAAATAAGTGAGATCTAACTGCAAACCAAGTTCTTTCAAAGCTCCTTAAATCATAGCTCCTGTCATGCATAATATTCTTCAAATGCTTAAAATGATTTAGTATGTTACTTGTTATTCAATAGAGCGACTTGGCAAGTTTTCTCTTATTCAAATTTCTTTATTTAATTGATCAGAACTTAAAGTTGATCATTTAATTAATTTATCAATACCTTAACTTCAATGTTCTTATTCGAACTCTCGATTGACTAGATCTTTGCCAATCAGATTCTAGATTAAATTGTATTCGGACTCAAACATTAAAGCTGGTGGCAGAAAACTTGCCAAGTCGCTCTATTGAATAACAAGTAACATACTAAATCATTTTAAGCATTTGAAGAATATTTTGCATGACAGGAGCTATGATTTAAGGAGCTTCGAAAGAACTTGGTTTGCAGTTAGATCTCACTTCTTTTATTAGCAAAACCTTTAACGAACTTGGCATTCTTTCACATTCATGTTTTTGATAGGATATCATTATTTTTTGTCAAATCAGTTCTTTTATTAGCGAAACCTTTAATGAACTTGGCATTTTTTCACATTCATGTTTTTGATAGGATATCATTATTTTTTGTCAAATAAGTAGGTATTTGTTTCTTTTTTGAAATAAATAGGCTTATTATTAAATTAGTTTTATTTAATATTAATTAATCTTACAGCTTTTTCCTGCGTTTATTTACTGTTTTTTTCAGTCAAATTGAAAAATTTTAACATTAGGACTGCTTATGTTCCTTTAAATTCCACTAATAAGGATGTTTCTTTTATGTGATTGGGTACTACTTGATTATCTCGTCGACCAAAAGAGTTTGTCACCAACTTGGTGATATATCGCTAAATTGACGACAAAAATTACCCGCCAAAAGTGATGCTAACTTGGCGCTATTTCTGGTATTTCGCTAAATTCCCATAGACTCCCATTGAAATCTGGCAATTTATCTGCTTAAATATTGCTATTTAGAAAGTTTTTAGAACGTTTTTCGCGCATTTTTACCCCTTTTTAATTTTGTATTTGTTAATAAATGTTCTTAGTGATCATTTATATCTTATAAGTAATGAACATGCCAAATTTGATGTTTCTAGGCCCTTAACATACAAACATCACCTTTTTAGAAATTTTTTGCTCTTTTAACCCTTTTGGATTAGTGGCATCGACATAAGATATAGCCTATATTGGAGCAAGGACTGTCATTATCATTTTGATATCATTACTTTTAAGATCGGTTTGTTGTTTGCTGAGATTGCTTAAAAATCCCAATTTAGATTATTTTTAGAACGCTTTTCGCGCATTTTCACCCTTTTTGAATTCTGTATTTTTTAGCAAATAACCTTAGAGATCATTTATATCTTATAATTAACATGCCAAATTTTATATTCCTAAGTCCTTCAGAAATACAAAAGTTGCAGTTTTAGAATGTTTTTTGCTTCTTCACCCTCTTACGGTTAATGGTATACACATAAAATGTAGTCAATGTTTGAACCGGGGCGACTACCATCATTTTGGTACCATTCATTTTGAAATCGGTTCATAGTTTCTGAGATTTGCCCCAATACTCGCCAAAAAAGACGCCAACTTGGCACGATTTCTGACATTTCTGGGAATTCCCATAAACTCTCAAATGCCAAACTTTATAATTCTAGTCCCTTAACATACAGACATCGCAATTTTAGAATTTTTTGCTCTTTTACCCTCTTTGGATTAGTGGCATCGACATAAGATATAGCCTATGTTGGAGCAAGGACTGTTATCATCATTTTGATATCATTACTTTTAAGATCGGTTTGTTGTTTGCTGAAATTGTTTTAAAATCGCTATTTAGAACTTTTCAGAATGCTCTTCGCGGATTTCCACCTCTTTTAAATTTGGTATTTTTTAGCAAATGTCATTAGTGAACATTTATATCTTATAAATAATTAACATGCCAAATTTTGTGCTTCTAGGCCCTTCAGTAAAACAAAAATCACATTTTTATAATGTTTTTTACTTCTGAACCCTCTTTTGGTTAATGACACAGCCATAAGGTATAGTCTATGTTTGAACCGGGGCGAATACCATCATTTGGGTACCACTACTTTTGAAATCGGTTTGGTAGTTTCAGAGATTAGCCCCGATACTCGCCAAAAGTGACGCCAACTTGGCACTAATTCTGGTATTTTGTGAAATTCTCATAAACTCCCATTGTAATCCAATATTTATTTTCTAACGAACCATTAATGTTTAATTAATGGTGATTTCTGATTTTTTCCTATTTATAAATCCAATAACCTACCTCCACACCAAATTTCAACTTCCTAAGTCACCTGGAAGTAGTCAAACATTTATATCAGTGAGTCACTGGTAAAAACAGTGATTTTCAGACGTCAATTTCTCGTGAACGGTAAAAGATTTTTTAAAAAATTTATAGGATTCGGAAATTAGAAGATGGTCTTACACGACACGAAAAATTTCAGTTGTGTAGGTCAAATAGAATTTAAGTTATTGAGGGGTCAAAAGTGGCCCGACATGGTTCGGGTAATATAACTCACGGCCAGTGTTACGCCTTTCTACTTAGTGAACTTGGCTGACACACTGCCGTGTGTCTAGATTGTGGGTAGAATGCGCTTCGCAGTTCGTTTGAGGAAATTACATGCAACATACAATTTCAGTCAAGATGAACTGTAAAATTTTGTTTGAAAATTAAGTGTGATAACAAGACTCCTAAAGATCAAAACCATTGAACATAGTAAATAAGAATAATAAAAACAAGTTGGAAATTGCACGTGAACGTAGCAAATGAGGTGCGTTCGTCCGATAACGAAGTTTTAAAAATATTCAGATCTTGCTGATATAGTAGAGCGTACTTCGGATACAGTATAGTAGTCGAATTGTTTGTGTTTCTATAAATATGCAGGAAGTAATTTTTATTATACCTCAGCAACGTATATCTTATTCATAAAATGTGAAATAGTTGAATATAATTAAAACACGCCCCAAACAATGTTTCCCCGTATAGCATTATGTAGTGGAATACTTTTGTGTGGCCCTGTAATTTAATAATAAAAATTATTTGCATCACAGATTGTACGGAATGCATATTTCAGCATAAATTTCATAGATTCATGCCAATTCTATTATGTTCGAATGAGTGTAACATCATTAAAATGCATTCGAAACTTTTTTCCCATTGACCGTAATGTGATGGAATACTTTTGATTGTCCCTGTAAATGATCTCTGCATCCGACTTTCATAACATTTGAAATGACTCGACAAATTTACGTAATAATTATATGTTTTAAATTTCAAACGATTAAAATGCATTTGAAACTTTTTTCCCATTGACCGTAATGTAACGGAATCCTTTTGATTGTCCCTGTAATTGATCTATGCATTCGATTTTCCTAACATTTGAAAGGACTCGACAAAATTACGCAATAATTATATGTTTTAAATTTCAAACGATTAAAATGCATTTGAAACTTTTTTCCCCATTGACCGTAATGTAACGGAATCCTTTTGATTGTCCCTGTAACTAATCTATCCACCCGATTTTCATAAAATTTGAAATGACTCGACAAAATTATGTTATAATTATGTATTTTAAATTTCAAACGATTCGGTTGGGTAGTTTTTGCGTTGTTATATGCGGACGGACAGACAGACGGACAGACAGACCGACAGACGGACAGATAGACGTACGGACTGAGCGACAACAATAGGTGCTACGTATTTACATAATTACGTACGCACCTAAAAAGCTATAATTCTGTGCAATAATTATCACGGTAGATTGTTCCTATAAGGCTGATTTCCTGATATACGATGACCGACGTTGAATGAAAACTCACCTATTCTTGCTAATTATATCCAGCTTCACAAAATAATAATAATAAAAATACAAAATTTTAATTGTACTTGATTGATATTTTTTATTTTTTTAAAAGTTATTCCGTACTGAAAAGGCCTTGCGGTTGCCTTGTGAAACGTATAGTTTTTAATAATTTTATATGTTTATAAATTTTATGGCAAAATGTATTCAGTTCTGTCTTATTTTACTTATTAAGCAATGTAGATTTTAAAGTTCAAATGTTAAGTGTATATGACTTGCAACCAGTTGAAAAGTATTTAGACTTTGGTTTGTCTGTTACCTGCCGATTTTCCAATGTCTGTACTGTAACTGTTGTAAATATAATCGGATTACTACCGGTAAATATAATCAGAAGTAATTTTTATAGATGATTAAGGTCTATTATGATATTTTCACTTATGAAAAAAAGTGTGTAGTACTAATAGTTTGTTTACAGAGACAACTCAAAAGAATTCGCTATATGGTGTATAGGATAAAAATTTTGCGGTACATTTTAATGATGCTACACTACTATTTCAAACATATTTAAATTTATATTCATTACTAAAATATTCCTACTAGTAGCAATTGTCGTTTGGTTTCAGGGACAAGCGAACGATTTCAATTTCAGCTCTGTCTATAAGCGATCTTTGCTCTAAGTGTTCTTTATATTATGATATGCCTTTTTGAGTTTAATTAATGTTTTGAATATTGCGTGATGCGTATGTGATGTATTTTACATTTTCAAATAGCCTCTGCTGTTTTCTCACATGCTTTGAAATAGGTATGTTTCCAATCTTTGCTCATTCACATCAGATAATTTTTGTAGCAATCTTAGAATAATATATTCGAAGAGAGCTTGAAGAACGTTACTTCTTCAAAATTTTATTTTCTAAAAAAAAAAAAAAAAAAAAAAAAAAAATTGGAATTTGCTCCCGTTGATACTAAAATTATCAACTGTAAAACTTTTCTTTCTAATTTCTTCTTTTTTCGTGCATGTTAGCTTATGAGAATTTTGATATTTAGGATATCTCGTAAGGAAATATTCTATTGAATAATGCTAAGCCTTGAAGGGTTTTCCCTCTCTTTATACTGCTACATACGTTAAGCCGACTGATGTCTCTTTATCCCCAAATATCTACACCTGCTTTATCTAATATTAAACTTTGGGATTTATGAATTGTAACAACAAAAGCTAACTGCAGAGGATATTGTTTTCTTGAGCAATTCATATTTCCATTTTTTCAGGATTTAATTATTGATGGAAGCGGAACGCAGCCATTCTCATAAGTTGAATAACTGTAGCTTTAAAATTTAGCCATGATTATTCGCGGCATAGGATCTGGTGGCCCATGATTTTTTTCATAAATAATATTTGCAACATAGCCCAAAGTCCCGTTTACTAAGCCTTTTTCGGATAACAAATCAGAACGTAACATTACTTTAGACCCACTTGATAAACTAAGAAATGGTTCAACAAGTCATTTGGTCATTTCAGAATCGGCAAACTTTACTTTAGTACAATTATGACGAGCTTGAATCAAGGTTGACGCAGTCATTTTAATTTTTCTTCTATAAAAACAAATTTAGCAATTAATTTTATTTATTTACTATTCTTTTGTTGCCACTTTATAAAAAAAATAAAAAATAAAAAATAAATAATATTAAAATTCTTTTAAAATGCATAAGCTCGCTTAGCTCATCCTAATAAATGAATATAATTTATTAAAAAGTGTAATTATTTTTTATGGTAATATTTCGTATTTAGGAATTTAAAATTTGTCTGTATGTAATTTAAAATATTTTATAAGGCGAACCTTTATTTGACACATTTTTTCTATAACAAATGTTTCTGCTGGTTTTAAAGATTCCGTTAAATAGGTATTTGACTTATTTATGTATTTAGTAATTTTCACATTGATTTTACAGGAATCTAAATGTGGCTATGTTCTCTTGTTAATGGCTGGATATTTCACATTTGAACCAATACCTCTCGCTGCTTCTGCTCTGATTCCAGTTTTCTTGTTTCCCTTAATGGGAATTCTAAGCACGACGATGACGTGTTATCAGTACATGCAAGTAAAATTCTTTCATTGTTATTTTTATTTTCTTTAAAATTTTAAAATTGTTTAACTGTTCAAAAATTGTTTAACATGTAGCCGAAAAAAAAAAAAAAAAAAAAAAAAAAAAAAACTAGTAAATTATGGCGGTCACAAGTTTCTTCTGTATTATTCTAATATCTAACATATTATTTTAAATATCTCTTTAAACACTAACAATTACGAAAAATATTTCATCTATTTGAATTTGATTTGAAGTTACAATAATCGCCGAGTAAAAAAAGCATAGTTAAATAGCTCCCCTTCTGGATATTCAAATACGAAATATAAATTATATATTTTCAATTGAATAATTTTAAATATAAAATTCTATGTACAGTATAACGTCGATTACCCGGATCGATCAAGGGCCATACATTTCCCCCCCCTCCCTCCGCCTTCTACGTTTATTTATTTATTTATTTATTTTTTGAAAAATTGAAGCTTCTTTAGACGCTATAAGGTAAATTGTGTGTCACGAAATGTTACGAACTGTCTCGAAAGTTAACTGTTAAACCGTTTCCTAATCCTACAATAATAAAATCGCCAACAAAAACAACTAGCCTTTGGGAGGAGGGACAATACTTACCCATCATGTATATCTATACTTAAAAAATAAAGAGAACAAGAGATCGTGTTGGTATATTCCGATAAAGGTGCCATGTTGTTGTTCTAAATTAAAAGTCTTGAAGTCTTTCTTGTTTTTATTCCACAAACACAAACACTAACACAATAACAATTACACATAACATTTAAAAAAACTATTAAAAAATTATCATCAATATTATAAGAAATTCCAGGAGAGCATGGCAAGAATTGCTCTATATTCAAGTAGAAAAATTATTCCAAACTGAAGTAAAAAACATTAGCTTTCTCCCAGGTTCGGGAACATGACGTAACGGCGTAACTCCGCCCACAGACACGTGATACAATAAATTCGTAACATACTGCCCCGCCATGAACAAGGGGTTCATCAAAAATTTAAGAAAATAATGTTAAGAAATCCAGTTAAATATTTAGTATAATATTATTTAAAATACTAATTAAAGAACAAATTGCTCTGTCTATGTGTGTGCGTGTTAAAAAATTACGGCAAATACAAATCTTTTTTTTTTTTTCTTTGTGAAATTAGTCCAGGATCTCTATTGCTGTACCTGAAGCTCAGAATTTTAAATTTTTGATTAGCTTTCAAGATATTAATTAATAAGTGCAACTCACTCTCATCAAAAAGTCATTTTTTTTAAATGCCACTCGGAGAACGAAAATCCTTGCGCATGCGCACAAACACATTTACGCATCGAAATGAAGGAAAAAACGCTTTTTCGAATTTATTTCTGTTTCGAGATAAATTTATTAAAATCCAAATCAACCAAACTGCTCGGCGCAGTTAATCTTAACTTGAAAGACATATTTCGAAAGATCGTACTTTTAAAATAATAATTATTAATAGTAATTGTACGCTTTTTCGTTGCTTAAAAAAAAAAAAAAAAAAAAAAAACCTGTGAAATAAAGATTTTTTACTTATTTCATTTTATATCAACTTATTTGTAAGTGTTTAACTGATCGACTTTAATCAAAGACGGGAACAACTATTGCATCTCTTAACAGCAACAGCTTCAGCCTTAAAGTCAAAAGGAAATCGTTTATAGAAAGGTCGATACCCCCCACACCCCCAGATTTTTTATTTATTATCCAATTTTCTGCAATCATTTTAAAGCTGACCAATCAGCGTGGTTTTAGAGTCTGTGGTGTATGAATGGGGGTTGACGTATCTAGCTCGTAGAAAATAAAAATCCCAGTCAAAATAAAATAAAATAAAATAAAATAACTAAAGTTAATAGATTGTTTGAAATAGTCAATTTTTTCTAACTAAACCTTCAATTAATTAGGTGTAACAGTTTTTCTCTGGTGGATTTTATTTTATAAGACTTGTTGAATTTCAATAACAAAAATTCTCGCTACGTTTACCTAAAACCTATCTTTGATTTCGTTGGAATCTATTAAATAATAAATAAACTTCGCGCTTTTAAAAGATGTCAGAGTGCAGTTAAATAATTTTCTATGAAAAAAAAAAAAATGCCAGTTACTGTGTTTTACACCTAATCCACTTAAATGTGCAAAGCTAAAATGTATCTCAGTGAAAGATAATGCATGCTTTCTCATATTAAATCAAATCATTTATAGGACACGATCATGATGTATTTAGGAGGCCTTCTGTTCGCAGCAGCTGTAGAACATTCTAACTTACATAAAAGAATCGCTCTCAGAGTATTGCTTTCTTTAGGGACTAGTCCGCGTTGGTAAGTAAAATTATTTTAATTACAAACATTACACTGTGCAACATTTCTTGAACATTTTTTTTTTAACTACTTGCGTAGCAACTCGATATATTGCATTTGCATTCTATGAGATCTTTTGAGTTGAACAGAAAGATAAATTTAATCTACATTTAGAAAATATTCATATGACATTTATTATTTTTACTAGCAGCCTTCGCCCGCTACGCTAGTCAGGCTTTTTTTTTTTTTTTTTTTTTTTTTAAAGAAACTCTGAATTAAATGATTTTTTTATATCATAGTAATTTTTAGTTTTATATCGTACTTTAGACTGTCTGTCATTGATGAAAAATCAGTCATCTAAACGGAAAGTTCTATGTTTGTCACCAATGAATCACGTAGCTCTCAACATGTTAACAATTTTAATCACATAAAAATTCATTCAGCGGAACTTTTAAAATAAAGCCAAATTTTTGTAATTGGGTTCATCTGATTAAAAACATTTCCTAAGTATTCAATTAAACAACGTAGAATGCTATATTTCATTTGTTACAAAATTTCTGAAAAATTATCCAACTAACAATGTAAAATCCATTAAAATCTATCTTGTAGAACTTAAGTTATAAGCGGCCGCAATGAAATTTCACTTTGCGTTTTATATATATTGAGATAATTAAATATAGCTTACATAATCATGTTAACCTGATTATAGAACTCTCTTTCAAAATTATAGGTTCAATAGATTTTTTTGTGCTGTGATTAATACAAAATCCAGACTTTCTTTTATATATATATAGATAAGGATTGAAAATTTTAGGTTTTTGCGCCGAAGACACCGTCAAATCAGGAAAATGTGAAGTATCTCGCGAACTACTAAACTTAAAAGAATTTGCTTGATACCATTCGATTCAGAATGACAAAATACACTAAAATATGTTATCAATTGAAGATCAACTACAAAAGCCGATTTTTAAGGAATTTTTTTAAAGTTCGTATCTTTTTTTAACCCCCTAAGGGGTGGAATTTTCGAAAATCCCTTCTTAGCGGCACTCGATGTTATCAGAAGTATTTTTACCCGAATTTTCAAGAATTTAAGTTCGTCATATTTCTTTGTGCTGTGATTAATACGAAATCCAGACTTTCTTTTATATATATAGATTATAAATAAGAAATCTTATTTCTTGTGCATTTAACTGAATTTTACGAAATTAATATTTTATAATTTATATGGTTTTGATGAAAATTGTTTTTTTTTTTTTAAAGAGTAAACACCATTTAACCAAACTGAACATTGCATTGTTTTTAATTTTAATGAAAAGTGGTATGACAATATCCAGTTTTTAATTTCTCAGTAATTTTATTAAATATTACTTGCTTACTCACACACACATATAGTGAAAACTGGGGAAAGTTGAGCCATCTTTTACAAAATGTTATTTTTTTATTTTTTAAATATTGAACCCAAAAAACCATGTATCTTTATTTATACAATATACATGTATCTTTATTTATACAATCCTTTATCAAAATAAAATTGTGATATAAGAAATTATAAGAAATATAAGAAATTATAAGATTTATGAGAAATAATAATAATAATAAAAAAAAAAACATTCATTTTAAGCAAGATAAAATAATGGGTCAAAACTCTTCACATATCGTAGGCTTAACCCACATTATTCATGTAGAAATATTTGTTAATGTAAATAAAATCAATTTTTAAAAAATCCCTGTCCGCTTGACACACAGGTGGAAGTAGATTTCGAAGTTAAGTACTTTTTTTTTTTTTTTTTTTTTGTAAACTACAAGAAATAAAATATGATTAGAGATAAACCCAGTTTAGCAACTTTATTTGGCCGCTTTTAAACAATTTTTATTTTCATTTTTCTGTGAGAATTTGTTTTAACAGAATCATCTTAAGCGAAATTCGGCTCAAATGCCCACTTTCACAGCATTTTATAAAACATATTTATTGAAATATAATCAATATATTTTGAAATATTGATTTTATGAAGTAATCGATCAACACGGCACATTATATAGTTATAAATAAGAGAAACTGCCGACTAATGCGTTTGAGAGCGAAATTGAATTTAAAAATGAGTCATAAAATAAGCAGTTTTTTATTTAAATACATTTTCAATTCTTCAATCACGATAACTTCAGGAAATTTTGTACAAAATGCCCACTTCCACAGCATTTTTGGAAATGTATTCTGCTTTTATCAAAAACCTGACCAATACGGCACATTATGCAGTTCCTAAATAAGAGAACATGTCGCAATTGGATGCGTTTAAAATCAAAAAGGAATTTAAAAATGAGTCAAAATATAAGCAGTTTGAATTTGAGATTTTTTCTTCAACTTCTATTTTTGTTTAATTTAATTTTCCTATAAGAATTGATTGTAATAAAAGTTGTAGATATTATTGATATGTAAAGTAAATTTAACTAGATTTGATATTTTAAAGAAGTTATGCATTTTTTTCCTAACCCCTCTTTGTTTTCGTTTTAATTTTTTTTCTTTTTCTTTCTTTTTTTTTTTTTTTTATTTTTTTTTTTGTAAGAGTTGGTTTTATTAAAAACGTGTAAATACAAAAGTTTTAGATAATATTAAAAACATTTATAAAATTTTTTATTTGATTTGTTATTTTGAGAATTGACGAAATTATGATTTATTTTCCTCCCCAAAATCCCCCCTTTTTTTCGCCTATTGAGCCCTTTTTTAACTTTATCAAAATCCTGTCATGCATAAACTTTTAGCCCATTTTTTAGAAATATTATAAATCTAAACTGATCCGATGTATGTTTTAATTCAGAAGTTATGAAGTTTTTTTTTTCCACAAAAATCCTCCCTATTTTCACCCCCTTTGTCCGATTTTGCCCATTAACCCGGGAGAACTCGCTATGCGAATTTCTCTCACGGTGCCCAATTCTTTTCTTTTACTTTACAGTCATTTAATATCAAATTTTTTGTTTAGCTTAGTACTTTTATTCAAAAAAAGAGGTAAAGTAATCGAAATCGCATTTTGAAATTTTATTAAATTGAAAAATAGTCTTAAAAATAGTCTTAAAAAGGGTACGATGGAGAAAGAAAATCTCATGCGCGAGTTCTCGCGGGTTAACGAACTTGACCGAGATTTTATGCCCCTTGATTTTTTTGCAACAGTTTGGAAGAGATTTGGGCAGAATTATAGAAGTTATCGTGTCCATAAAAAAGTGATATAAATTAGATAAACTAGCAGGGGTGACCGAGCTCAGCTCGGTCAAAATTAACTTTGTGTTCAACTCGATATAGTATTATTACTGTAAAACATGTTATTAATAATAGTATTATTTATAAAAACAATCAACTATGTTTGTATGCACATGTTCATAAATTTTACTTTATTTTAAAATTTACAAAGAAAGGACATCAATCCAAATCACTTTTATAGCTCGACTCTGATTAGTTTAACTATGCATTTCGAAGACTATTAAGAATGTATAAGAAATTTCTTCACATTCTGAAAGACAATATTTTTTGCCAGATATAACCAAATTTGGACACATTCTTTCATTTGGCGCCAAATATGTGTTTTGGTTTCGTAACCTCAATAGTCGATTTTTCGGCCAAATTTCGTCAGTATTTTGTCAAATATCGCCAACTTATTGGCTTTTGCCATAGTCTCGTGATCCTAACCCTTTTTTACCCAAATGATCCACTAATCACATATGATCAAACATGTGACTTAGCTCAGTGGTCTTCAGGTAATCAAAAACAGTAGAGTATAAAATGAATCAAAATCGTTTAAGCCATTTCTTAAGTAAAATTAGCATGACAGCATTCAGCAATGAAGCGATATGACTCACTAATATAATTTTGTTTAATATGCAACTCAGCTCAATAGTCTTCTCGTGACAAAAGACGTTCCATTGCAAAATTTAGGTAAAATTGACTGAGTCGTTGTTATATATAATTAGAATGACCCGAACCCATTAAGACCTAAAACGACCCACTAACTGAATTGTTACGTGCATGTGTCCTATCTCAATGGTTTTCTTTTGCCCGAAAACCATATAATAGAAAATATACTGAAAATGGTGAGAACAATTTTCTAGATAAAATTAGCATGACCCACAAATGACCCTTATATCGAAATCTCTCGAAAATGTGACTTAGTTCATTAATTTTTGCGTGCCGAAAAACGTTAAATACAAAATTTAGATAAAATCGATTGAGCCAATTTTTAGGTATAGATAGTTTGACCTTGACCCATTATGACCCAAAATGACTCATTAATTGAGTTTTCTGAAACATCTGACCTAACCCAATGATTTTCTTGTGTCCGAAAACGATAGAATATAAAATTCAGTCAAATTTGCGCGAGACATTGTCTAGATAAAATTAGAATAACCCAAAAGTGACCCATTGATCGAAATTTCTCGAACATGTGACATAGCCCAATGATTTTCTCGTGCCAAAAATATGCTGTATACAAAATTTCGTTAAAATCGATTCACCCATTCTTTAGACATAGCTTGACCATGACCCATCATGACCCACAAATGACCCTTATAATCGAAATCTCTCGAACATGTGACTTAGCCCATTAGTTTTCTCGTGTATAAATATTGTTACACTCAAAATTTCGTTAAACTCGATCCTGCCGTTCTTTAAATATAAATAACTTGACTCAGACCCTTTATGACCCTTTATGACCCATTAATCGAAATTTCTCGATCATGTGACCTAGCCCAATGATTTTCTCGTGCCAAAAAATGTTGTATACAAAATTTCGTTAAAACTGATCCACGTGTTTTTTAGATACAGCTTGACATGACCCGTTATGACCCATCATGACTCATAATATAATGACCCATAACCTCTTATAATCGAAATCTTTCAAACATGTGAGATAGCCCATTAATATCCTCGTGTCAAAAAACTTACATACAAAATTTCATTAAATTTGATACTGTCGTAGTTTACATATAAATAGCTTGACCCAGACCTTTTATGACCCAAAATGACCCAGTAATCGAAATTTCTCGAACTGAGACCTAGCCCAATAGTTTTCTCGTGCCAAAAAAATGTTGTATACAAAATTTCGTTAAAATCGATCCACCTGTTCTTTAGCTATAGCTTGACTATGACCCATTATGACCCATCATGACCCACAAATGACTCTTATAATCGAAATCTCTCGATCGTGTGAGCCCATTAGCTTTCTCGTGTCAAAAAACTATTACAGGCAAAATTTCGATGAAATTGATTCTGCGGTTCTTTAAATATAAATAGCTTGACCCAGACTCTTAATGACCCAATATGACCCATTAAAATTTTTTCTCGAGCATGTAATCTAGCCCAATGTTTTTCTCGTGCCCGAAAACCATAGAATGCAATTTTTAGTCAAAATTGCGTGAGAAAATCTCTAGATAAAAATAGCATGACCCACAATGACCCGAAAAATGACCCACTAACCGAATTTTCTCGAACATGTTACCTAACCCAATGGTCTTCTGGTAATCCAAAACGATAAAATGTAAAATTTGGTCGAAATCGTTAGAGCCGTTTTTTAGATAAAAATGGCTTGACCCATAATGACCCCAAAATGACCCACTAATCGAAATTTTTCGAACATGTGACCCAGCCCAATAGTTTTCTCGTGCCAAAAAACGATTGGGTAGAAAATTTCCTTAAAATCGATCCAGCCGTTCTCTAGATATAAGTAGCTTGATCTTGACCCATTATGACCCAAAACGACCCAATAATCGAATTTTCTCGAACATGTGACCTAGTCCAATGGTCTTCTCGTGCCCGAAAATGGTAAAATCCAAATTTTTGCGAAAATCGTTAGAGCCGTTTTTGAGATAAAATTTACCCACACACACACACACACACAATTTTTGCTCGCATTATAGTATAAGACCCACAATGACCCGAAAAATGACCCACTAACCGAATTTTCTCGAACATGTTACCTAACCCAATGGTCTTCTGGTAATCCAAAACGATAAAATGTAAAATTTGGTCGAAATCGTTAGAGCCGTTTTTTAGATAAAAATGGCTTGACCCATAATGACCCCAAAATGACCCACTAATCGAAATTTTTCGAACATGTGACCCAGCCCAATAGTTTTCTCGTGCCAAAAAACGATTGGGTAGAAAATTTCCTTAAAATCGATCCAGCCGTTCTCTAGATATAAATAGCTTGATCTTGACCCATTATGACCCAAAACGACCCAATAATCGAATTTTCTCGAACATGTGACCTAGTCCAATGGTCTTCTCGTGCCCGAAAATGGTAAAATCCAAATTTTTGCGAAAATCGTTAGAGCCGTTTTTGAGATAAAATTTACCCACCCACACACACACACACACACAATTTTTGCTCGCATTATAGTATAAGATAGATAAATATAAAGTTTTTTACTGGTGCTCTAGGATTCATGATCGGTGTAGATCTTCAAAAAAAATTAAGAAATCCCAACATAGGAGTGACCGCAATAGGTAGTATTTCATACGAAATCTACCTAAAAAGCAAAACAACACTAAAATACATGGTTTAATATTATTTATAATTATTTGGGAAAATGTGATGTGAAAACCAACCTGCTTAAGGAGGTATCTAATTAATTAACGGCATTAAGGCACAAGAGAAAATTTCTGTTTTAAAGAGCTATTTTTTGAGACACTCGATCTGCAAAATCGCATTGCTACATAATTTAGCTTCTTTTCATTGTATTCATCTCGGTGGAATTTATCTTCCTAAAGTGTTTTGGTCAATGCTATGTTCTTTTGCAGAAACATGAACACTTAACATTTCTTAAGGCTGGTTGCTGCTTTTATCCTTTCTAGTCTTTTCTATTCTTTCTATTTATCTACTATGGGTCCTACTTAAAAGGAATAAAGGCTCCTATCAACTTTCTAATTTATGTTTCATCAAATCTTTTCTAGCTGCTATAGCAATTTTTCACATCTCCCTTTAATCAATTTTAAGCGTTTGCCTTTCTGCCAGCCCCTTCTATTATAACATAACAGGATAAATTTGTACTATTTAAGAAATGTAACTATTAAAACTTCATTGTCTACAGTTTATAATAATTAAAAAAACCCACTTAATTAAGGGAGCTTTGATCTGGTCTACCTTTTCTCACATTGATTGGGTGAAATATCCCAGCATAGTCACTTATTAAAGTACAGCCATGATTATGCCTAATTTACTATAGAATGCTCTTGATGATTGGAAAAGAAACTAAATATTTTTGCATTGCTTATAGATAAGATTTTGGCAGCACAGACAACCAATTTAACGAGTTACGGCTGAAATTCTAGAATTAGTTAAAACTTGATATGCATATTAAAACATATTCCGTCTGCCAAGTCATATTTTGGTGGGAAACACCTGAAAATCCAATTTTTGCGTTTTACTCGTAGATTTACTACTGTGTTTTCTTGATCCAAGTTCTCCTCCATGTTTTTATATTTTTGAGTGTTGGGAAACAATTTGGTAAACTTGTGAATCAATTGCTAACACAGACATGACTTAGTAGACAGATTGCGTTTCAATATGCGGATCGAGTTTTAACTATTTCTAGAATTTCAGTCGTGGACTCGATGAGTGGATTGTTTCTGCTGCCACCTATCGGTCCATTAAAACCTACTAACTTAAAAAAATTATGATACATTTTATTTGAGAAAATCTTAGAAAATGTTTCGAACAAATACACTTTTTGAGCTGAAAACTTTTAGCAAATGATTTTTTAATACCTGTTTCAATGATCTTTATGAAAAAGACAATTGTTTGAGCTTTTCAGTAGCTTTCGTTGCCGCCTCTTGGCGAAACTCTGAAATTCAAAATATGCAAACTGAAGGTGGGTTAAGCCTTCCCTATGATCATCCTATGTACATCATACACTAATTTAAATTTTAAAATTTAGGAAGTATTATGGCATTCGAGGATTCTTATGAGTAATTGGCGTTCTTTTCAAGTTATAATTCGTCCTAATCAAGATCGATGCGATGAAAATTATAAACAAACTGTCAGATTTTAATAAAATAAATGATACTTCCATTAGCGAAGATAATCCATTCCTAATTGCATTTATTAGTCATAATTTTTGTTAATTGTAATGTACACTGTAAAACAAAATCCAGAAATGTTTCTCGGAAGTAATGGGAGCCTAGTTTCACAAAAAAAAAAAAAAAAAAAAAAAAAATCAAAAGAACTTTTTATGAAAATATGAAAGCTGCTGGAAATCATTGTTTAAAACTTTTAATCAAGAATATCTTAGAATGAAATCACTCTAAGCCAACCATTGGATCGCTCAGATAGTCGTGCCCTTTTGGGAAAATCAAATTGTACTGCAAAATTCTGCCCATTAATTACTAAATTTTAGAGATCGGAAACAGTATCTAATTAATTAAATGCTAGAATTTTTCAGTACAGATTAATTTTTCCAAACTGACACGACTTTAAGAACGACTCAACAGCTGCCTGTTATTTTGCAGGGGCATTCTTGATCGTTTAATGATATGCTTTCTCGTAAGTTTCCACATATGCTAGATGTTTTAAAGCAAGGTTATCTAACGCAGTGCCCGAGGGTGCTACGTCCAATGTTTTATGTTACTAATTGTTGTTTTTTATAAATAAAAAAAACATGCTTTTTTATATTTGTATGTTTTTAGGGTTTTGTTTGACTGACCAAGCCCTGTCAGTCTTACTCTGTCTGCCTTTCCGTCACGTTCTTCTCAGTAGAGTCTAATTTAAACTGCAGAAACTGCATACGTTTGAGACTTAAAATTTCGTCTACTTATTAATTAATACCTCCAATCATATGAAAAATCATTAACTTTTGAAAAATTCTTACATTATTTTTAATTAAGTGAATTATTTTAAACATTTATTGAAGGATAAAGTATAGGATAAAGTATTGAAGGATATTATTTGAAGGAAAGTATTAAAGTATGGAAGTATTGAAGGATAAAGTATTGAAGGATTTATTTATTGAAGGATAAAGAGTGTTTTGAAAAAAAAATGTTAAACGAAACCCTATGTACTACATGCGGTCACCCTTACTAGCTTTTTTATTATATACACAATTAAAATTTCTGACTCCTTCCACACACACACACACACACACAAAAAAAAAAAAAAAAAATGTTTGAGATATGCTTTTTGACAGATAATATATTTTTAAATTTATTATGAAATTTTATTTCAAGGTATTTGTGTCAGGGTTTGGTGATATCTATCAATGGATAAATATATTTTGATACATATCATGATATTTATTTTTAAAATATATTTTGATATTTTTTCACAGTTCATTTTTTTTTTCAAAGTGTCATTGTGTATATTTTTGATATTTTCAGTAAAAACTTCTTTTGTAATTGAATTTTCCATAGAAAATTTAGAGTTACTTTTTAACCAAGGAGAAAAAAATTGAGCTCAGGATAAATTTTTAGTGCTAATCGGGCAATGTTAAATTAGAGCAGCCACTGAAAAAAAATTGTCCGATTTATATAACAGTTATTTGCAAGTTCATTAAAATGAATATTTTCTTTGGCTTAGCTGATTTCAAACTCGAGGCAGGTTAAGGAATGAAATAACAGAATAACTTACATTTATGTTGAATAGTTTCAATCAAAACACATTAATTCACATTAAAATTTCATTGTATAAGATTTTTTTTTAATCCTGTAGTTTGTTTTTTGTGAATGTAAAAAGTAAATAGTCTGTTTTAGTTAGTTGATCTTCAATTTTATTACATAATTGAAACAAACTAAATAAAAACCTATTTAGTATATACAGTAAAACCCCGATAATTCGGATTAATTGGGACCGGACTCAATCCGAATTATCGAAAATCCGGATTATCCGGAGAATTAGAAAATAAATGAAATAAAATATAACATACTAACAGAAAATCACCTTTATGTTAAACTTATTGAATATTTGCAGATAGTAATAATGTTTACTTTGCTTAATTATTCCGAAAGCATGTCAGAAAAAGTTTTTTTTTTTTTTTTTTTTTTTTTTTAGAATACGACGATGAAACAAGTTAACGTTATGGAAATTAGCCAATCGCTTCTCAAACTTGAAAAAAAATGACTAAACCGATCCGAATTATCCGGAGATCCGGATTATCGGGGTCCGAATTAGCGGGGTTCTACTGTATATATATTTTTTATTTTAGTACTAAATGCAATAAGACAGTTACTATTTTATTTTAAGCCTGAAATTATTTATTACCATCAATATATAATAATCAATTATTATTTATAATCATCATATTTTGAAAATATCGGATATGTATCAAAATAATGATATTTACGAGCCCTGCTTTTTATACAGATTTTTAAATCGCAGGGACCTTATGAGACCCCTACATTATGAGATGTAAAAATGTCTGTGATTTTTAAGATAAATATTTAAGGCTTGTAAAAGGAGTTTTTTTGTTACATTATTTTTCGTTTATTTACAGGATTCTCTTGAGTTTTATGGTCACCACAATGTTTTTATCAATGTGGATCACCAATACAGCTACTACAGCAATGATGGTCCCGATAGTAGAAGCTGTCATTTCAGAACTTAAGAAAGAATTTCTACAAAGACAAGAACTCAGAAGAAGAAGATTTTCACATACTACAAACATAGGAGGAAGTAAGAACTTTTTTTAACTACTTTTTTTTAACCTTTTGTACAATGACGGTACGCATTTTCAGAAAGAATCACGTTTTCAGCACCTTATCGCCAGAACAACGATTGGCACGGAGATGAAGTCAGTGCTACGCACCCTTTCTTGTTTGTGACGTCAAACTCCCGGCGAATAGCAACCCTTCTTTCTGCAAAGAGATCGCGCTTATTGTTCATTTGTTTTTCCGTAAATGTTATCAAGCAAAGACTATAATATAAGGAAATGTTATTCTTCGTTGTTTACGATTAAAACATAGTTTAAAACAAAGAGCTTTTTCAGATTAAAATGATTTAAATTTCACAGAACATCTAAATATTTTTTTTCTCAATTCAAAAATATTATTTCCTTAACGCGCTATGTTCGAAAAAATCGAGAAGTTAATTAAAATTAGTAGTAAAGATTCTCTTGTAATAAATATAATTCTATTAGTCATATTAGTCAATGTTTTATAATACATTTGAACTTAGTTTATTTTGTGTTTGGCGATGCAGCTAGCTGAACGTTCTCTCTTTCGCCAACTCGCCAAGGCTGGTTCTCAAAACGTGATTCTTTCTGAAAATGCTGACGGCACTGTCAGTCAGGGCAATTTTGAGCCATCAGGGTAACTTTGAACCGTGAGAGAAAAAAGAGGAAATCTTCTACATCACTTGAGTTAACGGCAAAGTTTTGGTCTCAAAATATGGATATAGCAACACAAGTGTGAGTTTCTCAGCTCATTGGAAATGATTCGTCGAGGCTCCACCATGGCAGAATGGATCGAAGTTTCGTAAAGGTGAAGCAAAGTTACCTGATTGTCTGTACTTTTAAGTACCATAGAAAATAATGTAGTATAAAATTTATTTACTCAATCTATTAATGAAAGTTCATTTGTCTTTCCATACTCTTAAACTCTTCTTACTTAAACTCTTTTCGATCAATTTTAGTGAGCGTAGATAAACAATCAAAGCTAAATATTTTCAAAAAGCAGTACTTATATTAATCATGTTCATAGGTACATTTTTCCTTTTTAACAAAAACGTTACATGGAGCACTTTCGACTATAAAAGCTTTTTAATTTACTCAGAGGATCACAATACTTCTAAATACAACGCTTTTATAAGATTTGTGATCCTCCCACGAGAGTATTTTTGATTAATAAATCTGGTTATTTTTTATGAATATTTTATAAAACATATTTATAAAACATTTATAAAACATATACATATGAATATTTTATAAAAATATTTTATAAAAATTATTACTGTAACGATATAATTAATCAGTTTTAAAAGAAGAAAATGTTTAAATTTCACATAAGTATTATAATTTTAAAATTTCAGTACATCTTCAGACATTAAAGAAGATAATTACTGAGATAAAGCAATTTCTGGATAAATAATTCCGTAGATAAAGGGTTGAAACACATCAAACTCGTATGGGTTTTATATACAAGTACTAAAATTTTATTATCAACCTAATTTATTACATTTTCGTTATTTCTTATGGTAAAATTATAATGGTTCTCAAAGAAGTCTATGGAATGCATTCAATCAAGAACCGAGATACCATTGTGTACCGAATATTCAGGGTATCCTTTATCTGAGATGCGAAACTTTATCAAGTTTCATCCTTCTGTTTTCTTTTTATCGTCCGGAGATAACTTTTTAATGTGCCTCTCTCTGTGTTATCAATATTATGATCTTTCATGGCAAAAATCGGTCGATTACATTTTTAGATAGATTTCACACGAAGTACTACCTATTGGCGTCATTCCTATGTTGGAATTTCTGAAATTTTTTTGGAGGTCTACATCGATCATGATTTCTAGATCCCAAAACTATCATCAGTAAAAATATCTATCTATCTATCTATCTATCTATCTATTTATCTATATCTATATCTATCTATCTATCTATCTATTTATCTATATCTATATCTATCTATCTATCTATATATATATATATATATATATATATATATATACAGGGGCGTGCCAGCAGTATTCGGCGCCTGTGTGCAGAATTTCATTTGGCGCCCTACACTCCCCCCCCCCCCCGCCCATCCAATCGCCTGTAAAAATAAAACTTTATCCCCCTACCAAAAAAAAAAAAAAAAAAAAAAAAAAAAAAAAAAAAAAAAAAACTATAATTATTTATAAATGTATAATTGCCATTCTTTTGGAGTTTTTTGAACCAGAAAATTTATTTAATAAAATATGTCTTGTTTCTTTACAGTTCGTACTTTATTTCATTAAATAAATAAATTTCTGTTTTCAAAATGCTTAAATTACTTGAAAATAAAGAAGGGTGGCAGATATGTAAATAAAATTCGTAACACAGTAAAACATGTGTAAATGAAAGCACTCTCTATCAGAATAGTGGGTTACGGTAAAATTTCATTATTACGGAGAAAATAATTTAATGCAATAAGAATAGATTGCATCTACAAGAAAGAAATTTGTTTTTACGTTGCATGTATTGGGGATGACTAAGAAAATCTACCGCACATAGAGATCTGAAAATTTGGATAAGGATTAATGATGGTTGATGCACCGTGCACCTGACACTCAATTTTTTTTTTGTTATTACCCGAAATATTATTAAAAAACCCTTAATGATCATCGCAAAATGGCGATTTTTTATTCTTCAACGAGATTATGCTTGTGTGCTTCCCCAAGCAGTCCTTCCCACTGACCAAAAGTGATAATGTTTGATTTGTTTCTGCATTTTCAAATTGGGATATAGTGAGAAAACAGTAGAATTACAAATAAATAAATAAATAATAATAAAGAAAGAAAAAAAAGCGATTTCAATGGTATTTTTAATTACTATTTCAAAAAACCTTTTTATTTGGCAGCGATTCGCATCAGTTTTCAAGTTTTCCATTTCTCTGAAGTTTCAAACGTAAACAAAAACTGTTGATACATTCACGGTATTTTTCACGTTCTAATAATATGTCTAGTGTGAAAATATTAATATTTACTGTTCAAAACTTTTTTAAAAGTCATTTCAAGGATTTGCCAAACATATTTTTTGACTCGCTGCAAATTATCTCAAGATATCGTTTCCCAATTAAGAAATATGTGATTTGAATATCATTTCGCGTTAATAATTAAAAAAATATGTATGAGGGATTGTGCACATTTCCATAATTTATTTTATCTTTTTTTTTTGGGGGGTCAAAAATGAAAATTTTATATCTAAATGTCAGAAAATAAATAAAAATATGACAGTTAGCTTAAAAAATCAAACCGGAACATGAATAGCACCGCCGGTGTACTCTACTGAAGGCAAAGGGAAATCAACTCGAACTTCGATTGGATGGATTTTCATTTAAAAAAAAAATCATCCAAATTTCTAGATTAACAGTACTAACAATATAATTTTCGTTCGAAAATATTTTTATTCAAAATTATGAAGTCAAAGCAACATGCTGCTGAAGACATAGCCCTCCCCACACCCCATATCTACATTCGTTTGGAAAAAATAATTTAAAATATTTGACTTAAGAATATTTAAGGTTATTGTAATTGGTCTAGGTGATCCAAGGCGGTTGATAAGTATAGGACATAAAGTGCACGGGATTTTAAAACACTTTTTTCATAAATCTATATTTTTCCATTTTTATTAACAGCCATCATTGTAGTTTCTAATTTATTTATGTCTAAATTGAACCTTTTTTTTTTTTTATTTGCCATTCTAGTCTCTGTAACATCTACTGTTATGTGTAATGCTAATAAGTGCTCTTATTTCAAAAATTCTATTTTATGTTTGGAAAGGAAATGTATAAATCTTACAATCATTACAATAATTTATGCAGTATTTGAATAGACAAGAGTGTACGCAGGGAGTGCAGGGAAAGGCTCCCCTTTCAACCTTCGAAAAAATTAGAAAATTTGGTCATCTACGGCCAAATTTAGTCTATCTTCATCAACTCTCCCCCTTTTTCCCTATCATGATAATTCCACAGTACTAGATAGATAAAAGATAGATAAAAGGTATTTATTTCGCTCAAAAATTTATGGTGTGAAAAAGAAAAACACTTTTGTTTAATACATGATAGTTTCCACAGAAATTATCATTAGTAGAAGTGCTGAACAAAATTATTGCTTTGGTCGCTTAAAATAAACTTTACTCTTTAAGTGTGAAAACCAGTGTTAAACCTACGGAATGCCAACAGCTTCACAAACGGCTGATGCTCCATTTTTACCAGTTAAAATTTGTCCCATAGCTGACGCCAGTATTTTCAATCAAAAATCTGTATATTGAACAGAACAGAGAATACTAACATACAAAAGGCTATACAAATGTAATAAACGTAATCAATTTTTTGGCCATTTCTGGACCCCCGATACCCCCTACGATATCATCTGTTATCATTCCTCAATAACATTTTCTTTTCTTTACTAATAAACACAATTATTATTTCAAACATACTTTACACCTGTTTTCTTAAATGCAGATTATATATTTGCATACACATAAGACAGAAGAATAGGAATACCAAACATTGAGGTATTCAATATTTTGAAAATAAATAATTTTATAGTCATTTAATTATTTTAATTTTTATTAATGAATATTTTCATAAAAATAGTTAACAAACTAATATATATATATTGCAGACTATTTTGATGTAACGAACAAGTTATAAGTAAAAGGAAAAAAAAAAAAAAAATTGGAAACAGAAAGAGAAAATTTGGTTGGATCATTCAAAAATGATAAATATATCAAGACACCCCACCCCTCACTAGAGATATCTTCCGATATCATATGCCAGATTCCCCCCCCCCTTCCCCCTAAAGTGATAAGTTTATGTATGCATAGCCAGTGCCGCAGCTAGAAGTGAATAATAAGAAAGGGGGGGGGGGCTCATATTTTCTCTCTTTCTCTGTGTGACGCAGAAAAATAAATTAGTACATGTTCACACTGTAGTTACTATGTTTTTCATTAAACTCTTGTAATAGTTTCATTTTACGCTAAGAAAATAATAGGATGATGAAAAATTCGAGTGTAAAACGAGTGAAATCTTAAACAACTTGTTAGCTTCATATGTGTAAATAGGATGAGCAAGTGTTGACACACTTATTTTTGTTACAATTTAGTATTTTTGCGAAAACTGTGAAAGGTCCTCAAAACTAAATTAGATTTTTAAACAGAATTTCATTTGAATTTTTGGAATATAAATTAATTTAGTGATCTTGGAATCTTTTCCAGGGAGGCTAAAAATGTTTTAGGGGAAGCTGAGCCGCCCATAGCACCCCCTTAGCTACGGCCCTGTGCATAGCCCCCAAGTTCTGGTTTTACATTGTTTCTCTATTTAGGATTCTCCAAAGCGTCCCCCGCGGACGCCACGATTGCGCTCTTAGATTTTCTTGGCACCCATTCGAATATATCTTCTTACTAGCTATTTTTAAGATTAAAAATCCATTTTAAGGGATACATTTTTAAAAAATATATATTTGAATAGTTTTCTTGTAATAGTTATCAATGACCTTAAATAAGTTTTAATTATTTAATGCTATTAAGTTGTTATTCAGTGATTAAAGTTTCTATAGCTTCTTCATCTACAAAACTTTTGAAGATAGATTGCCCTCTGAAAATCTAATTTTAAATTTATTCTGAATTAAATTATTGCTGCAAATTATTTTAAAATAGTTTCTGAATCATAGGGGACTTATAGCTATCAGCGTGAGATATACACAGCTCCTATGGTAATAAAACTGTATATTATGCTTTTCCACCGCAGTGAAATAATAGTGTTGCATATTTTCAACTATGTGAATTACAGCGCCTTTCATTATTTATAACTATATGAGATGCGGCTCTGTTTATAAAGGTTGGACAGGTCTTGTCTAAATGATTTATTAGAGGACTCATAAGAAGAATAAAATAAAATTTTAAAGAAAGAAATGAATATTTATAAATAATTTGTATAAGGTAAATCTACGAAAGATAATTCAAATGCCAAGAAAATATAATACATTTTAGTATAAATAAAAAAATGTTTTTTTTTCTTTTTAATTGAAATTTTTTGGCGCCTTTACTGCTTCGGCGCCTGTGTGCGCCACACACTTTACACACTTGGTAGGAACGCCCCTGTATATATATATCTGTCTATTTCACTTTTTTACGGACACGATAACTTCTATAATTCTGCTTAATTCTCTTCCAAACTGATGCATAAAATCTCGATCAAGATTTTAATGGGCAAAATCGGACCAAGGGGGTAAAATAGGGAGGGTTTTTGCGAAAACTGAAAAAAGCCTCATAACTTTTTAATTCAAACAGATATCGAATGATTTTAAAGTTTATAATACTTCTAAGAAATGGGCCAAAAGTTTACGCATGGCAGATTTTTGATGAAGTAAAAAATGGGCTCAAGGGGCGAAAAAAAATTCATTACTTCATTAATTCTCAAGCTATCAAATCCAATTATTATTATTATTATTATTATTATTATTTACAAATTTTCGTTATATTTTCTAAAACTTTAGCGCTTACAAGTTTTTGGTAGGACCAACTCTTACTGCGAAAAAAAAAAAAAAAAAAAAAAAAAAAATTAAAATTAAAAAGGAAAACAAAAAGAGGGATGGAAAAAGGAAAAATCCATAACTTCGTGAATTCTTAAGATATTAAATCCGAGTGAATATATTTTACATCTTCTTAATAATATCTACAACTTTTATACGGAAGAGTTTTTTATAGAACCAATTCTTCCTGTAAAAATAAATTAAACAAAAATATTAGTTGAAGAAAAAATCTAAAATCCAAACTGCTTATATTGTGACTCATTTTTAAATTCATATTAAATTTAAAACGCACGCAAATGCCAGGTTCCCTTATTTAAAAACTATATAATGTGACGCATTGGGGAGTTTTTTGATAAAGGTAGAATACATTTCAAAAAATGCTATCAAAATAGGCATTTTGAACAAAATTTCCCGAAGCAATCGTGATTAAAAATTGAGAAAGTATTCAAAAATTGCTTGTTTTCTCACTAATTTTTAAATCGATTTTTGATCTCAAACGCATCCAATTGACGTGTTCTCTTACTTAGGAACGGTACAATGTACTGTATTAATAAGTTTATATATATATATATATATATATATATATATATATATATATATATAAAGGCAGATAGAGCTGTCGGCGGCGACACGAATGACTACGTCATCGAGCTACAGAATGAAATTATGATGATAAAGGACAATATTTTTAGATGTATAAGATAAAGTATTTTAAGAATTTTTTGGTCTACCTGTGCATATCCTGGTACAAATCCTCAGCAGACTGAAATTTATATATATAAAAAAAGGCGTTGTAATGTATAATTCAAACACTAAAAATACAATCTTTCGCATTAAATTGCAATATATATTGCAATTTACTTCGTCATCGACTTTCAAGATGAACGAATGGTATTGAAACCCCTATTTTGACAATACTACCTAGTCATCGAGTTACGGCTTGAAATTTTAGTACATTAGGGCGACCGACTAGTACAATATGAATATTTCAGTCTGCTTCGTCATATCTTGGTAGGAGACGAGCAATTCTCCATTTTGTTTGGTATCATCACGTCATCGAGTTACGGCTTCAAAATCTGATTTAGGACAAGATTATTAAGAGTAGATTAAGGAATGGCTGGTCTGTCTCGACATTTCTTGGTACGATGTGTCTAGCAGCGGGCGTTAACTCGCCATTTTGGCGTCACTATCACGTCATCGAGTTAGAAGATGAAACTGGTGTCAAATTAAAGGTAAGATTAAGCATTTTAATAATATTTTGGTCTGCTTGCGCATATCCTGGTACAAACCCTCGGCAGACTGAAATTTATAGCAAAAATGCTTTAGAATGTACAATACAAATCCCGTAGACATAGTATTTTATATTTAATTACTTCTCCGTGAACTTTCACGATGAATTGATTGTTAAGAAAAAGGTTTGTATTAGTAAGCGAGAAAACGACTGATTCGGCATATTATGGTACAAAGCGGAGTGAAAAAGGCGCCGAACCCCTATTTTGACAGTACTACCACGTCATCGAGTTACGGCTTGAAATTTTGACACATTAGAGAGACCGTCTAGTACAATGCGAATATTTTAATCTGCTTCATCATTCTTGGTACGAGATGAGCAGAGCAGGGCGCCAATTCTCCATTTTGGCGGTATCATCACGTCATCGAGTTACGGCTTGAAAATCTTATGTAAGACAAGATTATTAGGTGTAAATTAATTAATGACTGGCCTCCCTTGACATTTCTTGGTCCAATATGAGTAGCAGCGGGCGCTAACTCGCCATTTTGGCGTCACTGTCACGTCATCGAGTTACCAGATGAAACTGGTGCCAAATTAAAGGTAAGATAAAGTATTTTAAGAATATTTTCGTTTGGCTGGGCATATCCTGGTACAAACCCTTTGCATTCTGAAATGTATAACAAAAATGCGTCAGAATGTACAATACAAATCTTTGGGACAAACCCTCGGCAGACTGAAATTTATAACAAAAATGTGTCAGAATGTACAATACAAATATTTGTACCAGGATATGCCCAGGCAGACCAAAATTTTCTTATAATACTTTATTTTACTTTTAATTTGGCACCAGTTTCATATCGTAACTCGATGACGTGATAGTGACACCAAAATGACGAGTTGGCGCCCACTGCTACTCATATTGTACCAAGAACTGTCGAAGCAGATCAATCATTCTTTAATCTACACCTAATAATATTGTGCTACATAGGATTTTCAAGCCGTAACTCGATGACGTGATGATATCGCTAAAATGGAGAATTGGCGCTTACTCTACTCTTCTCCTATCAAAATATGACGAAGCAGGCTGAAATATTCTTATTGTACGAGTCGGTCTCTCTAATGTTCCAAAATTTCAAGCCGTAACTCGATGACGTGGTAGTACTGTCAAAATATGGGTTTGGCGCCTCTTTAATTCCGGCTTGTATGATAATATGCCGAATCGGTCGTTTTCTCGCTTACTAATAAAAACCTTTTCTTAAACCATTAAGTCATTGTGAAAGTTCATGGAGCAGTAATGTAATGTAAAATACTATGTTTATAGTGTTTGAATTGTACATTATGACGCATTTTTTAAATAAATTTCAGTCTGCGGAGGGTTTGTACCAGAATATGCGCAGGCAGACCAAAATATTATTAAAATACTTAATCTTTAATTTGCCACCAGTTTCATTTCGTAACTTGATGACGTGATAGTGACTAAAAAATGGCGAGTTGGCTCCCTCTGCTACTCATATCATACCAAGAAATGTTGAGACAGACCAGTCATTACTTAATCTACACCTAATAATCTTGTCCTACATCAGGTTTTCAAGTCGTAACTCGATGATGTGATGATAACGCCAAAATGGAGAATTGACGCTCTGCTCTGCTCACCTCGAACAAGATATGACGAGGCAGACTGAAATATTCCTATTGTACTCGTTGGTCTTTCTAATGTGCTAAAATTACAAGTCGTAACTCCATGATGTAATAGTACTTTCAAAATAAGTGTTTGGTGCCCCTTTCATATTGCTTTGTACCAATTTATGCCAAATCAGTCGTTCTCTAACTTTCCATTAATAAGCTTTTTCTAAACCATTCGTTCATCTTGAAAGTCGATGACGAAGTAATATATATATATTGCAATGCGAAAGAATATGTTTATAGGGTTTGAATTATACATTATATATTATACATTGTACGTTACACATATATTACATTATGTGCGTCATTTTTTGTTATAAATTTCAGTCTTCCGAGGATTTGTACCAGGATATATGCAGGCAGACCAAAATATTCTTAAAATACTTTATCTTACCTTTAATTTGGCACCAGTTTCATCTCGTAACTCGATAAGAGATAGTGACGCAAAAATGACGAGTTGGCGCCCGCTGTTCTCATATCGTACTAAGAAATGCCGAGGCAGACCAGTCATTCCTTAATTTACACCTAATAAGTTTGTCCTACATCATGATTTCATCCCGTAACTCAATGACGTAGTTATTCATGCCGCCCGGTCTAGAATATATTTAAAAAAATGCTGTCAAAGGGGGTTCTTATTCATAATTTCGAACAAAATTTCCCTAAGCGATCGTGATTGAAGAATTGGGGATGTATTCAAATAATAAACTGCTTATTTTATGACTCATTTTTAAATTTAATTTTGCTCTCAAACGCATTCAGTCGGCAGTTTCTCTTATTTAGGAACTATATAATGTGCCGCATTGATAAATTTTTTCCTAAAGTCGAGCTATATTTCAAAAAACGCTGTCAAAGTCGGCGTTTGAGCCGAATTTCTCTTAAGGTCTGATTCTGATAAAACCAGATCTTATAGAAATATGAAATTAAAAGTTGTTCAAAAGCGGCCAAATAAAGTTGCTAAACTGGGTTATCTTTAATCATATTTTATTTTTTTTGTAGTTGAAATGAGTACTTAACTTTGAAATCTACCTCCGCTTGTAGGCTAAGCCGATAGGGATTTTTTTTCAAACTGCATGCATTATATCAAGTTGGCTCCGCCTCCCCCCCTTCCTTTTCTTAAAAATATCCCCGATTCTAGGGAAAAAACTGACATTGTTGCTACAACAATAGAATTTATTGAGACTTTTTCTACTCTTGGATTATCCTACAAAAAGCAAAAAAGAATTTAAATATGTTTAAAAATAAGCAAATTAGGAAACTTATATACATTTTTTCGTAATCAGAATTATCCAACTGCCTATAAAATTTTAGATAATGTGTTGAAACCTGGCGCATATGATAATAAATGTATATTTTTAAAAACCTAAATACAGGTGTTTCAAAATTATTTGCCAGAAATCCAAAGGCAGCTGCAGGAGATCTTAATAAGCAGATTTCATATAGGAATGTAGATGCGGAAATGCAGCGTTGAGGCAGTAGAGGACGTTATTAAGTTCAGTGGATAAAAGTACTTCGCGAATTGAATCGTCATTCTCCATACTGGTTTCGAGCAACATGCGTCGTTACCCTAATACGGAGCTTGCCGACATTCATTTCACTTATGTGCCTGCGCATAAGTGAACAGAAGTGCAGAAGTGCAGAAGTGCTTTTATGTGCGCAAAAAAATTGAGCGGTTATTCAAAGAATGTAGATAGAACGATTTCTAAATATGAATCGACCAGATCACCATTCATTTGAGTGTCTTCATCTAGAGTTATGCGCGAGTGTGTCATGTTAGGTCTGGTGACGTGATACAGCACTGGAAGGTATAGCTAAATTCTTGCAGTGGCAAAAGCAATGCTATGCAGAGTAGCGAAATGTCCTTCAAAAATCTCGAGAACTGTTGGGCGTGTGTTGGTTATGAGCGCTTTCGTAGCCATAAACATGAAATGTATATCGGCAAACTCCGCATTGCTGCAACGATGCATGTTGCCCGAAATCCGTACGGAGAATGACGATTAAAGTCAGCGAACTACTTTCATCCGTCAAGCTCTACAGTCCCTCTATTGCCCCAACGCCGCATTTCTGCACCCACATTCCTATACGAAATCTGCTCGTTATGGTCCCCTCTATCTGCTTTTGAATTTCTGATATTGAAATTTTGAAACACCATGTATGCGAGTCGTAAATTCCTTCTGGATCCAACTGATATAAATGAATTGATATCATATTTAAGTGTACTGTATCCTTGGAAAAAAAGTTTTTTCTGGGAATATTTGCACCATCTTTACTTACCGTAAAATAAGATTGCTAAAAAGAAATATATATATATATATAGATATTTTCTCGACAAATATACATATAATCTGTATAAATAAATAAATACATATATATATATATATATATATACAGTCAAGTCTCTATATAACGAAATCCATCGTTCCAGTAAAAAATTCGTTATATAGAGAAATTCGATGTATAGAAAATGATGTTAAAAATCGTATTTAATGTGTAAATTTTGAAAAAATATTATTTTTGATGTTTTTAATTAAAAATTTGTAATGTTTAAAAGTAAATATTAACCTAACATTCAATTTCTTAATTATTTGAGCAGTTTCAAAAAAAGAGAACAGACATTTATTTGAAAGCTTAATGAAAATCAAATAAGGAAGACTTGCATTAATTTCAGACAAAGAAATCTGTAATTTTTTGTTGATTTGATTTTAAAATTGTTACGCTGCCAAAAAAATGCTCAAATTTTAGCAAGGAATGAAAAATTGTAGTTAACATTTTCCTCCATTTGAAGGCCTCTCTTATGTGCCTCTCATTGATTCCTCTCTTACATGTGCATCAATCTAATTGACTGTTTTGAGAAGGATGTGGAAAGGTGTGTGGGAGATGGGATGAATTCGTTGGATTTAAAGAACAAGGAGATAAGTAATATAAAAAAAACTCAGCACTGAACGATAAATCAAAAATAAGTGATGGAAAATTGATTCCATATGATTTCGAATCTTTTTTAAAACTGAATAAATTAAGACAAATTTATGAAAAAATTCGTTATATGGAGATAGATATTTCGCTATATAGAGACTGTTTTTAATGATATCATGCGAAAAGGGGACCGTTCCTAAAAATATTCGTTATATAGAGAAATTCGATGTATGGAGTTTCGTTATAGGGAGACTCGACTGTATATATATATAAAATATCATGGCTAGATTTTGAGAACTTTTTTTGATTTAAGAAAGTTTAAACCTTTTAAAATTTTAATATTTCTGCCTGTTTTTATTTGCCTTATTTTCTTGCATCTATAGGAATATCTCGTCAAATACAGGAACTGTTTTTTCTATAAACTCATTAGTTTATGAGAAAATAAAGTAAATAACTTTTCCATGATAAAATTGGATGAAAACAAGAATTATTTAAATTTTCATTTTTAAAAAATTGTATTCATTCTATTGAAATGTTAGTATCTAATTCTATTTGGCCTACTTTTTCAATTAAAAGAAATGTCATTTTTTATACTACCTCTGACAATAAAGTTCGGTGAATAGTCCTGTAGTATTAATGTAGATGAAATGTTAACGAAATTTACCATACCATCCTTCAAAATAGTCATCTCCCATAACTATGCACCTCTGAGATCTGCTATACATGTTCTGGAAAATTCGCACTCGAAGTCTTCTTTTGGGATGAAGTTCAAAAGCTTCGTCACATTTTGTTGGGTATCAGCAATAGGGTCAAATCTCAATCAAAGAGGGTTTTATTCGTGAAAATAGGAAGAAGTCTGGCGGATTGAGATCTGACGAGTATGGTAGGTGTTTAGTTTGCACCATCCCTCATGAATTTCTTTCGGTGTCTTGCAAAGTTTAAAACCAAACTTTAAACTGAACTTTTATTAATTCATTTTCCTGTTCTCAATAAAGAACCAACACACTGAACAAGCACTTAGTAAAACACGTCTTACACAGAACAAAAAAATCGCTCAACTGAACAACGGTGGGGGGAGATGGTCTACACTTGCCTCTATGCAAGTGCAGCGTTTTGTTTCCCCAGTGTTGCCAGATCGGTCGTTCTGAATTCATTCACCGAACTTCATTGTCAGAGGTAGTATTTTTTTGCATTATTTTCAGTTGAATTTAAAGCATTTTAAGGCATAAAATGTAGCAAATAATACTATAGTTCAGAAAAATAAATTTAAAAATAGGATGGATGAATGAAGTTTATTGGAGAGAAGATTCTCGCAAAGACATATTGCATGCTGCGCAAAAAAACAAAACAAAACAAAAAAAAAACTTAAATGCGAGAATTAAAAATATATGAAACTAAAAAACGAATGGTAAGGTAAATTTATAGTTGAGATTTAAATGAAAATTTCCATCTAAATGTTATCTTTTGTTTTAGAAATTCCACTTTAAGTCGTGAAGATCTATTGTATTTTTAAGTTTGTGAAGATAAAAGAATACTTTTTCGGAATCGTGTATAACTCGGAAGAGGCTGTATTATATTTTCATAAAGATTTTCTAGGCTCAGAAATAGTTTTAATATTTTTTTCTTTGCAGAATAGTCTTCATAATTTGGTCCCTAATTTTTAAAAAATAAATAATTTAAATGTCAATTAATTTTCTAAATCACGTAAGTTCCGTTTAAATAAAATATCTACTATCAATTGATGATTAAAGTTTTAAATTAACATATCTGTAAAATTTTATTTTACATTAGCTCAAATTATGTTTAATGCAGCATAAAATGTGTAAAGTAATTGATTGGAAAGTTGCTTTTCAGTGTCTTTTTCAAGTTCAACGAATCTGTTTGAAGAAAAGAAGAATTCACGATCTGTTACGGTTTCATCAACATCTTTAGTAACCAAGGGAAAGAATTCGTTTAATGAGTAAGCATACTATAGTTTACTTTTTTAATTTAACATCTGTCATAAATATAAGTTATTTGATGCTTCATATCAATAAATAGGTATTAGAATATATTTTATTCTGCATTTAAATAATTTTTTTAAAACGAAAACTGTGTTCCGGATTATATAGGCACACTTTGCTATTCTTAGCGTGGTTGACTTATGATTTAAGATTTTTTAAACCTACGTACATTATACTATGGGTGAAGACTGATGGTCACCTGTCGCCACGTGGCAACTACTTGTTTTGCTTTGGCAACGAATTTTCTGCATCTAAGTCGTTATCCTCTTACGAATTTCGCGATTTTTTCTTGCGATACTTTGACGAAAATCGATTGTCTATTTTTAGCGATCCTCTGGTGAAAGTCTCTCTTTTTCTGCAATGTTTTGTCTAAATTCGCATTTTTTCCTCGATCCTTTGACAAAATTTGCGAGGATTTTCGTAAAATCCCATTTCAAACTGTTAAAAATCGCGAATCTATAAATATCTCAGTAACTATGTCGACGATCGATGGAGGGTAGCGGGTTAAGGAGAGAAAAGAAAAAAACTCTGCAGATAATTCGCGAAATCAAACTTTTAAAAGAAAAAATACCTTTTTATTATCTGAATTTAAATACTTTTGCATTTTATAAAAGAATTTTATAGCGACTGGCAAACAAACTGATACTCGAGATTTTTACTTTCTTCTATCTTTACAAGAAAAAAGTATTGAATTCGTAACAATTTTCGAATTCCGGTTTTCAACGGATTTGCACGTTTTAGGTGTCAGAGAATCCGAAAAGCATGTTTTTACAAGATGCCTGTCTGTGAATCTGTCTGTCTGTATGTGACAAAACTTTCGTGGGCGCTATATATCAAGAGCTAATGCACTCACAAACTTTGGATTCTGCTAGACACTGATGTAAATTAGATATGATTAGTTTTTGGTATGTATCGCTCCTACTCTGGTGTATATCGCTCAATAGATGACGCTGCTATGCTGCATTACTCACAATTTCCAAAGTAGCCATATCTCAAGAACTAGAGCATAAATTTTCATAAAACTTTATATTTAGATAGTACTTGCTATAGTGTAGTGCAGATTATGTTTTGATGCAAATTGCCAAACAGGTAGCGCCCCATGGTACATCATTAATGCTTATCGCAACAGCCTTATCTCAAGAACTGATGTACAAAATTTTCTATAACTTCAGTTTCAGTAAGTCCCTGATATAGATTTCAAAAACTAATGCACGGAATTTCATAAAAATTTCAGATTCAGTAATAAGTTGACTTAACTTTTTTCTGACTATATTTTAGTTTAAACCACTTAATCGAGGGCGCTGCTACGCTGCATTCTACAAGAAGTCTTAACATGCACAAGATAGAACAAAGTTTTGGGGTTGCTATATTTGACTAGTTTAAAGATAGTTTCAATGTTAAAGATAGTTTCAGTCACATAGTGCACGTTTTCATTTTATATTCGTGTACATAAGTTGTCATTTAAATTTTTTAAAGTAATATTTAAGCTATTAAAATACAAGCTTTACTGCAATTTTTTTAATTCGAACTTCTACACATTTTTCCCGACATTCATCATGTAATACGGAAATTTTTTTAAGTTAATGTTTTCAGTTAATCTGTTCAAGCATAATTATCGAAAGTAAAATCGGTTCGGATTAATCGGAATTTTGGAATAGCGGAGTTTTACTTACACTGAAAACTATTTTTGTACTTGTTAAATTAAAAAACAAAGATAAAAAACATAAATGAAAACTTTAAAAACCAAAGTTATTTGGCATCTGCGGAAATAATATTAAATAAGTCAAAGGTTATTTATAGATATCGCAAATAATTGTGATCAAATTTAAGGTCTCTTAAGAGACCTACAATCTACGGATCAATAGTTGGTAAGGCTTCTTATTTACAAAATACTATGACGTAAAACTACACTACATGGCCATTGATGAACGTCCACTTGCGATTTTAGACATTTGGTTAAATATCTAGAAAAATACATGAGGAATTATCCTGAAACTTTAAGTGTATGAATATAATAGTACAAGTCATGTATTTCCGTGGAGAGTTTTTCCCGAAATTCTATAAAGGACCGTCAATAAATTTAAAAAGAATATCTTTTGGATAACACTGTCAAAACTAATGTAGCAAAAGCGCTCAAACTATGGATTATAGTTAAGTGGCTTATTGTAATAAACTGTATTCATTTTTATGTGAATAGCAAGTATACTCGAAGATAAATTAAGGTTTTTATAAAAAAAGTTCCAAAATTTTACAAGTTTCTTGCTTATAATTTGTAAAGTTCTTAATATAAAATAATATTCTTTTCTGAAAATATGACAAACAACATTGCACGCAATACCCTGTAATCAGAATAAAAAATAATAAAAATTATATGAAAAATGAGTAGGTTTACTAAATAATTTTTCGGTGAGCATGCGTCAACGATATCAAAATTTCATTTGCATATGAAGTTAACTAAATGTATAGTGCAACTTTTGTGAAAGTCTCAAAATCATAGCTTGAAAATTCTGAAAATAATCGCCTATAGAATAAGTTGAAAATTCATTAGTCCCAAAATGAAACAAAAACAAAGGGGTTGTATCCATATATTCATTGATTAGTGTCAATATAGAATACACAATATGGGACGCACTACTACATTTGGATAAAACCCTTCATTTTTTTGCTTCATTTTGTGAACAACGGATTTTGTGCTTATCCTATAGACGATAACTTTCAGAATTTTAAAGCTATGATTTTGAGACTTTTACAGAAGTTGCTCTATACATTTAGCTAACATAATATGCAAATAAAATTTTCATATCGTTGACGCATGCACAGTGAAAAATTATTTAGTAAACCTTCTCATTTTTCATACAATTTTTATTATTTTTTAATTCTGATAACTGGGTGTCATGTGCATTATTATTTATCATATTTTCAGAAAAGAATATTATTTTATATTAAGAACTCTGCAAATTATAAGCAAAAATCTTGGAAAAATTTTGGACTGTTTTTTATGAAAACCTTAATTTCTCTACGAGTATACATGCCATCGACATAACAATGAACATAGTTTATTATAATGAGCCACTTAAATCTGCAGTTTGAACGCTTTTGCTGCATTATTTTTGACAGGGTTATCGAAAAGATATTCATTCTTTTATAATTTGTTGACGGTCCCCTTTAGAGTTTCGGGAAAAATCTTCATGGAAATTTATGATTTTTACTGTTTATGTTTACACTTTTAATTTTCAAGACAATTCCTCATGTATTTTTCTAGATATTTAACAAAATGTCTAAAATCGCAAGTGGACGTTCATCAATGGCCATGTAGTGTATACTTTAATAACACTTTTCTTGTAAAAAACGTATAATTGCGATATTTTTGCAGTAGTAATATAAATAATTCATGTGATTAAAATTCTCTGTGCAGAATTGAAGATGAAAATGTGAAGAAAATGTTATCATCACTCCAGACTGCATTACTGTTAAGTTTGGCATTTGCAGCCAGCTTTGGAGGCATAGGGACTCTTATTGGAAGTGGGCCTAACCTAGTTCTAAAATCCCAAATGGATGAGTAAGTGAAACGTTTTTAGATTAAAGTTATTTTATTCAGATCGTGTTGCATTTTAACTGCATACTTTTAACATTTTTTATATTCTTCCATCAAATGCTTCGTATTACTGATAATAATAGTTGGAATTTATTTTTAAATATTTAAACCGGTATTACTTTACACAATATTTTCTTAGTTATTTGCCTTTGCCTGCGAGAGGAAAGCGTGCTCAGGGCAAAATTTTTTAATATAAATGCAAATAGAAATCTTAACAAGTGGAAAATTGTACATCAAACGTAGGAAGTAAGGTGCATTCATACTATAACTAGTTATATAAGTAATCAGATCATGGTGCAATAGCTGTTGCATTGGTATGCAAACGTGTATGACTATAAAATTTATTACGAATATACAGGGTGTCCGAGAAAGATCCGTACAACTTCAAAAATTTATTGAAAAAGAAACAATAGGGTTACAGCGCAACTAATTAGTACATTAGATAGAATAACTCAAAAAGTTTTTTTCCTATAACTTAAGTTATTACCTTAGGAAATTTCTACATGAGACCCTTTCGTAGCACGAACAATATCAAGACGATATTCCGATTCTATCCACGACCGTTTCAGCATGGTAACATCAACAGTAGCTACAGCTGTTTGGATGTTTTGCTTTAATTCTTCGAGACGGTTAACTTGCGTTCGGTATACAGTATCTTTAACATAACCCCAAAAGAAAAAATCCAGTGGTGTTAGGTCAGGAGACCGGGGTGACCATGCAATGATGCCATCCCTGCCAATCTAACGCTGTGGAAAAGAATTATTCAGCGACTGAAATGTGTTTGCGTATCGGATTTTGTTTCGATAAACCACGCAATACATTGAGCTTTCTTCACGCGATCCGCCATTGAAATATCTAAAATGCTTTATAATTCCTTTGCATGACATGTAGCGCCATCTATGGTCAGAAACATACTGCAGAAAAAAACTTTTTGAGTTATTCTATCTAATGTCCTAATTAGTTTCGCTGTTACCCTACTGTTTCTTTTTCAATAATTTTTTGAATTTGTACGGATCTTTCTCGGACACCCTGTATGTATATTAAATTCAGACATGTGGAAATAGTTGCACTCCATTTTAAATTCCATAGGTTGTTTGCGTTTACACGGGTTTTAGCGGGATACACGAGCGATTTTGACGAAGGTGGTATCGTTAGAAAGATCTTATCGTGAGCAGTAAAAAACTCAATGGAACTACCCGTCGCAAATGATTCGTTTTTGAGATATCTGACAATTTATGTCTTGTAGCTAGTGCACACTTAATGGGGGACCGCAAAAAATGTTTGTCTCGGTTTTAAAGAAAATGGTATTGTTGAAAAGATTTCATAGTGAGGATTAAAAAACTCAATGGAATCACCCGTCGGAAATGAGACGTTTTCGAGATATCCGACAATTTGTGTCACATTGCTAATGCACACTGCTAGGAAACTGCATTAAGTGACATAAAACGTCGGATATCTCGAAAACGGTTCATTTCAGATGGGGAGTTCCATTGAGTTTTTTTCTTCTCACAATTATATCTTTGCAACTACACCATTTTCATCAAAATCAAGAAAACAATGTTATTGCGGTCCCCCATTAAGTGGTCTCTAGAACAGTATGCACTAGCTACGTGATATAAATTATCAGATATCTCAAAAACGGCTCATTTCTGACGGGTAGTTCTATTGAGTTTTATCTCCCTCATGATGATATCTTTTTAACTATACCATTTTTGTTAAAATAGAGACTAAAATTTTTTGTGGTCCCCCATTAAGTGTGCACTAGCTTCAAGACATAAATTGTCAGATATCTCGAAAACGAATCATTTGCGACGGGTAGTTCCATTGAGTTTTTTACTGTTCTCGATAAGATCTTTCCAACGATACCACTTTCGTCAAAATAGGTGACTTAAACTTCTTGCAGTTTCCTAGTCAGTTAACAAATACGTCCTTTATTTAACTAAATGAAATTCAAATCTACTGATATGAACAGATAAATTATATTCTGTTCCAATATATCACGAAGGATAAAATTGGAAATTTTAATTTAAAATAAGAATCAACATTTTCGCTACTTTTTTACATCCTTAAATAGCACAAAGTAATTTAAAAGAAAGAAAACAAGTAGCTTAAAGAAAGAAGGAATAAAAAAGGTTTGTGTAAATATTCTATTTAAACGCAGAGCAAAAATTTTTTTAACATGAATTTTAGAAAAAAACGGACTGCATGAAATTTAAATTTCGTATTTAAAATACGTATAGCCCTTGTAAAACAAATGTCATATCCAAAAGCTCTACTTGATTTCTATACTCTTTGCAATTAGAAGTATGCTTCTGTTACTAGGGTTTTAATTGTATTTTAAATAATCGTCCGATATATTCATTTCTAAAATCTTGAATACTATTACAAAATTATAGATTCAGATCAACTTAAGGTACTTTTCTTAAATGAAATTGGGAAATTGAATTTTGAAATCATTTTAACTTAATATGTATTTATGCATTATTCTTTTTTGAAAGTCAATTTTACAACATGTTACTCCAAAAATTGTAAAACACTTTTTGGTTCAATTACTTTTAAATAAAATAAAAATGTTTTTATCTCGTATTTTTGGTTATAGGCCTTTGGATAGTTATAGATGACTTTTACTATAGAAATAGTGTTTAGTTTTATATAAATAGTTGCTAAAATTTTATCTCTGTTTACCTTCTTCTATCTATAATAGAAGAAAAAAATTGTAATTTAATTTTTTACGATTTCCGGTTTTCGACGACATGCATGTTATAAACCTCAGAGATATCGAGAAACACGTTTTCTTACGAAATGTTTTCCTGACTGTGCGTCAGCGTATACAGGGTGAGTCATAAATATCGAAACAATAGGCTATCTCCTTAAATATTGCCCCTAGACCCATACTTCCAATTGCAAAAACTCATAAAAAAAGTTGAAATTTCTGATAATATAAGTTGCAACTCCATGGGGGGTCTAGTTGAAAAAATACGAAAATTAAATTTTTATACGGCCCCCGTAGAGCAAAGTTCCCAATTAGGAAATTATTCCTTATCCATTCCTAAAATGAACAAAAAAAATTTCATCTCCCTATCTGAAAACCTGACAGAGATATCAAAATCTAAAATTCTCAAAAATTCGTGACTTACACCACTTTACCATGCCTGTAAACGAAGTGTTATTCATCAATTTTCAAAGCAAATAAGGGATCGTACGCAAATTGCAACGTTGTTATATATCGGTTTAAGACCGTGCCTCTTATTTGGCCATAATAAAGCAGTGTATTAATTTAAAATTGAAACTTGTTTCTAAAACATGTTAATCGTTAGCACTGGAAGTCTGAATAAATCGTAATATTTAGGTCCGGTCCTAGACCGACCCATAGGGAAAGAAGTTCAGCCCGGCATGAAATAATGTTAAAATCATAATCCGGACCAGCCAGGAACAAAGCTTAAACCATAGCCGGCTCAGCCGTGAATTTCTACATAGTTTTTTACTTCAGTATAGTTAAAAATTGTTTTGCGTGGAGGAGTTCTGACCAAAAATACTTAACATAGAATTTCGTTTTTTATATTTATACTTTTTATTAGTAAAGAGGCTCCAAAGCCTGTGATATATTTGTTTTATCAATGAATCTATGTTTATATGTGAATGTTTCACTTATATTTTATTATCGCTAATCCATATCCCGTGCGTTGAAGAATTTGAAAAATGTTATACAGTAAAACCTTTTAAGACGGAATCACATAGGAAAGAAAAAATACGTAATAGACAAATGTATTTCCTATGAAGGTTAAATGGAGTTTATTTTATTCTCAGGTATTATTGTATTTATCTTGCATGGATCAACACATTTTCTGTTTAAGACAGAATTCCGTCTGAGGCAGATTTTTTTCTCTGGTTTTATTTTGTTTAATTTTTTAGCATTTAAATATACTATTCTTAAAAAAAGAAAAAAAAAAAAAAGTTTTTTTTTTTTTTATTGTTTTGTAAAATAAAAGCGGTTTTAAAATTTATGCGGTTTTCGTAAAAATATTGATTAAACCAAATTTTACTTATTTTATGTACGTATTAGTTCTGTGATTTAATTATGGATTGTTCGAGACCGTGATTAAAAATTTCGTCCAGTGCAAGTCTGGGAAAAAGGAAGCAGCCGCCTCAAGTATGAAAAATACATTAGACCCGGATAGGCGAATCTTCAGAAAAAAGTAACGTCTCGGTCCTGATCTGACCTGAGCCCAGAATACAGATTTTTTAACAGCCTCTACCGGACGATAAAAAGCTTGAAGTTGAGAGAGCTAATTTTTTAAAAAGGACTTAATCTGCATCTCAGAAAATTCATTCTTTTAAATAACTAATGGGCAGTAAAACAGTACATTTCGTTTTTCTGTATAATGAATTTTTTTTTCGACTACTTCTTCTCTTTAAATTATTAAAAGTTAAGAATTGTTAAAGAAAAAAGTACAAACTTGAAACATGTCATTTTTAATTATTTTACCTTTCTTTTGTTTTAAAAAATGAAAAATCATTTACTTTTGAAAATATGATTTTTTAAAAGTTTTTTTTTTTAAATAAATATTTTTAATAGCTCTAAAATAAATATTGAAAAACAAAAACCTCGAAACAAAACTAAAATTAGATTTTTATTTTTAGTTTTTTTAGAAAGAAATTGAAATCCGATAAATAATGTTTGGAGTTATAACGACTTTTAACTATCACATTGAAACCAGTACTAACACTATGAAATTTTTTAAATTTTATGATAAATTTTAGCATGTGATTTTCTTAGCAAATTATATGGCTAATCATCACAAAAAAGGAAAAAAAAATCAAAATTCTAACTTAAAAGATAGATTTTTTACGCGTTTCCTACAACTGTTAAAGTAACATTGTCTTTTGAATTGCGCGCATTTCAATTTGTGTCCAATCCCTTAAAACCTGATGAATTATTCAAACGGTTATAACTCCGCAAATTTTTAAGATATGACGATGCAACTTTTTGTGTATTATTCAGGACTGGATAAGGAAAGTTTCCCTAATTGGAATTTTTATCCTACGGGGGCCGTATAAAAAGTTAATTTTCGTACTTTTTCAAATAGACCCCCCATGGAGATGCAACTTATCTTATCAAAAATTTCACCTCTTTTTATGAATTTTTGCAATTGGAAGTATGGGTCTAGGAGCAATATTTAAGGAGATAGCCTATTGTTTCGATATTTATGACTCACCCTGTATGTGCATGAGTTGTTTTTTCTTTATATCATCGAAAAGTGTATGACGTTAGTATAGAATTGGACCAAATTTCATATGCATACACACACACACATATATATATATATATACAGGGTGATTCTAAATTTTTTTTACAATAAAAGAGGGGTAATAGTACACATCAAGACAAACAATATTAAATAGGAGACCAAGGGTCCAAAACGTTTTCCAAAGGAGATAACCGCCATTAATGTTTACGGACCAAAATTTCAAATAAACATAAAAAACTGAAAAATAGGTCGATTTATTTGCGGTTTTCACTAAAATTATTCTTTATGTTGGAATTTTCTTGAAATTTAATTATAAAGATAAATTTAAAAAAATGCCGATAGAGGGCGCTTTAGACTTTGGAGTAACGGACAACTATTTTTTGCCGGTATTTTTTGCATCTCATTAAATGTTTTCGTAAACTTAGACTCGAACTTAAATTTTGAGCTTAAAATCTGAAGTTGGGAGTGGTTTTAAGTAGCACAAACTGAGCTGTGTTCAGAGGGTTCAAATTTCAAATGATTATAAAAAACGGAAAAATTGGTCGATTGATTTGCGGTTTTCACTAAAACTATTCTTTATGTAGGTATTTTCGTGAAAATGAATTATAAAGATAAAATTCAAAAATGTCGATAGAGGGCGCTTTAGACTTTGGAGTAACGAACAACTATTTTTTGACGTTATTTTTTGCATCTCATTAAATGTTTTCCGTAGCTTAGATTTAAACTTAAATTTTGAGCTCAAAATCTGAATAGTAGGGAGTGGTTAAGTAGCATAAACTGAACTGCGTTTAAGAGGGGGGGGAAGGTTCAAATTTAAAATAATTGTAGAAAATGGAAAAATTGGTGGATTTGTTTGCGGTTTAAAATAAAACTGTTCTTTAAGCCAGTATCTTCTTCAAAATAAATTTTAAAGATAAATTAAAAAAAAATTCCGTTAGAGGGCGCCTTAAACTTCAGAGTAACCAACAATTAATTTTAACCATTATTTTTTGGTTCTAATTAATTGCTTGCAAAAGCTTATTAAATGTTTTCGGAAGCTTAGATTTAAACTTAAATTTTGAGCTCAAATTCTGAATCGTTGGGAGGGGTTTTGAAGCGCAAACTGTGTGTTCCAGAGTTGAAATTTAACCCTCCCTTTTCCTCGAGCACAATTCAATTTTTTGCTACTGAAACACTCTTAACGATTCAGAATTTGAGCCCAAAATTTAAGCCTATGCATTTGAAAGCATTTAATGAGATTAAAAAAATAACGGTTAAAAATAGTTGTACGCTACTCCAAAGTGTAAAGCGCCCTCTATCGGCATTTTGTGAAATTTATCTTTAAAACTTATTTTCAAGAATATACTGATTTAAAGAGTGGTTTTAGTGAAAACCGCAAACGAATCGACCAAATTTTCCGATTTCTATAATCATTTGAAATTTGAACCCTCTGAACACAGTTCAATTTATCTACTTAACCACATCCAACTATTCAGATTTTTAGCTCAAAATTTAAGTTTAAGTCTGAGCTTACGAAAGCGTTTAATAAGATGAAAAATTAACGCCAAAAACGAGTCATTCTTTACTCCAAAGTCTAAAGCGCCCTCTATCGGCATTTTTTGAAATTTATCTTTATAATTTATTTTCAGGAAAATACCTACATAAAGAATAGTTTTAGTGAAAACCTCAAATCAATCGACCAATTTTTCCGTTTTTTATAATCATTTGAAATTTGAACCCTCTGAACACAGCTCAGTTTGTGCTACTTAAAAGCACTATCAACTTCAGATTTTGAGCTCAAAATTTAAGTTTGAGTCTAAGCTTACGAAAACATTTAATGAGACGCAAAAAATACCGGCAAAAAATAGTTGTTCGTTACTCCAAAGTCTAAAGCGCCCTCTATCGGCATTTTTTGAAATTTATCTTAATAATTTAATTTCAAGAAAATGCCGACATAAAGAATAATTTTAGTGATAACCGCAAATCAATCGACCAATTTTTCCGTTTTTTATGTTTATTTGAAATTTTGGTCCCTAAACTTTAATGGCGGCTATTTCCGTTGGAAAACGTTTTGGACCCTTGGTCTCCCATTTAACATTGTTTGTCTTGATGTGTACTATCACCCCTCTTGTATTGTAAAATATTTAGAATCACCCTGTACAATACATTTAATACATTTGGCTATGATCAAAGAGTTCCGATTAAATGTGAGACTATTCTATCAGAAGGAGGCTCTATGATAGCAATTATGTGACTTTTTCATTAAATCAGAAAATGTACGAAGTTATGCACAGAACTGAATCACACTTCATACAGCTGCTTTTAACTATAGAAGTCTGATTTCATCTGGAAATGGAAATACAATAAGATATTTTTTACAATTTAATTTCTTGGTTTTCCATGTGAAATTCGCTAGACAGAAAAATTCGTTAAAGTGAATATCATTATAATGAAATAATGTAATAGAATATAATGTAATAATATAATGTGATAATATAATAATGTATTGTAACATCCTAAGTCGAGGTTTGTATAAAAGCTTGAAGAAAATCGGCTTGAAGTGTAAAAACAGCTGTAATAGCTAATTTTGCTCAATTTTCGGGATAGGCGTGCTAACTGTTGAAAAAAAATCGTATTATATCACCTAATTGTTCAACCTGGGTTTAATGTGCATATTTAAATAAGCCAAAATTTTCGTGTTTGAGTTAAATGTTACTTGGTGATTATACTGCGTTATGACTTTTTTTTTCTGTTCTCCCTCACTCACATTGACAAAAAAAAAAAAAAAAAAAACTTGAAGTGAAATCGAAAAATAAACAACAGATATGTTATCTATTCATTTTTTGTTTCTAAAGTACATTCTTAAAAAAAAAAAATAATAATAATAATAATAATAATAATAATAATAAAATAGATTTTTTGAAGTATTAACTCGTATGAGAAGGAAAAAAGTTTTAGGATTGGCACATCCGACTAGCTTAATAACAAAAAACATATATGTAAATCTCTTTTGTATTGGTAAATTAAAATTTTGTGGTACTCTTGTTGAAATAAGCATTAATGTTATTCGATGGTATATTTTAAAGGATGTTCCCAGAATACAAAGGTTTAACCTTTTCCACTTGGATGATGTATAATATTCCCGGTATGCTCATAGGAACTTTTCTGCTTTGGATTCTGTTTCAAATAATTTATGTCCCGTGTTGGTAAGTTTCTTTTGTATAAATTTAAAGTTCTATTGGCATAACCAGCATACATTTTATATTAAATTGGTGCAAAAATAATGCATTTTCAATTTAAATTTAAAACGTTGTAACTTTTTTAGAACTAAATATGTTTAATTAAAGTAAGAGCCATTATTACAATCAATACATTTTCGCCAACGAAAAAAGAGCTTAGCGATTTCTGTGACATAAAAGTCTGTGCTTCTAGAGGCAACAAATTCTCGGAAGGTGTTTTCGACATCACCTTGATTGAAGAAATTTTTTTTCGGTCGAGAGGTTGCCTATTGGTATTTAACTTGTTAGTTCCCGAAGCTAAAATAATACTGTCAATACTCATTCACTGCTTAAAAAAAAAAAAAAAAATGGTAGAACCCGTCGAATTTCGACGAAAGTAAATATTTTAGAAGGAAACTGTTTTTGTTGATTTATATTAAACCTATAATGTCAGTTTAAAAAAATGCTTCTTGTATTGGTAAGCCTAACTTTTAAACAAATTATATTTAAACTAAAGTTAACAAAATATTATTTTCGTGACTCTCAGTTGTAGAAATTATTAAAATTAAACTTTAATCGTAATGTAAGTTGTAAAATATAATAAACATCTGTTATTATGACAAAGCTATAAAATAAGTCTCTAATGCTTTGTATTCTAAAATAAAAAAAACAGCAAAATTGATCCCTTTTTGATTCAATCATAGAATTTCTTCCCCTTTAAATATAAACCTGATATCATTTTCACTATATTAAAACATGCACATGCACCTCTCATATCCGTATTCACCCTTAAAAAAATGGTATTCTGATTTGATTATTTAAAAATCATTTAAATTGAAGACTTGAAGTCTCGATTGCTATTGGATGAAAAACAGATATTAAACTATTTATAATCTTTTAAGTGTAAATGAAAAATTTTCAAATAATATGTTTGTAATAGATACGATGGACAGTATTCTTATGATCTCACATAAGGTAGTATTTCATTGTATTATGAACTAAGAACTAAATTACTCAGTTTTTTTCCCCCCGAAAAGCACGCGGTTGTGTTTGGGTTTAATGAGCGAATTTTAGGGATTACACTTTTGGCGTCATCCCCAGCTACTATATTTCATCTCTATTCTTCCTTTTTACTCTATGGCTTTTTTCCTTTTACTTTTAATAGAAATGGTGTACTTTTATTGCCACAATTACTAAAGTAATATTAAAAACTACAAAAAAAAATTAATATTTCAAAAATAAATTAAGGTACTTCTTCCAAACAAATTGCATTAAAAAGAACACGTTTTACCCTATACGATGGTGTAAAAATTAAAAATGCGCGATGTTTAGAAATGAAAAGGTTTGCAATAACAAAAATTGCAAAACTGAAATTTCCCTTAAAATTTGAAAGCGTTGCCATTCGCAAAATGACATATGCGTTACGCGCAGATACGTTTGGGCTTTATAATATAGATAGATAAATAGACAGAATGACCTCATAGATGACAGATAAAAATAACTAAATTGATACTTTAGGGGACTAATAATTTTAGTTCAAAAATAGCTGTGCTTACATTGATGCTTTCTTACTATTAAACTTCATAAATATTTCGAGCGGTTTGTGCTGCACTCGCGAAATTAAATTTGAGGAAAAATCTTAATTTGACATCTCAGCTTCTGAAGTCAATATGCTTAGAAAAGCAAATAAAACTAATTTACAAAAAAATTGTTAAAATAAGACTTAAAAAGATATCAAATACATGTCACTAGAATTAATTTCTGTATACAAAATGTTTATAAAATAACTTTACCGTAAAATCATTCATTATTTTTGCACCAACCTAATAAATCATAAACACCAGTATTTTTCATGAATTAAGACTGAATTAACCCAGCCTACATTAGAATAATATGTGCAAAGAATTAACTAATATAAATTATGAAATGTAAATCATTAATGTAGTTATACAGGTTTAGAAAGATATGAGATATGCAACCATTTAATTTGTATATGGATGTAGCAACCGTTATAAAAATGCTGTCTACATGCAACTTTTATGTCTAGACATAAGACGGTGAATATGTACCGCATAACGAGACCATTCTCAGCTAGCGACGAAATTCGTAACTTATCAGCCCTATTTCGAAAACTATTGGAAATATGAGAAAAAAGTGAATGCACAATTAATACGTTATTTAACCAACTTCGTTGTTTTAACAGTATGGAATTGAATTTTTGTCTGGAAACATTATTTTGGGGAAACTTCCTTGATTTGCTCATGCGTCATATGGGCAACGTGCTTTTGCAAATCATCATTTGCCCGTATTCCGTATGGGCATCATGTTTCATTATTCTCACCAGTAAATTCTTATTGTAAATTTTGTATTATTTAATCCGAGCATTTTTTTAAAATTCAATTAGGAAGAAAAAAATTCTGTTCAGAAAAACCGGTGATAAAAGATTAAATATTCTGTAAATGACGCTCTCATGAATGGGTTAATGTGGAAATAAACAAATTTATATTTGCAAATATAATCTTTATTTTTTTTTTATCTGTAATTATTTTTTTTTTCATATATTTCACTTAAAAATGACATGAAAATGTGATTTTTGAAATAAAAAAATAGCCATTATTTATTTTTCGTTTTTTTTTAAAAAAAATATTGATCAATTGACTATAGAAGAATTTCATAAATAATGCAATGATGCAGGCCAAGAGAAATGGACTTAAAATGCCGCAAATTTTTAATATTTTGTGAAAGATAAAACAGATAATTTATTAAATATATATAGGACAGTTGCACCATAAACTTTAACTAATAATAACACATTGCTCAGTGGTGCACAAAACAGGAATTTTAATATACATTAGTACATATTAAAATAAAATAAAATTTTCAACGTTTCGCGCCGTCTTCTGCGGGCGTCTTCAGGAAAATATGAAATGGAAGGACTACGTTTGCATCTTGTTCGAGAGATATTTCTACTAAATTAAAAATTAAATGAATTAAAATTTAAAAATGTTGCCAATTACACGTGAGTAAAAATTAAAATATTGCAAGGAAATAAAAAATTTAAGGTTTTATGATGTTATGCCATATTTTTGGTATATTGTAGGATAAATTATCATTACATGGTTTATTTTCACGTGCTATGATTTCGATGGATTCTATTATTTTACCTTGAACTGGGTTATTGCATGGAACTATGATTTTGGCTTCCTCAAAATTAATATGGTAACCCTTGTTCGCCAAACAGGCCCGTAGCCAGGATTTCCTTTCGGGAGGGGCTGAATCTTGACATTTTTTTTCTGATCTTACAAAAGTAATTTGTATAATTTACAGCAAAAAATTTAAACAAACCTAAAATGTATTTGTGCATAGGCTACTTGATAACCATGTCAAATATTGTTATTTCGTATTTAATTTTTATTTTCAATTTCTGTTGCAATTTTTGACACTCAAAAGCACTTCCAATTTCCAAACTGGTTCAAAAACCGGATAGTTTTTAAGAAAAAAAAAATTTCGCGAAACCTAAAAAGCACAAAATTGGAGTTGAGCCTCAAGTATCCTATGATAAAAAAGTTTAAAAAAAATTAATGCAAACAAGTAACATGAATTGATTTAAAACACAGGATTAATACTAGCATGGAAGAGTCTGTCATTGCGAGTGCGAGGTTTTGAAACTATTGATCCAAATAAAATTAATTTATTTCGCATAATTTTTTCCAAAGAAAAATTAATTACTATAGTCACATTTAATCATAAAAATCATCTTTGTATTTTATATTCTCTGATTATAATAATTATAAATGCAGTACTCTTGATGCAATAAATTTATTAATGCAACGGAAGCAATCATGATAATTTCTTCTTAGCCATGGTGTTGATTAACTTATCAAGATCTACTGGAATGTCCCATTGAATGAAAATTATTGCAAAGCGACTCAGTGTCTCATCGGCTATAATGATTTGAAGCAAAGATTTAATTATCGTCATTGTCAAAAAATATCTTTCAACACGTCAGTGTTGAAAGTTACTGGGTTACTGGGTACTAGTTACTGGGTTTTTAACCAAGACTGTGAACAAGTGTTTGATATTATTGTAATACGTCACATTACGCAGTACTAAAACTTTTACGATCGCTGTGTTGATGTCAACACTTTGTTTGCCACCCTAATTCATATTCAGCTTTCACTTGCTTTATTGACACTTTATCATGAAAATTTTCAATACGATTTTCTACACGGAGAATAAAGACAGGGATTTGTAATACTCTTCAGCGGATGTATTTTGAGGATTTGTACGTGTTGTTTATCTAAATATTAGTCTTGGGATCTTAATTTCAGTTTGGAAGATGTGTTCCCGAAGTTTTCATGCACAATAAAATATCTCACAAAAGATTTCTACTGCATTTTTCGCTATATTTATGTATAACAATTAGGACATTTTTAACATAAGTTACAGCCAATATTATGTCACGAAATTTTTCTTGCAGAACTCACTATGACTTTGTAAGACAGAAAACTTTCTCACAAACAAACAGGCTTATGAGAAAATCATTCTTCTCCCGACTGCCAAAAAATCTCCAGCTTCCAAAGAAATCTTCCATGTGTTTTTCAAAATATTTTCTGAGCCAATGTAAATGTATGTAGCTCAACAAAAGTTCGTATGCTTTCCTGCCTCTCGATAAATTTTGTTTCACAAATGGGGATAAATCATTTTCTTTTGTTTAATGGGGCATATTATGCAACTGCTTCTTGAAGCGCTAAATTTGTCTTTAGGGGATTTTTAAAAGCTTGTGTCACAGCTTTAATAAGTCCATGATACTTTCGGATTATGGGAATCAGCATGCTGTTGGACAAGGCAAGCTTTAACACAAGCTTTAACACATGCTTTCAAAATGAACGCATCTAATTTTTGGATACTCTGAAAATTTTTGGAATGGACCCCACTAACATGACCAGACTTATTAGCTGCTTCACCATACGCCTTTGTGAGGCAAAATTCGTCACAATGTTGTAATATTACTTTTCTTGGATTTTTGGCAGAAAAGATATTTATTGGAATAAAACCTAAAAGAATTTGTTGAATTATTGGGTTTTGTGAATTTTTTAATAGTCCACATATCTAACACAAAGGTTAAGCTGTTCTGTGCTTAAGTTTCATCAGCAATTAAGCTACACGCTTTGTTTGTACTAACAAAACAGACCACATTATTTATTGTGATAATAAATTCTTCGGTAACTGTATCCGAGGATATTTGAATGATTTTATTCTAAATGTCTTGGGTGAAGTAAACACCTTTCTACGGATATTTATAATATTGCGTTTTAATTCGTTCTCTCCAGACTTTGCTCAAAATTTAAAAGACTCTTAGCTAACAGTTTTTTTTTTTAATATCGATTTCTCTAGCGTTATAGGATCATAATCGTGGTAATCTCAAAGTGGCGCATTATTCTCTGCACAAAATAAGATTGTTTCAAGTATTGGTCCAAGAGCTGCTCTGATTTCTTCTTTTCCTGAAGCTCTTTGAAAACTCAACAATGAAAAATTAATTTGCTGTGTGGGATATAAAACTCTCTCCGTGGTACTATAAAAAACTTAAAAAAAATCTTTACATAGAGGTATCCATTCCTAAAGTGATAGTTCTACAAAATACAAAGAAAATTAACCAAATCAGATACTTTACGCACATTTTCTTACTATTAAAGATTCACAAGCAAACAATTCGTAAAAAAAATTTTCAGTGAAGAGACTGGGGGATGCCACTGTGGCATTTTCTGAAGGTTTTTCGATACCATAATGTTTTTTTTTTTTTTTTTTTTTTTTTTCGCATCATATTTTTTCAAAAATACATTCTAATAGTTTCCTTTTAATTAGAAGAGTTTTACAGTTATAACATCATTATCAAAGATATTTTCTTTAAAAATATTTTTTTTTTCAGATGATTTTACATTATAGGCGGCTATTAAAGTTTTTGGCTCCCTTTTGTGCAAAACATTTTAACATTGACCGCTGTAAGTTTCGTTTATATGCATGAAGATAAAGAAAATTAAGAAAGATCATAACATGCAAGTAAATGTTTTATATCTGTATAAAGTTAATACGCCATATGTGTGTTACACTAATTTTTCTTAGTCAAATTAATTATACGGAATTGCACTTAATCGAATTTATACTGCACATAAAGATAGTTAAAATTGAGTTTTAAAAAGAATTTATATTTTTTGGGGGTAAATATGTATTAAAAAAAAACAATATAGCCAAACGGCCGATATAATGAAGGATTACTGTAACTGTAATTGAATAAATGGATATTTTTACAGCTAAAAATACAGTTGATTTTAATGTAATGGAAAATAAAAACCAACAAAATTTATTTTATTATCATAGAGATAATTTTGTAAAGTCTTTTCAAACTTTCGGGAGGGGCTTCAGCCCCCTTAGCTCCCTCCCTGGCTACGTGCCTGTCGCCAAATAGAAGCGAGCAAGGGCAGTATTCTGTTTATATTGTTCTATATCTCTACAATGTTCTTTAATTCTAGTTAAAAGTTTCCGCGTTGTCATGCCGATGTAGACTTTTTTAAGATTATTAGATAAAGTGATGGGGATTTCATAAATACCAGATTTTTGATCTATTGGAATTTTGTCGATTTTATCTGTAACGAGGTCAATGAGATAAGGAGGGGGAATGGCGACAAGTTTTATGTTATATTTTTGTGCGATCTTTTTTACTTTTTCAAATATGTAAGGGATATAATGAAATTTTCTGTAAACTATAAGTTTATTCTGTCGTTGGCCAGATGTGGGAGGAGTATTGTACTGTTGAACTATTTTATTTATAAATTTTGCTGGAAAACCATGGTCAAAAGCTATTTTCTGTATAAAATCAATTTCTTTATTTAATGTGTCATCTGAACAAATCATAAAAGCTCTTTTAATAAATGACCTGAAAGCAGATATTTTGTATTCGAAAGGCATGTTGGCTGAAAATGGGATAACTGTATTTTCTTTTATTGTTATCCCATTTTCAGCCAACATACCTTTCGAATACGAAATATCTGCTTTCAGGTCATTTATTAAAAGAGCTTTTATGATTTCTTCAGATGACACATTAAATAAAGAAATTGATTTTATACAGAAAATAGCTTTTGATCATGGTTTTCCAACAAAATTTATAAATAAAATAGTTCAACAGTACAATACTCCTCCCACATCTGGCCAACGACAGAATAAACTTATAGTTTACAGAAAATTTCATTATATCCCTTACATATTTGAAAAAGTAAAAAAGATCGCACAAAAATATAACATAAAACTTGTCGCCATTCCCCCTCCTTATCTCATTGACCTCGTTACAGATAAAATCGACAAAATTCCAATAGATCAAAAATCTGGTATTTATGAAATCCCCATCACTTTATCTAATCCTTCTATAGTAAAAAAAAAATAGCCTTAAAAGGAATGACTCCTGGAATGATGCTGATGTGGAAGATTTCCGGAAGTAACGAATCCGGGTTGTCCACTCCTTCCATGAGTCGAATAGACCAATCAGGAAAGGGCTCCGTCTGTGCATCGCCATATGGGTTACCATAAAGAGAGGAAAGGTTACCATCGCCAACAATCGCCAAGTTTGTCGCCAAATTTGGCGACCAAAATTAGTTGTCAAAAGTGACGCCAATTTGGCGATAACTGTAATATTTCGCCAAATTTTTAATTTATTTACAACATCAGTCGTTTGATACATCATTTGAGAGGTTTGCAACTGCTTATGCATTTAAAGGATGTCTTGTGTGTTATCCCCCATTCTGCTCCCCAGGGGGGACACATTTTTAATTTCTTTACAACACCAGTCCTGTTACACAAGATTTGAAAGGTCTGCAACTGCTTATTCATATTATGGATGTCTTGTGTGTCACCCCCACACTCTGCTCTCCCCAGGGGGTCACATTTTTAATTTCTTTACAACACCAGTTGTGTGACACATCATTTGAAAGGTCTGCAACTGCTTATTCATATTATGGATGTGTTGTGTGTCATCCCCCACTCTGCCCCCCAGGGGGGCACATTTTTAATTTCTTTACAACACCAATTGTGTGACACATCATTTGAAAGGTCTGCAACTGTTTATTCATTTTATGGATGTCTTGTGTGTCACCTCCCCTCTGCCCCCCAGGGGGTCACATTTTTAATTTCTTTACAACACCAGTTGTGTGACACATCATTTGAAAGGTCTGCAACATCTTATTCATATTATGGATGTGTTGTGTGTCATCCCCCACTCTGACCCCCAGGGGGGCACATTTTTAATTTCTTTACAACACCAGTCGTGTGACACATCATTTGAAAGGTCTGCAAATGCTTCTTCATATTATGGGTGTCTTGCGTGTCACCCTCCACTCTACCCCCCAGAGGGGTGCACATTTTAAATTTCTTTACAACACCAGTCGTGTGACACATCATTTGAAAGGTCTGCAACTGCTTATTCATGTTTTGGATGTCTTGTGTTTCCCCCCCCCCCCTACTGTGTCCCCCCAGGGGGCACATTTTTAATTTCTTTACATCACCAGTCGTGTGACACATCATTTGAAAGGTCTGCAACTGCTTATTCATATTATGGATGTCTTGTGTGTCATCTCCCAGTCTGCACCCCCAGGGGGGGGCACATTTTTAATTTCTTTACAACACCAGTCGTATGACACATCATTTGAAAGGTCTGCAACTGCTTATTCATATTATGGATGTCTTGTGTGTCATCCCCCAGTCTGCAACCCCAGGGGGGGGCACATTTTTAATTTCTTTACAACACCAGTCGTGTGACACATCATTTCAAAGGTCTGCAACTGCTTATTCATAATATGGATGTGTTGTGTGTCATCCTCCCCTCTGCCCCCCCAGGGGTGGCACATTTTTAGTTTCTTTACAACATCAGTCGTGTGACACATAATTTGTAAGGTTTGCAAATGCTTATTCATATTATGGATGTATTTTGTGTCTCCCCATTCTGTCCCCCCCAGGGAGGCACATTTTAAATTTCTTTACAACATCAATTGTGTGACACATCATTTGAAAGGTCTGCAACTGCTTATTCATATTATGGAAGTCTTGTGTGTCACCACCCCACTCTGCCCCCCGGGGGGCACTTTTTAATTTCTTTGCAACACCAATTATGTGACATATCATTTTAAAGGTCTGCAACTGTTTATTCACATTATGGATGTGTTGTGAGTCACCAGCCACTCTGCCTCCCAGGGGGAGCACATTTTTAATTTCTTTGCAACACCAGTTGTGTGACACATCATTTGAAAGGTCTGCAACTGCTAATTCATATTATGGATGTCTTGTGTGTCACCACCCCACTCTGCCCCCGAGGGGGGTGAACATTTTTTATTTCTTTACAAAACCAGTCATGTGACATATCATTTGAAAGGTCTGCAACTGCTTATTCATTGTATGGATGTCTTGTGTGTTCACGTTTTTCATAGGTGCACCAGATTTGCCGCAATATTTTCTAAAGCCCATTTGGCGAAAATGTCTTTGTGGTATAACGCTTGCATATACATTTTTAATTATTTTCTATTATTTTCAAAAGGAACTTACAGTAAATAAAAAAATATATAATTAATAACTTTAGAAAAATAATAACTTATATAATAAAAAAAATGAATATAAATAAACATTTTATTAGTAAAAAAACAATATTACCCAGGCTACTATTTCGGACAAAATAATGCCACTTTCACGCCAATTATGTGACATTTGTGCTCATTTTTCACCAAATTTCCTGTTGTAGATCTTTGAAATTTGGAATGCGTATGAATACCTGGGAGCAATACTGGAATTGGACATTGATTTTTTTTAATTCGACACCTAATTGGTAAAATGAGGGTTATTTTTTAAAGATTTATACAAGTTTTTCTGCGCAAGAAAGACACTTACCTATTTTTGTATACAAGAAGAAGTAAATGGTATGTAAAACAATGATATTATCCGTATATAGAATGCTCAAAGCGATATAAGCACTGGGTTTGGCGAGATTTTTTTTATGTCAGTTTGGCGAAAATATCAAACAGGACATTGGTTACCATTGAATCCTCCTTATTCTTGTTCTTCCTCACAATGCATTCATTGTATATAAGTTTTTTTTTCCCACTATACATTTCAGCTAATTATTAGATTTTCTACTGTATTTAAAATGGATGAAACAGAGATTCATAGAAAAAGAAGATTATGCAATGAACGTCAAAAGAGATGGATGGAGAAACAAAAATTTCAAAATAATACAATTGAACGTATTAAAATCAGTGATCATATTGAACCTTCGGAAGATCCAAAGCTTCAGGTACATGTAAATAAGAAAGAAAACAAAACAAGAAACTTATTTCATGTTTTGCCTTTAGAAATATCTGGTGTAACATCCACAGATGAAACAAATACTTTCCCACTTTTTAATGAAACCGTTTCTTCTGAGGAAATAACAAAAGAAATAAAGATTCAACAAAAAAGAATATTAAACAATGAATATAAAAAAACATGGAGGGCAAAACTAACTGACAAATCTAAAGAAACAATAATGTACAAGTAGAAGAGTTTAGAACATATCTCAGAATATTTTAGAAAGAAAAAAAAAAGCTCAAGGTAAAAAAACACAGGCTCGGTATGCTGCCAAAAAAGAAAAACATATCTTTCAATCAATCTATTGAAAATCAAAGAGGGGGGGGGGGGGGTTATGCTATGCTTCGACTAATGAGGAGAGGGGTTGTTAAATTTGGTGTGCGTCATTTTTCACTGGCTGGTGTTTTCGGTCGACAACCTAATTAGAGTACATGGAGTAATTATAAAAAAAAATAATAATAAAAATACGCACGCAGTAATACTGATGATCAATGAAACATTTTAAAAATTAATCAACTAGGAAAATAAATCTGTTACTTTTAAAAAAAAATACTTTGATTTTGAGCTTTTGTGGTAATCTCTTAATAGCATTTTTTAATCACTAAAAGATTTTTTTATACTTCGCGTGTGAAAATTAGAAACAATTACGTGTTTTAATAAAATATTGCTTTTTATGACTTCATTTTCTTTTTTATTTATTTTTAGTGCATGTTTCGTTTTAACTTACATTTTGTTTGCGTGTGGAAGTCAATTCTTGTCACTTATTTTTCGTCACGTTTGTCATAGATGCACCAGATTTGGCGCAATATTTTGTAAAGCCCATTTGGCGAAAACGTCGTTGTGGAATAACGCTTGCATATACATTTTAAATTAATTACTATTATTTTCAAAAGGAACTTACAGTAAATAAAAAAATATATAATTAATAACTATAGAAAAATAATAATTTATATAATTAAAAAAAATGAATATAAATAAGCATTTTATTAGGAAAAAACAATATTAGCCGGGTTACTATTTCGGACAAAATAATCCCATTTTCACGCCAATTATGTGACATCTGTGCTCATTTTTCACCAAATTTCCTGCTGTAGAGCTTTGAAATTTGGAATACGTATGAATACCTGGGAGCAATACAGGAATTGGACATTGATTTTTTTTTCTTAATTCGACAACTAATTGATACAATGGGGGTTATTTTTTAAAGATTTATACAACTTTTTCTGCGCAAGAAAGACACTTACCTATTTTTATATACAAGAAGAAGTAAATGGTATATAAAACAATGATATTATCCATAAATAAAATGCTCAAAGCGATACAAGCACTGGGTGTTGCGTCCATGGTTTGTTTATCGGCACGCACTTCTCTTTTAATATTTAAGTTGTTTTCCTTGCATGGCAACTGACTTTTTATTTTTTGTTGTTCTAAAGAGTCATCCATGAGAGAGGTGGCTATTTTTACGTCTGTAAGTAACTATAATATTTTATATAAACGAATGATCTTTTTAATAGTTTAAAATAAATAACACGCAACCCGACAATACTGGGTTTGGCGAGATTTTTTTTATGTCAGTTTGGCGAAAATATCAAACAGGACATTGGTTACCATGGAATCCCACTTATTCTTGTTCTTCCTCACAATGCATTCATTGTATATAAGCTTTTTTTCCCCACTATACATTTCAGCTAATTATTAGATTATCTATTGTATTTAAAATGGATGAAACAGAGATTCAAAGAAAAAGAAGATTATCCAGTGAACGTCAAAAGAGATGGAGAGAAAAACAAAAATTTCAAAATAAAACAGACAAAATAAATCAAACAAATACTTTTCCAGTTTTTAAAGAAGCAGTTTCTTCTGAGGAAATAACAAAAGAAAGGAAGATTCAACAAAAAAGAATATTAAACAATGAATATAAAAAAATATGGAGGGCAAAACTAACTGACAAATCTAAAGAAACAATATGTACAAATAGAAGAGTACAGAACATATCTCACAATATTTTAGAAAAAAAACAAGCTCAAGGTAGAAAAGCACAGGCTCGGTATGCTGCCAAAAAAAAAACATATCTTTCAAGCAATCTATTGAGAATCCTTCTGGAAAATTAAGTAATATTGTAGAAGTGGAGATTTCTAATGAAAGTACAAGTAATATTTTGTGTAATGCTGGTCCCTCTAGAAATGGTGCTCTTGAAGAAATAGGGTGTACACACAATTCTGCAATGCTGCATCCATTAAACAGTTCGGTGACAAATGCTTCTAATAAAGAATATCAGGAAATTTTTAATTCTACTGAATATGCTGGAAAAGAAATACAACAAAAAAGATGGACAAGTATGAAAATTATTGCTGATTGTGAAGCTTCTGAAGAAGCAAAGGCACAACTAGCAGAAAATAGGAAAAAAAGCAACAGCAAAAAGACATTCTGTTTTACCTTCTGAAACATGTGCTGTAGGTCCTTCTGGAATATTGTGCAACACTAGCTATTTAGAAAATACTGCAAAAGAATTGGAACAAAAAAGATTTAAACATTTAAAAATAAGTGCTGAAACGAAACCTTATAAAGAGGCTAAGACTCGATTAATTTCAAACAGGAAATAAACAATAGCGGCAAACAAACTTCATGTTTTGACCTCTTCAATATGTGCTGCAAAATGCATAGTGGAATCGCAGGAGTCAATAAATGTAAAAGAAAAAGATTCACATTCTTCAAATTCAATAATATTGCTGCCATTCAAAAATGCAGGCACATCATGTAGAAATACAACAGTTTTTCCTGAAGTAGGTCCTTCTATAATATGCAACACTGAACCTTATTCGAAGTTTATTGAAAGTTCTCTTGAAGAAATAGTACAAAAAAGGCATAAAGGTTTGAAAATTTATGCAGAAAATGAACCTTCTGAAGAAGCAAAGGCTCGACTAGCTGCAAATAGGGAAAAAGCAAGAGCAGCAAATAGACTTCATATTTTGGGTACTACAACATATGCTACAAATCTTACAGAAAAAACAACCAATTTTTCACATTTTGAGGAGACAATGTCTGAAGTAGTAACACAAGAAAGAAATATAAATTTTATTGTAGCAGCTCAGTCTCAAGACAGAATAAATGTTCTAGAAGAAAAAGTTGGACACTCTGCACACAATTCTATAATATTGCAACCGTTAAACAGTTCTATCAGAAATATTTCTCATAAAGAATACAAAGCTATTTCTCATAAAGAAAAAAAAATCAGTCTCTCTAAAAAGAAATATCTTTTTGCTGCCGATATCAGTCTTTGCTCAGTATGCAATGTTGAAAAACATTCTTTAGGTGAATATAATATGGAATGTATTCACTGTGGAGCTATTCATTTTAAAGAATAGAAAGGAAGAACTGTGAATTCTTGTTGTCATGGTGGTGTTGTTAATATACCTCCTCTTTCTGAGTATCCAACGGAACTTAAAGATTTACTTACATCAAATAATCCAGACGCAAAACATTTTAGAGCAAACATTAGGGCTTACAACTCATCGTTTGCTTTTGCTACGTTTGCAGCTAATATCGAAGATGTGCAAGGAAGAGGTCCTCCCCTTATTTAAATTCAAGGTCAGGTTTATCATTATGCATCTACTTCACTTGAAAACTTTAAAGGAAATCGACCTCGAAATGGACAGATTTATATTTATGATGATGAAGAAAAGGCAGCAAATCTGCGCATGAATTCTGAATATTCAGAAATTAATCTTAAAGTTGAAAAACTTCTCAGACGTATAAATCCTTATGCAAAAAATTACAGAATGTTACGTGAATTAAATACAACTGATGGACCGGAATACGTTTTAAATTTTATAACCTACAAGTTTGATGATCAGCGAAGGTATAATAAACCAACAACTTCAGAAGTTGCTTTTATAATTGAGTCAAAAGATAATTGTATCCCATGTGTGGATCTTAAAGTTTATTCAAAACAAGAAAATGGCACTGAGACCACCATTATCAGTCAAACCTCGCAACATGCAGATCCCATGACATTTCCCATATTATTTCCTCATGGTGATCTAGGATGGACTTACAATATGTTGTCGAAAAAGGGTACAAAGATTACACCTTTACAATATTTTGGTCATCGTTTAGCATTACGGAAGAATAAATTTAATCCTTTGCTAAATGCTGGAAAACTTACACAGCAGTATATCATTAATTGTTATGTATTAGTTGAACGTCAACGTTTAGATTTCATAAGATTCAACCAGCAACAACTCAGATCGGAATGTTACCAGGGATTAGTCGATCACTTAGAAAGAAGTGTATTAAATGAGGAAAATACAGTACGACTTGGTAATGCTGTTATTCTACCTGCAACTTATATTGGTTCTCCTCGAAGTTTACAACAATTGTATCAAGATTCCATGGCAATATGCCGAAAGGTTGGAAGACCCGACATTTTTATAACAATGACTTGTAACCCAAAATGGACAGAGATTACAAACGTTCTTAAAAATTACTTTTCTCCTGGAACAACTGTAAATGATATTCCAACTATAGTAACAGATATTTTTCAGGCTAAATTAAAGGAATTGATTAAAGATATTGTAGAAAGACAGTTGCTTGGACCCATTGTTGCATATGTGTATACAATCGAATTCCAGAAACGAGGTCTTCCACATGCCCATATCTTAGCAGCATTGAGAACTGATTGCAAGCTTCTTCAGCCACAGGATGTAGATAGATTTGTATGTGCAGAATTATCTGATGAGGACTCTTCTCTACGTTACTACCAACTGAGACACATGATGCATGGTCCTCATGTAGAAGGTCTTCTTTGTTGGGATAAACAGAAGAATGAATGCTCAAAAAAATTTCCAAAAAATTTCTGTGAAGAGACTGATATGAGTGGAGATGGCTTTCCTAAGTACAGAAGAAGAAACAATACAGATAGACTTTATGCATATCATTCCAAAGTAAATGGCAAAGTTCACTATGTTGACAACAGAATGGTTGTTCCACATAACCCATACTTATTGAAGAAGTTTGATTGTCATTTAAATGTGGAATACTGCGCTTCAGTTATGGCAGTTAAATATATTCATAAATACATTCATAAGGGACATGATCGTGCAAGAATGGAGATGAAGCTTGGAGACACTAATGAGGTTCAAAAATATATTGACAGTCGATATATAAGTCCCATGGAAGCAGCTTGGAGATTAAATTCACTGCCCTTGCATGATAGAAGTCACACTGTTATAAGACTACCAGTGCACCTTGAGAATCAACAGTACGTCACATTTAAAGAAGGATCAGAACAAATAGCTCTAAATAAAGATTGCAAAACTATGTTACTTGGATGGTTCAATTTGAATAAAGAATGCGAATCTGCAAGAAAAATACATTATTGTAACATACCTGAACATTATTCCTGGAATGCAGGAAGCAAAAGGTGGATTCCAAGAAAGAGAGCTGATAAAGTAATTGGACGGATTGTTAATGTTTCCCCAAAAGATTCAGAACGATTCTTCCTAAAGCTAATTTTAAATAGAGTTGCTGGAGCGACATGCTTTGAAGATCTTCGCAGACATGAAGGAGTAATTTATTGCACTTATAGAGAAGCAGCAATTGCAATGGGATTAACAGAAACCAGTGAAGAAGCTACTGCTGTGTTACAAGAAGCTGCATCTATTTTAATGCCAAGAGAGTTCAGAAAGTTCTTTGTATACTATGTTATAGGAGATGAACCGTCTAATGCTTTGCAACTGTGGGATACTTTCAAGCATCATCTAACTGATCGAAACAGTAGTGAATCTGAAGCTTTATTTGAGATTGAAGCTCATTTTCATGCAGATAATAGGTCTTGTAAGGAATTTGGATTGCCAGAACCACATTCTTTCCTCAATCCTCCAGATCATTTTTCTTTCGATAGTCATCTAAGGAAATGCACAGACATTGAGAGTAAATTTAATGTGGATCAGAGAAAGGTTTATGACAGGATCATACATTGCATTAGTGAAAATCAAGCTCAGTGTTTCTTCATAGATGGACCAGGTGGAACTGGGAAAACTTTTCTGTATAATGGGATGTATCACAAACTTATAACATTGCAGAAGAAAGTCATATGTATTGCATGGACTGGCATTGCATCCATTTTATTACCAGGTGGGACAACTTCTCACCGATTTTTCAACTTGCCTATAGATCTTAGAGAAGATGGTATTTGCTTTCTTAAGAAGCGTGACAAGCTTAGACTAAAAGAAATTGATGTAGTTATTTGGGATGAAGCAAGTATGATTCCAAGGAAAGCATTGGAGATTATTGATCGTACATTACGTGATGTTATGAATTGTGATATACATTTTGGAGGAAAAACAGTTATACTTGGTGGGGATTTCAGACAAGTTCTACCAGTTGTAAAGAAAGCTTCCCGCGCACAAATTATTTCTCAGTGTTTGAAATCATCCACCCTTTGGAAACTGTTTGAAATTCATCATCTGAAGATTAACATGCGTGTAGCAACTGAGACAGGGAATTTTTCAAAATGGCTGCTACAGATTGGTAATGGAGATGTCAATGAGCTTGAAATTGAAACATCATCTGCTCTTTTTTGTTCCAACTTGGTACAGTGGTTTTTTGAAGATGTCACAGATTTTGCTATTGATCTTCAGTCAAGAATTATATTGTCTCCTCAAAATGATGAAGTTAACAGAGTTAATGAAAAAATTTTAGATAAGATACCTGGAAAAGAAATAATTTGCTACAGCATTGACAAGGCAACTTTGACTGGAATCGACAGAACTGACACTCGAGAAGAAGAAGCAACACTCAGATATCCTGATGAATACTTGCATTCACTCACCCCTTGTGGTATGCCACCTCACAAGTTAAAATTAAAAGTCGGATGCATAGTCATGTTGATTCGAAATTTATCAGTAGCTGACGGATTATGTAATGGAACACGTTTACTTGTTCAAAATATTCATGCTAGGATTTTAACTGCAAAAATTATTACTGGTGATCAAACTGGAACTATAGTTAATATTCCAAGAATTCAACTAGATACATCAGGAGGTCATGCCCAGCTGCCATTTGTATTATATCGCAGACAGTTTCCAGTTAGACTAGCTTATGCATTGACAATTAATAAATCCCAAGGACAAACATTTGAAAGAGTTGGACTTTACATTGACCGGCCAATTTTTGCACATGGTCAGTTGTATGTGGCGCTATCACGATGTACTTCTTCAAATAATATCAAGATTTTCATTAAGGATGGTCACAAATTGGAGAACATTGTATACAAGGAAGTATTGTAACGTAAAAATATCAAGATTGTTGAAGTTTTGCACAAGTTCAGTTCTATATGGCACTATCACAATGCATTTCTTCAAATAATATCAAGATTTTCTTTCAGAATGGTCAGAAGTTGGAGAACCCCCTTACTTTGCATCAGTTAGCTGTAAAGGTAAAAATAAAAAATTTTAAAATGCTCACATTTAGAGTGACAACTCATTTTTTATCATTACCTGGGCTAAAACGAGTCCAGTACTTTACCTCCTGGGTAGACTTGGAAATGAGTACACTTCCTTTTTTTCCCCCTATGATGCTATTTTGGTAGATTTTCCTGGTTTTTATGGATATTTATTGCTCGGTATTTTAATAAGTGTACGTTTATGAGAGGAATACCAAAATTGAGTGTATGGAAAATAAAGTATCGCGAAGTGATTCCATGGGGTATTGGCGAGCGCAGCAAGCAGGGGTAGCCTACCACATTTTAATCGCGAAACGCGGGGGGTTGGCGAGCGTAGCGAGCAGGGGGGCGGAGCCCTCCTAGTAATCTTAAAAAAGTCTACATCGGCATGACAACGCGGAAACTTTTAACTAGAATTAAAGAACATCGTAGAGATATAGAACAATATGAACAGAATACTGCCCTTGCTCGCTTCTATTTGGCGAACAAGGGTTGCCTTATTAATTTTGAGGAAGCCAAAATCATAGTTCCATGCAATAACCCAGTTCAAGGTAAAATAATAGAATCCATCCAAATCATAGCACGTGAAAATAAACCATGTAATGATAATTTATCCTACAATATACCAAAAATATGGCATAACATCATAAAACCTTAAAATTTTTATTTCCTTGCAATATTTTAATTTTTACTCACGTGTAATTAACAACATTTTTAAATTTTAATTCATTTAATTTTTAATTTAGTAGAAACTAGCAGGCTATGCCCGCTGCGCTGGTCAATATTTCAAAATCAACCGTGTATGAAACGAAATGGTGAATTTAAATTTGTATTTTAAATAATTTGGACCTCCAGCAGCACCTTGCTCATTGCTGAAAACGCAATTAGACACCATTGTGATATTAAATTATCTTAAACGTTGCGCAAAAACCAGCTATTTAGAAGTAACTATTTTAGTTTATTACTAACAGTGCACATTTGGAAGCGAAATGAGACCATTATGGCAACAGGATTTAAATTTTCCCCTTATCCGAAGAAATATTAATTATTACAGGCGTTACCATGGTACAACTTCTGAAAAAATTCTTCACAAATTTTCATTATGTGAAGCCAGGAACCCAAAGCTACTCCCACCTAAAAAGTTTATATATATATTAAATTTTGTCCGCTCGATAAAAGGCACAATTATGCAAGAATCATCTTCAAACTCGTCAAGTACATTGAGATGGTTAATATCTCAGTGGGAATTGCAAATGAGCAAAATCGGCCCAAGGGGGTGGTAATTGGGAAGGGTTCAAAAATTTGAATACCACCTTAACATGGCTTTCACAAAACCAGCTCTTATAAAACAGTAGCAGGAAAAAAAAAGAAACATTTTTCGTTACAGCAAGTTGCCACCGATTAAAAAAAACACACATTAAAATTATCACTACAACAATTACTTTATTATTGCAAAATTTCCTCCTGAAAAATGAAAAGAAAATTACAGTAAAACCTCCATAACGGACACTCCCGAATAGCGGACACCTCTATTTAACGGACAGTTTTCAAATCCCCACTCCCAAAACTTTAATTTTTGTATGTTTAACCTCTGAATAACGGACATTCCGAATAGCGGACAGTAATTTTGGCAAAAAAGAACAAAAAATTATTTTTTTAACGAGGAAAAAAAATAAAAATCCTCTAAATTTATCAGGGCAATGTATCACAAATTTTGTGATCACAGATAAATGTGGGAATGAGCAGGAGAAAATCCCCTCCCTCCCCTACATTTATCCCCTACATCCCCCCCACACACAACACACCCTCACCCTCGGATGATTGGATGCTTTTTAGAAGCAGAAAAATACAATAAACAATTATACATTTTTTTTTTTTAAAGAAAAAGATGATTTAAAAGAATTAAAACTACTCACAGAGTTAAAACTTCACATTTAAAAACAAATTACATGTAATCGCAAGTAAAAGCATACTTTTGCAACTTTTTTTTTTTTTTTTTTTTTTTTTTTTTTTATTTTATTATTTTTTTTTTTTTTTTTTTGTAAGAATGTAATAAGCAAAGGATAAAGTATGTACAGTTTTATTTCAGTTTTATTGCTTTGAAAATTATTTTAATTTCTGGATTAATCATATAATAGAGGTTTTAGGACATTTTTAAATCGACTAATGAAACATTAAGCATTCATTAGCAATTTTAATATCGCTGAGGTTTTCCCAATAGCGGACACCTCCGAATAGCGGACAATTTCTGCACTCCCAAGGTGTCCGTTATTTAGAGGTTTTACTGTATTTGCTCTTTCGTATTTAAGCATTTTATCTTTAGTTATTTAAGATAAAATAATGTAAATTTGTATAATTTGGCGAACGATTTGACGAAATTGGTTGACGTGATAATCAAGTAGTAGCCAATTTATACTTTTCATATTTCACAAAAGATTCCTACACAGACATCATATACGCAATAGGTTTAGCACGATTATCTTGCAACTACAATGTGGCAAAATCCTCGTTTTAGAATACCAAAGAAATTTATGAATATTTTATTATTTTCTATTATTTTAAACAGCAATTAACAATAATTAAAAAGTAACTGTAGAACAAAACAACAAATATCATTTCAAAAAAGAAAAAAATGAAAGTAAATAAACAATTTATCATCAGATAAACAACTATAGCTGGGTTACCATATGAGGCAAATGATGCCATTTTGGCGCCAGTGAGATACCTCGATGAGCATATGACCAAATCCGTGACAAAATTTTCATTTGGAAAAAACTTTAATCGGTATTTATACTGCATTTTCCCTACTTATGTATAAGAAAAAACTTTGACACAGATGTCATGTATGCACCACATTGGCGCAATTATTTTTCTGGCGCCAATTTGGAGAACTTGGTTTTTAATTACCAATTTCATAAATATTTTTTAATTATTTTGTATTATTTGAAAAAAAAATAATAAATAAAAAAGTTTAATTAATAGCTATAGAACAAAATGATTTATATTATTTTAAAAAACAAAATGAAAGTTAATAAATAGTTTATTAATAAATAAACAACCATAGTCGGTTTACCATGTGTGGCTTAAAATCGCCATTTTGTTGCAATCGTGCGAATGTGGTGCGTATATGACATCTGAGCCAAAACTTTAAAAAGTTACAATTAAATTATTTTACAGTTTGGACGAGGAAGACATTTATACTAAAATTTAAACATTATACGCATTATTTTTTTCTATAACTGCTATTCATATATTTACAATTAAACATAAAAAATATCCTAAAAATGCTCTCACACATTTAAAAGAGAGTGAGAGAATTTAGTAATTGTGAACATCGCTCCGGCTTATGCCTTCTTGGTATAAAATCCCATTGTTTGATGACAAAAGTATATTCAAACACCCAAATAAACAAATAACATACAATTAACAGATAAAACCATTTTTAAAAGTAATTCTGCTATTTTGTCCTGTAAAACACATAATGGTAGAATTAGATTTTAAGAATATTTTTTTAAAAAAATAGAAAAATGTTATTTACATTTTAGCTAATAAAATATTTAAAATACATTTTTGTTAGCCTGCGCGAAAGAGAACAGCGAAAGTTTGATTGAAGAAATATTGAAGAGGAAATGGTAAAAAAGACTTGTAAATTTTATTCAGCGGGAATTTTTCATTTCAAAATGTTGAATTTATCTATAGTAATAACGCATAATTGCATAAATTTATTTTGAATTGCAAAATTTTTCCTTCAGTATTACTTGGTTATACCGTCGGCCAATTTCGCCAAATTATATAAATCGCCAAACTATTAGCCAGATTATATAGATTAGCATAAATTTTCATTTAAATAGTGAAAAACAAATTAGCTGAACATATATAAAAGTAGAAATAAAATGTCGAATTAAAAATCACTTGATGACATAATTAGTATTTATATTATGCTTAATGTCAAGTGAATGTGACATTTACGATCATCCATTATTGACATTTAATCTTGGAATTTGGGGGTAGATTTTTAATCAATGGGGTAATCTTTTCATCTTCAGTTTTTAAATTTTAAAACTGAAATTTTTCCTGCAAGTGAAATTGACGAAATGGCGCAAGAAAAATTAAATTAAAAATGAAAACATTTGCAAAAAGAAATAAAAGAGTTATACTCATATCTATATAATTTACGATTGAATATTAAAATATACTCTAAAAATTATCTTCACTTGAAAAAAAAAAAAAAAAAAAAAAAAAAAAACATTATTGCGACCATTAAGAACCTAAGTCAGGCATTAAGTCAGTAGTGCATTTTCGGCTTAAAAACACATTCTTTGGCGAGAAAAGCAAGATGAAAATGGCATAGAAACGAATAGTAACTCACAACTTACAGTGTCTTTTACAATCAGATCTGCTTTTTTCTGCTGTAAGTTATATTATACGGAAATTCGATAAAAAAGAGAAAGAAAATAATAAAAAGGGAAATAACTATCATTCAAAATTCATTTAATCAATTTCTGAAATTTATGTTTTTATTCTAACACCAGGGATAAGTCGCCAAAAGTTTAACCAATTGTTATATTTCGCGTTAATTTATTTTTTAAGCATTACAAATATTTTTTTCATTTTCAAGATAAATATATTTTTATAATATTACGCCTCATTTAAGCGGTCTTTCTTTATTATCATTAATATTGTCAGAAGTTATTTTCTGCTATTATTTGCAAGATATTTGTAATATTTCTAATAGATATAGCCATTTTAATTCTTTTAGCAATTATAATTTTCGCCAAAAACAGCTACTGGCAACCCTTTTGTCAAAAATAACCGAAAAATACGAAATTTACTACGAAAAATCAGAGTTATCCCTGTAAATTTGAATCAGAAACCTTCGGAAAAATATTTCCTATCGAATGATACAATCGGCAAAAAAATCCATCGGGTAGTTTTTGAAAACACACGTTTGGAAGTTCCAGAACTTCTGCTTTATAATATATATGATATCTCTCGAACAAGATGCAAACGTAGTCCTTCCATTTCATATTTTCCTGAAGACGCCCGCAGAAGACGGCGCGAAACGTTGAAAAATTTATTTTATTTTAATATGTACTAACGTATATTAAAATTCCTGTTTTGTGCACCACTGAGCAATGTGTTATTATTAGATAATTTATTGTTTATCATTTATATGTTCAATTTAACTTCCATAAATAATATAAAATAATTTAAAGATATGCAACTATGCAGACCTAGTAGACTTAAAAAGTCACAATTTTCTGATATATTTTGTGAAAAATAAGACAGACAATCGATTTTTTTTATAATTACTTATCCATTTAATTTTAGCTTCCATAAATAATATAAATGAATCTTAAAAATAATGCAACTATGCATTTCATATATTATTCTTTGCAGCCAAAACAGTGCCGAAAATTCTAATGCTGATAAGAAAATTGTCAAAGGGGTCATACAAAGAAATTACGAAGCCTTGGGATCTTTAACGTAAGAATATATTAAGAATATATAAATATATAGTAATAATTATATTTAATGAACGTTCATCACTACCAGATGCAATTATTCAATATATATATACAGTTGTATTTTTATTTTAAATCTAAGGCTTATGAATCAGTGTGACTTACCCTTATTTAGAAAAATTAATCTCTTTTTTTTTTTTTTTTTTTTTTTTTGGGGGGGGGGGGAAGATGTTGAAAAAATTGTTTGAATTCCAGGATATATTTAACAAATACAATTTATTAAATTCTGTAAAATATTTTTTTTTCTGGTTAGAATAATATTAAGGTACTCTGGGGTAATAACGCCAGGCTTATATTTTGCATAATTATGAAATAATCAGGTAAATGACACCCATGTGCTCTGCGCAGAAGGGTTTTGAGTCATATAAATCGCAAAAAACAGCTTCAAGTTAATTTGTTTCATTTTTAGGTCTTATTGTTTTTACAAGCAACTAAAATTAACGTTTGATCTAAAATTTGCGAAGTAAGGTTTTTGATGTGAAGACTATATTTTTATCCGGAAATACTTTGTTTATTACATAAATTTGTAGTGTATTTCATGTACTTTCAAATTGTTGTAGAAGATTTTGGATATCTTCTCGAGATAATTTGTAGTTTAGGATTTACTGCGCATTAAGTATCCCGGGGTAATAACGCCAGGGATTGGCGTTATTACCCCGGTTGATTCCCAACACTGGCCGAACTATATCCGAAGGGGGGTTTATATATTAATATGGGACAGCATTATCATCATTGCTGAAATGGTAAGATTAAGGGGGGGGGTGCCCAATACTTAAAAATAATCTCTCTATTTTATTTTTTATTGTATTATTATTATTTTTTTTACTAATGTAAAAAATAATTTTTAATTCTTGTAAATAAAACTATATCAAAATGTTTTCGAGATTCAAATTCGAATATCTTCAAAATCAGGTTTCTATTAAATTTCCACTGGATTGTTCATTTGAGTTCGAAATTTTAACTGTCCGCTTTCTCAGCGTTCGGTTTCTCAAAACTTTACAAATTTAACCGTTAACTGATGTGACAGAAATTGTAATGTATGAATGTGATGCGGTTTGTGAGACCGCAAAATTGAAAGATGAATAAAAGGCGGGAATAACTCATAGGATTGTGTTTTTGTACTAAACTTTTTATACAAGAGTATTATACTTAATATTCACCTATTTAGTCTCTGGTGATAGTACTAAAATTCCAAATGAAACAAAATTTCGGTAGTGTTTGCAGTTAAACTGAAAATTACAAGTTAAACTAAAAAATTAAAAGAAAAATAGTGGTCTACGAGACCGGTAACATTAGTTAAAGGTTAAAAGGCGATCCATGATTAAAAATCATAGAATACTGTTCCTGCGCTAAACTTTTTGTGCAGAATTAATTCTAATTAAATTTAATCTATCAAATATTTCTAACAATATTACGAGAACTCCAAACGAAAGAGAATTTCGGTTGTAACTATAGTTAAACTGGAAAATACAAGTTAAACGCTTTTTTTTTTGGGGGGGGGGAGGGGGTACAGTATTCAGTCAGATTGCTAACAGCAGTTAAAGGTTAATCTGCATTTTTCTCACATGTACAAAAATTATCGATATCAATCGATTCAATTAATTCTATGATTATAATTTAAAATTTGTAATTAGTACTAATAGTCCAGTCATTATAGTAAGTTCACCTCGGAATTCGAGATACCAAGCTGTAAGTCTGTAAATACTTGTATATTGACACCCTAAAAGTTGTCTCAAAACCTACATATGGTAGGGTGTACGCAACTATTAAATTCCAAGGTCAAAGGTCACGAAAATCGGTTTTTTGCGCTTTTTTTGTAAATATCTCATTTCCTATAGGTTTTTTGCTATTTGTATTTATTATCAATATTGTAGAATACAAAATTCTCTACAAATTTTGTTTGAGAACATTTTTCATACGTCGAACCGTTTTCGAGATAGAGGGCGGAGAGCGCGCGGTCACAGCATCACTTCAGGTCAAACGGTGCCTCCGGTCGAAAACGCGCCATGTATCATTTTTTTCCTAACCTATCCACTTTTTATTCAATATTAATTTATTTAACAACACTTACCTGTCCATGTAATTGCAGAATTGTTAATGAAAATATAGGAATTATATTTGAATTTTAACCTAATTAATATAATATTAATAACTTCTTATATGATGAAAAAAAATAATAAATTATGAATTAATTGTTTTATTAAAAAATACTATTCAATACATTTATTTTTATTAAAAGTAAAAAAATGGAATAAAGGGTACAAAAACTATAATTTATGTTTTTAATCATCTTCTTCCTCTTCATCCTCGTCTTTCAGCTGCTGGTAAATTTCAAACTGGTCTTCATTATCGTCTTCAACGACATTTGTCTCAAGTTGTTCCATGATTTCGTGGTCAAAGGTTTCATCTTCGTTAATGTCGCTCTGGTATGGTTCTGCATTGAGACAAGCTTGCCCATTACATTGGCCACAAGCTGAAGAGCATTGCAAGTCCACTTTCCTGTATCCGCATCGCGAACCACAACCACTCTTGCAGTTGCAGAAAATTGTATTTAGCAAATCTTCTGGAGCAGGTGGTAAAATTGTCATGATAGGCTCCAGAAAATCGTTTTGCATTACCCAACCCCATACCTGGGGTTCCAAATCATGCCCTAACCAAGTTTGAACTTGATAATATACACGTTTGAAATGTTGATGAGAAGCTGCACTTGTTGGTGGAAGAATTGAAAGCTGCACAGGTTTATTAAGTTTTGTAGACTTGACGTAATGCATATAACGAAAATGATCGAGACTTTTCACAGATTTCGGAGCATTATAGACTGCCAATAAGATTTGAGTTCCACTCTCTAATCTCTGGGCCGAACTATTTTCTTCCTCAAATGCTGCAGCTAGTTCATCCAAATTCGTCAGTTTCTCAAAAACTTTTAAAAATGATTTTTTTCCCTTTTTAAAAAGCGCAGAAGTTGTGTCATAGCCACTTAATGCATGTAGAAATAAAATATGTGTTTTGGAATGAGGATAATTATCAAAACTTTTAGTCGAGTATATCTCCGTTTTTACATTTCCTTTCCCAACTTTTTTAAAGAAAATTTCTTGTTCGTAAGACAGTGTACGCCCAATTAAAATGACAAGTAAATAAATATCTTGTCCTATTATAACTGCAGTTTTTTCAGACTTTGATTCTTCAATTGCAGTTTCAACAATAAGAACATCCGCATCATCTCTGGCTTGTTTAGTAGTAATATTTGCAGCTTGTAATTTTTCAGTTAAGGTATTAATGAGCATCTTTGTTATTTCGATTTTATAAGAATTTTTCTTGAGTAACTGGTACAACCATTGTTTCTTCTAAACAGACTTTTTACGTTTTTGAAAGTGCAGCAGTTCTTCTCTGCTGCTCCATAGCTTTTACGTTCTTACTGTAGTCTGAATATCCGTCAAATACAACAATTATTTTGGAACTGTAATGCCTTTTTAAATAATGGCAGCCATGACCGTATGGCAGCCATGATTGCATGGCTTATTGAAGTACATTTTGTTTTTAACTGATCAATTTTCCTTTCCCGTTTTTGATGATGACTTCTTCTAAGAAATGTAATAAAGTTTTTGGAATTTCTTGATTAACATTATCCAACATTTTATTAGGAGGTGGATAAGATTTAGTTTCAACTATAGATGTTCGGATATCTTCTCTAATAATTGCTGCTGCAGCTTCTACAATTCTTAGCCTTTCTGCTTCAGGATCTATTTTTTTACTTTCGTACCAAGCTTTTGATAGAATATCAGCTTGTGCATCACGGAAAGAAATGATTGTGAAAGCTCCAACTTTCTTCGTAATTACGATATCGGTTAAATACTTCTGTTGTAGTCTTGTAATAGTTTTATCATCTGGCACATACCCTGTCAAGACATCTTTAAGCTCTTTTAGTGTGAATTGAGAATCATTATTATTTTCGATGTAATTGAAAATCTCTAACATAGCTTCTGTAACTTGATTATCTTGACGAGGTTTCTCAAGAGGCGATGATGATTTATTTGAAAAGTTTGTAAAGCAAGCAGCATGGTACTTCGCTTCAGCAGAGACCAAATAATACTGTAAAATTATACGACTTTTCACCAATTCTCCGAAATCATCCGCACGTTCTTCTGCTTTTTTGATAACATTATCTTTGAACTCAAGAGTACTCACATTTTTTATCTTCCGCCTGTATTTTTCTCTTTTCCTTTTCTCTGCAGCCTCATCAGCAACTTCGCCACAAAATAAACATTGATTCTTAAAATCAAACACTGCACCTCGTTTTTTACGGAGTACTAATGAAGAAGTTATAGTTTCTCCTTCTTGTTTCCGTTTTGCTGCTTGGATACAGTTTTTACTAATGTAAACACTTCGGCACTTTTCATGCACTTTAACAGAGGTTACTGATTTTAAATAATCAATTTTTCCGTCGTTTCGTTCGACACTTGCAGTTCGTAGAGTTTTCATACTGCGTACTACTTCAATAAGCGATTTACCTCCCGAATCTGACTTATTACATAGAAAACGCAAATCAGCCATATTTCTTGAAATTGTACGTCCGTAGTTACCAAGAACAGTTACTTGAAATAAAGAGAAGACAGTCGTAACTATACTATACAATGCATAAAGAAAAAGATAAAATATAATATAATAGTTAATAAAAATTGATAAATATTTATAATCATTGATTTATCGATAGTTCATCAACTATATATGGCGCGTTTTCGACCGGAGGCACCGTTTGACCTGAAGTGATGCTGTGACCGCGCGTTCTCCGCCCTCTATCTCGAAAACGGTTCGACGTATGAAAAATGTTTTCAAACAAAATTTGTAGAGAATTTTGTATTCTACAATATTGATAATAAATACAAATAGCAAAAAACATATAGGAAATGAGATATTTACAATAAAAGCGCAAAAAACCGATTTTTGTGACCTTTCACCTTGGAATTTAATAGTTGCGTACACCGTACCATATGTAGGTTTTGAGACAACTTTTAGGGTCTCAATATACAAGTATTTACAGATTTACAGCTGGGTATCTCGAATTCCGAGATTGACTATAAATAGTTTAACTATTTTTAATAAGTTAAAAAAAATTTTTGTCTACTTATGTTTTGTAATTAATTATTTTTGAAAATAGGTATTTAAATATTTATGTTTAAAAAAAAAACAACTATTTTTTTCTACTTTAACTTCGATATTAACTGTCTAATGTAACTGAATGCAAAGTTGTATTTCTATCACATGGTCGAAATTAATTTTTGTAAGTTAATCTATTATATAATTAAATTAGTCTAATTATTTCCATTTGACATGATCTTTCAATTGAATTTAATCAATGATAATTCAATTATATTATTATTTTCTTTTTCCTCTTCTCTATGGAAATTATGGTTGCGATTGATAATTGTAAGTTTATCTTTATCAATATTCAATTACAGTTTAATTATTTTTCTAATACTTTTTCTTTGAAACAGTTTTTCCTAATGCAATTAATATATTGATAATTCTATTATGGTCTTATTATTTATCTAATATTTTTCTTTGAATTGAGTTCTCATTTGCGATTAATCGGGCAATATGGAAATAATTTTTAGGTCTATTCTGATTTCCATTCAGATATTAATCGCAATTAATGTGGCTATTTAGCATTGCCCTTGATAACGAGCTAAATACCACATTTCCAATTTTATTCCAAATTCTTACAACTCCTCTGTTTGATATAATTTGGCATTAACAAGTTTTTACAGTAATTGATGTTGATTTGTAGTTTTATCTAATGGTTCTATATATATATATATATATAAATCGGACCTCTGCGCAAAATCCTTGAATGCGACAAAATACCAACTTTTTAGGAGACAAGTTTAAAAATATAATTATTGCTCTATATTAGCATTAAAAAAATACTAGCCACATAAAATAACTGATTCAAAATTTTCAATATAATTGTAAGTCAATAAAGGTTTTTAATAATAAACAATGAACTTCATTTTTCCAAAGCTTATTTCTTACAAAAGTTTGACGATAGGATTCGATATATTTGACTAACGAAAGAGAAATAATAAAACTTGAACAGTGGAGGACAAATATTGGCTTAATTTTTAATTTTCCTTTATTAAATTAGGCTATGGTATTGTGATTTGATTTTTCTAATGTGATATTATTCTTTCAACTTTAGATTCCATGAGGTGGCTGTCTTAGGATTGTTTTCTATTTTGGTTATCTTATGGCTTATGAGAGCACCCCAATTTACTACCGGATGGGCAGATATTTTATCATATGGAAGGTAATTTGTATATGCATTTATAATAGATGATTTGTGTAGAGAATGTTTGAAGTTAAATTTACAGCCTTCATTATATTGCTTTTAAACCAGGGGTCGATTTAGAAAAAGAAAGTTGCATAGCAGTAACTGCTACACAAAGTCAGTTTTGAACAGCAGTTAGACACTTTTGTATAGCAAGTAAAAAATAGCTAACGTAACTTTTAAATCTTAAAAATTTACAACTTTTTTTTTTTTTTTTTTTTTTTTTTTTTTTTTTTTTTTAAACAATATTTAACCAAAAGCATAAATGAGAGTAAATAAAATTATACAAAGAATAAAAAATAGTAAATGAATCGTAACAGTGAGTATTCATTTTAGAACCACTACAACAAGCACGTAAAACTTCTATGAGCAAACACCGTGATTAATGAGTAACAGTGATTCAGTAATCAATCACAGCGTCAGGGCGGGAACAAATCATATGTTAACTGGAAAAACAGCAATGGTGTCTCGCTGTACTTCCATTGTAAATGGAACGTTGTGAAAACACAACGTATGTCGTGTAAAAACATCTTTAAATTTTAACTTTAAGTGTACATGACATAACAAAGGGTGTGGGAAATATGCATCGCAATGATTGCCATTTAATGCATTTCTTGGATCGCATTTTAGTTAAATTTGAGTCGCAAATTGCGATGCGATACCGCTTAAATCGAACCCTGTTTTAAACTATAATAAATAATGAAGGGTTCCTGTCGCGCCATTTCGAATTAACAGAATATTTCAGTTGATTTATGTTAACTTTGATCTATTGAAAAATTGCAACAAACGTGAACTATTTATCAATTCGCTATGCACATTAATCAAATAAATTAAGATGGCCTTTTATATATATTCTGCATAATAATGCATAGAAAAATGTTTCAAAATCTCAGTGTACAAAATTAAGAGCATGGTATGAATCATACGCCACTAGCAGGACACAGAGGAGACATATCAATAAACTAATGCAGAAAAGAATTCAAAAAATAATTTTCTGTATTATATAATAGAACAAAACACAGTTTTCTGCATTATCTAGTAGACAAAATTTAGAAATACAGACACAGAATCAATTTTTCAAGAAGTTTAAGAATTTTGACTAATTTGTAGGGACAGTTACGATTAAATTTTGAAAGTTTTCAGAATTATTTTTTTTATTTGTTTGTTTTTGTAAACATTATTAGTGACGAATGGGGTTCTTTAAATGATATCCATATCAAAAACATACGACATATTGTGCACAACCAGCTGTGAAACTGCATCACAGAAAAAAAAAATTGATCTCAGATAAATCATGTTGGTGCATAAATTCCAACATCACTTAATTATTCCGGATTCTGATTCAAGATAAATATGTATTCAACCGGAAATTTTATTTAACCAAAAATGTCAAAATAAAATAGAAAATGTACCTCATGCAATCAAGACACATTTTCTTATATATTTTTTCCAGCTGGGAGATGCAAATCTTCGATCAGGCTGCGGAATAATTAAGAGATGTTGGAATCTATGTAGATGTGTAGGGTTTCATCAAATCAAAGTATCGTACAAATAATGTTATCTATTATCTACTATACTTCCCTATATAAAAAAATCTATATAGAACTTTATTACCCGAAAAGTTCGGGAAGAATAAGCATCCACTGTAAAATTTAAGATGTTTTTCGAAAATTACTGAAAAATAAGCGTTGCAATTCTCCCTTTTTTACAACAGCATTTTTTAATGTATCTTCGGTAAAATTTGTCAAATGCAATAAGAAATTTACTCTATTTTGTTAAAATTACATTATCTGACCAGAAAATCTTAACGTGACAAACAGATTGTTAAGTAACTATATGGAATTCTCTTTAGAAACTACCCAGGCAGACTACAACTATACACAATACTAAAATATCCAGTAGTACTTCCAGAGATTACAATAAAATATGTATAATGGAATTTGAATTTAAATGAGTGACTTCCAGAGATTACAATAAAATATGTGTAATGGAATGTGAATTTAAATGAGTGATTTCCAAAAATAATAATTGTAGTTTTGATGAGTTTCTGTGCATTTAGAATTTAAGATGCTTTCTCCAGACATGGATATTATGTTTATTCTAACTTCAGAGACTAATCAGACTCGGGGTTTATAACGACGTTATTTACTTTCCCTCACAGTTTGTACTTGGAGTTTTTAGACAAATTGCATGTAAGGTGGTCTGGTGCAATAACGCCAGGCGGGGTAATAACGCCAAGTGCTAATATCATGCATAATTATGAAATAATCTGGTAAATGACACCCATGTGCTCTGCGCAGAAGGGTTTTGAGTCATATAAATCGCAAAAAAAACAGCTTCATGTTTATTTGTTTCATTTTTAGGTCTTATTGTTTTTACAAGCAACTAAAATTAACGCTTGATCTAAAATTTGCGAGATACGTTTTGTGATGTGAAGACTGTTTTTTTTTATCCGGAAATACTTTGTTAATTACATAAATTTGTAGTACATTTCATGGACTTTCAAAATGTTGTCGAAGATTTTGGATATCTTCTCGAGATAATTTGTAATTTAAAATGTATAGCGCAATAACTATAACGGGGTAATAACGTCCATCCTTGGCATTAATACCCCGGTTGATTCCCTACAGTGGCCGAGCTACATCCTAAATACTGATTCAAATAAACACAGTTAAAACTAATATTTCTAATAATTCTATTTAAGATAGCGTTTTTAAGCAAAAAGAAGCTCACGGTCTGATATTCTTTTGCCTCATATCCCCTCCCCACACCAAACCTTTATTTTTCTTACACTTTCACAAAAAATTGAACATTTTCAATAGCTTAGAATGCAATTTCTCAATTTCTAAGTTTGTAGAGTTTGTATTTTTAGAATTGGGCAATCTACATGCAATTATTCCATCTTATTTCATAGTTTTGTTTGCATGGCGTTATTACCCATATAGGTGGGTAATAACGCCAAATAGCATTGGTCAAGAAATCTCGCCATTACATTTTATGAATACATATTTGTTAAATTATTTTTTTTATATAGATCGTCAATGAGTTGCTGTATCAAATCCTATATTTGTTTGAAAAATACAAACTAAAACTGAGCCGTGAAAATTGGTAGAACCTTAACGTGGCGTTATATTACCCCAGGGTACCTTATATACAGAAAACTGACTTACATATTTATTTTGTTATTTTATCCTTTAACCACTTCCCTAATTTTCCCGTACATCATACGGGCAACGTGCTTTTGCCAATTTCATAACTTGCCCGTGTTACGTACAAATCATTTATTCGAATGATTTATTATTTTCACTAGTAAAATTTTTATTGTAAATTTTGTATTATTTAATTCAAGCCTTTTTGTTTTTTTAATTCAATTAGACAAAATTATCTGATCTTTTTTTTTTTTTTTTTTCGATGGAACGATTAAAAATTCTGTAAAAGACGCAAAGAAAGGCATTCTTTGAAAGAAAAAATTTTCAAAAATATTGATCAGTTAAGAGATTAAAAAAATAAGATGACTGAATTTTATGAATTTTAAGATTAAAAAGATTTCCGACGCAGTGTTTTCACTTCCACACTGAGAAAAAAAATATACCTCCTTCACCTAGAATGAATAGTCAGTCACTTTCTGAATACTCAAACTAGAACTACAGATGACCGAACTATGCGAATAGATTAAACAACTATGTTGAATAGACGCAATGACCTGACATTTCTAGTCTAGTGTTTTCTAGGTGACGAAACGATATTGAATCGTTTCATTAACGAGAAATTATCGCTTGATTTTGGGAATGGTTTCATATACTTACCAAATTAAACCTCTTGTGTTCGCATCTATTTACAGAGATTTTTAAATAGATATGACAATGAGAATATAAGAAAACGCTCTTGAATTCTATTAGGGAACTCCAGAACTCTCTGGCATAGGGAACTAGAATTTATAACGATGACATGGAACTATTTTTTGAAGAGCCACAATTTAGATTCTAGATGCTGGGACTATATTTTTTTCTCAGTGCAAGACCACCTAATTTTAATTCCAAACTTCCAAACGGCACCAAGAATATTTTAATAAAATTTTGTTTTTACAATGAAAATTTAAAGTAAAAAAAAAAAAATCGTTTGTAAATTCCTGTTTTTGTAAATCATTTTGCTAATTGAATTTTTCTGTGCCAGAAAATGTTTAAAAGAACAAGGATATTCCTATGAATTATAAGATGTTATTTCCTGAAAGTAACAAATATAAAACAAATGTATACTTTTAACTTTGTACAACTTATAAATATTGCAAAGTTGATTGATATTGATATACATTTATTGTTCATTCAGTAATAATTTTTGGAGAGAGAAATCAATTAATATGTAGAAATGACTCAAAATAGTCAATGAAAATCATAGTGACAATACTTTTATAATATGTGGAAATCAGTCATTTTATTGAATCAAATTATAATGCATAAATGAGATTAATTTAAACTTCAGTTAATCCGTATTATAAGGGTTAGATGTCATTGTTGTAGTAGCTTTTTTATGTATATGTAGTAATGTAAGTAAACTAATGTAGTTGTAGTTTTTTATGGGTAAAAAAATACTTTAAATAAAAAAAAAAAAAATTATGCTAATTTGCATTTTTAAATAAAGAATACTGTTTTTTTTTTGTTTTGTTTATTACCTTCCCATTTTTTTTAAATAAAAATAATGAGTGTAATGTCAAATAAAACGCACATACAAACCCCGTGTGTGCGTGCATTATTTTAATATAGTTATGCAATCAGCTGTTTTTTCAACAGCAATATCAAAGACGCAACAGCAGCTATGGGTATGAGCTTATTCCTGTTCCTTGTTCCGGCACGCCCAAGAGAATGTTTCACATCACCACCTCTGCTGGACTGGAAAACAGCTCAGTCAAAAATACCCTGGGGTGTTTTGATATTGCTTGGAGGAGGCATTGCTTTAGCTAAAGGAGCTCAAGTAAGACCGAAGAGACATGTAGTAGTTTATATTTAATACAAAAATAATGCTTGCTTATTTTTGTATTAATTGAAATGAGAACCCCAGAAGCCAAGGGGTATAAGTGACAAAATTGAAAAAATTGAGTTAAGTGCACAGGGTATCTGGAAATATGCTTTTTTCATTTCAGGTAAAGAAATATAGGTCATTTTCTGATTATTTGGGGAGTTATAGAGATAAACCACTTTTTTCGAAAAACAAACAATATTGATTAATTATACATTTAAAGAAAATTGTACTCTATTTTTTTAACAGTTATTTAAATGAGGGTTCAAAGATTAGAATGCAACAAGCAGATGTTTCCTATTTTAATTTAATTTAATTTCTTCTATTTTATTTTAATTGTTATTGATGTTCCAATTTAACATCAATTATCTTTAAACTCAATTTACTCCAAATCGACATTTTGTCACTTCTACCCCTTGGTTTCTGGGCTCCTCAAATATAAGATAAATGCATCTGTAGTTGATCCAACTCCAACAGATCCAGAGTACTTTCAGGTTACGAGAAAATAAATATCAGGAAAGTGAGGATGAATTGCTGACCTTGATATGCATGATCTGCTGGATCATTGTTCAAAAGCTATTAACAATGTTACCATTTTTTTATTTCTCAAAACCTCCTTTTATCTACAGGAGAAAATGCCAGCAGTTCATGATAAACGACTAATAAAACTAGATCTTTTATACTTATTCCGGAATTGCCTGCATGACATGTGAATGTGCTGTGCAAACTGTATTTAGCAAATAGATATATAATTAAAGAATAATAAAGAAAATTATTAGTTGAAAATAAATTTGTCAATGAAAATGTCTGAAAATGGAAATCGCTGATCAACTTCTAGTGCAAGTATCTACTAGAGTGCGTTTGCTTTGTGAAATTAAAAAGAAACCATATTAGCTCTTTTCATCTAAATATCATTTTATATAATAGAACAGCAACCTTCGCCCGCTACGCTGGTAGGTTTCTCTAAAAGAAATCTTGAATCACTCGAAATATAACTAGCAAAGATGAAAAAAATATTAACATCTAATCATTTACAATAGTTGTATTATTCGTATAATGTTACACTGACCATTTCATAATCGATGTTGGCTACATACTGCACAAAACAGGTCTAAAACCACTGAAGTACCTGTATTCAACTAATTTTTTAGTTGGTTTGTTACCTCGAATTTTCGCTTTTACTTAAAACTACTGAAGAGATATGACGAAATGTCCTTAAAATTTCAACCACCCTCGGTGATACCTCGGTTGTTGTTGTTGTTGTTGTATTGACCAAAATATTGGCCCGGTGAGCAGCTTTACATTTCTATATAGCTGTCTTACTCCGCTAAGCTGCTTAAAATACCAAAGTCCCTAAAATCAATTAATTGCCATACAGATGCCTATACAGAAATTCGCAAAATTAACTCCATCCAACACCACAAACAGAAAAACACAGAAAATCCCAAAACCAATCTCCTTACACCGACAATTACACAAAAACGAAAACACAGACTAACTCACAATACAACACTTCTGCTCTCCAAAGAAAACCCCACCAAACGATCATCTCCATCCTTAAACGAGCACCAGCCTAAACATTACCGACCCACCTAGGGCAATGCATGTATATTTCATCCAGGAATTTAGAAAGCCACATTAGATATTCTCCCCCTTTTCTACCAACTATCTCAAAAATATCTGTATATGACGCATTTCCCGAAATATGAAATTTTTTATACAAATTTAAACGAGCATCAGTGAATTTTTTACATCGTAATACTAAGTGTTCCTCTGTTTGATCTTCATCTCTACATAGATTGCAATTCGCATCACCACCTTTGAGAAATATTTTTTTTCGATCCAGAGTAAACACAGTTTTGGTTAAAAACCTGATAAACACTACGCCATACTTCCTGATTAAGTTGTGGTGAGGATAACCTATATCAACATAATTCCAACAAGGCCTACTATTGTTCTTCTGATATTGCTCCCACTCCCAATCCATCTCTTTTACTTTATTATGTTTGACCTCCATTATCCAATCTTCTGGAGATGTCCAAGGGATCCAAATATTACTGTAAGGCCCATTCCTAGCAAGGTTATCCGCGATTTCATTAATTTCAATCCCTTTATGTCCCGGAACCCAAATAAAGGTTATATCATAGTTTTCTAACTTTTTTTTATTAATTTCATCCCTCAAGCAGGTAATTATAGCAGCCGATTTACGATGTATATTTTTTAAAGCCACTAGAACACTTTTAGCATCAGTGAAATAAAAATAATTACCCCTTTCCCTGGTATAATATTTTATAGCCACCAGTAAAGCCATGGCTTCGGCAGTAAAAATCGAATTTATAGTAGGAATGCGAAAAGCCAAACGACTACCAGAGTGTTGGTTCACCATACTTATAGACGTGAAATGATTATCCTTCGAAGCATCAGTCCCAATAAAAATAGCCTTGTTCTTATAAGTTTGAAAAAAGTGATGAAAAGAATTCTTAATGACCTCGTCAGGGAAGTCTTTATTTTGAAAAGCCCATGTATTGATGAAAATTTGAACACCTTTGTCCAGTTTATTTCCCCACTTATATATCACCATTTCATTGACATTAGTATTATAACTTTTAAGCCTATTAATTTCTTTGTACAATAAGTCTTTTGACAAGATATCAGTGCACTCTTTATGTTTGTATTCCGATATCGTCCGTTTAATCGCTAGAAACTCCCTACGTAAATCATTCCTCCATACCCTGCTCTCTTTTAATAAAATTGAAATAGGGCACCATTTGGATAATCCAGTAGCCCACCTGAGTCCCATATTTTGAATAACTTGAACCTGACTACTTTCTTTTTTTGTGCAGTGCATCAATATTCTCGGGTTACCGTCTAAAACAGAGCCAATGATACTCTTAGATATTTGTATTAAGTATTTTGTTTCGGTCCCCCAACTAATGCCAGCTATCGCTTTGAACGTGTTCAGTCTTTTACTTGTTTTTTCTTTTAACATTACTATATGATCTTTTAAATTACCTTGTTTATTAAAATACACTCCTAATATTTTAATTTTTTCCAAAAACCCAACTTCTTGCCCCCTTATCATAAACTTTTCTTCTTCAATTTCGTTCCACTTTCCAATTTTCATAATTTGGCATTTGCTAGGGTTGACTTCAAGATTCCACGCCCGAAGCCAAGTAATAACTCTTAATATATTGTCCTGTAAAATCCTTTTTAACCAATTAATATCGTCATGAACCCCGTATAAGAAAATATCATCTGCGTAAATTACGCACTGAATCACAGAATCGAAAATTTCGAAAATATCAGCTAAATAAATAGCAAAAAGAAACGGTGACAACGGGCTACCCTGCAGAAGACCCCTATGATAGTTAAAAAACCTAGAAAAACTTCCCCTCCATTTAACCCGAATCCTCAATTCCTGTATCAGTTTCCGAATTATTATACAAAGATCAGCCCCCAAACCTAATTTTTTCAATTTAAACAGCAATCCATCCCACCACACATTGTCGTAGGCACCTTTAATATCTAAAACTATGAAGTACCCCTTCATCTTAGATTGCCTGGCCCTCCTAATATCTCTGAAAATTTTGTAAGAAGCTGCTTCACAATCTCTAAATGGAATAAAACCATAATGATTAGGGTGGAAAATATTATTCTCTATACTCCAATTGAGTAAAATATTTAAAGTTAATTTTTCAAAAATTTTTTTGCTAGTGACAGTAAGAGCTATTGGTCTATATCCATTAATATCATTTTTATTTTTCCCAGGTTTTTTAATCGGAAGCATTATGACCTCTTTCCAAATTTCCGATATAGTTTTTGTTATCAAAATCTGATTGTACATTTCAAGAATCTGATTCAACACCCGTAAATTTAACTTTTTATAAAAATTCATTTTTATCCCATCAGCTCCCGGAGTAGTAGATTTGCTTTTCTTTAAAATATCTTGTAATTGATCCAAAGTGAACTTTAAATCTATCCCATCCTCCCCAGAAAAATCAATGGGAATGCCCTCCCTCACATACGAGTTCTGAAACACAACAGCAAGCGAGTTAGCTTGGGAAGAAGCATCTGGTGGACAGTTTGGAAAATTAAAATCAATGTTTTCTTCAACGATATGATCTCTGTTAAAACTTTTAATAATTTTGTAAATTTTTGGCCCCCTACCAGCCTCCCTAGCCATAGTATCCCAAAAGGATTTATTATCCTTCTTTATTTACTTTTTAAGTTTAGCATTATATTTTTTGAATTTACACCACAAATCAACGTGACAAAGACGAATCGCCTTCCGATGATAATACCTTTTAAGTGCTAACAACCTCCGAGTAACGACACTCCACCACGGAGGAAGAGTCCCCCTATTAATAGGAACCATATCCGTACGTCCCCCGATAACATTGATAACCTCTTTAGTCCATAAATCAAAACCATTCTTATAAATCTGACTATTAAAATTATTTACATCTAGTCCCACCCCTTCCCAATTTATATGACTCCAGAAATCACCCCTCCCGATACCCCCACGATGTAACTCCTTAAAACAGACCGGGTAATGATCTGATCCCATCGGATCCGAAACCACCTCAAAAGCAAAAAAACAAGCCAAATTTCCCGAAACTATAGATAAATCTAAAAGAGAAAAATCCCCCCCAACATTAAATCTAGTAGCCTGATCAGTGTTCATTAATACAACATCATTACTATTGATCCAGTTTATTAAATTGTCCATTTTCTGCTTTTTCGGATTGTTATGCCAGTTTAAGAAATTAATGTTAAAATCACCTATAATAAAATAATAATCACCAATTAAATGTTTAATGTTTTCTAGCCAATTAACAGCAGTAAATCCTTTAGGAGCATAGATATTAATAATGGTAATCCAACGTTTCTTATACCAAATTTGAATCGCCTGAAATTCATGTCCATGATCGATTCTGGGAAGCTTTAAAATTTTAACAGGGATTTTATTATGAACAGCCAATAACAGACCTCCTCCATTTCTCAGAGAACCACTCTCTCTATCCGTCCGAAAAACATTTCTGTTTTTAAAAAAAATAGTAGACTTTTGATTGAGAAACGTCTCTTGAAACGCCCAAATCAAACTATTACGAAATATACCCATGCGAAGCCAGGGAAGATTAGATTTAAACCCACGGATGTTCCATTGTATCAAAAAATATTCCATACAAACAGAGAAACAAAAGACAAAAATAAAACAACAACTGCAATAACAAACAGACTATTACGCAATAAAACACTTACCCCAACTTCAGCAGCAAAGTGACAAATTCTATACATCACAGGTCAAAAATCAAAAACGATATCACAACACCAAATAAACAAACCATCCCTTATATCACAGTCCAAAAATTATGAAATACTTTCAGTGTCCGTTATCATATCCGAAACTTCTGGATTTTCTACATTCTGAGATGCTTCGTTATTTCTATTACTGAGCTTTATTTTTTTTCCTCTAATAGTGTTGCAAAATTCTGCTATGAGGTCTCTGTTATTATGCTTTTTTTTCAGTTATGTTTTTCTCCTTATCATCTGCTACATTATTTTTGTTAGCTTCTTCTTGTTGACTCAAATTAATACCCGTGAACAGCTGTAAAAGGTACTCTATTAATTGCTGAAATTTTAAATCAATTAAACTGGCCATTTTTTGTAAACAACTCTCGACATTTATTTGTTCTGAATGCTGTTTGACTTTAGCAGCATAAGTTTTAACTTCTTTTGAGTTAAATTGTCTCCTGGCTTCTGCCAATGTTATGTGTTTTTCGGTTTTATAGATTAGGATCTCTTGCTCTTTTATTCTTATTTCACATTTTGCGTCATCGCTTCATGATCTTTTCCGCAATTTGGGCATTTGACTTCTGTTTCGTTACAAGTGAGTTCCAGGTGGTTTTTTCCACATCTTTTACATTTTTTCTCGTTAGTTGGACATTTATTTGCACCGTGTGTATAACTTTGACAAAGGTTACATCTTCGGGGTCTACCTATGAACATTTTGATTTTGTGTCTTACGTAAAACAATTTAATATACTCCGGTAAATTATGTCCATATATCGTGATCATAACTGTCCCTGTAGAAACCATTCTTCCACCTTGATTTCTTAGAAATCTCTTAACTTATTGTACTTTGACATTATTTTCTTCTTCAATTTCTTCACGTATTTCCTCAACAGTTATCTCGTTATCTATTTGAAATAATAAAAATCTAGTGGTGATATTTTCATTCATGAAGCGATGTTTTACATCTCTTTCAAAAAGTTTCTTTTTGTTAACTATTTCTTGAGCGCAATCGTAGCTTCTTGTTGTAGTAAGCACCTTATTATTTCTAGTAAATCTGAACACATCTATATCTTTATATCTTACAAATTCTTCAATAATTTCTCTTTTTACTTGAACGGGTGATAACTTATGAAAATTTCCATCTTTGCATTCCGTAATAATTACATATTCCGGTAATTCCGGTATAAATTTTATCTGTTCAGCTGCATTTCTTAAATCATGTACGTTATATTTCTTGAAATCTATATTATTAATACCTACACTATCTTTGATTTTTATCTCTGTCCCCGACATGAGTCGAAGTTACCCAGAGACTTATTTCTTTTAAAATAAGCCAATACTTGAAACTGGAAAAACAAATACACCCTACCTTACACAAATACCAATACCAGCTATTTAAAAGAAGAGTCAAACACTCGCAAACAACTTTATAGAAGACAAAACCACTATAGAACACACCACGACTCACACGAAGTATCCAAAACAGCCAGACACAGAAAGCAAGCTAGCTCACCGAGCCCAACCACCAAAAAAAACGAAAACCAAAAAACTGAGATACCTCGGTTTTCGTCGATAATCCGTACAAAAACAATCGGCAAAACCTCCAAAACCCGAAATTATTATTTTCATAATAATCTATGTAAACCAATAAATTCTTTCTGAACACTCCAAAATACGAACCAGAAACCAGGGATGTAGTGAAAGATATACAGTTGGTATACGCCATATACGTTCTGGATTTTTTAAAGGAACATCGTATACAGTTTGTTTCTCAAAAAGCTATTGTTAACACACTCTAGAATATACTCTCTTCCTTGAGCGTATACCTTCTGCTTAGAGCGTATATCTTCTGTTATTATTACGACTACACCTCTGCCAGAAACACATTTTATAGAGAATGAGTACAGCCTTTAATGCTATTATGGAAATAAGTATATTCTCGTATCAGGGTATCAAAACACTATATCCAGGATCAGTTCCGCTTTTGGTATATTAACAGTAGAACTAGCTTCAGAGTCAAAAGACCCATGTCTCTGAAAAAAGTTGTCTGAATTTGTCTATTTCTACCGTCTCTTTAAAATTTTCTTAAAGTGGGACAAGACAATATTATTTTTAAACAAGTTTCAGATATGGCTTTTAACAGCTTTGTCTGGATGTTTTTTTTTCCACAAATCCTTGTACCTTCTTAATTTCTAAAGTAGGCACATTCTCACTTGTCTCTTCAATCCTCATCTGAAACAACTTCTTCGTACGTCGCTTATTGTAAATAGCATTTGAAGATCTTACCACTCTTCAACGGTGAGTTCTTCCCTTTATTCATCCGCCAACTCATCCTCACAATACATCTCCAGATCCATGGACTTTCCGAAATCGACAACTGACTGTATCACGTGTGTAAGGTGATAAGTGAAAATATAAAACTTTTCAAAATGTCTTTCACGTACATATCCTGGCCATAATTTCTTCCAGGAAGGATTCATCCCCTGGATAACATTCTCTGACAAGCGTTATCTATGATAAGTTTCTGAATGGTACACCAGTAAGGGCTTCTTGACAATTACCACTAACATTAACGCACAAAAAAAGAGTTAATAAAATTTTCATGTGTTTATTTCCTGGCAGTGTTTTTTACTACCGTGTAATAAACGTCCTCTTTGGCATCTTCATTCAAAAGAAGTAAGTTTCATGAAAGTTGATTACCATATTTTCGGGTGTATTTCCCGCACCCTCTGTATAACCCGCACCCCTAAATCGAGCAGTGCAGTAAAAAAGTTCATGTATAACCCGCGGAGATGCATCGGTGTATAGTCCGCGGGCTATACACCATTTACGAACGTATATTTCGACCAGGATTCGAAATTAGAAGCCATTAGTCATAATTTTTAACACAAATTTACCAAATTTTTTCGTGATGCATAATATCTACAGTAATTAGGCTAAAAAATTATGATTATCAGTACCGTAATTTTCGGAAGAAACGCCGCGGCGTTTACGGGTTTTAAGATAAAATTTCAAGCGATGCGGCGTTTACGCGCATTTTTTTTTTCAAACAAGCGTGATATTTTTTTAAAAATTTTCCGAAAATTAAAAAAAAAAAAAAAAACGGTGATAAAATCAGAATTTCGGACATAAAATGTATATGTATCTTAGGTCATTGGTTCCCAAAAGGATCGAATCCTCGGAATCGATCCGAAATGCACCAACTCCGAAAAGGAACGATTCCTCAGACTCTATCTCAAATGAAACGACTCCGGAAAAGTTCGATTCCTAGAACTCGTTCCGAAATGAAACGACTCTGTAAAGGAACGATTCCTCGGAATCGTTTCGAAAAAGACTGACTGCTCTGAATCGTTCCGAAATGACATAAATCACGCACATTTTTTTATTCTTTTCAACAGGGTAAGGTACCAACTCCGAAAAGGAACGATACCTTGGACTCTATCTGAAATGAAACGATTCCGGAAAAGTTCGATTCCTTGAAAAGAACGACTACTCTGAATCGTTCCGAAATGATATAAATCACGCACTTTTTTTGTTCTTTGCAACAGGGTCGGTAGATTATTTTTTTGAAAAATAAACTAAAAATGCTCCTAAATTAAGATTTGTCGAGATTGGAAGGGTTCCGGATTTTGGATTTTGTACTCTACAAACACAGTGGCTATTATACATCTATCAGTGCAATACTTGGCGATAGTTGCGACTGCGACAATTCTTTGAAATCCAGAAATAACTGTATTTAAGCAGTAAAAAAAGCCTCTATAAACATGGGAGAACTCTCTAAATTTCACGGCATAGCGAAAAAAAAGATACAAATTTCGATGTTTTTTCAAATTTTTTAAGATTTAAAAATTGTAGAAAAAATATCACGATTTCCAATTTAAAAAAAAATCTTTGTGTAACCCGCACCATGTATAAGCCGTAGCGGCTTTTTGGAAGGTTTTTTTTCTTGTATAAGCCGCGGACTATACACCCGAAAATACGGTACTTGATGAGGGATGAATCCTCCAACGTCTACGTAATCTTTAAATTCGGACGCAAAATTTTCGGCCCCAGATTTGACTGAACTCACACCTTCACAGTTCCTAGTAACAGTTTGTGTGCCAATATGCTTCTTGAATTTTTTGAACCAATCTCTACTGGCTTTAAAACCACAAATAATCGTTCTAAAACACTTTCAGAATAAGATTGGAATATCATAATCTGTCTTTTTTTCACATATGATAGTATCTTAACCAATATCACCACCTGACTTCTTTTAGTCCAAACTAATAATAATTTTTCGACAGCTTCAATTGATTATGGTCTCTGTTTCATTAACACATTTTCATCTTTTGCTTCATTAGCCGCCTTTGTTGGATGTCTTTCCGTCACAATGGAATTTATTGCGGATGTAAATTTTCCATGCATGCGCTCGGTTTTAGTAATCTAAATGTCGCTTTCGTATTTTTGAATGATTTTCTGCTTTACCTGATTGTGTTCTTCTTTGACAGAGCATTCAATATCCATAAAAATGCACAAAAATAGATTTCCTACATGCGCGAGTGGAGAGCATTTGACAAGAAACAGTATCAAACTAAAAAGGGGAACGCGTGGATCGTTTTTCTATTGTTTATGGAAAATGCAGAGAGATCGAGACAGTTACGCCGACGAAGTTTTCGGCCGTCGTCAAAACGAAACAAATTTTCACAGAAAAGTTCGTCAAAAACCGATATCGACGATAACCGAAGTCAAAGAATACCGAGATAGTACTGTATTTGTTTGTTACAGGGTGCTTGGTGTTTTTTTCTTTAATAAAAATTTTCGAAAATTGGGCTCAAGAAAGTGAGATTTGTTGTCAAATGATGTGAAGACATACGAAAAATATTATTAATATATGTTTCTTCAATTATTATTATACGTTGTTCAGTTTCTTACAAATTTTACAACAAATATAATTAAAGCATTATACGTTAATTAATTTACTTTTAAATACATTTTACCCCTACGTCAATATTGACAGGTTTTCAACTAGTTTTTTATATATTTTGCTTTTCCAACATCAGTTCCTTCTTCAATAGACAAATAACCTTTTTTTTATTTGTAGGCATCTGGTCTATCGTTATGGATAAGTGAAGAGTTGCAGTCTTTACAAACCCTGGAACCGGATGTGATTGCAGTTGTTTTGTGCTTGTTAACATCTTTTTTAACTGAATTTATTAGTAATATGTCCATGGCCACAATCATGTTACCGGTGGTATCCCAGATGGTGAGTTTTCCATAACAAAATACGGTACTACTTAGTTATCCCGTCGATAAGTTTTTCCGAATTGTACAAATCGCCAAACTAATAGCCGAATTATACATATTGACATATTTTTTATTTTAAATAACGAAAAACAAATAACTAGTAGAATATTAATAAAAATACAAATAAAAAGTTGAAAAAATATCACTTAATGACGTTTTAAACACGTGTATCATTTTTAATGTCATTGAATGTGACATTATTAATCATCCATTATTGGCATTTTATCTTATATATTGGCGATAGTTTTTTGGTCGACGGGATAACCAAAATACTTTATATCTATTTATTGTTTAGAGTTTTCATCAAAAACTAAACACTGTGTGACGAAATAACTAATCTGAAAAAAATATATAATCGAACTGATAACGTTTAGCGGGATGTTTTCTTTAACATTATTTTGAAAAATTATTGTTTTGTTATGTATACATTATTTTATTATGAAACATTATATTGTATATTGACTTGCTGATTTCACTAATTTCATCAAAGTCTTGTCTGAAGTGACGATTTTATTAACAAATTTCCTAGAACTTATTTATTAACATAATGACTTTAACACTAAAACAGCCGGGTATTTTACTAAAGTTTTATAAAATGTGTTTCGCCCCAGAATTTTAATTTTACACTATTTAACTTATTTAATTAGTCTATTTTTGTGCTGCATATATTTAACATATCTTATGAAGAAAATTCTGGTTAGAATCGGCTATTATCATTCTGGCAGGGATCATTTTGACCCCTAATGGCGGTTCTAGTGTTAAACAGGTCTCGCAAATGTAGATTAAATTAGTAACGATAAATACCATATATAAAAAAAATTATAAAATAGAATAACAAAAACAAAATAAGTTTATTTAAGATGCCTAATCATGGAGAAGACATAAAATATTTCAATCACATGAAAGAATTATAAATTATATTTTAAAACATAGATTTGCCAAATATAAATCAGAAATGTTGTGAATTACCCTGCGGGACCCTTTATTACGATTACCTATTAAATATTTGGTTGGGTCATCTTTTTTCTTTCATACAGAGTTGATTTTTCTTGTCATTGGCCTTACGAGATGTTCACATGTAAAATAAATCTGAGACCATATTTGATGAAAAACATTTTTAAAAAATGTTACATTTGATCTAGATCTCTGGAGATCCTTTCAAGTCCATCCCAGAAAAGCTCAATGGAATTGAGATCTGACCAATTGTGGGAACCACATAAGCTAAATAAATTCTCCTTCAGACTGTTCAAACCAATTCTACTTAAAACGAGCACTATGAATGTCTAGAATACCTTATTCCAAGCCGTATATGTAAGAGGAGGCAGTACTTTGTTAGCAACTGTGTTTAACCGTAGTGTCTTATTCAAATGTTGACGAACACAAAGTAAAAGTTTACCATTACTGGTACAAGTTATCTTTAGTTACTTGAAGGGTTAATTCAATGTACTTTCGTATTATTTCTGCCAAATTGAAACTTTCCCTTCTGCAGGGTGATCAGAAAATGTGATTCATTGGGTCACATAATTTGTATTCCATTGTTCTTTCCTTCTGCATCTTCTCGAATTTAAAATGATTTAAATTGTCAGTCACAAACCAGCAATGGTATTTGAACTGGCTTTCATTTCTATATCTCATACCTTGCATTAAACGACAAACAGTGCAATCAGATATCTTCCAGAACGATTTTTGAAATGCTGCTCTACTACTCTTTTATTGTATTTTACAAGACTGGAGAATCACCGTTCTGTCACAGCATTCATTAGTCTGTGACGATAATAAGTGTACATTGATATTCAGTTTTTCCCCTTGTCAATCCATTCTTTAAATATAGTAAGACTTATATATTGTAAGTACTTTTTAACACATTTTAAATTTAGTTTTAAACACACCAGACGGTCTGTTTTATAAGTAGCCTAAAACTGACTATTGATATATGTTGACATATTTTTTTGCTTGATAATGATGTATAACACTAATCTAAATCTTTAATATAACCTTGGAAATTAAGTTTGAAGATGCTATAAAGTTGCTTCATCGGTTGTGGTTACTTTAAATACTAGTAAATCTGCAGATCAGGAGCCTCAACGTCAGCTTTGCACATCATTTTTTTTTAAACACTTTGGGTAATATTCAACTTCCTGGAAACTGTAATTTAAAATTTTCAAATTACGTAATTATTTATAAGAATAAGAAGTTTTCAGCCATCAAAAGCGTTAAATTAAAGATTTAGTTATGTTAGGATATTCTGAAATTTTCATGATCTATTATTACTTACCCATCATACGTAGTACAGGGTAAGTTTTGCAATCGTTTTGAAAATCGAAAATTTTTTTTGACGGATTTACACGTTTTAGATAGTAGAGATTCCGAAAAACATATTTTTAGAAAAAAAAATTTGCCGTCCGTCTGTCTGTCTGTAAACGCTCTATCTCCCGAACAAATTGAGATAGAGACTTGAAATTTTGTATGTAGTTAGTATGTAAGAATGGGACGAAACCTATTTAATATCAGCAACCTCGATTATCCGGAACTATTTTTTTCGGACCCTCGAAAAATTCGTTCTGATGAAAGGTGTATAAAAATTTTCGAATTCTTTTGTTTTAAGAAATGGACGTAAAAGGCAATAAAATAACACACATTTTGCATATAGAACGAAGGCGATTATTAGTTGCAGAGATATTTGTAATCCTGTTTTCCACATTCTTCGATTTTTCATGACCCTGTATTTCATTCAAATTTCACTTCAGAGGTATATTTTAATTGGAAATGAGACGCTTAATACGACACAGTTAATTGTTAGTTAATAGAATTATTGTTTTTGGAGTTATAAGGATGCTTCTTTTACGCAGTTCGGTACTAATTTGAGTAGTTTGGCGTTTTATATAATTTGTCGAAATTGGTACATCAGCAGTTCTTTAATAAAGCACTAGCTGCACCCGTCGAAATTCGACGGAAAAGAATATATATTAGGTATGATAGATATCAATCTTATATAGACAGTAAAATACTGAGCGAAATAAACAATTGCCACCTATTAAAATAGGGATAACATAACTTTTCATGATGAAGATACGCAAACTTCAGAAGATAACAAAAGATAAGGAAAACAACTCATAAATTATTATGTTGGACTTAACTTCAGCTACAAATCTTTTTTTTAATGCGGTTTCTAAACCTTAAATATTATTTAAATGCCAAATTATTTTGGAAGTTAATATTATACCCCGGAAGACGAATTCAAAAATATCTGCATAGTTTATTTTTTCTCCGTTTAAATATCGCTTGATAACTGTACAATAATTATAATATCAATGAAACATTTTAATTATAATAGAAACAGGGACGTACTAAACTGCCTAACCAACCCACTACATATTTACAGCACTTGCAATAAATTTAATTTATTTATTGGTTTGTATCCTCCGTGAACTTGCAAAAAATAATTTTATTGTTATGGCAACGAAAAAAAAAAAAAAAAAAGATATCTCTGTTATTAAAAAGAATAAAATTTTTGTATATGTTGCTGAAATGCAGATTTTTTTTTTAACAATAACTTAATACAATGAAATGATTTTAATTATTTTTTGATATTATGTAAGATAGAAATATAGTAATACCGGCATATCACAGGTTTTATTTATTTATTTATTTTTTTTAATATGACATCATTTACACCTTCAGAAATACTCATCTTTTCTTAAATAAAAGCGTGATTTATGCAGTTATTTAAGAATTCTTTAGTTTCATAAAATATTCATTATAACTAAATAGAAATGGCGCAGTTTATATAAATATTTTCATTTGTGCACACCACAGACCTTTAAATTAATAGAAGTTCACTTCATTTAGATGCAGGAATTAAAGTCTGTGAATATGACATCAACACTGACGCAGCTATAACAATGTATATTATATTCATGGAATATATTTATCTGGTTTCTGTATGACGACATTTTCTCCATCGACAAAATTTCACTTTAGATATTATCTATATATTTAAAAGACCTGGCTGTTTTTTTAGTCATCAGCCCTGAGCTTTCTACTAGCCCGATTTTGATAATTATTTTTTTAAATGAAATCTGTTTATGTGTAGATGTGCCCATTCTGGCTAATTTTTAATTTATTTCCATTTTTTTATGTTATTTTTAATTTTAAAAGCTTTTTCGTGTCGTTTCTTCAAAACAGTGGCAACAGGTTAAGCTTTTCTCACTATAATAAAAATTTATTTTGCTTTATTACTTTCACCAATGAGGATTTTGATCTCATGAATGAATGTGTAATCGCATTTCAAGGGGAAAAAATAATGGTTTTTGTAAAATTTAATCCTAATAAAATGATTTCACATAATTATTCATTAATAGCGATAAAATACACAGAGTATTTACTGAGTAATATTATTAAGTATTATGTAACTAAAATAACAGAAAATAAACTTTAATAAAATATAATATCTAAAGCGAAATTTTGTCGATGAAGAAAATATCGTCATTCAGAAACCAGATAAATTTGTTCCATGAATATAATATACATTGTTATAGCTGTGTCAGTTATGATGTCATATTCACTGACTTTTATTCCTGCATATAAATAAACTGAACTTCCATTTATGTAAAGGTCCGTCGTGTGTACAAATGAAAATATTTCTACAAATTGCTTCATTTCTATTTAATTATTAGAAATATTTTATGAAACTAAAGAATTTTTAAATAACTGCATAAATCACGTTTTTATTTCGGAAAAGGTAAGTTTTTCTGAGGGTGTAAATGATGTCATATTAGAAAAAAAAAAGAATAAAACCTGTGATATGCCGTTATTACTATATTTCTATTTTAGATAATATCAAAAATTAATTAAAATCACTTCGTTGTATTAAGTTATTATTAAAAATAAAAATAAATAAAATCTTTTCTGCATATCAACAACAAACACAAAAATTTTATTCTTTTTAATAAGAAAGATATCGTTTTTCTTTTCGTTGCCATAACAGTAAAATTAATTTTGACAAGTTCATGGATGCAATAAATTAAATTTATTGCAAGTGCTGTAAATGTGTAGTGGGTTGGTTATGCAGTTTAGTAACTCACTGCTATTATTATAATTAAAATGTTTTATTCATATTATTATTATTGTACAGTTACCAAGCGGTATTTAAACGAAGAAAAAATAAACTATGTAGATATTTTTGAATTCGTCTTCTGAGGTATTATATTAACTTCCTAAATATTTTGGCCTTTAAATAATGTTTAAACGTTTTGAAACCGCTTTAAAAAAGCTTTATAGCTGAAGATAAGTCCAGCATAAGAATTTATGAGTTGTTTTCCTTATTATTTACCAAACATACATGGTATAGGGTAAGTCTTGCAATCGTTTTAAAAATAGAAAAAAATTGCCGGATTTACACGTTTCAGATATTAGAGATTCCGAAAAACATATTTTTAGAAAAAAAAATTGCCGTCTGTCCCTCTGTGTGTCTGTCTGTAAACACTGTATCTCCCGAATAAATTGAGATAGAGACTTGAAATTTTGTATGTACATAGTATGTAAGAATGGGACGAAGCTATTTAATATTAATAACCTTGATTATCCGGAACTATTTTTTTCGGACTCTTGAAAAATTCGTTCTGATGAAAGGTATATAAATTTTTTTGAATTTTTTTATTTTAAAGAGTGGACGTAAAAGTAAATAAAATAATACAAATTTTGCATAAAGAACGAAGTCGATCGGATTGTTGTTAGTTACCGAGATATTTGTAATCTTATTTTTCACATTCTTCGATTTTTCATGATCCTGTATTTCATTCAAAGATATATTTTAATTTGAAATGAAATACTTGATGCGACTCAATAAATTATTAGTTAATATGATTATTATTTTTGGAGTTATAAGGATTTGTAATAACAATTCCTTATAACTCCTATACTCTTTTACGCAATTCAATACTGCTTGAGTAATTTGGCGTTTTATATAATTTGTCGAAATTGATAATCCATTAATAGAGCATTACTACGTGTTAAAAATATTTAAATATACGTTTACATTTCATTTTGGATTTCCGATGCATTTTGTAAATAGTTTACGCATGTTTTATTTTCATATTTTATATTATGCATATCCATGATGGGTAAGTATTACGGTGGCTCCCCAATGAGTAGTTAGTTTTTTGTTATTTTCTGAAGTTTGTGTATCTTCATCATAAAAAGTTATATTGTCCCTATTTATGAGGTGGCAATTGTTTATTTCGTTCAGTATCTTATTGTGTACATAGGACTGATATATATAATATCTAATATATATTCTTTTCCGTCGAATTTTGACGGGTGCAGCTAGTATTTTATTAAAGTTTATATTCTGTTATTTTACTTACATAACACATAATAATATTACTCAGTAAATAATCTGTGTATTGCAGGGAATAACTATGCGCAATCATTTTATTATGATTAAATTTTTCGAAAACCTTTTTTTTTTTTGTTTGTTTGTTTGAAATGCGATTATGCATTCACCGATGAGATCAGCTCCTGATTGGTGGAAAATAATGAAACAAAATAAATTTTGAGAAAAGCTTAACCTGTTGCCACTGTTTTGAAGAAATGTCGTGAAAAAGCTTTTAAAATTGAAAATAAAATATAAAAATTGAAATAAATTAAAAATTAGCCAGAATGGGCACATCTACACATAAACAGCTTTCATTAAAAAAAATAATTATCCAAATCGGGCCAGTAGAAAGCTCAGGGCTGATGACTAAAAAAGCAGCCAGGTGTTTTAAATATATAGACTACTATGTATATTAACAATATTTAAATTTTGTTTATGAATTGCAATGCATTGTATAAATAGTTTTCACATGTTTTATTTTCATATACATATCCATGATGGGTAAGTATTACGGTGGCCCCCAACGACTAGTTTTTGTTTTTTTATTATAACATAGATTTCTTCAGGGGGGCTCCGCCCCCCTGAACCCCTCGTAATCTCATTAAACTTAAATTTGTAACTTTCTATCAATTTGCTAATGGTTATCATATATCTTTTATTTCTTTATACATTTTGATTTATAAGGAAAAGTAACAGTTTTAATAAGCATTTTTCATTATACTCATACTTCCACATATCTGCCTACCACAAACACTTAATCTGATGTATCAGGAACTTTTGAAAGTGTAAACTCAGTAATCTAGGGTTTTACAATTTTGTTTCCGAAAAAAAGATGTTTTGATTGCATTTTGTGGCAGTTACCGCATACAGACAGACAGACAGAACAAACTGATAGGCGGAAAACAATAAATTTTGTGTCACCAAAATAAGCCTCCACTGAAGTTTCGGCAATGACGTCATTATTCATGAGTTATTGCTATCCATGTTTCTAATATTTTTTACGACTGCTATAAAATACCTGTTTTATTTCAATTATGACGTAAAATTTTATCAGGTGAAATAATTGTTAAAAAATATAATTATTTTTTATTTCATTTACTTCTAATTATGCCCCATTTTTGTCAGAAAAATTCTTATTAACGAAACAAATTTCCGTGTTTAATATTTAACAAAGTACTATATTTTTATTTTTATTCTGACGTCATATTTATTTTTTCTTAGTTTAATTTTTCGAATGGAAATTGCTCAATTGAAACTAATTGCCGCTGAAAAATTATTCCATTTTTTAATTTTTTTTTGGCAACGATAAAGGAAATTGGTTAAATTTTATCTAAAAAATCGCTATTGATTCTGCATGAAAAAGAAGGAAATTTTGAATTATTAAAGAAAATATGTGAATAAAATTAATAAAACATAGCCTATGTTCTTTTCTGGTCTAAGTTATAGTTATACACAAAGATACAAACATATTAATTCATCAGTTTTGACGTTGACTTCATTTAAATTTTCGTACACGCATTCAAATTTATAACATTATAAAAATAAGGATTATGATGAATGGTTGCTTAGCAACCACTAAGAGAAAATAAAGAAAATGAAATAAATACATTTGAAATACGTAAATCTCTAAAACAAATTAGTTCATATTATTGGAACACATTTATAAAAAATCTCCAAAATTTACAGTAATAATTTAAAAATCTGAGAAATGTGTAGACAAAATTTCAAAACAATACGAATAATTTAACTGGTAAATTTCAGTATCCATTTATCATTGAATTCCATTAATGAAATGTGACATTTTCTCTGAAGAAAAAAAAATTAAAAATCATTGGATTTGCCATAGAAAAGCATTATTGCGCAAAATAAAATATTCTATATTTTCCGAACGAATGAATCAAATCTTACAAAAAACTATACAGCTTAATCCCAATGCCTCACTAACATACCCACTTAATTTCAAGCCAATCGGATGTTTTTTGCGGTAGTTATCGCGGAACAGACAGGCTGACAGACTGACAGACAGACAGATACAAAAAAATTTCGTGTCTCCAGAGTAAGCCTTCACTGACGTTTCGGCAATTATTGCCGAAACGTCAGTGAAGGCTTACTTTGGAGACACGAAATTTTTTGGTGTCTGTCTGTCAGTCAGTCTGTCTGTTCCGCGATAACTACCGCAAAAAACATCCGATTGACTTGAAATTAAGTGGGTATGTTAGTGAGGCACTGGGATTAAGCTGTATAGTTTTTTGTTAGATTTGATTCATTCGTTCTTAAAATATAGAAAATTTTATTTTGCGCAATAATGCTTTTCTATGGCAAATCCAATGATTTTCAATTTTTTTTTTTCCCTTGAGAGAAATTGACACATTTCATTAATGGAATTCAATGATAAATGAACACTGAAATTTACCAGTTATATTATTCATATTGTTTTGAAATTTTGTCTATGCATTTTTCAGATTTTTAAAGTTATTACTGTAGATTTTTTATAAATGTTTTCCAATAATATAAACTAATTTGTTTTAGAGATTTACTTATTTGAAATATATTTATTTCATTTTATTTATTTTCTCTTAATGGTTGCTAAGCAACCATTCATCCTAATCCTTATTATATTTTAATGCTATAAATTTGAAAGCAAATACGAAAATTTAAATGAAGTCAACGTCAAAACTGATGAATTAATGTCTTTGTATCTTTGCGGATAAATATAACATAGCCCAGAAAAGAATATAGGCTATGTTTTATTAATTTTATTCATATATTTTCCTTAATAATTCAAAATTTCCTTCTTTTTCATACAGAATCAAGAGCGATTTTTCAGATAAAATTTAACCAATTTCCTTTATCGTTGCCCAAAAAAAAAAAAAAAAAAAAAATCTGGAATAATTTTTTAACGGCAATAAGTTTCAATTGAGCAATTTCCATTCGAAAAATTAAACTAAGAAAAAATAAATATGGCGTCAGAATTAAAATAAAAATAGTACTTTGTTAAATATTAAACACGAAATTTGTTTCGTTAATAAGAATTTTTCTGACAAAAATAGGAGCATAATTAGAAGTAAAAGAATTAAAAAATAATTATATTTTTAACAAATATTTCAATTGAGAAAATTTGATGTCATAATTGAAATAAAACAGGTATTTTATAGTTGTCGTTAAAAATACAAGAAACATGGACAGCAATAACTCATGAATAATGACGTCATTGCTGAAACTTCGGCGAAGGCTTATTTTGGCGATGCAAAATTTATTGTTTTCCATCTCTCGGTCTGTACTTCTATCTATCTGTCAGTCCCCGATAACTGCCACAAAATGCAATCAAAACTTCTTTCTTTCGTAAACAAAATTGTAAAACCCTAGATTACTGAGTTTACACTTTCAAAAGTTCCTGATACATCAGATTTAGGTGTTTTTGATGGGCAGGTATCTAGAAGTATGAGGATAATGAAAAATGCTTATTAAAACTGTCACTTATCCTTATAAATCAAAATGTAGAAAAAAATACAAGATATACCATAAATACAAGATATACGATAGCAGATTGATAGAAAGTTAGAAATTTAAATTTAATGAGACTACGGGGGGTTCAGGGGGGCGGAGCCCCCCTGAAGAAATCTACTCTGGTATAATGAAAAAACAAAAATAATAGATCATGAATTTTTCATAACGTCCTAACATAACTAAATCTTTAATTTAACGGCTTTTGATGGCTCCAAATTTCTTATTCTTATTTTATTCTTATAAATAATTACGTAATTCGAAAATTTTAAATTACAGTTTCCAGGAAGTTGAATATTACGCTAAGTGTGTTTTAAAAAAAAGAAGTGAAAAGCTGACGTTGAGGCTCTTGATCTGCAGATTTACTAGTTATTATTATTATTATTATTGTTATTATTTTCGCCTTGAAAAGCTGTTGATTTTTTATCTAGGAGTTATGATTGGTTGGTTGATTTTTGTCGTCCGATTATCTACGCTAATGGGATATAGGACCAGGGAAAGTGCCCTCCGTGGGGGTCTTTCTAAGGGAACCTAACCCGTATTTACGCAAGGTTCGAAGAAAACCACGGAAAACTCCGAACGGTTAGGCCGACAGCCGCGATTGGGTTCGAACCCAGCACCTGCCGTCTACCAGTTGAGAGGTCCGAACCTCTCGGCCACTGTAGAGTTATGATTGGAAGTAGTAGACATAAATTATTTCAATTGAAGCTGTTTCTACCCCTTCATGTGTTGGTCATATTTAGCCGCTAGAGACATTCATGCGCTAGAGACATTTAATTAGAGTGCTATCGTTCAAAGTCAAATATGTCTGATGTAAGATAGAGAGAAAAAAATCGTCTTTCGGCTACCAGGCTTTCCACAATGGAAGATTGATGTCTACTCCGTTCCTTCATAGCTTCATGTATTTTTTAATTTGGTTTCATAAATTTTGTACCATGAGACCCAATACACATGTAAATTTAATAATTTCCAAATTTCTCTCACCACTGTTAGTCCAGTAATTTGCATATGGCTGTGCGAAAATTTTCCCGATGTTACATTTTCCCTATTGGTGTGAAATTTAAATTTTTTTCTGGGTTATTTTCAAGTACGCTAGTATGCAAATTAAAGATCTTTCAATAAATGATAGAGAAATAGATTTGTTTTCGCGCAGAAATAGTGTTTAATAAACAAGACATCATATTAACACAATCATTGTAAATTTTATTATTTTCATGTTTTAAAATCCGTCTTTTAATGTAAATAATGTAATTTTTGCGATTTGAAGCTATCCATGCTTATATGAATAAAGCATCATTTACCGTAATTATTTTAAAAATTTTAATTCTTAGTAAATATTTATTATACTTAGGTGGAAATGGCGTAAATTTCAAAATTGTTTTGTTTCGTAAATACCAAAGACTTTTAAGTAAACAGTGGAAGGCTTGATTTTTATAAATAGACGTAATGAATATGATTCCACATTGAGACAATCTAAAATATTTTATTTTGTCAAATGAAAGTGATATTTTGTATTAAAAAAATATGTTATTTTCACAACCACAACTGCATCCCGAGATTAGTTCATCTTTAACATAAGTGCTTTAAAATGTTTAAGTTTTATGGATGTCGTTTTAAATATATATATATTAATATGTTAACGCCCAACGTTTTTTTTTTTAATTTCTTTTAATTCTGTGACACTAGTTTTTTTTCATGTAGTAATTTTAAATTATTAGATCACTCAAAATTTAAGATTTGATAAAGAGAAAACTTCCGTGCTTAAATATTGGTATTGAAATTTAAAGGCTTCGTTCGGTTGTAGGTGATCTATAAATAGATCGCTGTGCGAAAATAGATTAACCCTTTTTGGGACGAGCGTCTTTTATAGAATTATAATCTTTTATCGCCGGTTTTTCAAAACAGAAATTCATTTCTAACAGAATCTTGAAAGTGCTTGGATTAAATAAGGCAAAATTTACGATAAAATTTTACTGGTAAGAATAATCAGGGATTCTGGGAAACTTATGTGGCACGTACAGCGGTCGCTCGTCCCCAGGATGCCCCCCACTGTGCTTCAGATTGGAAAATTTTATTCAGTAAAATTGAATTATATATACGGGGTGCAATGTGTTATCTATCGCCGACGTTTATTTCCTTTACCGTTGGTTATGGACAGATAGTTCCAACTATAAAAAGGTTCCAAATGAGGTAAATATTCATGTTGTGGCTTTTTATAAAGTAAAAAAAAAAAAAAAAAAAAAAAAAAAATTATGAAAGTTACGAAATCTAATTTTTTATACGATTCCCAGTGCCTATAGTTATGTTTAGTAAAAGTTTACTCATACCATAACAGATATAACACAAAAAGTTTGATTTTTGTACTGCAAAAATTGACAGAATTATTAAATTTCAAAGTTTGACATTTATGCACGTGATTATGTCTTTCATTGAGGAATCGGTTAAAAAATGAATTCAAGTAACTGGAGATCGAAATCAGGGTGCAGTCTCCTTTTTTCCACCTTTATGCGGTATCGCCAAATCGTGGTATTACTAAAGAAGGCTATTTCATCTACTATTTTAGCTAATTTTCGGAGTCGTATAAAAAGCGATTAATTAAACATTGAAATTAAACAAAAACAAAAACAAAAAAATAAATAAATAAATATCAATTTATTATCATATCAGAAATCGATATGTGTACTAAACAAGTAAGAAAAATCACGCATTAAGCGTAGATTAAGAAACACTTTCCAATACTTCATGAAATCTTTAACAAATCTTCGTTATTTAGGGAAATAAGGGTATATAGCCAAATTTACTCAAATATGTATTCCAGTACTTTTAATCAGCCCTGTATTTCATCTGATTCTGTGATTCAGTTGATATAATGAAAAAATTTAGTTTAGCAAGAAAATGCCTAATAGCTTGAAATTTCTTTTTCAGCAATTTATACTAATAGATGGAAATATACTTCAATACTTTTGTTCAGCCCTGTAGTTTAACTTGTACCTTTATTACGCGTCAGCATTAAGCTAAAATTTATTGTAAACTGAAACACGTTTAAAACAACTGAAATTGCATTCTCATAAATTATCCTTCATAGGCATCCATGTATCAAATTCTTTGCGTGGCCCTGTATATCATTTTATCTATGTTCTGCGAACATTTATCAGTAAATTGAATGCAGTTCAGCGTAAAAATGCATAACTTATTTAAGAACCACGTTTAAGTAATTTACGCTCCTATAGAGTAACGTTGGCGAGCTCTTTTGGGTAGCCCTGCATATCAACTATAACATTTATACACACTATATTATGTGCATACATTTATTGAAACTTAAACACGCATATCATAATTAAAATGCATTTTATCCATCCATCAGCCATCATCGGATACATATACAGTACTTCGGAAAGAATATACTATTTGAATTTTTTCGTGTGGCCCTGTAAATGCTATATACTTCATATTGTGCAAAACAGTATCGTATAATTTATAGTAAGCTTCAGTGACATATATCAATTTTATTATACGTGAAACAGTTTAATGTATTTAAAATATTGTACACAATTCCCCCCTTTATCATTATCCAATGAAATTCTTTTGTGCGGCCCTGTAAATGAATAATAGCTATATTTTCACTGCATATATTACAGAATGCATATTTTAGTGCACTTTGCAAATTTGAGTATGTTTTGACAGGGCGTAACACCTTTAAAATCCTTTTGAACGATTTTTTTCCATAGGCCGTAATGTGTCGAACAACTTTTGACTATCCCTGTAAATAAACTAATCATGGTAGAAATTTCATTTTCAATAGGGTTTGTGCTAGGGTAAACATCAATAAAGTATAAAAATTTCATAGCAATGAGAGTATATTTACAGGAGTTAGAGCGCGGACAGACGGACAGACAAACCGAATGCATAAGCACTGTTCAACTTTGTTGGAAAGTACTAAAAAATGAATACATTGAATGCCGGAATCTACTAGAAATTTTGCTCAAAGTATTCTCCAATGGTAGCAATGCATAATTGAATGTGTGACAGTACTGAATCCTGACACGTTGGAACATAGCATGTGTAATTGTGCGACAAACAAAGGTGATCGCTGCTTTAGATCAGTTAGAGAAGAAAGCTTAGTCACACGGTGCCTTGTTGTAACCACAAAGGTAGAAGTCATTGGGAGTCATCTCCGCCGAACGCGGTGGTCACTTTATTAGTCTCACTACGATATCCGATGATCTGTTGACAGAATTCGGTGATTAAATACACATGCATGGTCATTTGATGCCTTAGTCGCAGGTTCTTCATAATGTTGAAAGGGCACCCGCCATGCATTTCAAAAAGGTAACTCTTCCTACCTTCCACACATGCTACGTACCTTGTTTTGAAGCATGTTCTGATAAGGGTCGCCAGTTAAAGTCCCATAATAGAAGATGGGTCCAACAACCTGGATCCCCCGTATACTGCACCACACATTCCTCGACTAGCGTGTGTGGTGTCTGCGAAAAATATTTCCTTTCCATATGCCTTTTAATTATATTCCCCCTTCGAAATAATGTTATTTTTAACGGACTTCAAAGAGAAGGTTATGATTTTTATCTGTATGTATTTCTTGTTCACTCATAACTTCCCTAAATATGAACCGATTTTAAAAATTCTTTTTTTTTGTTTGAAAGTGTAAGATGCCCGTTTGATCCCATTTTAATTTCATTAAATTTTGATGATTAGAATTTTTTTAAATAAAAAAATGTAGATTTGATACAAAAAAATAATGATTTGTCGCGAATCATCTTTAATTGTTGCAACCGTTTTCAAATCATAAGCATATTAAACCAATGCATTCATATTCGTTACCGCCAAGTTGTTACCAAGCTTGATTCTTTTTTTTTTTTTTTTTTTTTTTTTTTTTTTTTTTTTTTGACGTCGGTTAGTATTTTTTTAAAGCATATTTTATTATACTAACTTCTTATATGTTAAAATCTGTTTAGAAACTTAAATAAATTTTCTATCTCGCACTTCCTTTATAAAAGTATGTTCTTTTCTCTCTAGAATTCTCATAACCGCAGAAGACATTAGACTAAACGAAGTATGCTATTTTTATCTCTCATAGTAACACTATACCGAGTGCATTTATATGATTAATTTGATCGCTAGACGGGATCTTTCTCATGCTTTATTTCCTATATTCGTTTTTTATTCTAACAGCTGTGGGCATACTTTCTAAACGTATGAATTCCTATCATAGATTTTGTCTGCAATATCTTTTATTTTCATTTCCGTTTGTTTTCCTTTGTGATTGTTCCTTTGTGATTCCTTTTGTTTTCCTCTTGTCCCTTTAAGATGTGACAGCCGTCAGTAAAATGCGAGTTTGTAATTTCGGCAAACTAGATTTCTCGTTTATCTTGTTGGCATTAAAATTCAAATGCTAAATAGTCATCCTCTCCATTGACATACAATTAATGGATGTTAATACGTGTTTCATCTCAACTTAATTCATCCCAGATAACAGCTGGTTTTAATATTTTTGTAATACTTTTTGTGCCAATAACCCAGCCCGCATAGAATTATAATGTGATCATTTCTCCCTTAATGCTTAATTACAGAAATCAGTGACTACAAAAATTCTGACAGTGTCATTCTGTTCAGGAAATGTGGGTTTTTTCCAGAAACCAGTAATGCACACTGTGCACGTTCACGATGCCAGCCAGTGGGTACTTTGATTCATCTGTCAACAGAATGTCATCAAGTAAAAACGGTTTTCCTCTAAGGTGTTGAGCATGAAATTACAATAATTAATTCTTCATGCATGATCCTCAGCATTAATTCTTCGCCGTGGTCCTCAGCATTAATGCTTCACCAGTGGTGAATTGTATGGATGTTCCATTTTCATGTAATAAATACCAAACATATATTCACGTGCATTCACTTTCCGTCGTGCTCAGTTATGGATATTTAAAAGGGCGAATGCCAGCACTTCTTCCAGTGTCTCTCGAACATTACACCTTGCCCGCTTACTTCTTCTGGGTCGTGGTGTAACAAAAGCGGTCTCTCTAAGACAGTACAATGCACCAATTATATTTTCATGCGTTGGATGTCGATCCCTAGGAAAACGCTTTGAATAAACCTTCGCTGCTGCTATGCATTCCTTTGACATTCAACATAAATAAATATCATTTCGTCATATCGCATGCATGTGTAGTCTACCATCACGATCTCAGCGTTGACTTGTATCTACACTGCTAAATGGTTCACGTGTTATCTAGAACGAGTGAAGCTATGCTACTATTATAAATTACAAAATCCCGATTTTCTTGCAGCTTGTAGCTCAGCTGGTCATTTGCATTCCGTTGCCATTTATCTAGTTTTTAATGAGTATGTTTGATTTTGTGAATTCCGATACTCACTTTAACTTATGAATGCCCCTGAAAGTATCTCTACTAGATTCCGGCATTTGATGTATTCATTTTTTTTATAATAGACCGTTTTCTAATAAGATAATAAATTGATATTTAATTTTCTGTTTAATTTCAATTTTCCCATTTTTCGCATTGTATTGTCACCTAAAAGCTAGCTAAAATTTTTAGATGAAATTATCTTCTTTGGTGATACCCCGATATGGCGAAACCGACTAAAGCTGACTTTGCCATAAAAAAGGACATTGTACCCTGATTTCGACCTCCAAATACATTGCTTCTACTTTTGGGGTTACAACAAAGCACAGTGTGACTAAGCCTACTTCTCTAACTGATCTTAAGCAGCGATCATCCTTGTTTGTCGCATAATTACACATGCTATGTTTCAACGTGTCAGGACTCAGTACTGTCACACATTCAATTATGCATTACTACCATTGGAGAATAAGCAAAATCTCTAGTAGATTCCAGCATTCAATGTATTCATTTTTGTAGTATACATATCGATTTCTGATTTGATAATAAATTAATATATATATATATATATATATATATATATATATATATATATATATATATTTACTTTCAATGTTTAATTCTTCGCTTTGTACACGACCCCGAAAGATGAAATAACCCTCTTTAATAATACCACGATTTGGCGATACCGGATAACGGTGGAAAACAGGACATTGCATCCTGATTTCGATCTCCAGCTATTGTTATTCATTTTTTAACTGATACCTCAATGAAAGACACAATCACGTGCAAAAATATCAATCTTTGAAATTTAATAATTCTGTCAGTTTTTGTCGTACAGTCAAACATTTTACGTTATATCTGTTATGAAATGTGTAAACTTTTACTAAATGTAACTATAACGACTGGGGTACCGTATAGAAAGTTAAATTTTGTAATTTTCATAAAATTGATTTTTTACTTTTAAAATGGCACAACATGAATATTTGCCTCATTTGGAACGTTTTTGTAAATGGAACTATACGGTCTACGACCAATGGTTGAGAAATTAAAGACCGGCCATCGATAACATATTGCATTCTGTATATGGACTAGATAACTAGGTAAATATGCCATAGACTAGATAAATATGCCACAATTATCATCTGTTATTAATTCATGTAAATATACATATATGTGTATATTAGTTAATTAAATATCCGTAAAATTTAAATATTTAAATATTTTATTTAATTTTCCATACAGGCTTTGGCTGCTGAAGTACATCCTCTATTGTACATGCTTCCCGTAACCATTTCTTGTTCCTTTGCTTTTATGCTTCCCGTTGGAAATCCATCCAATGCGATAGTTTTTGACAGTGGAAATATGAGTATAATGCAAATGGTAAGTTCTTTTTGTGGCTCTTTTTAAAAATCACACAAAGTGTGATAGTTGTATTTTTTGATTTGCTTGATTTTTTATACGTTGAAGTAGATCATATTGGATAAATAATCTGCAATTTTGAAGCCCTGAAAAAATTTCCTCTTTTCTATAGAAAATGTCAAATTTCAAGGTTGTGAATACCATTTTTCGGGAAAAGTGAAATTCTGGTATATTTAGAGCACTATATCTCTCGCAAGCAACAACATCCCAAAATTATTTCGGCATAAACTATTAATATAAACATACCTAATTATTAACATTTATTTGTTTCCATGGGAGATTGTTTTTTTTACATTTAAATAAAAATATCACGAGGCGCCACTTTTTTTTTTCCATGTTTTTGTACATATATTCACCTACTGCGTGACATATTTTGTTTTATTTTACTGTTGCGCTTATTTGAAATAACATTGCTTTAAAGGTTGCAGATTTTGAAAATTTTGAGTATTTAACAGGTTATATCTGCTAACAGCAACAATATCTCGGTACAGTACTACATTATTTTGCTTGTCCTAGTAGTACACTTTAATATTCAATAAGAAAAAGTTTGGCGTACTATTGCTTAAATAAGATATTAAGTGCGGAAAATGGTCAAAAACGTCATTTTGACTTTACTTTGTGGCAACATAACAATGTAAATTAACAATGCCCCATGGAAACAAATAAATTTTAATAAGTAAGTATGGTTATACTAGTTATACTAGAATTTTGGGATGTTGTTGTTTGCGAGCGATATAGTGCTCTAAATATACCAGAATTTCACTTTTCCCGAAAAATGACATTCACAACCTTGAACTTTGACGTTTTCTATAGAAATGAGAAATTTTTTTTCAAAGCTTTAAAATTACAGAATATTTATCAAATATGATCTACTGCAACATATAAAAAAAATCAAGCAAATCAAAAAATACAACTATCAAAACATCATTTTTTTGTCTGAATTTCAAAATAATGGCTCTTAAGTTGGTCCGAATTACAAAAATCTCGAAAAATTTGCATTTTTTTACATTCTTTTGTTTTTTTACCTTAGTTCCAGTAAGTTAAGATAACATTTGGTATTAATATAAATTGCCCTGAAGTCTGGGAAATTCCAGCGTTCTTGATCCATTTCGTTTTATAGAGATGTTGTTTTGTATGACTAATTCTAAAATAAGACTATAAAAATAGAATAGAAATCCCTCTGTTTGTGCTATTCGTACTGTTTAGTTGTTAAAACTATAGAAAAGCTTTTCTACAGGCAGAATGGAGGATTCCTATAGATTGAGCCAGTCCAGCGTCGTCTGTGGACAAAAGATTGAATTTTTTTTAGAATTTCATACATAAGAAGTAAAAACAAAGCTATTATAATATCACTCCTGTATCTGTCTGTCTGTCCGTATGCCATAGCGATTTTACTTGTAAACTACAGAGCGTACTAGTTTATTGAATAAAGCAATGTTGCCCACTTCCGACTTTTTCTTAAATTAAGAAAACACACTTTGCACCAGAATAATTGTTTAAGTAAATGTGTCTAATATAAAATAAAGATAGTCAATTGAAATTTACTTAATTTTGTTAATTGAATAAATTGCTTGTTTGAAGTATAATTGCTTAGTTAAAAAAAAAAAAAAAAAAAAAAAAAAAAAAAAAAAAAAAAAACGGAGGTTGGCATGTATAATTTAAATAAGAAAGACTTAACCTATTTTATTAACCTTAACCCGCATATTTAAAGATTATTATAATTATTCAAATATATTTAGAAAAAAAAGTACGTAATAGGGTTAATTAAGTCACTTGAAAAAAAAAATCTTTCCTTTGTATATAGTATGAGGTATTTTTCGAAATCTTTCGTAATGTCGAATTTAAAAATGCAAATCTTTTAATTTTAAGTATTATATTATCAGAACTATCATCAAAAATGTACTACAAAAAATAGCCTCTCTCCCCTTATCTCTGACTAACTAAAATTTTGAAAACATTAGGGACAATAGAAGTTTGGTAATACTTTGCAGAAAAACTATAGCGATTACTCTAAGTCACATAGTTTTTGAAAAATTCGCATTTTTTTGCTACATCCAAATTTCGATTTGCGGTCATTCAGCAATGTAATTGAGGAGCTCCGTAAGTACCTATCGTCGCAGAAGTATAAAAGGATTATTGATAATTATTTTTAGAAAAATGTCAGTAAAAAGCCGATATATTAACCCTTAAATACACTGAAAGTATGAATATACATAAAGATACGGTCAGCGTATTCCTTGCGCCATCGGCTTTTAAAGCATGCACTGTTGAAGAATTTTCTGTAAGATTGCAGAGAAACTACGGTCATTATCTTAAGTCTTATGCAAAATTACAGAGTTAGAAAAACCGAGATTCTGTTTAATAATAGAGAAGTTATTCGGTAAATGTAGAATATACTCTGTAAATTAACATCGTTAAAAATACACAAGACTGTAATTTTACTTTTAATGACAATAATTTAATTCAGTTTTTAAATTCAGTGAATCACTCAATCTTCTCTGAACTTTTAAGAATTTGAATTTTGCCGAGTTAACTTGAACTGTTGTATCATTAAACTCTAATGCAATTTGTCTCTAGTTTGAGCGCGAGACCCCTGGACAGTGGAAGAACACTTTACTGAGTGAGCTATAGAAGCTATTGCTGTGGCATACTAACAAGGAAGGTTTCCATTGGGGGCATACGCAGAATCTTTTGAAAAAAAATACGAATTAAACTACTCATGTAGGTAATAAAAGATCAGTGAAAATTAGCGGCGGAATTACATTATTAAATATGTAAAAAAATAAAATAGTTTGGAATAATTGGCGTGAAAAGCTGAAAGCGACGCGGGATTTGGCGAGCAATGCATTTCCTCGCCAAAAGCAGACGATTTTAGCGAATCTGAAAATTGATTTTAATTGACTTCACTTTTTAAAATCTGCAGCATTTACTGCAACATCACTCCACTACTTTTATAGAATATCTCTCTTCTGACCAATGAGAATGCTCCATAGCACGGTCAATTGTCCGCGTCATACACTGCTAAAAATCTGCTGCATTTTGTTGCAACGCACTCCACCGCTTGTATATAATATCTCTATTCCAACCAATGAGAAAGCTCCATTTCACGGCCAAGTAACCGTGCTGCAACAAAATGCAGCAGATTTTTAACAGTGTATTTTTCAATTTGGAACAATTTTAATCAATTTAAATTGTGTTTTAAATGATAAAATATATTAATTTCATTTTGTTAAAAGTACATATAAACGAATATGACAAAATTACACTTAAAGTAAAGTAAAAATGCAAAACTAAAATTACTTAAACTAAACTTATTTAAATAAATTGAACATAGAAAGTTTTTTCTTTAAAAAGTATTCGAAGCGTAAAAGCGTATTTTTCAAAATTTCGTTTTTTCGCCAACCGGAGATAAATCGCCAAATAAACGAAATTTTTATTATTTTTTTACGGACGTAATAAGGAAATTCCGCCGAAATTTTTTTTATAAACATATATAACTGTATGAGAAGAACATTCTGTAATTTTTTCAGATTTTTCTGAGTATGCCCGTATGGAGACCTTCCTTGTAAGTATATATTTTATGATTAAGAGAGGAAAATTCTCCCACTAACTGCAGTGAAATGATTTTTCCTTTTCTAAATTATTTAAGTTTAAAAAATAATAATAAAATAAAATAAATTTTCTTCTTTTATATTTCTAATAAAATTGAAAAAAATATATAAATTAAAGTGTATATTTTGAGTTATAAAATTTAACCAAGGTAAAATGCCTTTAAATAAAAACATGGAAATCTCTACAGGGAATTAGATATGAGATAATTGAAATGTGTGTAAAATAATGTTCGAGAGACTCGATTGAATGCATTTAACCGAGAACTAGTGCAAAATTACTAAAAATCTCGTTTTCTCTCTGTGTTTTTACAAATATTTTTAACAGTGTAAATAGCAATTTTTAATTATTTATTTGTGTAATTCAACGCACAGTTACTAATTCATCTATTTATTCAACGGAAAATTACGTTTTGTATTTTTACAAATATTTTTAACAGTGTAGGTGCAATTTTTAATGATTTATTTGTATAATTCAACGCGCAATTACTAATTCATCTATTTATTGTACGGAAAATTGCGTACCCAAATATCTTAAATGCACTTGATCGGTTACTTTTAAATTATTCTGCATAAAATGTATGAGATATACATGTCACTTTCTTTATCTTTATATTCCTAATAATTAATGGATTTCAGAAATTAAAATTTCAGACGTCCTTTTTGTGACATTTGTATAGCTCGCCTCATGTCAGGATTTTCAAAGTGATTAATATTTTATTTTACCTTTTTAGGTAAAACCTGGAATAATAATAAAATTAATAGCATGCGGAATGGAGCTCCTCTTGACTTACTCTATTGGTGTGTCCATGTTCGATCTTCATACTTTTCCACAGTGGGCCAACAGTTCAAGAAGTATGCACGGCAACCAAGAACTGCAAAGCTTTGCGAATCTTTTGTACAATTCTACTTCAGTTACGTGAAGTAGTACACAACAGCTGTCATAGGAGTTCAGAACTAAAATGACTTTTTGTAAAGATAAATCAAAAAAAAAAAAAAAAAGTTTTTGATTAAAGAGTGTTTTTTTTTTTTTTTTTTTTTCAAAGACACTAGCTTAAAACATTCTATTAATATGTAAGTAATGTTATTAATATAGAAGTAAAACATTCTATTAATATATAAGTAATTGAAATACAGTAGGGGAAGTAAAAAAAGCATTATAAACTTTCAAGGTACAATGTATCTACCTGCGAATATCAAATTAAAAACCCATTTAAAAATTAAACTTTATTGTTATCTTGAATCAAGCAATTTGTTTTATGAAAATATGAAATCGTCATCAAGAAATAGTTTTAATCTTATTTAACTGATGTTTATTTATTGCATAAAGTTTATTTTTAAAAAAAAAAGAAAAGAAGAAACAGATTGAAAAAATGAGTAAACTTCATAAATTCATTAATTTTAATTAATTTATGAAATTTAAACTTGGATCTAACGAAACAGAAACAAAGCCAAAACGAGACTAAATTCTTTCCAAAAAAAAAAAAAAATAAATAAAAATAAAATAAATTATGAAAATCGGTGTATTTTCTCAAAAGTTATACGTTAACACGCACTAAAAGTATATATCAATGAATTCTTTGTTTAAAATTAGTTAAAAAATAAGCTTAACCCTCCTATTGTAGATATTCCATCTACAATAATGTAGTCATCACACAAGTGATTTGAAATTGCATAAAATGTTTGTTTTCTCTATGACTTTTTTGAAGACTGAAACACATACTAACTCTCCGGATGATGAAAATGTAAATTTCATACATGAAAAAGAAAAAAATACTGGAATAATTCTACTGGACTTTACAAACGTTTTATGAAACACAGTAAATCCATCTAAATGTCTGACACAATGGAATCGGCCGCATTCAAATACTGAACCTCCTATTTCGAAACAAAGGAAGGTTGCACTGTTGAAAATGTATAGTTTTTGCTGCGTAGTCACTCTACCGCTTTTATAGAAAATGTTACTTGACTATAATATAGAGTAATGTTGTAAATGCCCGTCTTCAATCAATGGATAAAAATTGCATTTTTCGCTTAAAATTAAAAAAAAAGTAATAAAAGATAAAAATAACTGAAAATATAGAAATGTTTTAAGTGCGTAATGTTCAGCTAAGTTTATGCTCTAATAAACATACTATTAGCTATTTACAACACTTCTAGTAAACCAGGCTTTCAGGTTAATATGACATAACAAAATTAAGATTTCTTTATAAAATAAAAATTTAATAAATATAAGTGAATTTCATAAATAATATTTATATGATTCTCCCATATAGTCAAATCATATTTGACGGTACAGTGAAGCATCGTTTATACGACGCCGAAGTGACTACCAAAAAACGTCGTATGAACGATAACGACGTATAATCGATTTTCACTTCCAAAACTAGAATTAATTTTTTTTCACTTAATTTTAATGTTTAACGTGATGATTTGCATGAATTTTTAAATTAAACAAACCAAAATAAACAAATATTCTTAAAAACGGGGGGAGGGATTAGTAAGCAATTTAAATATGCGTACCTTTATGTTTCACTGAAAGATTCCTTATTTACAGTACATCATTTCCTTTCCATTTAAAGTTAAAGATCAAAAACCCCGCGTGGCCAACCAAAAGTCGCTAATACTAATAACAGTTAGAAGGATAGTCTACAGTGGGTTGCCAAATTATTAGGGACAGTCATGAAGTATAGGTTTTTTGTACAATATTAGGATATAATTTGAAATTAAACACTGTTTTTATGTTTAAAAGGCTTTATTGTTATAGTTCAAGTGTTTACGCAATATTATATGATAAAAATATGTATAAATACAGTCAACAAAATAAAATACAGTCAATTTACCAATGTTGTGTAAAGAGCATTAGTATTTGGTGACATTTCATTTCGCTTTAAGGAGTGCTTTGATGCGTCTCGGCATGATTGCTGTGCAATTTCTGGCACTTTCTTTTATTTTAGAGTTGTGATTCCATACATTTATTAAATTTTCGATGAGTTGTACCATGGTTGTAATCATATCTTTGGTGATTTCCGCCTTAGTGATCTTCCTTAAGTTTTTTTATGCGGTTCATGTCTGTAGAATTGACAGGCGAGGGTAAAACTGTGATATTTGGGCTCCCAAAAACTTTGCAACACTTCTAGATTTATGGCAAGGTGATGAATTATGCATAAACATGAACTCTTCACCATCTGAGAACCATTCTTCAGTTTGCGACACCAGCCAAGTTTCCAGAACTTGACTTTATTGGTCTTGTTTTATGGTTCCCTGGACAATATAGAAGCATCCAACCCCTTTAGCGCTTATAAAACAGCACACCATTGTTTTATCAGAGTATTTAACACTCTCTATGATGCAGTTAGGGCGGTATTTTTAGCTTGGGGGTCGCCTGACAATGTTGCTTTTATCGGCTAAAATCTCAAAAGTTCATTCATCTGAGAAACACACCTGAAAAACTTAAATATTTTCACAATTTATAAATAAATGATTTTAAATGATATAAATAATAATTATATTAACAAATGACCTTACTCCAGTCTTCTGTCAGTGCTTACGAGCCCATGTAAAGCGCTTCTTCTTCATCGCTTCTGTCAACCGTATTTTCTTGATTGGACAATGTTCTGTCAACCCTACTTCTGCCGATCTGCGCTACACATTTCCCTTAGAAACTTGTATTCCATATTTTTGAAAGGTCTGAGTAAGGAGTCCCATACTTTTCTTTTGGTTTCCTAAACAGATATCCCAGATTTTCATATCGGTATGTGGATTTGTTATGCGTTTTCTTCCATTTTTACCCTTTTCTTTAAGCAAAAGTGGCTAGTTTTTGTTCAGATTTATTTTTATCCTGTTGACTACTGACTTGAAAACTCCAGTAAGCTCTGCTATCTTCCTTTGGGAATGAAGTGTATGCGGGAAAAGGGTTTTTTACCTTAGATTTTTTCCTAGGGGACAAATCAACCCCTTGACCAATACTGAAATCAATAAAAATATAAAATTAATTAATATTGTAAGCAATTTTTCAAAAAACAAACATTTAATCAATAAAAGAAAGATAATACTCACATATATTTCTTAACTTTTCCAAAAAAAACCCAAAAGAATTTTGTTTAAATGAAAGAAAACCATCTTCCACTATTTCATGTGTAACAGACTCCGCGTCTCTCCCGTTATTAAAATATTTATAGAAAACAAACAAACCTTTTAACATACCAAAAGTACTTAAAAGTATAATTATAGAGGTATTGACAATCGTAAAATACAATTCTGCAACACTTAAACTACTGAGAGTCGCTGCAAAGCACACCCGAAGTATAAAACTTGCAAAAAATAAGATTGTCCCTAATAATTTGGCAACCCACTGTATTTGCAACTTAAAACAGGTCGGGAAAGCTGACCATCCCCGAAAAAAGAAGACCCCTCCCAGTGTAATCTGTTATACATAAGCTGATTTTTCAGACTAACCGAACACCAACCCACATTTTTATAATGTAGTGTGCATTTAAGCACGCTCTTTGGTGTCATTCATAGCTGCCAATTTCCGCTCGTTCGTAAAATACAGAAGAAAAATAAACAAAAATAAATCTATACAAAATCAAAAAATCGACGTATAAACGATTTTGGGCGTCGTATAAATGATATATTTTTACATTAAAATATATAGGAATGAATCGGGACCACATTAAAACGTCGTATAAATGTAAATGTCGTATAAGTGATCGTCGTATAAACGATGCTTTACTGTAATTTACATGAAAATAGTACATTAAGTACATTTTGATTTTTAAAGTAATTTATTTGTATTATACATTTGTTTTACTTCAAAACTTATTAATTATTTTATAAAACTCACTTTAGTTATTAAAAAGATGATTTTACATGAAGTTAATAATTTAGCTTAATTGTATTTAATAATCCTAAATATAGAGTGCGACAGCATTACATGTTCTGAGGCAAGCAAAAAAATGCTACGCTACGTTTGTTTTCAACTCTGTTTCTGATATAGTTTTTCGACTGTGAAAAATATTGAAATGTTGTTAGTTTTGAAACTTTTATGGAAAATTATGTTAAACAGAAGGTATTTCAAGTAGAAAAAGATTTGTATTTACACAGACATGTTTTCTTATACACATCTTAAATCGAAATTAAGCCTAACGTAGCTGCAACTTATCGGAGACTAGTAAGATGGATGGGTTCACTTCGGATTTGTTACACTGTGTTTTACTATATAGAGATTCTCATAGGTCAGAATAGAGATATTCTATAAAAGTGGTGAAGTGTCTGCATTAAAAGTTTCGGATTTTTAACAGCTTACCTCTTAGTCACACTGAAAATATTTTACCCTTTAGTTGCATACTCACTCCACTGCTTTTATAGAAAACGATTACTTTACCGTATTATGGAGCATTCACATGGGTCAAAATAGAGATATTCTATAAAAGCGGGAGAGTGACGATGCAGGAACGGCGTCAAATTTTTTACAGTGCACTACTACTTGACTATATCGTCTCAATATTTCTAACTAATACTCCGCCACATATTTTTACTGATTTTTCCTATAGAATGAATCACAATATTATTTCAAATTGGTTTAAGTACCTGATCCATCGACCGATTTTTACAAAAATCTATGTAATTCATACTTCTTTAAATGGAAATTTTAGCGTTAGCACCATTGAGCTGTTTTAAAGTTACACTGTTAAAAATTTGAATTTTTTACTGCATCGCCATTCAAGTGCTTTTATAGAATATCTCTATTTTGACCAATGATAATGCTTCATAATACAGGGAAATACAGGGAAATAATCGGTTTCTATAAAAGCGATAAAGTGACGATGCAGCAAAAGTTTAAAATTTGTAACAGTGTAATTACATTACAAAATTACTAACAAATATACGCTTGTAATTATTTTCTATATAATAAGCAGGGTGGTTATAATCAAGGTTATCCTATTTCGACCTATGTAGAGACATCGGTGAAACTTGGAATAAAAGTTATAATGATCATAATGGAAGAAACTGCAATAAAAATAATTCAAATTTCGACCAATAGAAGGCACTTTTCATCTACGAGAAAGGACTTTATGCCAATTTGGAGCGGTTTAAAAAAACAGTGATCTCTGCCACAAAGTCATTCTGCACCATGCCTTAAAAGAAGAATGAATGAGCCTTCAATAATTTGTCAATTAAAATGCGAGAATACCGGCACTTAAAAGGCTTACGAAAAGGACCAATGTCCACTTACAAATTCCTTAACTCAATAAATTGTATTGTTTTCATAATTTTTGACAGTAATATTGTTCTGATAAATTGATTATAAATATGAAAAATGTTCACAGTAGCTCTACTTACTAACACGTGTTTTACAATAACAACCCAAGCAGCAAATAATCCCCGGCCAAACATCTGCCAAAAGCACTTCATCCGACTACTTTTCGTCCAGCCAATTTCTGTTTTTCGGGGTCGGCAGTATAGGCTTTTTGTCCGCTTGGCTGATCACCTTAGATCCTCGTACCCCGGCTGCTAATATCCATTCACTCAAGGATACAGCGCTTGGCGAAAATCAAGGTGTGCCAAATGTTTTGACTAGCATCTACTCATTTTCTCGCGCATCATGGCTGTTTCAGCCGTTTTACTTACAATTTTTGCCGTATATGAAGCACTTGGAAGCTATTGTAAAGTATCAGAGGTATAGCGAGGTGGTTAAAGCAGAAAGCTTGTAATTATAAGATTGGGAGTTGTGTCCTTGCTCTTGTAGAATTTTGTTTTGATTTTTATTTAAGTGATCAATAAACAATGTTATAAAAATCAGTTACTTTGTATTAGTTTTATTGTCAATTAGACAATCAAATTTTCATTACAATTAAGTTAGAAAATTTAATTTAAAATTTTATTACATAAAGTTTAATTTTAAATAAATGCAAATTATTAATATAAGTTTTTAAATTCTGCTTTTTAATAATTAAATAAACATAATTTAAAATACAATAATTATTAAAACAAAATAACAGATATTTTTATTTTAGTTATGCTACCGCCGTGTTGTAAGAGATGAATATCAAATTAGTAACACCAATTTATTAAAGTTATGTTTTAAAATGAGGTATCGTTCAAACACAAAAAAATTCTGTATTATTTATTAGTATTCATTTTAATAATTACTGTTTCATTTATAGTTATAAAATAGTGAAACATAAAAATATTAATTATAAATATTAAAATTTTAATATTTCTATTTATTTAAATAATGATAATAATTTAAGGGAAAAAAAGGAAAATTTCTTCTTTAATCTTCCTTTAATCTTCTACTAGCATAATTTAAGATTTTCTTTAAAAAAATATTATCAATATTTAAATATATAACTAATATTAACTATTTATTAATTAATATTAATATATATATAATTATAAAATTATATTAATTAACATTATTAATTATTACATATTACATATATAATTAATATTAATAAGTGTTATCATTTAAACAGATAATTAATGTTTTCGTTTAGTGATTTGTTATTAATTCTCTCCAATTTTCAGTGTCTAGTAGAGGTCTGCACGGGCCCAGGCTTGGCCCGTGGCCCGGCCCGGCGGAATCGTTTCGAATTTTCTAACGGGCCGGGCCGGCAAAAAAATTGAACGGGCCAGACGGGCCGGGCCAGGCCGATAAAAAAAATTTTCGGGCCTAGCGGCCCGTTTTGAAGATTTAAGCAGACACGATAAAATATGAGCTATTTTCAACGAAAATGGTTTTAACGAGAATAAGTATAAATGTGGCCATACTAGTTTGACAGCATCAATATAAAAATGCACGGTGTATCGGCATCGGAGAATTACATTATGTGTAACTCGTTTTAATATTTTTTTAGCTGACTCATGCCGGTTCGAGATCATGCTTGTATTATTTTTCTACATCTAGACTGGTACTAGACTTAATATTGGCAGAAAACATGATTTGTAATAGACCGGTAGTAATAGACCGGTAATTTGTAATAGACCGGTACTAGACTTAATTATTGGCAGTAAACATGATTTGTAAAATTATTAACAGCGATAAAGAACTTATGTTGGCTTAGTCTTCGGATATATACTTCTTGATGATTTTTAAATTAATTTCTCAATAATGCGAAAGTTTGACACATTTTCTGATTAATTTTAAATTGTAAAAGTATAAAAGTGATAAGCCTAACTATTGAAGGGATTTGGAATCGAATAGCGTTTTTCATTTGTGGTAAATAAAATACTTGTATAAACTTGTTGAGATATAATACTTTCTCAAATGATTGCAGGTTTTTCTCCCTTCCCTTGCTATTGCTTCCGGAAATTCTATTCAAAACGCTAATTATGACAGTATTTTATTTGTTTGCATCTTAAATTGCTAGTATCAAAAAATGGATAACACCATTCGATTATATAAATTCTGAATAAAGATATCTGCTAATCTTATGCGTTTCTGAGAAAAAAAAAATTAATTTAGAAATGTGTCAGAAAGGAGCTTCTTTGAATTTAAGAATGGATTTGGATTTGAAATCTATAATAAAATGATATAAAAAATATTTATAAATCTTCTTTTATTAAACAGCTTCAAAATTAACGATGTTTTTAGTTTTCTTTCTTTTTTCTTTTATTCTAAGCCATATTAATTTTTTTAATGAATCTTTATTCGAATGTTGAAAGCCTAAAAATCTAAGTAATAATTAATGTTGTTAATGTGTATTTGCTGTAAAATATACTGTAAAATCATTCCATAGATATGTATGCAGTATTCTTTAAAGGAATCTTAGTTATATGATAAAAATCTGAATTTTTTTGGAAATCGTAGAAATTGTAACGGGCCAAAACGGGCCGGGCCTGTTTTTGCTGATTTTTGTACGGGCCGGGCCGGGCCTAAAATATAAAAATTTAAACGGGCCGGGCCCGGGCCTGGAAATTCCGGCCCGTGCAGACCTCTAGTGTCTAGTGAGATATTAAACATGAAAAGAAAAAAAAACAATCTATATTAGATAAAAACTTTTAAGGTGGTTTTTTAGATAAAACGTGATCTCCGTTTTGTATTTGTACTTTGTACAAATTCAATCAATATATGCATGTATATTTAGTTTAGACTTATCAATTTATGAATAGGAAGGGTGCATTAAATCACAGTGTCACAAAAGTTGATGTAAATTCCCAAATATATTTTATTTCAAATGAAAAATTTCCAAGTATAAAAAATATTTTAATTTTAACACAATTTATTATTAACTGAAACATATACTTTTTTGATGATTCTTAGAATCTGGAAACTATACTTAAAAAAAAAAAAATATGTTATCAACATTAGTGATATAGTTGTAAGTCATTAAAATCTGAATAGATCAGAACAGATGATATCGAAATTATGTACATTTTCCAACTATATAATTAAATGACCTAACTATATAACAACTATACAATATACACAAACATATCTGAGCAGACATGTATGAATGTATAAGTTCATATATACTATATACAAATGCTGATATTTATGAATACAGTCGAGTCTCTCTATAACGAAACTCCATACATCGAATTTCTCTATATAACGAATTTTTAGTAGGAACAGTCCCCTTTTCGCATGATTACATTAAAAACAGTCTCTATATAGTGAAATATCTATCTCCATATAACGATTTTTTTTCATAAATTAGTCTTAATTTATTCAGTTTTAAAAAAGCTTCGAAATCATATGGAATCAATTTTCGATCACTTATTTTTAATATACATTCAGTGCTGTTTATTATTATTATTATTATTTCTTTCTTTGTTCTTTAAATCCACCGAGTTCATCCCACCTCCCACACACCTTTCAACATGCTTCTCAAAACAGAGTCAATTAGATTGTTACACATATAAGAGAGGAATCAATGAGAGGCACACAAGAGAAGCCTTCAAATGAAGGAAAATGCGAACTACAATTTTTCATTCCTTGCTAAAATTTGAGCATTTTTTTTAAGAGCGTAGCAATTTTAAAATCAAAACAACATGTTAGGTTTACTTTTAAACATTTCAAATTCTTAATTAAAAAGATCAAAAATAATATTTGTTCAAAATTTTACACATTAAATACGATTTTTAACATCATTCTCTATACATCGAATTTCTCTATATAACGATTTTTTTACTGGAACGATGTATTTCGTTATATAGAGACTCAACTGTATATTCATATATATTTCCAACATTAAGAAGTTTTAATTTTTTATCATTCTTAGTGTATTGCTATACTCGGTGATTTATATCACATTATTAAAATAAATATATAAATAAACATTTGATATAGCAGATCTCAGTATTTTCTTATAAAGTTCTTGAATTGATACTTACCAAGAAAATAAATTAAACAAAATAAAATTTATTTTTATCTGTTATCATGTAATTTATCCGAATATAATAACAGCTCTCTTTCGTCCTTCTTTTTTTATTTTTTCATTATTATATTATTCATTATAAACTGAAATACTATAAGAAATATGTAAAGAAATATAAATTAAAATTTACAAATTAAGTTAACACAACAAGTTACTCGTATATGTTTAATTAACATTTGGTGATACATAAAAAGAAAATTCCATTAAATTTTTTTTTTTTTCAAATAAATTATTTGTATAATACATTTTTCAGTAAATGGCGACACTATACAATGTTATCAAGGAATCTTGGAAGAAGGGTGAATGATGGGTGGAATAGCTCTTTTTCCTCCAAACCATTTGGCACGCTTTGACATTCGCCAAGCGCTGTATCCTTGAGTGATTGGATATTAGCACCCCGGGTACTTTTTTAATCCCGCGAATAGCTTTCTTCCACTATTTGGTTATCCACCGATAACGCGCCGAGTGTTTTGCGACATTATATGACGTTTTGCCGACTATCCTGTGATATCATGTGTAAGGGTTTTTCAATGAATTCTTGTGTACCGTGTAAAAATATCGTGTAAAAATAGTAAAAAGCAAGAAAGCTGATTTTAGTTCAAAGAATTAATATTGCTAATTGGAATTATTTTTTCAAATAAAATGCAAAAACATTTACATGTCAGTTATAGAACTGATTCAAAAGTTTAAAAAATCGCTTTGTTTAAAGTTTAAATATGGCTGTCAAAAACTCTTCACATTAAAATTAGAAATAATTAGAATTAAATTGCAAAATGCAATTAATTTTCTAATGTAAGAAGAAAATCATTTTTTTACAGTAAAAATTACATTCTATTAGTTATATAGACTATTGATGTATAAATATTTTTGCATCTTAGAAAGAAATATTAATTGTAATCTAAATTGTAGTTTTAATTATTTGCAATTTTTATTGGTCTAAACTTTGCCGTTAATTAAGTTTTCTTCGTAGGATACAAAAATATGTATACTTCAATGATATATGTATAATAAAAATAATTTTTATCTCAAAAATAATTTTTTTTTTTTTTTTTTTTTTTTTTTTTTTTTTTTTTTTTTACAATAGAAACGCAATTTCAAACAAAGCGATTTTTTAAACTTTTGAATCAGTTCTATAACTGACATGTAAATGTTTTTGCATTTTATTTGTAAAAAGTAATCCCGATTAGCATTATTTATTCTTTGAATGAAAACGAGCTTTCTTACTTTCAGATACTATTTTTACACCTTACAAATTTAATATGTATATATATATATAATATATGCTTAACTAAATAATTATTTTAATAAATACTTTGTTCAGTCTTTTTTTGAAAAAAAAAAAGCTTAATATTACAATTTTTATTATTTAGAGAAAAAAAAATGATTTATTTCTCTGTAATTCAATTTCAATAATAAAATAAAAAAAAATTCTCAAAAATTTCAAAATGATTTTTGCATAATATCAATTAATCATCTTTTATTCTATTACAGAGATGAAAATACAACGTTAGACCGTTATTCATAAATCTCAAAGTTTTATCTCAATAATTCGTTAAATCATTACTTGGAAATATTTAAATTCATAATCAAAAACATATATTTATAGCAAATGGTTTGTAGTTTTAAATTTTAAGTATTCTTTCATATTTATGTAATTTTTTTAAAAATCGGAAGTCTTTTTATTCAACAAATATATCAGATTAATTTATCTAATTCAATCCCTATTTGATGTTCTTCTTCAGAAGAAGAAAAAGAAAAGAAAGAATAAAAATAATATTGTTTTTAGAAAATGTTAGTGATTTTTAGAAATGTTTTTATGAAGTTATTGTAGAGAATCTGCACACTTTTAACGGATTATGTTTATTGATTTGTGCAAAACAAATTTATTCTCACCAAGAAACATTTTCCGGATGCAATTTTGACTCCTGGTTCCTTCGTCTGTTCGTTTAAAAGTAAGTTCTGCTCTGCTCTGTCCTTGAAACGTGCAAACAGCAGTTAGAGGGGATAGGAGATAAAGATCTAGATCTAGAAGTATATTGGTATGTTTATGTCACGTGATACATTTCACTGAAAGGGGCAGAATTACTGACGAGGTCAAATGATGATATTATGGGGGAAACTGGGGGGAAATGTTCTCTACCAAGCAAAATGGTTCAATTTCCGCGGAACTGGATAACCGGAAAAGGGAATATTTCGACTATATGCCAAGTAATTTATTTTTAACATTATTTCGATTGCCAGCCGACCTTTGCGTGTGACACATGTAGGTTTAAAAAAGGAGAGATCGCTGGCTATTGTCGAGATGATATCGTATTAATTTCTCTATATGACTACCGTGCATTTACCGACGATTCTTGTAAGAGGCCGAATTTTAGCCGATGTCTCTTGCTGTTGGGGAAAAATATGAAATATTTTTGAACGCCAAAAAGTAATCACCAGTTTAGCATGATGACATCTCGGTATCATGCACAACTTTTCTAGTAAGATAATTTCAATTTAACTTATTTTAGATATAACGGTTGGGGTTGACAAAAAAGCATTTCACTCTTTGGCACTAAAATAGTTAAATTACTTAGAATACCCCATTAAACAGCTTTGATTTGGCATTTAATTTGGCATTGCTTTGAGGCCTATAGCAGCTATGGCTTTCTCCTCGAATGATCCATTACACACAGAAACAAAGACAATACAGAACAATTTTATTTCCCATATCCATTACACTACAAAGGGACAACACACCATCCATGTCTTACCCGGATTCGAACAAAGGTCCCTCGGCGTGGCAGTAGCTGCCGCCACATGGACGACATATTAAACAGCTTATTTATTTATTTTATTTGTTGAACAACATGCATCTGATTTATGTGCTTGACATGAAAGCCTGCTTATAAGTCATCATCAATATACAGAAACAAGATAGCGCAAGGAAATTTTACAACCGGAAGCTCCACAAAAAGAGTGTGTGCAATGGAGCCAGCGGGAATCAAACCCACAGCCTCCTACGTTCACGACAAGTTGTAGCGTGGTGCCTTAAACCACTCGGCACACTGTTAAAATTCTATAATTTTTGTTGCATTGTCACTCCACCGCTTTTATAGGAAATCTGTATTCTGAGTAATGGAAATTCTTCATAATGGCGTAAAGTAATCGTTTTCTACAAAGATGGTGGGGTGAGTATGCAACAAAAGTTGCAGATTTAAAACAGTGCATTAAATTGTTTTATAATTAAATTTCAGGCATCATCGAAAATACAGACTGTGTGTGGTGCAGTTGATTGACAATTAGGATATAATAAATAATTATGGTTCGAATATAGAGAGCCAACTAGAACGGCTCGGGACTGAAACTGAGTAGATATTGTGAATATACCAAAGGTAGGTTTGACAAGGCGCCTTGGTGATTCGGATTTGTCTAAAATCATCTCAACCAGTCAACTTTTATACCTGTTATGTTGCCGTTTTCATATCAGGCACCTCAATTTTAGAGTCTAAACATTTTATTGATGCCAATTGGGCATGTGTAAAAGCTCATTTTAGACGCCAAACTCACAATTTTTCTGAATGCAACTAGTGAGGAGAATTATAAATGTGTCACAATTCCCATCATTATGAATGAATCGAGTATCTCTCGCCTGGTGTCTCTGCGTATTTGAGTATGCATACAAGTACCCAGCCACAATTTTGTAAAACTGCATTAATATATTAAAAGTTTGTATTTTGCAAAAATTTCAAAAAGTGCATAAATTTCGCAAAATTATAAGTTTCTGATTATTTAAATTTGTTTCGTAAAATTGCAATAATTCACCTAAGCCGTGATCAAGAAAGATTTTTCGCTGTTAGCGGAACGAGATTGTTCAGTCAGAAACCTACATTTTTAATACAGTGAAAAGTTTGAAAAAAAATGTAGGTTTCTGATTGGTCAATCTCATTTCGCTAACTGCGAAATATCTATCTGAATCAGGATCGTAGATACCGACTTGTTTTTCACGATATGCTTTGATTTCAGAGAAATCCATTAGTTAAAATAACAGGGCTTCTGTGGTCGAGTGGTTTAATGCTATCTTTAATGTGTCTGTTTTAGACAGTACAGCTGAAGCTTTCTTCAGAATTTGAAAATTTACATTCTACAATTTCACAATAGCCCTTTAAATGAATGCGCTAAAATTAGCAAAACAAATCAATAAAGATCATTAGCTTGGTGATAATTATAGATTTGCCATACTTTTGTCAATTCCTTTTATATAATCGCGTACTTCTAATTTTATTGTCTGCATGTCATCACTGTACTTTAGAAGCAACATACCACTCATTCCTAATTGTTTACGAACACAGAAGAAATATTTCATGGTGGTGCTTATTACAATCCTTTCTCTTAAGGTGATTATTCATTGATTGGCAAAAACAAGTTTGGCCAATCATAAGCTGCTTCTTTGCGAATTTTTCGCTGCTTGCAAAAATACAGGCTTCTCACTGACCAATCTCCTTTCGCTAATCAGCAGAAAATCTATCAGGATCCCGGCCTATATTATGGAGCATTCTCATTGATCAGAATAAAAATATTCTATGAAGGTGGTGGATTGATTATGAAGTAAAAGCTGCAGATTTTTAGCACTATAGTATGTGTCTTGGCTACAAGCTATTTACACTGTAAAAAGTTTGACCCTTTCGCTGCAGCGTCACTCCATCTTTTTTATAGGAAGCGATTACTTCGTTGTATGATTCAGCATTCTCATTGGTCAAAACAGTGATATTCTGTAAAAGCAATGAAGTGACGACGCAGTAAAAGGGTAAAATTTTTTACAGTGTATTGCTTGATAAAGACGAAGAAATGAAAGCTAGTCGGAATATATTTGTCCAGCCAAGATTCAAGGTATTAATATACTAATAACAATAGTTTATTTGTTTTTTAGGAGCTCGACATACAAAATGTCGGTGGAACGCTTAAATGAAATACCCGAGAAAGTCGCGAGTAACAATATACAAGGCCAGTTCATGCCGCTTAAATGTCACACGGATTGAATCTTCTTTACACGATGATTAGTACAAAAACCATCGTTTTGGGCCAATCGCCGTATAAAGATGATTCACTCCGTAGAGCATTTTAATAGTCAATTGGCCTCGTATGTCATTGATCAAGATAAAACTGATTGAATCTTATCACAAGAAATGTTAATTCAAATTAATGTTCAATATCGTTTGAGCGTTTATCATAGGTTTTCTTTACGCTGTACAATGTTAAAAATATCCTGAAAATTGCATCTGTTTTTAAATATTAACTATTTTCCGACAAATGAGAGCACATCATAAACACCTATGGAACGTTCTCATTGGTCAGAAAATAGTCTTTAAAATCAAAGGAGATTTTTCACGATATTTTTAACAGCGTAGGGTTGACGTAGATACGAGTATTTGTTTATTGAACGCATATATCTGACTGTTGTACTTGACATCGAGTTCCCGCTTATAAGTTATCGTCAATACACAAGGACGAATCAGCACAAGGCAATTTGCAACACCAGAGAGTTTCAGCGGTGAGCTCCACAAAGAGTATGCAACAGAGCCAGATGGAGTCGAAACCGCGCCCCAATTACGCACTGAAGCGATTTTAGCTGTGTGGTATCTTATCCACTCGACTACGGTGGAACCATGTGATAGATAGATGTTTTCATAACTTAACAAGTTTTCGTTTGTACACTCTTAAAAATTTGAAACTTTTGCTGCATCGTCACTCTACTTCTATTATAGAAGGTGATTATTTCACTGTATTATGGAGCATTTTCATTGGTCGAAATAGAGATATTCTATAAAAGCGGTGGAGTGACGATGAAAGTAAAAGTTTCAAATTTTTAACAGTGTGCTTGTTTTCTTATAGATAATTGATTAAATTTTATCAATAACGAGCGTTTCAATCGTAAACACTATTTTTCGAGATTAAAATTAATCTAATTTTTGGTTCGTGAGTATTTTTTTTTTCAATTTGAAATGATGCCTATATGGAATTCCAAGCATAATATTTTTATTTCAACATAATATTTTAATTTCAACATTTTTATTTAAATGAAAACCAAAAGTAATTTAAAGAAAGAACACAAAATTGCACAATATATTTTTACGTCTAACAGAATTTTTTTGGAACTTATATTAAAGAATTATGTACTTACACACACATGAAAAGTTTTAGAATGTTTATGTAATGCAAACATTTTACTATGTATCGTTTCATCAATTTAATACTTTTTGACATTAAGTATAGTGCATTTTAAATAAAACATAACATATATGAAATATTTATAAAAATAACTTACATATTCTTTAAGAAAGCAGAACAGTTCATAATTGAAAGTCTTTTTTAAAAAATGACATTTTTGACGTGAACCATCTAAAATGGACTCTCAGATACAAATTTGTAAAAAATCGAGCAAGCTGAATAATTTTCACAAGGAATTTTTTTTCTCTCTTATCTTAAAAAGGTCAGGTAAAATCATTTGAACGAACAAAATACGTGAAAAAGTGACGTCTGTAAGAATTTCAGTCAGCCTATAACTTATTGACTTTTAATTATAAAAATAACTAATTGGATGTGCCAATCGCAAGATTTTCTTCTATCTCGTAAATAGATTTTAATATTAAAAAAAACGAGGTGGAACCCTTCGAAATTCGACGAAAAGAAAATGTTTAAGAAGGAACTGTTTTATTGATTTATGATAAATCTACAAAATTACTTACAGTAAAAAATGCATCGTATATTGATCAATCTACCTCTCAAACAAATATTATAAAAAATACATCTTATATTGATCAGTCTAACTCTAAAACAAATATTATTTTAAGATAAGATTTTAAAAAATACTATAAAATTCAGTTGTCCGAATTTTTAAAATTAAACTTGAATCGTACAAATAATCAGTATAATATAATAAAGATAAGCTATTATGATGAATTTATCCATTGAGACTCGTATGTTTGGTATAAATGCGAATGAAAAAAACAAAATTTATTCCAAATTCATACGATCATAGAATTTCACGCGGAATTAAAACCCGTCATAATTTTAATCTTCTGAAAATTTAAACACGTACTTCTCATATCCGTATTCACGATGTTTAAAAATATTGTATTTTAATTTGATTATTTTAAAATCACTTTAACTCAAAACTTGAAGTTATTCAACTGATGAATTAAAACGAAATAAAACCGAAATAATGGAATTTTATAACAGACGATATTTTTTGCAAAGTGTACGCATTTTAATTTCTATTTATTTATTTATTTTTATTTTAAAAGAAAATAGAGTGATTATGTTGCCACAATTGCAAAATTGATACTAAACACTATAAAAAAATTAATATCTCAAAAACAAATTGAGATACAGCTTTCAAACAAATTGCATTTAAAAGTACATTTTCCCCTCTATATGACGGTATAAAAATAAAAAACATGCGGTGTTTAGAAGTATAAAATTTGCAGTAGCGAAAAATGCAAAACTGAAATTGTATCGGAAAGTGTTGCCATTCGCAAAATGACGTATGCGTTAAGCACAGATACGTTTGGCTTTTATAATATAGATAATTACACATGTTAATGTTTTAATAATTTTAATTCAATAGTATACCACCTTTGATTTTCATCTTAAATTTCTGCTTCAGTCAATTAATCGGAGTAAAAACGAGTTTCCGACTCTGCACGAGCCGATGGACAATAGAATGATAGGCAGATTTTTTTTTTCAAATTCAGGGAGGACCTACTTGAAATACCCCAAAATAATCACACACAAAAATTTTAGTTCAGTTCTATGCATAACTTCAAACACTTTTTGATGGTAAAATAATGAAAATGGTACAGACATAATCATTATAGCACCCCTTTCCAACGGATTTTTTTTCAAATGGACCTACTAGTTATAATCAAACATTTGCACAAAAAAAATTTGTTCAATTCTATGCATAACTTCATACACTTTTCTGCGGTAAAATATTGAAAATTCGCTATTGCAGCGCCCACTTCCGGGGGATTTTTTTTCAAATTCAGAGTGGACCAACTAGCCATAACCATATACTTACACAAAAAATTTGGTTCAATTCGATGCATAACTTCATACACTTTTAGTCGGTACAATATCGAAAATGGAACAAAAATCGCTATTGCAGCGCCCCCTTCCGCCGGAATACTTCAAAACTGAAGGAAGACCTGCTTGCCCCAGGCAAAAACATGCAAAAAATTTTTCGTTCAATTTTATGCATACCTTTATACACTTTTTGATGGTAGAATAGCGACATACTGACACACGGACAGACAAACATTTTGTAAAAACATGTTTTTTTCAATCTCTGACCCCCTAAAACGTGTAAATACGTCGAAAACCGGAAGTCGAATGCAATACTTTTAATTTATTTTTAAAGATAATAGAATCATTCTTTATGCATTCCGCGCATTATTTTTCTCATTTGAATGGCTAAAACAAGCCAAGATTTTTTTTTTATTGAGTACAAATGAAATATGTCTTTAAAATTACCTCAGTGAAAGAAATAAAACTTATAGATCAAGAGAAAAAAAATGGGGTTAGGTGCCCTTAAAGAATCCAAATGTCGATTTTCCAAAAAGTACTTTATAATTAAACACGATTATTCAGAAACATTTAAAAATAAACTGCATACAAAAATTGTATTGTAAGCAAAGTTATATATCTAAAGCACTTAGAGCTTTTCCTATATGCTCAATGGGTGATTTAATCTTTAAAGTCATTTTTTTTCAAAACAGGGATTTTTAGGTGCGTTCGTAATTATGTAAATACGTAGTACCTATTGTTGTCGTTCAGTCCGTCCGCATATAACAACGCAAAAACTACCCAACTGAATCGTTTGAAATTTAAAATATGTAATTATTACATAATTTTGTCGTGTCATTTCAAATTTTATGAAAATCGGATGCATAGATCAATTACAGGAACAATCAAAAGGATTCCGTTACATTACGGTCAATAGGGAAAAAAGTTTCAAATGCATTTTAATCGTTTGAAATTTTAAATACGTAATTATTACATAATTTTGTCGAGTTATTTCAAATTTTATCAAAATTGGATGCATAGTTCAATTACAGGGACAATCAAAAGTATTCCTTACATTACGGTTAAAGGGGAAAAATGTTTCAAATGCAAATGGTGTTACACTCATTCGAACGTAATAAAATTGATATGCATCTATAAAGTACATATTATAATATAAATTTTGCATAATCTGTGGTGCAAAGAATATTTGTTATTGATTTACAAGGCCACACAAAAGTATTCCATTGCATAATAGTATAGGGAGAACATTGTTTGGTGCGCATTTTAATTGTAATTATTTACAGTTTTATGAGATTGATATATGAGAGAGATATTTTTAAAACTTCGTTATCGTACGAACGCACCTCATTTGCTATGCTTCACGTGCAATTTCCAACTTGTTTATTGTTACACGCACGATTTCTGAAAAACGGTTGCCTAGAATTTCACAAAAATTTCACTGAATGTATTAAACGTATAGAAGCACAAAATGACTTATTGTGTTTCTCAAGTTCAAAGTTTAGAATTCAGCATTTTTTTTTTTTTTAATTAAAAAAATGATATTTCGAATTTTTTAAAATATATTTTTTTTTTCTCTGGATCTAAAAGTTTCATTAATTTTTTTCATTTTAGGTCATTTTGAAAACGGATTATATCTGTACTCATTAAAAATATATATTGGTTTATTTAAGCCATTCAAATATGAAAAATCATGCACGCAATTCATGCAAGAATAATTCTTTCGCAGTTAATATACTATCTTTAAAAATAAATTAAAAAATTTAATACAAGTGTATACTTTTTTTCACAACTTTAATTGATAAAATAAGCCTTTCTTAACAATTTTTTTTCAGCCCTATAATTAAAAGTCAATTAGATGTAAATGTGTTAGTAACAATTCTTACAGAGGTCACTTTTTTATGTATTTGTTAGTTCAAAGGTGTTTTGTTATTAACTGACGCCTTTAGAAAATCGAAATACCGAGATTTTTTTAATACAAAAAAAATCGGGAATTTAAAATATTTTATTTGAGAAACATAATAATAGGTTATTTTGCGTCTCTATTCGTTTGTTCATTCAGCGAAAATACTGTGCAATTCTAAGCAACCATTAAAAAAAAAAAAACATGCACGCAATGATTAAAATAGCTGCTTTGAGGAAATCGACTTTAAAAATTAAATCGCCCTTTGATAATACAGTAAAAAATTGAGTATATTAAACATAGATTTTCTTCTAATATGAAATTTTGTATGAGATTTGCTTTTAAATATTCCAAAAGATTGATATTTAACTGTAAGCATATCAACTTTTGGATGTATCAACCCTTCACTCACAGTGTGCCATATACGGAACATATACTATATGGCCAAAGATGACCGGCCACAAGCGATTTTTGACATTTTGTTAAATATCTACAATACATGAGTAATTATCCCGAAACTCTAAGTGTGTAAACATAAAAGTACAGGTCACACATTTCTGTGAAGATTTTTTTTCTTCCGAAACTCTATAGGGGATCGTCAACAAACTGAAAAGGAACGAATATCTTTTGAATAACCCTATCAAAACTAATGTAGCAAAAGCGCTCAAACTGTAGATTATGATTAAGTGGCTTATTGTAATATATTGTTTATTTTTATGTGGATGGCAAGTATACTCGTAGAGAAATTAAGGTTTTTATAAAAACAGTCCCAAATTTTTCCAAGTTTTTTGCTTATAATTTGCAGAGTTCTTAATATAAAATATTGTTATTTTCTGAAAATATGACAAACAACATTATACACAATACCCTGTCATCAGAATAAAAAAATAATAAAAAATTATATGAATAATGAGCAGGTTTGCTAAATAATTTTTTTTAGTGCACATGCATCAACGATATCAAAATTTCATTTACATATTGTGTTATAGCTAAATGTATAGAGCAACTTCTGTAAAAGTTTCAAAGTCATAGTTTGAAAATTCTGAAAGTGATCGTCTATAGAATCAACTCAAAATCCGTTATTCCCAAAATGATGCAAAAAATCAGGGATTTTTATTCAAATATAGTAGCACGTGACATATTGTGTATTCTATATTGCCATTAATCAATGGATATATGGATTCACTGATTAATGGCAATGATAATGTTAATTATGCATAATAGTTATTTGATACAAATAAAAATTAAATTTGTAATATATACAGGGTGATTCTAATTTTTTTTTTTACGATAAAAGAGGGGTGATAGTACACATCAAGACAAACAATATTAAATAGGAGACCAGGGGTCCCAAACGTTTTCCAAAGGAGATAGCCGCCATTAAAGTTTAGGGACCAAAATTTCAAATAAACATAAGAAACGGAAAAATCGGTCGATTGATTTGTGGTTTTCACTAAAATTATTCGTTATGTCGGCATTTTCTTGAAATTAAATTATAAAGATAAATTTAAAAAAGTGCAGATAGAGGGCGCTTAAGACTTTGGAGCAACGAACAACTATTTTTTGCCGGTATTTTTTACATTTAATTAAATGTTTTCGTAAGCTTAGACTCACACTTAAATTTTGAGCTCAAAATCTGAATAGTGGGGAGTGCTTAAGTAGCACAAACTGAGCTGTGTTCAGGGGGTTCAAATTTCAAATGATTATAAAAAACTGAAAAATTGGTCCATTGATTTGCGGATTTCTCTAAAACTATTCTTTATATAGGCATTTTCGTGAAAATAAATAGTAAAGATAAATTTTAAAAAATGCCGATAGAGGGCTCTTTAGATTTTGGAGTAACGAACAACTCTTTTTTGGCGTTATTTTTTGCTTCTTATTAAATGCTTTCGTAAGCTTAGACTTAAACATCATTTTTTAGCTCAAAATCTGAATAGTTGGGAGTGGTTAAGTAGACAAACTGAACTGTGTTCAGAGGGTTCAAATTTCAAATGATTATAAAAAACACAAAATTGGTCGATTCGTTTGCGGTTTCCGCTAAAACTAATTTTAAAAATAAATTTTAAAGATAAATTTCACAAAATGCTGATAGAGGGCGCCTAAGGCTTTAGAGAAGCGTATAACTATTTTTAACCGTTATTTTTTTTTTTTTTATCTCATTAAATGCTTTCTAATCCATAGAGTTAAATTTTGGGCTGAAATTCTGAATCGTTGGGATTGTTTAAGTAGCAAAAAATTTAATTGCGTTCGAGGAGGGGGAGGGTTAAATTTAAACTCCTGATAACACTTTAGTTTGCGCTTCTTAACCCCTCCCAACGATTCAGAATTTGAGCACAAAATTTAAGTCTCTACATTTGAAAGCATTTAATGAGATTTAAAAAATAAAAAATAGTTATACGCTACTCTAAAGCCTAAGGCACGCTCTATCGGCATTTTGTGAAATTTATCTTTAAAATTTATTTTCAAGAAAATGGTGATTTAAAAATTAGTTTTAGCGAAAACCGCAAACGAATCGACCAATTTTTGTGTTTTTTATAATCATTTGAAATTTGAACCCTCTGAACAAAGTTCAGTTTGTCTACTTAACCACTCCCAACTATTCAGATTTTGAGCTCAAAATTTAACTTTAAGTCTAAGCTTACGAAAGCATTTAATAAGATGCAAAAAATAACGCCAAAAAATAGTTGTTCGTTGCTCCAAAGTCTAAAGCGCCCTCTATTGGCATTTTTTAAAATTTTTCTTTATCATTTAATTTCAAGAAAATGCTAACATAAAGAATAATTTTAGTGGAAACCGCAAATCAATCGATCGATTTTTCCGTTTTTTATGTTTATTTGAAATTTTGGTCCCTAAACTTTAATGGCAGCTATCTCCTTTGGAAAACGTTTGGGACCCCTGGTCTCCTATTTAATATTGTTTGTCTTGATGTGTACTATCACCCCTTTTTTATTGTAAAAAAAAAAAAAAAAAAAAAAAAAAAAAAAAAAAATTGGAATCACCCTGTATATACATAATACAATCTATTCATATATGTATACAACATATTAAACTCTTTCATAGTTTGTTTAAATTCATTATTTAATGAATTTAAACATAAACATGCATGCCATTTAACAATGCATGCATTCTTAAAATCCAACAGTTTTGATTTGCATTAAAATCGTTTGCTTTTGGCGAGGAAAAGTTCTGTTCGACAAATTGCATGACACTTTCATCTTTTCACACCATATATTCGAAAGTATTTTATTTTTTAAAAATATTTTGTACTGTAATTCCGCTGCTAATTTTAATCGATACTTTACTGCATACATAAGTAGTTTAATTATTTTTTTTCCTCAAAAAATTCTGAGTATGCCCAGTATGGAGGCCTAGTAAGAGTTGATGAGTTGTGAATATTGTAAAGGGATTATATATATATTTTTTTCTTCTAGAAATGGAAATTCATAGAATCAATGACGTGTTAATACTTTTATATGGTGCCGGCGGATTTCTGCTTCTGGCTCTGAGTATATTGATGGCTGTACTTGATTATCCGTTTGTTGGATCGGTTTTATTTACACTCGCATGTATTTCAGCCTAATTATGTTGCACATGCTGGAAGAAAAAGAAACTATACCAGGAAAGAAAATATTTGAGGAAGGCAAAATCATCTGAAATAAATGTTATTGAAAGTAACTTGTAATTAATAACTTTAGGGAAATATGTTAAATATTTTTGTATGGAGAAATATGTTAAATACTTTTGTATTGTTTTATTCGTAGTACAGTGTTATTGTTATAATTTTTTCAATGAGTATTCTTAAAAATATACACATGAAGTGTACAAAATGATAGTATTGTATAAATTGTATTCGATTGTATATGTAACCACAATATAAAATTGTATGTTATTTAACGTTTTCGAAAACATTAAAAATACAAAAATGAAATATATAAGAAATATTTCGCCCTTTCATTGTTCATTTTTACAGTAAAATAAATTAATGATAATCTTAATAGAACAACGATTCACAAGCTTAAAGCATTAATTGTAATTTAATGTCCAAAAATATTTCTGAAATATCATGGTTTTAATTTTGTGATCATTCCGTTCTATGCTCATTCTCTCAGATTTACACACTTTCAAGTTATGCATTTTCTCGAACAAGTGAGTATAAAAAAAATAATTCTAAATAGGAATGCATTAAAAGTTTTAATAATTTTCTAATACATTAAACCGAGGACCATATTATGCTTATACAAATTAAGAGTCCGTACTAATGATGAGAAGAAACAAAAATGCTGTTGCTAAGTCTATTGAAACGTTATTTTCAAATATCTTGTTTGCATTTCAACATTTTTAAATGGTTCTTTTTGCATAGAATAGCTGAGGGCGATCTATAACCGGACTAGTTCTTTACACTTTAAATTCTGGTTTCAGATTTTTTTTTTTTTAATTATTTTCAGTGATAGGACTGAAATAGAAACTGTCCCAACATAAAAAAAAGCAACAAAAATCAAAAAATTAAAAACTAGCCTAGTTAGAAATAAACCTTAGCTGCTAAAAAAAGTAAATACAAGCAAATTTTTTTAAATAACGTACCCAGAGATTTATATTAGTGTTTTCGTTTCTTTCCTTGACTCTTGAACTTTGTCGCCTTGAACTTTAGGACTTTTGATTTTTTTTTAAACGCAGGGTATTTAAAGAAACTCATTTACACAAACTTATTATGCTAGGTTGAAGCAGCAGATTCTAGTTTTGTTTATTTCATATTTAAAAAAATACCCTGTTGACGGTGGAAAAAACTTAGTAAAAGAAGTCAGGTATAAACCTGGAACTGGTCTCAGCTCGATGCTGTTGTCCGGATAACTGGTCTGTCGAGTTCATTTATACCCTGTTCGCACTAGAGAATAAGATATCTTAGACCGCCGTTTTTGAAGTGGTACCCTCCCGGAATAAGATGCCTCTGTTCACAATCAAAAACAAACTTGCCTAAGATATCTCAGTGAATATCACTGTATCTATGATCTGAACAAATGTAACGTACGTGCATACGCTTAAAATAAAGACAGCCGCAACAGCCAATCAACAAAAGAGAAACTTTATAGCCAACAAGAGTGAGTGGTTGATCCTGCATTTTGCCGGAGCAAGTTCAAACTTTTTGAGAGAGTTTGTGGGACTCTCTGAGAGAATTCCAGGTCTTACAAGGAAGGTCTCCATATGGGCATACTCAGAAAAATCTGAAAAAATTACAGAATGTTCTTCTCATATAGTTATATATGTTTATTAAAAAAATTTCGGCGGAACCTCCTTATAACGTCCGTAAAAAATAATAAAAATTTCGTCTATTTGGCGATTTATCTCCGGTTGGCGAAAAAACGAAATTTTGAAAAAACGCTTTTACGCTTCGAATACTTTCTAAAGAAATAACTTTCTATGTTCAATTTATTTAAATAAGTTTAGTTTAAGTAATTTTAGTTTTGCATTTTTCCTTTACTTTAAGTGTAATTTTGTCATATACGTTTATATGTACTTATAACAAAATGAAGTTAATATATTTTATCATTTAAAACACAATTTAAATTGATTAAAATTGTTCAAAATTGAAAAATACACTGTTATAAATCTGCTGCATTTTGTTGCAACGCACTCCCTTGCTTGTATAGAAAACGGTTACTTGGCCGTGAAATGGAGCTTTCTCATTGGTTGGAATAGAGATATTATATACAAGCGGTGGAGTGCGTTGCAGCAAAATGCAGCAGATTTTTAACAGTGTTGCACAAGCTACAACACCGCTAAAAATCTGTACCATTTTCTGCAGCGTCACTCCACCGCTTTTATAGAAAACGGTCAATTCACCGTGCTATGGAGCATTCTCATTGGTCAGAAGAGAGATATTCTATAAAAGTAGTGGAGTGACGTTGCAGTAAATGCTGCAGATTTTTAACAGTGAAGTCAATTAAAATCAATTTTTAGATTCGTTAAAATCGTCTGCTTTTGGCGAGGAAATGCTCTGCTTGCCAAATCCCGCGTCGCTTTCCGCTTTTCACGCCAATTATTCCAAACTATTTTATTTTTTTACATGTCTAAAAATGTAATTCCGCCGCTAATTTTCACTGATCCTTTATTACCTACATGAGTAGTTTAATTCGTATTTTTTTCAAAAAATTCTGAGTATGCCCCCAATGGAGACCTTCCTTGTTAGATATCTAAATTATCTACTGTGCGAACAGGGTATTAGAGAACCCAGCATTTTCTTTTCTTCAGTACGCCCCACCAGTAGTCGAGTGGCGAATTATATCCCTCGTGTATAGATAATTCGCCTCATAAACAACACCAATTTTTTTCCAGTTCCGATCGGTCATTCGAAAACTATCGCAGTCTTTTATCCTTTACGGACGTACTTTACTCTCTGAAAATTTTAAGCTTTCTAAAGAGAAAAGCTTACTCAGAGTTTTACATATCTGAACCACCCAGTAAACTTATTGTAGTTTTGATCTAGAACAAAGTAACATAAGTTTTTGTAATTCAAGAGCTAGTAAAATGCGTGATGGTTTGTAAAAATATGCATTTTTTAGTAAAATGGCATAGATTCAAAGTAAAAGAGTTTTCAGCCATACATTTTGTTATTTAAAGTTACACAGCATAATATTAATATTTCGAAAATATAATCTTGTTTTCAACTTTTAACTGGTAGTTTGATCTTATTTAGCCCCTGCGTGTTATATAATCAATCACTAACCGGGTAAGTCTCCATCAACCTGAACCGCGAGTTCAGCGCTTAACTCTCCGTTGAATGTAAATTCTAATTCACCGTCAACTCAACCTGCCGAATTCTGAGGAGAAACCGAAACAAAAGTTGAGTTACTCAACCTTGATATGGAACAGAGGTTATTCGACCGCGCATGCTCAATCCAAGCAAAGATGGCGGCTGTTTTGAATTGAACATTGGTGGATTTTTTTCACAGAGATCTGTTTGTAACTCACTAGCGCGCGTATTCAAAGCAAACACTTTTCTGCCGTAACTTCCCTCCTATCGTAGATTTGCGGACCGCAGCTAAATTCGCGAAACAGAGCAAACACCTGCAGACCGTTTCTCTCCCGTAGCTGAGCGTGTCACGTGATCACTTTTACGGAAGCCATGAGGCTCTCGTAAAGTGTAAAGTTGTTCGTAACAAAGATGGCGGCGTTGTATGCAGAGACACGTGACGCTCGAAATCGCGCTTCTTTTCAACTGAAAATGCTGTTATAGTTATTTATATGCAGCAAATAAAAGAATATATACATCATAAATCACTTCCAGTCAAGTAAATCATATTTAAAAAGAAGGATTAATTTACGGATTTTCATTTTAAAGACAGGTATGTGAAATGTTTTTCAGTGTTATGCTATTGTTTGATATGTTGTATTATTATAAATCACTTCTTAACACTTTTTGAGTACTGCTATAAAACCCTGCTATAATTTTACTTCTTTAGTTATTACCAAAATAAGATATACTAATAGAAATCTGATGTTGACAGTTTTGAATTTTATCTCGTAAAAGCAAAATGTTATCGCATCTATTGAAAAATATTTGTTTACTTTTGGTAAAACTGATATCTATGCAGTTTCTCAAAATTTAATAATAAAATTTTGCTCTTTTCGCGATTAATCCCCAATAATTAGATTTCATAATGCCTAATAATTTAAAAAGCTGTCACATTAATTGCTGTATTTAAAAAAAAAAAAAAAATTCCTTCTTTTTCTGCAAGTGAGCAATTAGAGAATTTCTGTGATTCACGAATGATTGATTTTTGATTAGATGTAGCGTATTAATTTGATGTTAACTTTGAAACAAATTTTAAATGCACATATAAGTAATAAATTTTGAAAAGTTAATAATTCGAAAAGTTACTTTTATTAATTAAACACTGTTTCTTATCGAGATTTTCGTTTTTAAAGTTTATCAGTGCAATGAAGAAGTAAAAATGTATCTGATTATATAGTATAAATTATTAAAAAAATAATAAATCATAATTCTTGAAATTATATTTTAAAATCTATAAATATCTCGAAAATTATTATTTTTTCTAGTATAATACAACATATTATTAATAATAATAATGCACTGAAAACATCTCACATTGTGACTGGTTGAGTGTATGTTAGAATGTATGATTGATTGAATGTATGAATGTATGAATATTGATTATGTGAAAGTATTTCATTCATTTAGGTTAAATATTATTACTTATTTGGTTTAAGGGGGGGGGGGGCATAAATCTCTTAACATTACATGTAAGAGTAATAATAAAATGATAATAAACACTACTACTCAGTTTGCAGGTAACAAAAATTATTTTCAAACTGAAAAAAAAAATCTGATTACCTAAAAGCTATTAAATGATGTTTGTTAACAAATTTAAAAGTTTAAGTAAAATGACTTTAATATTTCGGAATAAATAATATTAACATCTTAATTGATATTTAATTTTCTTGTACTTGTTGGCAATATATATATATATCCTTCTGCATAATACATTTCTCAAATATATTAATACATGCAAGAAATTACCAACTTTAAATATTTTAATATAAATATTATCAATTGAAATGAACTTTTTATAGGTTTATACCACAAGCTTACTATATTAATTATAGCAGTTTTTTAGAGTTAGATATTTTCTCTAGCATAAACAATTTGATTAAAGTTCTGAGCTTTCCAAGATTGTTAATTATATTTATAAATACACTAATTAAGAGACATTGATAAATATGTTATCAAGAAATTTAATGTTTAAATATTCTACAGATAGCACAAAAGAATTTTCTTTTATTTTTATTAGTGTTTCCCTTAATTTGTTACAAAATTATAAATCACATCCTGTTCCTGTAATTCTTTACCATTGAAAATATAAAATCTGAAACTTTCCGCGAGGGGGGGGGGGAGGGAATTGCACATTTTTTACCTCTGAAAACACAAAATCTTAAATCTTCCGGGGCGATGATTGCTCTGATTGCTCCCCCCTGATCATTTCCTATTCATGCACTCCTTTACCAATGAAAATACAAAATCTCAAACCTTCCTCGGGTAAGGGGGGGGGGATAATTGCACTTTTTTTTTACCAATGAAAACACAAAATCTTAAATCATCCGGGGCGATCGTTGCTCTGGGGGAATGGTCTCTCCATTGATCACTTCCTATCCCTGCACTCCTTTACCATTAAAAATACAAAAACTCAAATTTTCCGCGGGGGGGGGGGGGGGAATAACTGCACTTTTTTTACCAATGAAAAAACAAAATCTTAAATCTTCCGGGGCGATCATTGCTCTGAGGGAATGCCCCCCCCCCTGATCATTTCCTATTCATGCGCTCCTTTACCAATGAAAATACAAAATCTCAAACCTTCCTAGGGGACGGGGGTGGGATAATTGCAGTTTTTTACCAATGAAAACACAAAATCTTAAATCATCCGGGGCGATCATTGCTCTGGGGGAATGGTTTCTCCATTGATCACTTCCTATCTCTGCACTCCTTTACCATTGAAAATACAAAAACTCAAATCTTCCGGGGGAGGGGGGGGGGTGCCATTGCCTGAAATCAATACTGCATCTGATTGCTTTTTTGGAAGTTCCAATGTACTAATCTATTATTACTAATGTATTAATCTTTTTTTTTTTCTTTAATGTATTTAATTCTGTGAAAAAATATCATCATAGAAAAGCCTAAAATTGAAAGTAAAATGTTACCACCGTTCCATAACTTTACATTATTGTATTTTTTGTTGATAAGAAAATAGATGATACATTAAAGGGAATGGGTTAGAGCAATAAAAATATTAATATGCAATATGAGCTTGTTATTTAAATAATTCTTAGATTTTAACTATTTTTAAATTTAACATTTAAAAGAAATATTTTTCAACTAGCCTGCTAGTCTGGGTTCTAAAAGACAGACACGATAAGTCACTGATAAGATAGCATAGAGCGTATGAACAATTATTCAAAACATTATATTTTGTCCCTTTAAAAATTGACGTCTTTTCATTGGTTAAAACATTCTAACATTCGATTAAAAATCGATTCTGTTATTCTACAATTGTACGCGACGTCATCAGTTGCGGAAGGTGAAAGATGTTTGTCCAGAATCGCGTCTTCGAATTCTTTCCCCCTATCTTCCGTAAACCCCCCCGTTTGCAGAACAGCTTTCGTAACTTTGCGGACGTTTGCTCTGAATACGCGCGTAGGTAAACGAAATGTTAATTATAAAAGATGTTATAAAAAAAATGAGTTGCTTTAAATTTTTGAGGGTTTTTTTTACTTCTATTAACGAAAATTATATTGATTTGTGATGAGCCGCTAGGCTTTGAAGGTTTGTCTAGCATTTTTGATATTAGGTAGCGCCATCTGTTGAATATAAATAGAAAGAAAGTTTTGATATGAAAAATTTTGGTTAATAATTTAGATTTTTTTAATAATAATAATAATGAAAAGCAGTTTTTTCTTATATTTCAGTGTCTGCTTTTTTATGTTTGTTTAAAGCATGCAATCGCAAAAACAGGAATTTTGTGAGACAAAATAAAAAGACGTTAAACTATAATACAGTAATAATTAATTTTCTTGTTTAGAAAAAAGCATTTTTCTTGAAATTTTTCGCATTTAAAAATTTGCACATCAATTACATTAGTTAAATTAATTAATACATTAGATTTACGTTAGAAAAAATATATGAAAAAATAGATGCATTTTCAATATTTTAATTTTCGTTGAAAAATAAATAAACTAGCTCGTTAGTTTCTTTTATTATAATTACTATTGCTAGCCTGGTTAGAAAATCGGTTATTAAATTTACTTATTAAAGAAAAAATATAATTTTTTTAAATCAAGTAACTTTTATGAAAAAATGGTACTGTAACGCAAAATCTTGTAAAAATAAAAATCTTATAACTGTATTGGTATTTCTAATCTTTGAATCTAATTTTGTGAACAAACAAAACTACCAAATCACAACTTAATTCGAAATTTATCGATCTAAAAATTAAACACAAGTATGTATTTCAAATCTTGGTTTAGCTTTGCAATTAAAAATTGGTGATATGCGAGGATCGAACTCATGAACGCGATAAGTATGTCATGTGATACCTTTAGCCAATCAGGTACATCATGACCATCACATTTCAACCTGAAGTTCACTAACCCAAGGTTGACTAATCTAGGCTGTAAAGTTAGCGATGAATTTCAAATATTAACTGGCGGTTAGAATTGTTAACCTGAGGTTTCTCAACTGTGAGTTGAATCGCGAGTTGAAGGTTGATCGAGACTTGACCGGTAAGATTCGGATGAAAATAATTAAGGAAATATTTTTTCTGAAATGCATCCAATGTTTTAAACTAATTAATTTTCATGCAAAAATGGAGAAAATAATTTTTAATAATATTTGGACAATTTGCAGAAGAGACATAATTTTAATGCTTTCGACTGATAATTTTTGTGCATGGCTTCCTTGTTCCCTTTCATAATCGGGATAGCTTAGCCATTTCGACAAACGAGTTACTTTCCTTGTTATAAAATAACATACCCAATGGATCCTTAAAAAATAATGAAATATAATTCTGATCATAATCTAATTCAAAAGATAGTTCGCCCCACCAGTGGCCGCGAGGTTCTGACCTCCAAAACTGGTAGACGGTTGGTGCTGGGTTCGAACCCAATCGCGACCGTCGGCCTAACCGTTCGGAGTTTTCCGTGGTTTTCTTCGAACCTTGCGTAAATACGGGTTAGGTTCCCTTAGAAAGACCCCCACGGAGGGCATCCCACCCCTAAGGGCCTATATCCCATAGCGTAAATAATCGGCCGACATGAATACACCACCACCACCAAAAGATAGTTCAAATAGTTTGATATGATATTAATTTTATGTTTTACATAAATTGAATGTCTGTCTTTTTGGATAGCAAATTTCAGTTTAGAGGCAAAATGCTGCATTCTGTGGATAATCTAATCTGATGATTTATCTGTTTTCTTCCTTTCTTCTTCTTTTTAATCTTTAATTCTTTAAGTTAGGTAAAAAAGATTTTAAAAATATAATTTCGGCTTGAAAATAATTTAAAATGCCGCTAAAATGAAAGTTAGTTTTCAAATAATTTCGTCCTAAAGTAAATTTTATTTCTGTTTTATCATGTAAAAATTGAAATTATGCAGCATTTAGATTTATAAATAATGTAAATATGATAAAACTGAAAGCGATAGTGATGTTTGTTATCGCCATTGTTATACATTTCTAAAAATTACAATTCGGTTTTGAATGACGTTCGAAAGTAGACTACTATTTTTTTACTACAGTAGAGAATTGCTCTGTTTGCACAGTGAAAGAAATGAACCTTGGTCGATAATAAACTTTTAAAAGAATTTATAATAAATCTATAAAAATCAATCCTATAGAATGTAAACTGCATATCAAATCTTTTCTTTTACTGTAAAACCATTCTTTATTAATCTTAATTTTCCTGAAATTCTTCAGTTTTCTTAGTTCTTTATTAAAAAATGAATATATTTTACCTATTATTATTATTTTTTAAAACGACAGAGAATATGTCATCAAGATGGAATTATCAATAAAGTGTCCAATTATAATCTTTACTATCAACAAATGAAAAATCAGTTAAAATTACGTCCTTTTGACACCATCAGATTAATTTTTCTCTTTATACGCATGAAGATAAAAAACTAAATTTAATTTAAACTAAGCATGCCAGCCATTTGTTCAGAATCAAACTTTTTATACGTACTTTATATGCATATTTTTATGTTTAACTAGCATATATTAAAATAAAAACATATTTTCTATTTTACTGTAATGAAAAAAAATGGCATCAATGTAATTAAAATGCATAAAGATAAAGTAAACCCGATAAGTATTATTCTCATGATGTCGCAGTAAATGTGAATTTTTATTCGCTTATCAAAATAAAGTACACGTGTATAAATATTTTTTGTCGAAATTTAACTCGCAAATAAAAAAATAGTTCAAAAAGCTACGTGTCTGAATAAAGGCCACCTTATCATAACAGGCCTGGCATTGAGGGGTCCAACAACGCTGAAAATCTGGTACACAGCAGATTTACTGCTATGTAAATCAAGATTTAAATAGCAAATCCTGTAATAAATCAGTAAATCAATAAATCCGATAGTAAATCAGTAAATCCGGTAGTAAATCAAGTTATAATCAATAAATCCAATAGTAAATCAGTATATCATTTAATAAAGCAAGTTACAATCATGAAATCAAGATGTAAATTGTAAATCTTATAGTAAATCAATATATCCTATAATAAATCAATAAATCCTGTAATAAATCAAATTAAAATCATTAAATCAAAATTTAAATTGTAAATCCTGTAATAAATCGATAAATCGGTGTAAAATCAATCAATCTCACTGTATTCGAATGAAAGTATTGGATTCGAGAAAAATGTCGAATTCCGGTTTTCGACGGATTCGTTAGGGTTAGAGATTCCAAAAAACATATTTTTTCAAAACGTCTGTCTCTATGTGACATAAATCTTGTGGGTGCTCTATCTCAAGAACTAAAGCACGGAATTTCACAAAATTTTATATCCAGTTAGACCTCTATATAAAATAGATCTGATTAGCTTTTGGTGCATATCACCTAACAGGTGGTGCTGCTATGCTGCCTTTTCACGACTTCTACTATAGCTATATCTCAAGAATTAATAGACGGATTTTCATAAAACTTCAGATTCCGTTGGTCCTTGATATAATATGGTTCTGATTACATTTTGGCATAAATCCCCCGACAGGTGGCGCTGCTATGCGGCATTATTCATAATTATCACAATAGCTTTATCTCATTGACTAGGCTTGTTGATTCATTTATTTCTTTTATTATGGAAAGAAAAAGAAGTAAACTGTGGACATATTTTTCTGAAGCATTAAATGATAAAGCAAACTGTGATTTATATTTATGCCAAGCGAAGTATTCAGTTAAAGAAGGTTTAACAACGAATCGAAAAAAAAGTATATTGATAAAGCATTGTCCATAATATGCAAAGGCAGATTCAATCCTCAATTTAGAAGGGAGGGGGTTATAATATGTTTTCTTTGGGAAGGGGGGATTACATCACTTCATGATCAATTATTATATTGAAAGTTATTCTTAAATTAAAAGTGACGATTTTTTGTGAAACTTCCGCTAATTTACTTTCATTTATTTAAAAAAAAGCGTTAGTATTTTTTAAAATAAATAATTTACACAGATTTCATTTAGATATGAGGAAAATGAAATGTTTCTTATTTTCTCATAAATGTAAAAAATGATTTCGAAATGTTCTTAAGTTAGCATTTTATGATAATTTTTAGGACTTCAGAAATGTCGTCATTAGGGAGCAATTAACAGTCACGTACGGAAATTTATGCTTAAAATGCTGAATTTCATGAGATTTTTTGAAAGTTTTATTAAAAAATTCGATTTTATTTAAAAATGGAAAACACTTTTTAATCACATAGTTTGCGAATAAGTACACTTGCAAATTTTTCGAGATTAAAAATGCTTCAACAAATGTGTCAGAAATTATCGAATTTTGATTTCAGTAGACCTTTACAAAATAAGAAAAAATCGCATTATTGAACAGCTCGTGGTGTGTGTGTGGGGGGGGGGGGGGGAGGGGCGAGTAAGGATTTAAGGTATATTTAAATTTTAACGTAATTTTTAGTAATTTAATTTTTTCTTTTAAACGTTCTGAAATTTTCAAGCAATTAAATGTTTACAGTTTTGCTTTGAGTGCATAATTTTTTGATAAAAACGAATTTTTTAGATTGCTTGTAAGAATGTTTTTATGATAAATTTTATTTATTCAATTATTTTTTATTGCTTGCAAAAATAATGTTATGTTTTTCGATTACCTATTAAAAAGTGTATTTTTAAATGTAAATGTGATGTTCTTAATTGTATGTGACAACACTCTATTATGTTTATCGATTTGGCAACACTGTGATGTTATTATGGCTATGGCGTGAACATCTACTGTTCACGATATACGTGAAATTCGTAGCTATTAAAAGCTTAGTTATGAGTAAAATAAGTATAAGTATTTCTTTTCAGCTTCATTTATGTTTTTAATAGTTCAATTTTAATAGCTACGTAAATATTTGATCGCATACGTTCCTAAAGGCAGTATTATGGAACAACTACTGAAGCCTGAAAAATTCGACGTGGATCCCACGTGCTCAAACGCTGAAGCAAAATGGAGCCATTGGAAAAAAACTTTTGCCAATTTTTTAGAAGGTATAACAAGCATTTCACAAGGAAATAAATTACCTTTATTGTGCAACTACGTAAGTTCAAATGTTTACCAGTTCATTAATGACTGTACAACCCACGCTGAAGCCATTACGACACTAGATTCGCTTTTTATAAAAAAACGTAATGTGATATTCGCTCGACATTGCTTGTCGACGCGAAGCCAGCAAACTGGAGAAACAGTCGGTGAATATTTACAAATTTTAAATCAATTAAGCAAGGACTGCGACTTCACGGATGTAAAAGCTGAAGATTACCGCAAAGAATACATTAGGGATGCGTTCATACGGGGGTTAAGATGTCCTCGCATTCGTCAATGACTTCTTGAAAATACTTTAATGAACAAGCCAGAGCGCTTGAATTGGCTGAAGTGCACGCAGCTTCTTATATGAGAAATTCCACCATGGCGACGCCATCTGCAGCCGTGGGCGAACATATTTTTCTTGAAGAAGAGATACAACAGACATCAGCTGCTGCCTCCTCCCCAAGATCCCCAAAATGCTTTTTTGTGGGAGTGATTTCCATCCACGAACCATGTGCCCAGCAAGAGATGCCATGTGCAGAAAATGTGGCAAAAAGGGACATTACCAGCGAGTGTGTAAGTCCAGACAAGGTAGGAACTCATCAAATGTGGTGGCTTCTCTAAACACATTAGCAGCTATTACAGGAGCTAGTCATTGTCTCCAGAAATCTGTCATTAAGGCATCAGTAAATAATATTCAGCTCAATGCATTAATCGATACTGGAAGCTCCCTTAGTTTTCTTAACGAAAAACATGTGACTAAATGTAAAGTTAAAATTCAACCATATTTTGGAAAAATATCCATGGCAAATTCCTCGATGATCAGTGAAACAGTTGGTTCATGCAGAGTTAATTTAAAAATTCAAAACTTCACTTATCAAGATGTGGAACTTCTGATTATGAAGAATCTCTGTAGTGATGTTCTGATAGGCCATGACATACTAAAAGGACACTCATCTGTTGAAATTGGATTCGATGGTAGTAGACCTCCTCTAACAATATGTTCATTAGCTGTGGCTCAAGTGCCTCCGGTCTCGCTATTTTCTAACCTGGATCCAGATTGTAAGCCTGTGGTTACAAAGTCAAGGCGACATACAGAGGAAGACAACAAATTTATGGCTTTAGAAATTCAGAAACTTCTTCGGGAAGGTATCATCGAACCAAGCAATTCACCATGGCGGGCTCAAGCATTTGTAATTAGAGGAGATAATCACAAGCCCAGAATTATTGTTGACTACTCACAAACTATCAACAGGTATACTTTACTTGATGCCTATCCTTTACCTAACATTGAAGATATAATTTTGAAAATTTCAAAAAATAAAGTATTCAGCAAAATTGATCTGCAAAGTGCCTATCATCAAATCCCTATTCTGGATAGTGAAAGACGTTACACAGTTTTCGAAGCTTGTAGGAAATTGTACCAGTTTTTGCGTGTTCCTTTTGGTGTAACGAATGGAGTAGCCTGTTTTCAAAGAGTCATTGACAAAATTATTGAAGAAGAAGGACTCGAACTTACATATCCTTTTATTGATGATGTAACCGTTTGTGGCAAAGATCAAAAGGAACATGATGACGACTTGAAAAAGTTCCTGGCTGTAGTAAAAAAATTTAATTTGACCTTAAATGAAGAAAAGTGCACCTATTCAACAAATTCTGTCCAGTTACTGGGTTATATTGTTTGTGACGGTACAATTAAACCAGACCCTGAAAGACTGAAACCTTTAATGGATATGCCTGTTCCTAGAGACTCTTCCGCATTACAACGTGCTTTGGGTATGTTTGCCCACTATTGTCGGTGGATTCCAGGTTTTTCAGAGAAGATACGTCCTCTCTTAGGAAAGAAACAGTTTCCTCTCTCTAAAGAAGCAGCATAAACTTTTAATCAGCTGAAGAAGGATGTGGCGAATGCTACGCTGCCAACTATTGAAGATAATATACCTTTTAGAGTCGAAACAGATTCATCTGACTTTGCAATTGGCGCTACTTTGAGCCAAGCTGGTCGTCCTGTGGCCTTTTTCTCAAGAACATTAAATGCATCCGAACTGAGACATTCTTCACCAGAAAAAGAGGCATATGCCATTGTCGAATCTCTTCGCCATTGGAGACATTGAAAAATGAAAAATTAATCCGTTGGAGACTTGAACTAGCCAGTTTTAAATTTGACATTATTTATCGTCCAGGAAAACAAAATGTAATTGCTGACACTTTATCCCGCATAACAGGTGCTTTAACTTCTAGAGTCGACTTGAATGACCTGCACAACTCTCTGTCATCCTGGGGTGACAAGGATGCACCACTGGTTTCGTTGCAAGAATCTTCCTTTTTCCTTAGAAGAGGTAAGAAAAGTCACAAATTCTTGTTTAGTATGCAATGAGTTAAAGCCCAGATTTGTGAAAAATGTTGGAACACTTGTGAAAGCAACTTCCCCATTTGAAAGGCTGAACCTTGATTTCAAAGGACCTCTCCCTAGTGTTTCAAGAAACCGTTATATCTTAACAGTGGTAGATGAATTCTCCAGATTCCCTTTTGCCATTTCTTGTAGTGACATTTCTGCATCCACTGTAATATTGCATTTAAAGAATATTTTTTTCAGTCTTTGGAATGCCATCATTCATTCATTCTGACAGAGGTCCTGCATTCATGTCGCATGAGTTAAAAAGTTTTTTAACCTCTCATGGAATAGCCACCAGTCGTACAACTCCTTATAATCCGGCTGGAAATGGACAGGTGGAACGTTATAATGGAATAATCTGGAAAAGCATACAGCTTGCTTTGAGATCTAACAATATGAGGACTGAACAGTGGGAAGAAGTGGTTCAACCAGCTCTTCATTCCATTCGCTCCTTATTGTGTACAGCTACCAATGCTACTCCCCATGAACGAATGTTTTCCCACCCTCGCAGATCACAGAATGGTTGCTCCATCCCCACCTTCTTTACTCAGCTTGGTCCAATTTTAATGAAAAACCATGTGCGTACAAACAAGTATGAGCCACTGGTCCAAGAGGTGGAGCTGATTGAAGCTAATCCTGACTCATATTAAATTTCCTGATGGAAGAGAGTCAACTGTGTCAGTTAGACATTTAGCTCCACGAGGAGAGACTCCTAAACCAACTGAGGATAATTCAGAAGAAAATAGTCTAGAAGAGGCTGACGTACAACCAATAAATTTGGACTCTACTATCATGTCATCAGATGCAAACAACTTACAGACTGTATCATCACGATCAATTCGCCCCAGGCAACCTCCTGCTTATTTGAAGGACTATACAGGGATTGAAGTAGTCATGTAAAATTAAAGGGGGGTGAATGTGATATTCTTAATTGTATGTAGTAACACTCTATTATGTTTATTGAATTGGCAACACTGTGATGTTATTATGGCTATGGCGTGAACATCTACTGTTCACGATGTACGTGAAATTCGTAGCTATTAAAAGCTTAGTTATGAATAAAATAAGTATAAGTATTTCTTTTCAGCTTCATTTATGTTTTTAATAGTTCAATAAATAAAAAATTTCAGATGTTATTTGATGATCATGTAATAAATTAAATATTTAAAAAAAATCTTTAAATTATTAATATTAAATTTAAATTTTTACAATACACAATTCATTTTAGTGTAAAATTAATAAGTAAACTTGCTTGTAAAAATAATTATATCATTTGAAACGAATTTGCATTTAGAAACATTAAATGCTAATTTTACCTAAAGATGGCAGCACATGTCATAAGCCAATTCTTGTCTGAATTCTTGTCTTTACTGATACCTGAATTCTGAACTGCAAGGAAAGGAACGAATAAGGAATACTTTCTTACGTGTAGGAGTCCGAAAATAATGACATCATATGGGTATTTCTTTTGTCATTAATTTTACGGCACTATGAGTCGAGCAAACATCCGTGACGTGACGAGCAAACATCGTCATGTCACATGATCCGAAGAGCGAATCAAAGCAATGCTAACCGCCAGTAAATCAGAAGTAAATCAGTAAATCGCAAGTAAATCAGTAAATCTCAAGTAAATCAGTAAATCACGAATAAATCACTAAATCTCAAGTAAATCAATAAATCAATTGGAAATCAGGTAAATCAACTTGATATATAAATCTGGTACAACGAAAGCTAGTTTGTCGAACTCATCGCCTGGCATTCAGGAGAAAGTCTGGGGGTGAAAATGTCCTGATAGTTGCCAACTTATGTGACAATGGGCGTGTTTTAGGGACACAATTTTTGCGCGCGCGCGCTCAGAAGATTCTGCATGGAATAGGTGTTACCGAAAAAATGAATTTTAAAGCTATTCAATTATTAAATTATTTTTATGGTTCAAAATTGGTAAATACAAATACAATACAATATCCTTCCAAAACATGATTCTCGGAACAGAAATACATACCTGTGGTCACTCAAATGAAATCTAAAATATACCGGAAGTGTATCACGTGACCTATTTCATCTAATTAAGCCCGATTAGCATTTAAAATATGACTACCATGACTAATTAAATAATGATTACTAATGATTAAATATGACTAAATATGGCTACCTTGCTCAATGCTAGCGCGCGCGACTCAAAAAAATATGTGGGTGATTTGATCACGTGATTGAGCATTTTGTGCTTCTGTTTTATTGGTTGTGCTTTGGTTGGTAGGTTAATTGATACAATTTAACAATTAAATTGGGGATTTAAAGATTTAACTTAAAAAAAATATATTATTTATTTTAAAATGATTTATCAGTTGCTTTATATTTTTCGCCATAAATAAAATGATGTTATCAATCAAGACTGTGATATCAACATAGTATAAGGTTTATTTTTAATCTACTATACTGGATGTATTTCAATGGAATTTGCACTGTTTGTTAGACAGTTTTTCAGAGAAGGTTTTAGTATGTATATTTCTTATTTAATAATTGCATATTTTAATACCGTGTGGATAACAGACTAAAATACATCATAAGATAGGAGAAACAAATGGCATTCAAAGTCGTGTTAATATAACTCGTAATATAAGCAATGTACTTGTATAATATTATCAGGCGAAAATTTATAAGCATTCTAATCATACTTTATTCCTTACAAAACTAATATATTTTTTAAGAGATATCTTTTTAAAAAATATATGTGCAGATATTTTTAGTTTCAAAAATGTACATCTATTACATTTTGCTTTTTATAATATTTTTATTGTGTATTTTAACACTATACTATATGATTTGCATCTTAAACTTACTTCTAAAGTACTTAAGAAAGAATGAAAAACAAGAAATTTTTTTACGCGTATATGCACAATACCTTTTCTTAATTTTTTTTTTTTTTTTTTTTTTTTTTGTTCATTTGCTTAATATGCATATATAAATCACTTTGGAACGGTACTTAGAATATTAAAAGGGATTCAAATGTAAAACTTTCTTTTGAAAATATCCTATTTTCTCGTATTATTTAAATAAGTATTTCATTATTATAATAGAAATACATGTGCTTCTGTATTGTTAATATAAAAATTTATCTTTAATAAAAAGTCCTATTTAATAATATAAAGCAACCAATAATAATAATTAAAAAAAAATGTAAACACAGTTTATAGACAGGAAGGATTCGAACCCACAATCGCTGATTTCAAGCTCAGCTCACTATCCATTCGGCCATCATATAAGGAAAGGGCAGTTGACGTCACTGTGGACGAATTACTGTGAATAAGGGAGAAAAACCTGTCCGTTCTTGTCTTTTTCTCATCCGACTGACACCGTACGGATGAGCTCCGGGAATTTGATTGGTCTAAGTTTCCCAATGCATAAGTAAGTATGATATGATTGGGCTACGTCGTCAAGATGATTCCTGCAATGATCGCTATGACAAAAAATGTAGCGGTAGATTGGTTGACAGAAGTGTTTGTTTGTAAACATGCCCTTTCCTTATTCACCTTCGATGGTAACAGATAATCTTTATCATTAGCACCGTCCAATCAAATCCATGATCTGTTCTTAACCTGTCCCTGAGTGCACAGAACCGAGTACTGTGCGCTTGGTTCGGTACAGAACAGGCGCAAGAAGAAACCACTCCATGTCCCTGACTTCTGAGTGCGCGCGCTCATGTTGGCTCAACGCGCGTAGCAGCTGAGCAGGCCCATTGTCTCGTAAGTAGCACCACCTGGTGCATCTTACTGGTAGCACTCCGTACACAAATTCATAGGAACAAATGGAAAATATTTTTCAGATTTCTCACATTAGATGGTGCTAACAACCGGAAAATCACGTGGCTTTTGACCGCTTTGTACTGCAGACAAAAGAAATTTACCTATTGCGAAGCCTGTTATTATGATAAGGTAGCCTTGGTCTGAGTATGCTTCATTATTTTTCTTTTCTCTGTAGCAATAGAAATAATCCGGTTGCCACTGTTTTAAAGAAAATTTCATACAAAAGCTTTTAAAATTAAAAATAAAATGTAAACTAGTCGTTAGGGGACCACCGTAATACTTACCCATCATGGATATGCATAATATAAAATAAGAAAATAAAACGCATGTAAACTATTTATAAAATGCATCGCAATTCCAAAATAAAATTTAAACGCATATTTAAATAGTTTTAATATACATACTAATGCTGTATTAATGAATTGCTGATGAGCCAATTTCGACAAAATATATAAAACGCCAAACTACTCAAGTAGCACCGGATTGCGTAAAAGAAACATCCTTATAACTCCAAAAATAATAATCACATTAACTAATAATTTACTGAGTGAAATTAAGCGTCTCATTTCCAATTAAAATATATCTTTGAATTGAAATTTGACTGAAATACAGGGTCATGAAAAATCTAAGAATGTGGAAAACAGGATTACACATATCTTGGCAACTAATAATCCGATCGACTTTGTTCTTTATGCAAAATTTGTGTTATTTTATTGCCTTTTACGTCCATTCCTTAAAATAAAACATTTCAAAAAGTTTTATGTACCTTTCACCAGAAGAAGTTTTCGAGAGTCTGAAAAAAATTGTTCCAGCAAATCGAAGTTATTGATATTAAATATACTTCGTCCCATTCTTACACACTAAGGATATACAAAGTTTCAAGCCTCTATCTCAATGTGTTTGGGAGATAAAGCGGTTACAGAAAGACAGACAGATAGACAGACATACAGACAGACACATAGACGGACGGACAGCAATTTTTTTTCTAAAAATATGTTTTTCGGAATCTCCAGCATCTGACACGTATAAATCCGTCATTTTTTTTTTTCGATTTTCAAAACGATTGCAATACTTTCTCTATACTACGCATGATGGGTAAGTAAAATGGAAATAAATTAAAAATTAGCTTGAATGGGACATCTACATGTAAACCACTTTCATAATAATAATAATTATCAAAATAGGCTCAATATAAATTTAAGGCTGATGACTAAAAAAACAGTCTGGTCTTTTAAATATATAGAATATTAAGGAATTTTCTGTCAGCTTGCCACAAATAATAAATCGTCAAACATTCTTAAACTTATACAATGAGCTTTATTGGGAATCTGGGTTCGAGATTGCAGGAAATCACGTATTGGTGGTATTTTACCATCAGGATTTCCAATCGAATGTATGAATGCGATTTTTATTTTTTATGAGTATAAAAATATAAATAAAGATGCCAAAATTTTGTATACCGTATGTATGCCCAAACAAACCGAGTTTTAAATTCTGCAAAGGAAATATTTTTTTTCATCGCTTTTCATTAAAAAATGATGTTAGTTTGAAATAGTGGTTAGCGAAGTTAAACTTTGCTCCAAGTAAAAAATATGTGATTTGTTTCAACTCTAACGGATGCTGCAATAAATAAAATATCCACTTGCCATTAAAAAAGTTCGCTTTGAACATTTTTTCATCTTTAATTTTTTCTTTAAGAGAAAGTCGCTCTCCGTGGTGTTCGTTTGACTCGTTTCTCAATAATATATATGAATAAATGTCACTTTGATCAATGTCTCTTAATGCAAATGGTTCATCCAAAATAGATGGCATTTTACAGGTGCAGCAATAAATAACTTTTTATAAATTTATACTGGAAGTAAATAGTACAGTCAACTGCAAAAAGATTTGAGCGCCGGACCCCTCACAGAAAATTTCAGAATGCACAATGAGAAAATATTACTTATTTAAGAGAAATTTTGCTGCTGTCATTTATCAATGTTTCGTCTTCAAACGCTATGACGTCATACTTTATGAATTTAGTACATTTGCGATAACTGCATTTCAACTTATTTAAGAGAAATTTTGCTGCTGTCATTTATCAATGTTTCGTCTTCAAACGCTATGACGTCATACTTTATGAATTTAGTACATTTGCGATAACTGCATTTCAATTTCATAATGTGCCATTAGGAAATATTACATATTTAACAATTTTTTTTTCAATCTGGCTACAAATACACTTTAACAAATTTGAACCTTTTGCCGCATCGTCACTCCTCTGCTTTTATAGAATAGCTCTCTTTTGACCAATGAAACTGCTCTACGATAGGATGAAGTAATCATTTTCTATAAAAGCGATGGAGTGATGATGTAGTAAAAGAGTCAGTTTTTAACACTGTTTTGTCATCGATGTTTACTTAAACGCTATGACATTATACTTTACGAATTTCATACATTTGTGATGACTGCATTTCAATTTCAGTATTGCGTCATTTTTTCGATAATTTAAACAATTTAATAATTGATTCGTTTATTTGCGTAACTGTTTGTTTCACTGTGTCATTGAGGTACGCGTGGTTGACGGTATATATAGATTCTCAATGAGTTCACGTTTCATTCTTGCTAAATATTAGATGCGATGTTCGATTTATTTTACGAGCGATTAAAATCAACTTGGACAATGGGGTACGTTTTAATTTCAAGATTAAGTTTAAGTTTTTCTTCCCGTTTTGGATTTTTTTTATTTCGTAAAATTTCTTCTTGGCTTCAAGGAACTGTTTTGAAAATTTCTATTATTCTTAGATTGGAGATTTTCGATGTCATACATTTCTCAAAATCTCAGTCAGATATTCACAAAGTTGCAATTGAGACGAGATTTAGAGAAACTATGACATCGAAAATGTTCAATCCACGAATAATAGAAATTTTTATCAATAATATATGAATTCTTTTTTATTTTTCTTATTTTACACTGTAAATTACTTTTATTTTTCTTTTATCACTATACATTTTGAATAGTTTCCCATATTTCTTTTTTTTTATTTTCTTTTATCATTATACATTTTGAATAGTTTATCAAAATCTGCACCAGCACTATATGATTTATTTTCTTGTTTTACATTGTAAATTTCTTTTATCATTATACATTTTCCCATATTTCTTTTCATTTTTTTTCTGCTTTTATCACACATTTTAAATAGTTTATCAAAATCTGCACCAACATTATTTGAGCTTTTTTTATATATTTCTTGTTTTATATTTATTTTTTTTTCAATCGATCCATCTGTGAAAAAATATTTACTGATTTTATGGAAATACGTTTTCAAATACATAGTTTCATTTTTTTCTCAATCCATATTTAAAGATTATTTGCTGAATTTATAAAACGCGTTCAAATATACTTTCTTTCCAGTTTCTTATGTTTCGGTTTATTTTATTATTATCAGCCAAATATAGGATTTCTAATATGAAAAATATGAGAATAAGCTTTTTGTTCTTGCTTTAAAGTTTGAATTCTTGTCGATTTGTTTAAATGATAATATATTTTCTTCCCAGTTTCTTGTATTTTTATTTTTTACCATTAATACCTAAGTATATAGGATTCCTAAATTCTGCCGATAATTTTTTTTTTCAATGCGAGAAGGAAAAAAAAACATGAACCTTGAAATTAAAACGTACCCGAAACATGTTCCAGCCAATTTATTCAATCCCGAATACCCGCCAAATAATATATTTTCTTCCCAGTTCGATTCGATGCTTATCATAACCACGGGATTTTCTAATTTCTGTCATGGAATTTATGCGAGTCACATCATGAACTTCTTTTTTTATTTTTTGCCTTTCGGCGGCAATGGAATCTTTGTTCTTTGTTTTTCAACCTCCTGATCACCTTGAAACTGTATGATGCGAGCGAGCGAAAAAAGGGAAAGGAACTCTTACTTTGAACTAACCATTCGCTCGCCTCCCCCCCCGCCCGAAAGCCACGAACGCTGTCCATCCGGATGATACACCCCGCATTCCGTTTCGACTAATCGCAGCAGCCTCTTTTGAGCGGATCTCTAGCAGCAGTTGGGGAGGCGGGCGCGATGCCAAGACTTTAAAAAGAAGCTTCGCGCCCTTTTTCATTACTTCACAGAGTTTTGACTTTTTTTATCAAGCAAACTCCCCGACACGAATCATGGCCTCTACGCAGTTGCTGGATTTACCCATCGACATACTCTTGATCCTTTTTCGAACGTTCATCCCTTTAAGGGACAAACTGCGTCTTTTGACGAGCATGCCGGAATTTCATCCCATCTTGACGTACCGGTCGGCTTACCTCTCGTCCCCCGTGCCCTTTTCGACCGCGTACTTGCAACGGCTGAGCCGAATCCGACCCGGCTGGTACTTCGCCACGCGAAACTGGACCCATCGATTCTGTCTTCGTCTCGATCCCGAAACCCTGAATTTCGCAATCTATCACTTTTTCCTCGAAGGATTCGAAGGCCATTACAAACCCGCCGTGCTGCACCAAAGTTTCTTTCGCGGATCCATCGACCGCGTTTTTCAAAACATCGAAAGTTTCTTGACGCAGTTCCAGTATCTAGAGGAGGAGGACGAGGGAGGGGAGACGACGGCATCCAGACCCCCCCTTTCGCGGCAACAGCAGCAGCAGCATCAGCCCAAAATGTACATGTATCGCCTGGAAGGCTACGGACTCGTACTGATCGACTCGACCGCTTCGCGAAACGGCCAACACAACTTACGGTTCTACGACTGGAGCGAAGTCGAGATCCTGCCCGGTCGCTGGCAACAAATCTACTGTCGATGGCGTTTGGACACTCATTTCAAAATCAAATGGAAAAACTCAACAAAACCCTCTACGTCAAATGCATGACCCCTTCGCCCTATTACTGTCACTGCGGAACGCGATTTCAAAGACTGTCTCCGATAACTTATAGAGTTTCGCCGAATCTCAGCAGTCTGAACTGGAACGAACAAGAATCCGTGCCTCTAGTGGGAGTGCAAGAATTTCGACTGGAAGAAGACGAAAACCACATGGAATCCAAAATGACTTATCACGTAAATTATAAGTTTTATAACTCGTTAGAAGTCGAAGTCATCGCCAGAAGAAACGAACGACTGAGAAGCCTGTTGGAATAAAAAACTTTTTCATCACCAACCTCCCCCCCACCAAAAAAAAAAATCTTTCCCATATTGCTGATGGAATTTTTTTTTCCATCAGATTGTTCCAAGGGAAAGGCAAAAAATTGCGCCAAAGGTTTTAAAAAGAAAAATTGGTTTATCCAATTTCTTTTTAAAACCTTTGGCGCAATTTTTTGCGACAAACAGAGTACCAACGTTGGCACAGAAAATAGAATGAAAGAAAAAAAAAATCTTTCCCATATATTGCTGATGGAATTTTTTTTTTCCATCAGATTGTTCAAAGGGAAAGGCAAAAAATTGCGCCAAAGGTTTTAAAAAAGAAATTGGTTTATCCAATTTCTTTTTAAAACCTTTGGCGCAATTTTTTGCGACAAACAGAGTACCAACGTTGGTACAGAAAATAGAATGAAAGAAAAAACGATCTTTTTTGCTTCCTTTTCGGGAGTAACGGGCAAACACTTTTAAAATTTTTCAAGCTATGTTTTTGAGACTTGTAAAAAGTTGTTCTATACAATACACATGTATATATATATATATATATATATATATATATATATATATATATATAGTAGACTCCTTCAAAGCCGCACTCCTAAAATCCGCAACTCTCTAAAATTCTCACATATTTTAAGGATGTAAACAATGAAATATTCAGTTCAGATGTAGGTGCAAAATTTGACTTTTTTAGCTTGATATCAATTCCTTACATTTTTTCATTTGTAATTTTTGTTAAGGTTATTGAATTCATGTTTTTTCATGAAGAAAGAATAACTTATTTCTGAAAAAAAAATAAAGATATTGCTGATTTCATTGATGATTACAATCTTACCGAATATATTTATGTATTAATCAAGCTTTTTTTAGTTATTAAATCTGACTAAACTTGAAATAACGTTTCATTATTTTATGATCTTGATGTGAATTAGTAATGTACCTTTATGAGGCAAGTTTCATTGAATAATTTAGGAAAAAAAAACACATTTCATCTCTATATAATGAATATTTAATTGTACATTATTGATTATGGCACGAAAATGTTAAAGTGTTTTTTTTTTAATTCCAATATTGGTGACCTAAAAGTATTTTTAAAAAAAGGGAAAAAAATGAACCGAGGAAAAAAAAAGTTTTTTTTTCTCTCTCGGTTCAAATTCGTAAACCGAGTCGTTTACAACGTTTTCTTTGTTCTCGTTTAAACTGGTGCAACCAGTCTAAAAAGCTCCTTCCCGTCGTCGCGTCTTTCGTCTGTACCAGCAACCAGGGTTCCGTCAATCCCCGATGTCTCGACCACTGTTTTCGAGGAACCACGCGTCCCCAGGTGATAAAGTCTAATAGTTTTTTGCCCGATTTCAATTTGATCAGTTTTCTTACGAGCGCGTACATTTCCACACCGTCGCTGCTTTCACTGTTGCCGCCTCTGCCACACCGGTAGTTGCAAATTCCTTCGCAACTCAAGGACCTAACAAGCGGACGTCCCAAAAATCTTTCGAGATCGTCGCTTCGAAAATATACCGTACCGTTTGTGGTGACGTGACAGTGTATCGCCGCACCAATTTTTTCATTCACTTCTTTTAACAATCTCACGCGAAAAGACATTCTTCGACTCGAGAAGAGAGAAAGAGATTCAATAGCTATACTTTCAAACCCAAAAAAAAATAGACCGGACTACTAAACTTATGTTTTTCATTTAATCTCTCTCTCTCTGAAAGATAAAAACGCAGAGTTGGATCGACAAGACAAAGACAAAGAGTCTGCATACCTTTTAGGGTGTAGGGAAACAACAACTAAAAAAAAAACCCCATCCTGTTTCGTGAGAAAGTTGACAAAGGCATGCATGCCCTTGAGGGGGGGAAAAAATGTTTTTCAGATGGGAACGAAAAAACAGAATGAAAAGAATAACATCCGTTGACCTTGCATGCCGAAGCAATCGAGCCGCAGCCGGTTAGCCTTGAGAGCCGACTGGACGCGCCCGCACGTCCGCCCGCTCGCTCGCTCCAGTGCATCGAATGGATGAGAGGAGGAAAAGGAGGAGGCGGGAGGGGTAAGAAAACAACACGCGGAACGTCGACTAGAAGAATTAGAAGTTGAAATAAAAAGGGAATCCTTTTTGCGAACAAAGATTAGAGACAGAGAGGGCAAAATGGCAGCGGTCGCGGAAACATCCACGTCTATGTCTTCTTCTTCTACTACTAATACTAATACTAATACTCTCGCGCCCTCCCCTATCCGACTCACGGATTTACATCCCGATATCTTGTTAACGCTTTTTCGCAACTACATACCTCTGCACGATAAATTGCACGTGCTTTCTAAAATGGAAGAATTTCGCACTCTGGTCCGGTGTCGCGGGGCCTACCGCATACCGCGCGGAGCACCTTTTTCGAACGCGTATCTGCGATTCCTGAGTCGCATTCGTCCCGGATGGTACGTGGCCCGAGAGGACTGGACGCACTGCTTCCGCTTGCAGATCGACGAAACCACGCTGCACGTTTCTCTCCGTCATTACGTGCTCTTTCCGCCCGAAATCTTGCAAACTTTGCTTTTTCGGCACCACTGGCAGCAGCAGTCCCGCGTCGGCGTGGTGGCCTGTCATCGCGCGACCCTCGCGCAATTGCATTCCAACCTGAGCAATTTTCTGGTGGACTATCACCCGTATCACCTGCTCGCCTACCATCTCCCGGGTCACGGATACGTCCTGGTCGAGCATTCCTCCCCGCGTCGTCCCACCCGTCTCTTTCAGATGCGCTTCTACGACGGCACGACCTGCATGATCGAAGTGGGACAGAAACGCGAAATGAGAGATTTCAGCAGCGGCGACGGCAGCGCGCATTTTTCGGTTCTCTTTTCGGAAGACCGAACCATCACGGTGCAATGCCTCCTGCATCGCACGTGTCGCCGTTGCGATCCTCGCGTTCGAGTCCTGTCCCCTTTCGAGTTTCGATTCGAAACGGATTTCAGAACCTCCTCCTCCCTGACTTGGAACCATCCCGAGGGGGTCCCGAGTATTCCCCTGGCCGGTCGACAAGTGTTTCGTTTGCAAAAAGACGGGCGTCACGTGCTTTCCGCGGCCCTGTCGAGTAAAACTTATTGTCCGCTTTCGAAAAAAAAGTGGAAAATTGAAAACAAAGCCGCTTGGGTGGAAGAACAGCAGCAACAGCAGCAACGGAAAGAAACAGCAGACAAGAGAAAGAGAGAGGCGGGGGTTGAAGATCAGCAGCAGCAGCAGCAACAGGATGACGACGAACCTCTTCGTAAAAAATAAGTAAGTTTATTTATGCCTTCTTTTCCCTCGGGAAAAGGTAAAAAAATAAGCCAAAGGTTAAAAAAAAGAAAGGAGTAAAAAAAAATTGTTTGGATCTTGGTCCAATTTCTTTTTTTTTACTTCTTTTCTTTTTTTTAACCTTTGGCTTATTTTTTTGCGACGCATTCAGTACCAACATTGGATACGTGTCAAACGAAAAAAAAAATTGAAGTCATCTTTCCCCCCTCTAACATCCCGATTAGATTCGCTTGAAGACATCGACACTCGAAAAAAAAAACAAAAATCACAGAGAAACAAAAATTGAAAAAGGGGAAGAAGAGGATGGTAGTGGTGGTGGAGGAAAGTGAGATAACGAAAAAAACCTTGAACCGTTTCGATGGTCAAGGAACTGCTGCTCGCTCTTTCATTGGTTACGAGTTGGTTTTTCTTTTTTTCTTTCTTTCTGTATCTGTGTGTGTGTGTGTAATTTTCAAAGGAGGTGGAATATGAGAGAGGGATGGGATGGGAGATGGTTTGACTCTTTTTGTTTTTTTTTTCTTTAGACCCTCAACTATTTAACGTTGTCAGTCCCGTGTCGGGTTTTATATTTCGAAAAAGATGGCGACTGTTGCAACTGCTCCTCTCGTCCCTGCTGCTGCTGCTGCTGCTGCTGGTGCGGCGGCGGTAACGAAATCCACTCCTGCGACCGTCGTCCGTCTGTTCGACTTGCCCCCCGAAATCCTGTTTTTGATTTTTCGGCGCTACGTTCCGCTGCACGACAAAATCTATCGTCTGCTGAGCATGCCGGAATTTCGACCTTATCTGGAAGACCGCGCGGCCTACCTGTCGCGTCCCGTCCCTTTTTCGAAAGAGTACCTGTACGATCTGTTGCGAAGCATCCGACCCGGACTGTACGCGGCTCGCACCAACTGGTCGCATCGCCTGTGTCTTCGAATCGACCCGCAAAACTTGAACGTGTTCATCCATCACTACTATTTGGAAGGATACAATCCCAACGAGAAATTCGACACTCACTACTATGTCGGGCCCGTGGATCGCATGAAACGACACCTCGATGTTTTTTTCCAAGATTTCATGCGCTTGGATCGATCGCTGCTGCTCACTTATCACCTGAAAAATTACGGATACATCGTCGTCGGTCGCTCTCCGCATTTCCCGCGGAACCGCCACGCCTACAGGATGAAATTTTACGACTGGACCGAAGTCGAGATCCGGATCGATTCGAGGCGTCCGGTGACGTCCGGTCGTGTCAGCCATTTCCACGTGACGCTGACCGCGGACCACAGACTCTTGGTCGAATGTTCCTGCGCTTCCCTGTTTCGAGTCTGCCGCTGCACCCGCGTCCTGACGGAACTGTCTCCGATCGAGCTTCGAGTCGCCGAAAATTATCGCTCGCTCGTCTGGGACGTGGCAACAGAAGAAGGACAACAACAACAACAACAACAACAACAAGCCGAAGCCAAAGCCGCCGAAGAAGAAAAACACAAAACCATTGAACAAATCGGTTATCAGCAACTCAATTTGTTAGAAGGAGGATATTTCGTGGAATCCAATCTGTACTATAACTTGGGAATGTACCACCCGTACATTCGGGTGTTGGAAAACGAATTCCAACGCCTTTTTCATTAGCAGCTCAACATCAACAAATAACTGTTAATCAATAATCAAAGACTTTAAAAAAAAAAAACTTTTTTTTTCCACTTATCAATCTTTAACAGAGGATTGAAATAGGGAAAAAAGTAAAAAAAATGCGCCAAAGGTAAAAGGAAAAAAAAAATTTTTTTTCCTTTTTACCTTTGGCGCATTTTTTTTACGACAAAAGTGTTACCAACATTGGGCTCGATCATTTTAAAAAAAAGAGAGATGGAGAAAAAAAAACAATTTTTTTTTTCATTCAACAGTCCGTTTCGCTTTTGAAGGCGGCAAAAAAAAGGGATCGAAAGGTTGAAAAAGAAATTCTTTTCAACCTTTCGATCCCTTTTTTTTGCATCACATTGATCACCAACATTGGTTTCAACATAATAAAAATAAAAAAAAATAAACATAATTTTTATAGTAGAAAAATGAACTTTATATCGATTTTTTCTAAAAACTTTGATGAAAAGTACATAATTTTTTAAAGAATAATAGACTTAATAAAATAACGCAAAATTTCGATCGGATCACGAGTTTCAAAAATTGGATTAAGTTGAGTCAAAGTCGAACTAGTATACATGGACAGCAGGAGCGACAATAGCGGTAGTAGAGGATAACTTTGTCATCTCCAAGCGGAAAGTGACTTTAAACTCATAAACGACTCCTATTTATAATGTCAAAAAAAAAAAAAAAAAAAAAAAAAAAAAAAAAAAAAAAAAAAAAAATTTTTTTTTTTTTTTTTTTTTTTTTTTTTTTTTAAGAAAAACAGTGTCAAACATATATATCACTATGATATGTAAAGTAGTTTTCAACAATTTGTTAAAAAAAAAAAAAAAAAAAAAAAAAAAAAAAAAAAAAAAATTTTTTTTTTTTTTTTTTTTTTTTTTTTTTTTCCTTATATTTATAATGTATGATTTAATCGATGACAAATGTCATCTACTGTAGGTGTAATTTCTTGTTAGAATGCATAGCCTACCGTTCCGAACGGGTGCATGACCCTACTAGTGTGGAGTATCCACGATGTAATATTGGTTTCCTCAAAACATCTCAGCAACACATTTAGCGCATCCTGATAAATTACATCGACTTGATCTTCAAATTTTTGCATACAGAGTACTGTAAATTTTCCTGCAACAATGAGACATTCTAAAACAATGCATTGATAGGGCATTGGTAATATTCCGGCCGACGACAATTCGTGGCGAAGTATGTTAAACTCTCCCAGTTCTAAAGTAGTTTTAACAATTTCGCTTAATTTTCTTTCTAAGATGGGACGAATATCCGATAATACGTTCACTTCTTCAATACTGACATTGAGTTTGAAGGGATGTTTTTGAAAGAAACGTCCTTGCATTCTTAAAATTGTAGTATACATCATCCATTCAATTTCATTTAATTTTGAAAAATCCACGGGTTTGTAGTGGTCCAGATGAGAACCATTGCTCACATTTGCAAGATATATAGATTCTGCAAAAAGATCTGGTAAAATGTAATCCATTCTGACCACCGACCTGTCCAAACAACAAACGTCAGAATGGCAAGAATAGCAAGGAAAATCGGGTAAACGTGCCATTGTTGCTGGAGTGTGGCAAAGTCGAATGGGGCAAGGCTGATGCGCGGACTGATATTTATGATAAATTGAGTTAAAAAAAAAAAAAAAAAAAAAAAAAAAAAAAAAAAAAAAATTTTTTTTTTTTTTTTTTTTTTTTTTTTTTTTTTTTTTTTTTTAAGAAAATGTTTATTATATTTGAATGTTTTCGAAACTCCAGTGTCTAGCCTGGGTTCAGTTTAGGTCGCGATGCCCCGGCTCACTTTGGATATTTTTAAAAGGTTTCCCGGTCTCGCCCCCTCCTCCCGATTCGGCCGTTCGAAAATGTTTCTCCGGGGATCGCGGTGCGCCTCGGTTTTCGTACTCAGTTTGGGAATTTTGAAAGGTTTCCCGGTCTCTCCGCTCGATTCAGATGTTCGAACGCGTTTCTCCTGCGGTCGCGGTGCCTCGGATTTCCGACTGAGTTTGGGAATTTTAAATGGTTTCCCGGTCTCGCCGCCCGATACGGTCTTTCGAACGCGTTTCTCCTCGGGTCGCGACGCCTCGCTTTTCAGACTCAGTTTGGGAATTTTGAAAGGTTTCCCGGTCTCTCCGCTCGATTCAGATGTTCGAACGCGTTTCTCCTGCGGTCGCGGTGCCTCGGATTTCCGACTGAGTTTGGGAATTTTAAATGGTTTCCCGGTCTCGCCGCCCGATACGGTCTTTCGAACGCGTTTCTCCTCGGGTCGCGACGCCTCGCTTTTCAGACTCAGTTTGGGAATTTTGAAAGATTTCCCGGTCTCTCCGCTCGATTCAGATGTTCGAACGCGTTTCTCCTGCGGTCGCGGTGCCTCGGCATTCCGGTTCAGTTTGGGTATTTTGAAAGGTTTCTTCGTCTCTCCGCTCGATTCAGATGTTCGAAAATGTTTCTCGGGCGGTCGCGACGCCTCGGCATTCCGGTTCGGTTTGGGTATTTCCAAAGGTTTCTTCGTCTCTCCGCTCGATTCAGATACTCGAAAATGTTTCTCCTGCGGTCGCGACGCCCGGGGTTCGCGACTCGGTTTGGGAATTTCGAAAGGTTTCCCGGGCTCGTGGCTCGATTCGGTCGTTCGAACGCGTTTCTCGGGCGGTCGCGACGCCTGGGATTCGCGACTCAATTTAGGAATTTCGAAAGGTTTCTCGGTCTCGCCGCCGCCGCTCGATTTCGCTTTTCGAACGCGTTTCTCGGGCGGTCGCGACGCCTCGAGTTCGCGACTCGGTTCGGGAATTTCGAGAGGTCTCTCGGAGTCCGCGAGACCTCGCGGCGGCGGCGGCGCCTCGGGCACCCGCTCCTCGGACTCGGGCGGTCGCGGCGCCTCGGGCTCTCGCTTCGGGGAGTCGTCGCCGTCGTCTCCCGGAGCGACGGCGGCGGCGGGATCGGCAGCGGCAGCGGGAGCAGCAGAAACAGGAGCAGCAGGAGCAGGAGCAACAGCAGCAGGAGCAGAAACAGGTGGAGCTGTGGGCAGTAAAAAATCCCGGACAAGTTTCGGGGAAACGAAAGGTTCTGGCACAGGCGGCGTGCTCGAAGGTTGTTCCAAGGGGAAACTTTTCATCAAGGGCAGGTTGCTCTCGGAGTCGGGAAAGGAGTCGAAGAGACTCTTGTGCGAGACGTTCCAGATTGCATCCTCGGGAATAAAACAGTCTTCCAAGACTGAAAAGTCAATGTCCGAGGCAGGTAAAGAAAACGGAGAGTATTGGTATAACGGGCCCATCTCGACGAGTGGCAATGTCGAATGAGGCTAGTCTGATGCGCGGACTGATATTTATACTAGACTTGAAAAAAAAAAAAAAAAAAAAAAAAAAAAAAAAAAAAAAAAAAAAATTTTTTTTTTTTTTTTTTTTTTTTTTTTTTTAATGAAAATTTTAAATCTCCAAGGTTTCAGAAAAAACATGAAAAATTATTTTTAGAGACATGATGACATGAATACAGTTCGCAATTTGCGAATTCGCAATGTGCGAGTTCTTGAATTCTTAATGGGTTTTAAATTCTCACTTTGGGTTCGGTGGGAAGCAAAAACATGAAAAATTATTTTTAGACATGTTGACGTTTACACATTACAATTCGCAATTCGCAAGTTGCGAATTCGCAATGTGCGAATTCTTGAATACTTAATGAGTTCCACAAAATTGTCAGGGAATTCAATTGTAGTAAGGGAACCTGACCCGTATTCACACAAAAAAAAGACGTTCGAAGAAAACCGCGGAAAACTCCGAACGGTTAGGCCGACGGTAGCGACTGGGTTCGGACACGGTACCACCTACCGTCCACCAGTTTTGGAGATCAGAACTTCGCGGCCGCTGATGGGGCCATTTACATATTCGCAATTCGCAATTCGCAATTCGCAAATTACGAATTCTTCGATAATTGATGAGTTTGAAATTCTCACTTCGGGTTCGAAGGGAAACAAAGAAAATTGTAAATGTATTAGAGGTCATTGACCTTTGACCTTGGTGACCTTTGACCTTGAACCAAGTTCAAATTATAAATAAACTCTGTGTAATTCGCAATTCGCAAATCACGGATTCTTCGATACTCGATGAGTTTCAAATTTTCACTTCGTGTTCGGCGGGAGGCAAAGAAAATTTTAAATGTAACAGAGGTCATTGACCTTTGACCTTGAACCAAGGTCAAATTATAAACCAATTATTAAATAAATCAAATTACAACTCTGTGTTTAACTCTTTGTACAACGTTGTTGAAGCTTACCCAATGATAATATACCTTCGATTAAATTTGACTGGAAATTTCGTTTTATTGTTGATTTTGAATAAATTGTTTGATTTTCAGTACGAGTTTTGCAAAATCGATAAATTATTTTTATGTACTAATATGTATAAAAAGTATATGTTAACGATATAAATTTTATCAAAAAATATATATATATTTTAGAAAAAAATAATTAATTTAAAAAAAAAGAGAAGTGTCGTGTGGTATAAAGGCGCAAAAAAAAACAAATATTTAAGCCGCGAGGCGGGAGCGCCAGCGACCGCCTCGCGGCTTAAATATTTGTTTTTTTTGCGCCTTTATACCACTCGACCTCATGAATAAAACTCAAAGTCTAGGTCTTTTAACTCTGTCGAGTTCCTGTTTCAATTCCTCATTTTCTCTTTTCAGCGTTTCGTTTTCCTTTTTCAGCGATTCGTTTTCCCTTTTGAGTCTCGCGATTTCCCCTTCGTGCAGCTGATGAATTTTGTCGTTCAGCAGATGGATTTTTTCGTTCAACTCGGAATTTTTTTCGTTCAACTCGGAATTTTTTTCGTTCAACTTTGCGCATTTATCGTGGGACTCGTCCAGTTTGACGGAGAGGCTTTCGACCTCCCGCCGGGAGTCCGCGTGCCTCTGTTTCCATCGGGCCGCTTCCTCTTTCAGCCCCTTGAACTCGTTGATCAGGGACTGTTGGTAGGGCCGGGGCGTCCAGTGGTCTTCTCCCACCACGTAGTGGAAGAGGTTGCCCGCCTGGGCTTGCTTTTCGAGCCAGGCTTCCCGAGCGAGGTATTTCAGAGTCGGGTTTCGTTCGAAAAAAAGTTTGCGACCTTTCGTGAGATGCAGGAAAAAATCCGTGGGACCGCCTCGGCGGCAGGGTTGAAATTCCTTCGCGACCGGGAGGACCGTGCCGAGTGTGATTCCGGGGATGTGTTTGATTTTGAAGCGCCATTTGCTTTTGTAAAAATCCATGTCCGCCTGTACCATTTTGTCTCGCTTCAGGTCTTTGAAGGTCGAGTCGAGCAGTTCCAGGAGCCCGCCTTCCCACTGCAGGACGAGCGGCAGCCGGTAGTCTTTCGGGAGGCTTTCGAAACAGTAAAAGTGGTTCAGTTTTTCGGCGGCACCACCCTTTTTGTTTTCGGCGGCGGCGCCCGAGAAGTTGCACCGGGACTCGCGCTTGGACAGGTAGCCGATGGTGTGGACGAGCTGCATGGCCGAGACGATGGGCTTGCAGTACAGGCACCTGAAGTTTCTGCGGGGGCGGTCTCCTATCGCGATTTTATCCCACACGTCTCTGAGAAAGTGTCCGGGGGGCGACGAGACCACGATCATGTGCCTGTGCTGCCTGAGTCTGGCCTCCGGGGGCTCCCCGCCGTCGCACCAGCACGAGAACGTGAGGGTGCGAGTCCTGCCTTCGTCCCCGTCCATCGCTTCGAGAAACCCGGGAAACGCGGGAATTCGGACCATGGCGTGAAACCATTCGACGGAGTCTCCGAGTTCCAGGTACTTTCGGACGCAGGAGACGGCTCTGTCGAGAGACTCGTCTTCGAAAGTCAAGAGGTTCGGGTCGAGGGGCATGGGCCAGACGAGATCGAGGGCTCTCGGTGGCGGCGGGTCGAACGCTCGGTCGAACAGACACTTGGCCTGTGCCATGGGTTTCGAGTCGAAGGGAACGGGTTCCGGTTTCGCCACGAGAGTGGGATTTTCCGGCGGTAAAGTGTTCTGTTTTAGAAATTTTCTCCAACACTGTATCATGTGATCGACGTGCTCGCGTTTCTGTTTGCTCGGCCAAGAGATTTTCCCGAGGCACCAGACGCAACAGAGTTTGGAATTTAAATTGTGCGATGCGGAGCAATGTTTTTCGAATTGGATGGATACGAGAGAAACTTTACAGAGAGGGCACTGAAAAGAGGAGGAATTCCGCTTAAGGAATACCCAATAAAGTCTTAAATTTTGACAATTGTCTTTCGGCATGATGAGACAAAATAATCTGACGAAAGGATAATTTGGGGTACGACTGAAAGTATTTATAACATTTTCGCAATCTCAAAAAAAAAAAAAAAAAAAAAAAAAAAAAAAAAAAAAAAAAAAAAAAAAAATTTTTTTTTTTTTTTTTTTTTTTTTTTTTTTTTTTTTTTTTTAAGGGATTAAAGGCTCATAAATAAATGAAAAACTTAAATTTCAAGTCTTTTCGCCCTATCGAGTTCCTGCTTCAATTCCTCGAGTTCCCTTTTGAGCATTTCATTTTCCTCACTCAGCTCTTTGTTTCGATCGACTATGGGCTTGAATTCGTTGATCAGGGACTGGAGATACGGACGAGGGGTCCAGTGGTCTTCCGCCACCACGTAGTGGAAGAGGTTGCCCGTCTCGGCTTGCTTTTCGAGCCAGGCTTCCCGAGCGAGGTCCTTTAAATCCGGGTTGCGTCTGAAAAAGAGACGGCGACCTTTCGTGAGATGCACGAAAATGTCCGTGGGACCCGGACAGGGTTCGAATTCTTTCGCGACCGGGAGGACCGTGCCGAGCGTGATTCCGGGAATGTTTTTTATTCTGAAGCGCCATTTGCTTTCGAAGAAATCCATGTCTGCCCGGACCATTTCGTCTCGCTTCAGGTCTTTGAAGGTCGAGTCGAGGAGGCTCGCGAGACCGCCTTCCCACTGCAGGACGAGCGGCAGCCGGTAGTCTTTCGGGAGGCTCTCGAAACAGTAAAAGTGGTTCAGGTTTTCGGGCGAATTGTCTTTGTGTTCCGAAGAGAAGTTGCACCGGGACTCGCGTTTGCACAGGTAGCCGATGGCGTGGACGAGCTGCATGGCCGAGTCGATGGGTTTGCAGTACAGACACTTGAAATTTCTGCGGGGCCGCCGTCGCTCTCCCACCTCTATTTTCGACCACACGTCTCTCAGAAAGTGTCCCGGTGGCGAGGAAACTACGATCATGTGCCTGTGCCGCCCGAGTCGTGCTTCCGAGGGCTTTCCGCCGCCGTCGCACCAGCAGGAGAACGTGAGGGTGCGCGTCCGCCCTTCGTCCCCGTCCACGGCTTCCAGGAAACCCGGAAAAGCGGGAATTCGCACCGCGGCGTGAAACCATTCGGCCTCTCCTCGGAGTTCCACGTACTTTCGGACGCAGGAGACGGCCCTGTCCAGGGACTCGTCCTCGAAGGTCAGGGGGTTCGGGTCGAGGGGCATGGGCCAGACGAGGTCGAGGGCTCGCGGCGGCGGCGGGTCGAACGCTCGGTGGTCGAACAGACACTTGGCCTGGGCCATGGGCTTCGAGTCGAAGGGAACGGGCTCCGGTTTGGCCACGAGAGTGTTCAGTTTTAAAAATTTTCTCCAGCATTGAAGCAAATGATCGACGTGCTCGCGTTTCCGTTTGCTCGACCACGAGGTTTTCCCGAGGCACCAGACGCAACAGAGTCTGGAATTTAAATTGTGCGATGCGGAGCAATGTTTTTCGAATTGGATGGATACGAGCGAAACGTTACAGAGAGGACACTGGAAGGAGGTGGGGTTTCGCTTGAGAAAATTCCAATAAAGTCTTAATTTCTCACGTCCGTCTTTCGAAGATCTGTTTTGACAAGGCGGCATGATGCGGTGGTGGGTACGATGAGACAGAAAACAATCTGACAAAATGTCAATTTGGGGGGTACGATTGAAAGTATTTATAATGTTCACAATCTCAAAAAAAAAAAAAAAAAAAAAAAAAAAAAAAAAAAAAAAAAAAAAAATTTTTTTTTTTTTTTTTTTTTTTTTTTTTTTTTTAATATTTACGACATAATATTTTGAGTCTTTACACAGTTAACAACTACTGCATCGCTTAGGAAATACCAACACCGATCAAACAACTGAAGGTCAAAGGTCAATGACCTCTTTAGATTTTTTGTTGACACAAAGAAAAAGTTATGAGTTATTTAGAAACTATTTTATAATGCATTGATTCGTTTCTGAATAACACATTTAGAAAATAATTTAAATTTGATTTATTCAAAAAAAAAAAAAAAAAAAAAAAAAAAAAAAAAATTTTTTTTTTTTTTTTTTTTTTTTTTTTTTTTTTTTTTTTTTTTAAATATTCATGACATAATATTTTGAGTCTTTACACAGTTAACAACTACTGCATCGCTTAGGAAATACCAACACCGATCAAACAACTGAAGGTCAAAGGTCAATGACCTCTTTAGATTTTTTGTTGACACAAAGAAGTTATGAGTTATTTAGAAACTATTTTATAATGCATTGATCCGTTTCTGAATAACACATTTAGAAAATATTTTATATTTGATTTATTAAAAAAAAAAAAAAAAAAAAAAAAAAAAAAAAAAAAAAAAAAAAATTTTTTTTTTTTTTTTTTTTTTTTTTTTTTTTTTTTTTTTTTTTTTTTTACGTTTAACACTACCGAGTGTCTTCTGGGACCCACGGACCTCTCTACGGCCCCTTTCGTTTTCATGCCTTCTGAAATATTACAAGTCCAGCGTCTTGTCTTTATAAAGGGAAAGGTTGAGCGCCCGTTTGAGAGGGGTTTCCGTGGAGAGAGGTCAGAATGGATGTCAGATTTACACCGGACGCAAGATGTAGATAAAAAAAAAAAAAAAAAAAAAAAAAAAAAAAATTTTTTTTTTTTTTTTTTTTTTTTTTTTTTTTTTTTTTTTTTTTTTTTTTCACTTCGTGTCCGGTGTAGATCTCGGGTCCTTTCTCACCTGTCTCCCCCCGTTTCTCGATTTCGACAGAAAGCTTATTTAGGGGTCAATGACCTCTATTTACAGAGAGAGCCGTGCTTTCGCGGTGCCGGATCGAAGGGAAGGTCGAGATCTCTTCGCCGTGCTGAAACGAAATGTTTCCGTCCCTAAACGCGGACGGCGGAACCTTTTGACCGTTCGAACCCGAAATTTCCAACGGTTCCCCTCACCCTCCTCCCCCCCCCCCGGGGGGCGACCCGAGAGAGGGTCGAAAGTCAGTGGAAACGAACTCTCTACCATAGAGGAACGTCTGTACCGAGTTTGGAGTTTCTACTCGAAATTGTGTTTTTTTTTTCGACTTTTGGCAAAAAAATGTTTAAGTCCGGGATGATCCTTTATAAAGGGAAAACTTTAATGGCCGTTTCGAGGGGTGTCCGATGGAGTCAGGTGAGAAAGGACCCGAGATTTACACCGGACGCGAGATGTAGATCAAAATAACAATTTTTTTTTTTTTTTTTTTTTTTTTTTTTTTTTTTTTTTTTTTTCGGGAAGGAGGGTTCTCCAGCGATCTGCAGTCAGTGTTCGCTCGGATACGGTGGTGACAAGACCTACTGCGGCTGCTCCGTTGAATGCTTGTTGTTTACTGGAATGAGTGTTTATGTGTGCTCTACGAAGGACGCTCGCATAGTTATGCCTGACCGAAACTGACCACAAGTAAGTGAGACTTTTTAAATCTCGAGTAAGGTATCCGCGGATTCGTATAGATAAATAAAAAAATGAAAATGTCGTTATAAACATGTTATTTTTTAAAAAAAAAAATATTTTGTTTATTGTTTTATTTCCGGTCCCTGATTTGAAACGTGCTAAACAACAAATATTCGAGTACGCACTCGAAAATCTTTTATTATTTTAGCTACATTGAGTTACAAATTGATAATTTATATTAATTTTATGTTTTATATTCAGTTTTTCTAAAATCTTATGCATTCTTTTTTCATCGATGACATTTTTTAACGCCTACGTCACGTGATGTATCAATTAAATGGTAAAATTGACTCAAAACAACAACTATATATTTATATTTATATTTATATTTATATTTATATTTCATATATTTATATATATATATATATATATATATATATATATATATATATATATATATATATATATGTGTGTGTATGCATATATTACTGTACTTATATGTATATTAGTTGGAAAAGGCAAAACATAAGCATAACATAGTATCATTAACCGTTAAACCATGTACATTTTGAGAGAGCATCCAAAGCACGTCTTGCCTCGTCGAAAGCTGAAATCCAACTGACGGCAAAACTAGTCAAAAAAAATTTTTTTTTTTTTTTTTTTTTTTTTTTTTTTTTTTTTTTTTTTCGGAAAGGAGGGTTCTCCAGCGATCTGGAGTCAGTGTTCGCTCGGATACGGTGGTGACAAGACCTGCTGCGGCTGCTCCGTTGAATGCTTGTTGTTTACTGGAATGAGTGTTTATGTGTGCTCTACGAAGGACGCTCGCATAGTTATGCCTGTCCGAAACTGACCACAAGTAAGTGAGAGTTATTAACCCTCGAGTAAGGTATCCGCGGATTCGTATAGATAAATAAAAAATTGAAAATGTCTTTATAAGTATATTATTTTTTTAAAAAAAAAAATTGTTTATTGTTTTATTTCCGGTCCCTGATTTGAAGCGTGCTAAACAACAAATATTCGAGTACGCACTCGAAAATCTTTTTATTATTTTAGCTACATTGAGTTACAAATTGATATTTTATATTAATTTTATGTTTTTATATTCAGTTTTTGTAAATCTTATGCGTTTTTTTGCATCGATGACATTTTTTAACGCCTACGTCACGTAATGTATCAATTAAATGGTAAAATTGACTCAAAACAACAACTATATATTTATATTTATATTTGTATTTCATATATTTATATGTGTGTGCGTATGCATATATTACTGTACTTATATGTATATTAGTTTGAAAAGGCAAAACATAAGCATAACATAGTATCATTAACCGTTAAACCATGTACATTTTGAGAGAGCATCCAAAGCACGTCTTGCCTCGTCGAAAGCTGAAATCCAACTGACGGCAAAACTAGTCAAAAAAATTTTTTTTTTTTTTTTTTTTTTTAAATGAGGGTTCTCCAGCGATCTGCAGTCAGTGTTCGCTCGGATACGGTGGTGACAAGACCTACTGCGGCTGCTCCGTTGAATGCTTGTTGTTTACTGGAATGAGTGTTTATGTGTGCTCTACGAAGGACGCTCGCATAATTATGCCTGTCCGAAACTGACCACAAGTAAGTGAGAGTTATTAACCCTCGAGTAAGGTATCCGCGGATTCGTATAGATAAATAAAAAATTGAAAATGTCTTTATAAGTATATTATTTAAAAAAAAATATTTTGTTTATTGTTTTATTTCCGGTCCCTGATTTGAAGCGTGCTAAACAACAAATATTCGAGTACGCACTCGAAAATCTTTTATTATTTTAGCTACATTGAGTTATAAACTGATATTTTTATAAATATTTTATGGTTTTATTCAGTTTTTGTAAATCTATATATACATATGTGTGTACATCAATTGGAAAAGGTAAACCATAAGCATGACATTATATTATTGAGCGTTAAAGTATGTACACTTGGAGAGAGGCTCGAAAGCACGTCTTGCCTCGTTGAAAGCTGAAATGCAACTGACTGCAATAATAGTCAAAATTTTTTTTTTTTTTTTTTTTTTTTTTTTTTTTTTTTTTTTTTTAAATAATAGGCAGCTCTTGAGCGATCTGCAGTCAGTTTTCGCTGGGACGCGGTGGAGTCGAGATCCACTGACGCTGCTGTCCGGATGCCGGTTCCACTTCGAGAGAATTGATACTTTGATGAAAAATAAACATGGTTGTGGACTTTATGTTTTTTTCGCGACGCGAGACTTACGCTGACCAGCGGTCACCTCGACTCGATCCGGGTCGTGTCGCGTGTCGAACTTTCGGAAATGGACCGGGGAATCGAAAGGTCCCGTTCGTTCGGACGACCGCGCTGACCGGCGGTCACTTCGACTCGATTTCGTGTGCCCGTGGCGTTGCAGGGAGTCGGCGGCCTTTCTCGCTCGGAGTCGAGAACCGGCCTCTGCCGTTCCGTGATGTCCGTGTCCGTCCGGTCGCCGCTGACCAGCGGTCACCTCGACTCGATCCGGGTCGTGTCGCGTGTCGAACTTTCGGAAATAGACCGGGGAATCGAAAGGTCCCGTTCGTTCGGACGACCGCGCTGACCGGCGGTCACTTCGACTCGATTTCGTGTGCCCGTGGCGTTGCAGGGAGTCGGCGGCCTTTCTCGCTCGGAGTCGAGAACCGGCCTCTGCCGTTCCGCGATGTCCGGTCGCCGCTGACCAGCGGTCACCTCGACTCGATCCGGGTCGTGTCGCGTATGAAATTTTCGGGTCACTTTGCCTTTGGTGTGAGAAGTCTCAAGAGGAGTTTTTTCATTTATATCAATTGGAAAAGTATATTATAAAGCAAACATTAGTATAACATTGTATTATTGAGCATTCAAGCGCGTACATTTGGAGAGAGCATCGAAACCACGTCTTGCCTCGTTGAAAGCTGAAATCCAACTGACGGCAAAACTAGTCTTTTTTTTTTTTTTTTTTTTTTTTTTTTTTTTTTTTTTTTTTTTTTTTTTTTTTTTGAAAGGAGGGTTCTCCAGCGATCTGCAGTCAGTTTTCGCTCGGATACGGTGGAGTCAAGACCTGCTGCGGCTGTTTATATCCATGCGCCCCGGTTACACGATGCCGCTGTTCGCATTTGGAGAGAGCATCCAAAGCACGTCTTGCCTCGTCGAAAGCTGAAATCCAACTGACGGCAAAACTAGTCAAATTTTTTTTTTTTTTTTTTTTTTTTTTTTTTTTTTTTTTCGGAAAGGATGGGTTCTCCAGCGATCTGCAGTCAGTGTTCGCTCGGATACGGTGGTGACAAGACCTACTGCGGCTGCTCCGTTGAATGCTTGTTGTTTACTGAAATGAGTGTTTATGTGTGCTCTACGAAGGACGCTCGCATAATTATACCTGTTCGGAATGGACCTTCGGAATGGATGGTTTTTGAGCGATCTGCAATCAGTGTTCGCTGGGATACGGTAGTGAAAAGACCTGCTGCGGCTGTTTGTGTCCATGTCCCCCGGTTACACGATGCCGCTGTTCGCATTTGGAGAGAGCATCCAAAGCACGTCTTGCCTCGTCGAAAGCTGAAATCCAACTGACGACAAAACTAGTCAATTTTTTTTTTTTTTTTTTTTTTTTTTTTTTTTTTTTTTTTTTTTTTCGGAAAGGAGGGTTCTCCAGCGATCTGCAGTCAGTTTTCGCTCGGATACGGTGGAGTCAAGACCTACTGCGGCTGCTCCGTTGAATACTTGTTGTTTACTGGAATGAGTGTTTATGTGTGCTCTACGAAGGACGCTCGCATAATTATACCTGTTCGGAATGGATGGTTTTCGAGCGATCTGCAATCAGTGTTCGCTGGGATACGGTAGTGAAAAGACCTGCTGCGGCTGTTTGTGTCCATGCCCCCCGGTTACACGATGCCGCTGTTCGCATTTGGAGAGAGCATCCAAAGCACGTCTTGCCTCGTCGAAAGCTGAAATCCAACTGACGACAAAACTAGTCAAAAATTTTTTTTTTTTTTTTTTTTTTTTTTTTTTTTTTTTTTTTTTTTTTTCGGAAAGGAGGGTTCTCCAGCGATCTGCAGTCAGTTTTCGCTCGGATACGGTGGAGTCAAGACCTACTGCGGCTGCTCCGTTGAATACTTGTTGTTTACTGGAATGAGTGTTTATGTGTGCTCTACGAAGGACGCTCGCATAATTATACCTGTTCGGAATGGATGGTTCGGAATGGACGGTTTTCGAGCGATCTGCAATCAGTGTTCGCTGGGATACGGTAGTGAAAAGACCTGCTGCGGCTGTTTATATCCATGCGCCCCGGTTACACGATGCCGCTGTTCGCATTTGGAGAGAGCATCGAAAGCACGTCTTGCCTCGTTGAAAGTTGAAATCCAACTGACGGTAAAACTAGTCAAAAAAAGTTTTTTTTTTTTTTTTTTTTTTTTTTTTTTTTTTTTTTTTTTGAAAGGAGGGTTCTCTAGCGATCTGCAGTCAGTTTTCGCTCGGATACGGTGGAGTCAACACCTGCTGCGGCTGTTTATATCCATGCGCCCCGGTTACTCGATGCCGCTGTCCGCATATGAAGAGAGCATCGAAAGCACGTCTTGCCTCGTTGAAAGTTGAAATCCTACTGACGACAAAACTAGTCAAAAAAGTTTTTTTTTTTTTTTTTTTTTTTTTTTTTTTTTTTTTTTTTTTAAGCTTTTAAGCGATCTACAGTCAGTTTTCGCTCGGACACGGTGGAGTCAAGACCTGCTGCTGCTGCTTGATATCTTGACTTTGGAAATATTTCGCACGTGCTATAAATTGACTCCGGACTTTGTGTGAAATCTTTTTAGAACATCTTTTTAACTTTGAAATTATTTCCGACTTGTGTAAAAAAACTCGCATCTGAGTACCAAACTCTTTCCGAAGATAACCAAATTATGGACTAAAACGAGACTCTGATGAAAATCGATATGCTTGTGGACTTTGTGTTTTTTTCGTAACACGAGACTTTGAAAATATTTCGTGTTCAAACTCGACCGCATAGACAGGAGAACACGTCGATAAGAGAGAGATTTGTCTGAGAACACACCTTAAATACTACCAAAAAAAAAAAAAAAAAAAAAAAAAAAAAAAATTTTTTTTTTTTTTTTTTTTTTTTTTTTTTTTTTTTTTTTTTTTTTTTTTAAGGAAATGATATTGTCTCGCCAGATCAGTTGGCATCATGCAGCGCTGCCGGGCGGCTGCTCTTCCGTTTCTCTCGCTTGAAGCCGAACTTTGAAATAATTCCCGACTTTGAAAAGTTTTGCCGAACTTTGAAATAATTCCGGACTTTATTAAATTTTGCCAATCTTTGAAATAATTCCCGAACTTTGAAGTATCGACTTTGAAACTTTTTCAGAAATCGAGACTTTAATGAAAATCGACATGCTTTTGGACTTTGTATTTTTTTCGCGACACGAGACTGATAATATTTCGTGTTCATACTCGACTATGTTAAAAACTTTGAAAAAATTCCTCATTTTTACTTTTCTGAGTACTTAACTGAGCACGTAACAATGGCATTACAGGTAAGGACAAAATCGCGAGACAACCGCAGAGACAGGAGGGCACGTCGATAAGAGGAAGGCTTGTTTGAAAAGGCACCTTAAGTGTAAAAAAAAAAAAAAAAAAAAAAAAAAAAAAAAAAAAAAAAAAAATTTTTTTTTTTTTTTTTTTTTTTTTTTTTTTTTTTTTTTTTTTTTGTAAAAGGAAATGACATTGTCTCGCCAGATCAGTTGGCATCATGCAGCGCTGCCGGGTGGCTGCTCTCCCGTTTCTCTCTCTTGAAGCCGAACTTTGAAATAATTCCCGACTTTGAAAAATTTTACCGAACTTTGAAATAATTCTCGACTTTGAAAAATTTTACCGAACTTTAAAATAATTCCCAACTTTGAAAAATTTTGTGGGACTTTGAAATAATTACCGAACTTTGAAATCTCGACTTTGAAAATATTTCACACGCGCTATAAACTGACTTCAGACTTTGAAACTTTTTCAGAAATCGAGACTTTGATGAAAATCGACATGCTTGTGGACTTTGTGTTTTTTTTCGCGACACGAGACTTTGAAATTATTTTGTGTTCATGCTCGACTATGTTAAAAACTTTGAAAATATTCGTTATCTTTTATATTTCTCAATACTTAACTGAATCCGAACTTTGAAATAATTTTCGACTTTGAAAAAATTTGTTATTTGTACGTTTCTGAATATTTGACTGAAACCGAACTTTGAAATAATTCTCCACTTTGAAAATATTTCGTATGCTCTTAAAAAAAAAAAAAAAAAAAAAAAAAAAAAAAAAAAAAAAAAAAAAAAAAACTTTTTTTTTTTTTTTTTTTTTTTTTTTTTTTTTTTTTTTAATAATATAATATAGCTATATTATATAGATAATATTATAATATAGCGTGATTACATATTTTATAATGTTGATATATATTAAAAAAAAAAAAAAAAAAAAAAAAAAAAAAAAAAAAAAAAAAAAAAAAAAATTTTTTTTTTTTTTTTTTTTTTTTTTTTTTTTTTTTTTTTTTAGCCTGGATTGGGTATAAAAGGGAGTGACATTGGCTCGCCAGATCAGTCGGCATCTGACAGCGCTGCAAGCCGGCTACTCTTCCGTTTCTCTCGCTTCGCTCTCGAACTTCAGAGGTGTTGGAACGACTCCTCTCGCCGCGGACTTGTAAAATTTTTTGGACACTGGAAACCTAACGGTGCTAACGAAGGTGTCTCGCGGAACTTGTGTTTTTTTCCGATACTCGCTCGAATCAGAGGTGTTGGAACGACGCCTCTCGTCGCGGACTTGTAATATTTTTTGGACATTGAACGTTGCTGGAGTTGGGGGGTCGCTGAACTTGTAATCTTTTTCCGAATCTCCCGCTCTCGATCATCAGAGGTGTTGGAACGACGCCTCTCGCCGCGGACTTGTAAAATTTTTTGGACACTGGAAACCTAACGGTGCTAACGAAGGTGTCTCGCGGAACTTGTGTTTTTTTCCGATACTCGCTCGAATCAGAGGTGTTGGAACGACGCCTCTCGTCGCGGACTTGTAATATTTTTTGGACATTGAACGTTGCTGGAGTTGGGGGGTCGCTGAACTTGTAATTTTTATTTCTACGCTTTCGCATCAGAGGTGTTGGAACGATGCCTCTCGTCTCGGACTTGTATTATTTTTGGACCTTGAACGGTACTTACGAAGGGAGTCGCGGAACTTGTATTTTTTTTTTACGCTTTCGCATCAGAGGTGTTGGAACGACGCCTCTCGTCGCGGACTTGTAAAATTTTTGGAAACCTAACCGTTTTAACGATGGTGTGTCGCGGGACTTGTAATTTTTATTGAAATATGCCTGTTTTTTTTTACAATTTACTATTATGTTGTTTCGGTAAAATCATTTTCCTTTCAGACGGAAATTTTTTTTAAAAAAAATGTAGTTTTCGCGTAATTAGCTTTCCAAATACTCTCCGCTTCAAAGTCTCTTCGCTCCATTCCGGATCATGGAAAAGGTAAGTGTTTTTTTCATAAAATGTATCTTTCATTTTTCCAATTTCTTTTTTTTTAACTCAACTTTTTTTTAAAAAAAAAACTCAAATGTATTCGTTACATTTTTTGTTAAACACATGCATGCACGCACTCAAAATCCATTTCCATCTTTTCGTAACCAGGCGCGAGAAGAAAAAGTCCGCTAGGGTCCTGGTACTAGCGGTGAAAAAACATCGAGAATTTTTTTTTGGTTAGAGCGCGGGTTTTCTTCGGCTGTCGTACATTTCATTAAAAAGAAATGGTTCCTAAAAATTGCCGAGCAACCCGGTCTGTGAAGCCTCGTGGGAGGGGGAGACGGGTCGGCAATCCATCTTTTTTTCGAAACCAGGCGCGAGAAGATAAAAGTCCGCTAGGGTCCTGGTACTAGCGGTGAAAAAACATCGAGAATTTTTTTTTTGGTTAGAGCGCGGGTTTTCTTCGGCCGTCGTACATTTCATTAAAAAGAAATGGTTCCTAAAAATTGCCGAGCAACCCGGTCTGTGAAGCCTCGTGGGAGGGGGAGACGGGTCGGCAATCCATCTTTTTTTCGAAACCAGGCGCGAGAAGATAAAAGTCCGCTAGGGTCCTGGTACTAGCGGTGAAAACATCGAGAATATTTTTTTTTTGGTTAGAGCGCGGTTTTTTTTTCTTCGGCCGTCGCACATTTCATTAAAAAGAAATGGTTCCTAAAATTGCCGAGCAACCCGGTCTGTGAAGCCTCGTGAGAGGGGGAGACGGGTCGGCAATTTCTTATATATTTAGTGCTTTTTTAACGTTGCTCATTTTTGTATTCCACAGTACATCCCTACTTTGAGTTGAAAATAAAAAATCCACCGAAAAAAAATGTAACGAATAAATTTGAGTTTTGAGAAAAAAAAATGACTTGAACGAGAAGAAATTGGAATACAAAGGTACATTTTTTTTTTAAAAAAAAAGTCTGCTCTCGTAATTGAGAAAAAAATAAGAGAGGGAAGGGTAAGAAGAAAGGGGGCAATTCGGATCCGAGCCATTCTTTGTGTCGTCCCACAGTGCGCGGTCTGAGACGACATAGAGTGGTAAAGATCGTAGGCTGAGATGACGAGGGCTGCCCCCTTTTTTCCTTTTTTTTAACAGGATGCTTTTCGCATCAAAATTCTCTTTTTTTCGGCATTTTTTATTTCGCGTGGAGGGGGGAGGAGGGAAGGAAAGGAATGAATTATTGCAAGTAGGTACTTTGGGGTTTTTTTTCTCAACCTCCATTTTTCTCCACTTCCGTGGTCATTTTGGGGGAGGCAGTAACTGGTCCATGAGGGAACGTTTCCGAATCTTCTGGTTCCATTTTAGGTCGTTCTTGTCTCTCACGCGGATCCTGAGAGTAGCTTTACGTGTGGTTACCTTGCGGGCCCGGCCCGGAACCCTGGGGCGGGAATTTGTCGCGTCACGGGGCGCGGCCGATTTCCGCAGCAGATGCGGTGGCATGACTTTGTACTCACCGTAGATTCGGTTCCATGGATGGTCTGAGCCTCTCACAGATCGGTGGAAAATATGCCGTGTGGTCTTGCCGGGAGACAAGAGTCGACTTTCCTTTGAATTGAAAAAAAATTATCTATCAAAGGATGTCGATGGCCTGATTTGAAGAACCTTAGTGACTTCATCGCTTCCGAAGCATACGAAAGTCCTAGTACGATTTAGTTACTGGACAGCTTCTGTGAGGTATGGATGGAGTTGCTGCAGACATGGTAAAGCCTGCTTCAGGTGGGTGTAAATATCCATTGTGGATGGCCCATGCTGTAGAGTCGAGGTGGACGGTTCGGAGACGTACGGGTTTCTCGATGACGGATCGGTCTGTCTTTTTCAATCAGATAATGGAGGAATGAAAGTGGAGAGGAAAGAAAACCCCGAAAAAAACAAAAAATTACTGAGCAGGGAGCGCGTGTGGGACGAGTCGAGGGGTCGCGCGCAGCAGGTGCCTCTCAAGGGAGGTTCGTAAGTCGTTTTGGCGACCTTTCGACATCGGACTGTGACGAGGGAAACGAACGAGTTTTTTATATCTACGCGCGCGCGCGCGCTTCTCTCTCGTCTGTCTATAACAGAGAGAGAGACAGAAAAAATAGGGGTAAAAAAAAATCATCGTGATCTGGATATTTCATCCGGACTTACACGATTCATTTTTTATAACGAGAGCAAACTTTCTGGTCCAATAAAGTATATTTTTCAAAAAAAAATATTGTGTCTTGTCTGATATTTTTGTGTCTTGTGTCATTTCTTTTTCTTATTCCCAAATATAGGGCGCACAGAAAAAAATAAGAGTATTTTGGAAAGCCGTAGGTTTTGAACATTGTACTTCAATTAAAAACGACTTTTGTTTTTCAGCTACTGTAACATCGACAACAAACCCCAACCCATAAAAAAAAGAGTCGACTCTCCCCCCCCCCTTCAAAACAGGTAGACGGCACCCTCCGTCAACCTGTTTTGAAGAAAGATTCGAAGGGGTTTTTTTTTTTCAACCTTCGAACTAAATGCGAGTTTGTTTATCATTGATCCTTTTTTCGGTAAAAAAAAAAATGACCCCTTGCCACGGAGAGGGGAAGGGGTCTTTTTTTTGCTAAAAATATATTTTACATAAAACAAAAGAATTGTGGAGTTGCGATAGATTACAATATCGCAGCGGGTGGTAAATGGTGGGACTAAAAAAAAAATAATAATAATTTTGTTTCGGTAAAAAAGACCCTTTCATTTAAACGAAGGGGCATTTTTGGCATAAAACATCTTTTTCAAAAAAAAAAAAAAAAAAAAAAAAAAAAAAAAAAAAAAAGAATTGTGGCGTTGCGATACGTTTGAATATCGCAGCGGGTGGTTATGGTGGGACACAATTCTAAAAAAAAAAAATTTTTTTTTTCCTTTTCCATTTTTCGACCAAAACCAACCACATCTTCCAAAACAAATGTTGGAAAAATGACTTGAACGAGAAGAAATTGGAACGCAAAGGTAATTTTTTTTTTTAAAAAAAAGTCTGCTCTTGTAATTGAGAAAATAAAAAACTTATCCGCGTGGAGGGGGAGCGCGTAATGGAGAAAGGGGGCAATTCGGATCCGAGCCATTCTTTGTCGTCCCACAGCGCGCGGTTTCTATTCCGAGATGACGTAGAATGGTAAAGATCGCAGGCTGAGATGACGAGGGCTGCCCCCTTTTATCCTCTTTTTTTTTCCAGGATGCTTTTCGCATCAAAATTCTCTTTTTTTTTCCTCATTTTTTATTTCGCGTGTGTGTGAGGGGGGGGAGGAGGGAAAGAGTTGTAAGGAATGTATTATTGCAAGTAGGCATTTTGGGGTTTTTTTTCCCTCATTCTCCATTTTTTTCTCCACCTCCGTTTTTTTTGAGAAGGGCAGAAAGTTTCCAGATGAAGTGGTTTCCGAATCCTGGTTTTTCGGTCAGGTCTTCTCGTCTCGTCGCAACGATCCCGAGAGTAGCTTTACGTGTGGTAGCCTTGCGGCGGC